>CM020620.1:2911744-3283886 GCA_009829735.1 Pyropia yezoensis
GCGGTCCGGGTGGAACACCATTGGATCCTGAGTCAGCCGGACGACCGGCATGCGCAGCTCTGGCGCACCCGGGTGGGACGGGGTGAGGTCTACCTCGACCCCAACTTCGGGGTCTGCGACCTGATTGCCCCGCGTGCCGCGGGAGATTGACTACCCGGCTAGTGCTCGGGGGATTGCGGCGGCGGCGGAGCCGGTTGCGTTTGGGAGACGGTGAGCCGTACCGGTCGGTATCCCGACTTTGACTACTACCCGGGGGTACCCCGTATCTGTCGTTGACGGCTCCCTACCGCGCCATGGCGGGGTTGAAGTCGGCGTCGAGTTGGCGACGTAACCATGGTGTCATGGCGGATGCGTTCCGCACGGATATAACGTGTGCGTTGCAGACCGGCAACGGTCGTGCTCCGGTATACACTCCCGTGCGCCGCCGCTATGGCAGGAGGGGTGGGAACCCGCCCCTGCTTTCCGGTTTGACACCGGCTCCTGCTTCGCTACTTCGGAGTGTGTTGGCCTCGCGACCGGTCCACCCGTTGCAGGGTACCTTCACCCTTGAGGTTACCTCGGGCAGGCTTCATCCTTCTTGCTGTCCGTCCGCCGGCAGGGTCGTCTGTTTCATCTTCCGACGGGTGTCCGTCGGCACATCGCGCAGTTGGCGTGGATCTGATAGCTGCCAAGACCGGGTTGGCCCGGGAGTTCGAAGCCCTGCTGGCTGTTCACGATGCCGTGAACTGGGCTGGGGTGTTGGCCCTTCCCCGTACCGGGACCGCAGGCTGGGGCTTCCCCTTGCCTCGTCACTCGTTGCGTGTCCGGCGTACTCAGCCGGGTGAGCCTAGTTGCCATGGGTGGGCGTCCACCGAGGCCGTTCCTGACCTGGGTATTCCCATGGTTATCCATGACCCTCTTCAGGTCCTTGCTCCGTGGTTCGGTAACCCGATGCCGGCGGCGGTTGGCCGTCGTCCCGAGAGTGGGGCTCTGTGGGTGGGGAGCGTGAGGTGTCCCGTCGTCGGGCGGAGTACCGCCGTGGTTACGGTGGAGCCCCTTCGGTAGGGTCCTACCGGGCCTCGTATCAGGTGCCACCGGCTCCGGTGGTAGCCGTGTCGGCTCCTGTGGCTCCTCTGGCTGCGCCAGTGTCACCTCCCGCCCCTGTCCTACATGACGGGGGTCCCCGTCTCTGGTATGAGGGCGTTGACGCCCTTGTTACCCGCGCAATGCGTGGGGGTCTCTCTGTTAGCTGGGGGGATATCCCCCCAGGTGCTGCGCTGGTTGGGTCAGCGCGTTGCTTCGGTGGCGTGCTGGACCGCCTCCAGAAAGCTCTGGAGGACGTGGAGGCTGGCCGCAGCACCCTCGTCCAGCTATGCACCGAGGTAACTCGGGTGGTCGACCGTCGTGACGTTGCCGACCGGTGGAGCACGGAGGTCTACGCGCTTACGCGTGAGTGGCCTCCCTCGGGCAGTGGGTCTACCCACTGAGGAGTGCTATTGTTTGTGCGGGAGAGGGCCCCGGCAACCCTTATGGTAGCCGGGTAGTAGTGAGTATAAACTCATCCCCTTTGGGGGCATTGCTTGCCGCTGTTTGCTGCCCTGGGGAGCACCCCTTCTGGCTCAGTGGTGCCTTGCCTCCCGTCCAACTTCTTCCGGTTGGTTCATGCTTGGGGAGGTCATCCTCCCTCACTTGGTGTCTTGGCTTGGGGAGGTCATCCTCCCGTGTAAGCCCCTAGTTACTTCGATATTATCGGAGTTAGCCTTTACCTTTAAGTTAACTTATTAAGTTCAGGTTTTACTTAGTTACCTAAGCTTGGTTCGACTTAGAAATCTAAGTCTGATTTGACTTAGAAACCTAAGTCTGCCGTACCCACGTCACACCCTACTTAGTAGGTATACGCCTACCCCCCAACAGCCCGAAGTCGGTGTCGGTTGGGTTGTTTACAGTAGGCGTCGTCGCCTCATGTAAGGCATGAGTAGTTGGCGGGGTATATTGCCGCCTGTTTCCCAGGTGGGTGAGTCGTATCCGACCCACATAACCTTGACGTACCAGGGTCCTGGTAGGTCCGGGTCGGTGTGTCCGACCACGCTCTCTACTTGGTATGGAATCCCATCCGGTCCCACCGGGTCATCTGACCGGTGGGTTGTATGAGCTTCATGTAGCAACCCAGCCGGTACCGGCTGAGGCTGTTCCGGCATCGGAGCAGGTGTGACGTCATTCATGCTGATGCGTTGAATCTCCGTATCGGAGTGTAAGATAACAGAGTGGTTATCTCTGCTGAGGATCTGGTACGGTCCCTTGACCGGTTGCATAAGCTTGTTCCCTCGGAACTTCTGGTGTCTGATAATGACCCAGTCACCTGTTACCAGGGTTGCGTTGCGCACCCGTAGTCGGGCGTCGAAGTTCTTCTTGTATCGAAGTTGTGTTCTGTCAAGGGCACCCTTGAGCTTAGGAATCATCCACGATAGCTTGGCCAACCAAGCTAGGTGGATGCGTTCGGCGGGTCGGCCCTTCGGTGTATCATACCGAGTGCACCTGCCTGGCGGCAGCGTCAGGTTACCGACGCCTAGTGGCATGACCCATTCCAGTGGGGCGATGTTGGTACTCCGATGTGGCCTGGCATTGTATGCCAGGGTGAGTACGGACAGAAGCCTGTCCCAAGTGTTCGTGTGCTCTGCCACGTAGCACTGTAGCATCTTGACGATGGTGCGGTTGAACCGCTCCACCTGCCCGTTGGACTGCGGGTGGTAGTCGGATGCCCGACGTGGTTCGATACCGAACATGCCCAGGACCTTAGTGCAGAATGCCGACGTAAGGTTTGCTCCGTTATCGGAGAGGAGTTGCTTCATGACTCCGTATGCACTGATCCAGTGGTCAACCACTGCGTTCATAATCGTGTATGCCGTATCATTCGGGATGGCTGCCGCTCGTGACAGCTTGGTGAATCGGTCAGACATGACCAGGATGTACCTGTTCCCTTCTTCCGTTACCGGAAGTGGCCCGAGTATGTCGATAGCGACTTGCTCGTTGGGCCCATCGGGTGGGAATAGCTTCATGGCAGACGCCTGCCTATGTAGACTCATGCGGTTACGCGCACAGGGGTGGCATCCCCTTACGTGGTCGACCACGTCGACGGCCATTGCTGGCCAGTAGAAGAACCTTCGCATTGCTGCGAACATACGTGAACCCCCCGGGTGTCCGGCTGTAGGGTTCTCATGTTCTCGTTCCATGACGGCTTGCCGTAAGGACACGGGAACCACGACTTGATGTCGTCCATCGGCGGGTGCCCGCCGGTATATGAGTCCGTCTTCGTTCTCGGAGAAGATGCCGGCCGTACCGGCCAGGAGGTTAGCACGATGACGTCTACAGTCATCGTCGTTGGCCTGTGCCTCGCGGAAGTCCGCGAGGGTCAATGGGCACGCAAGGTGTGCCATGGTATGGTCAGCGATACCCTGGGTAGCATTACCCACCATGCACACCGGTACCACCGGGATGTCCTCGTCCACCGGGCGGGTATCCCCGCTCGGGGTGTCGAGTCGAGACAACGCGTCTCCGAGGTGGTGGGTTGACCCAGCCTTATACACCGTGCGGTAGTCGTGCTCGGCCATCTTCAGCCTCCATCGGGCTAGCCTCCCATGGCTATCGGAATCCTTGTCACCAAGGTTGAGGAGCCATCGTAGGGGTTCGTGGTCGGACCTCACGATGAACCTGGAGCCCTCCAGGTATGGACGGAGCAGTTGCACTGCCCATATAACTCCGAGGCATTCACGCTCGGTGGCACTATAGTTCCGCTCAGCCGGGTTGAGTGTCCGGCTGAAGTACCCTACCGGACGTAGGTCCGGGATAACGTTATCGGTACCGATCAACGTCTCTCCCTGTAACAGGGTGCATCCCGCTTGTGTATCACACGCATCGACATCGATGACGAAGGTACCCCGTCTATGCGGTAACGCAAGGACGGGTGGGGCTAGTAGGGCTCGCTTCAGCGACTCGAATGCCTCCTCTTCGCTAGGCGAAGAGGGTTGGAGTACCTTGGGTAAGGTACTGCTCGTAAGAACCGTTAACGGTTTAGCTATCCGAGCGAAGTCCTTGACGAACCGTCGGTATACATTGCACATTCCCAGGAAGCTCTTGAGCTGCGTCTGGGTGTTAGGGAACCGGGCATCCCGGAGTGCCCGGGTATTGGCTTCGAGTACCCCTAGTTTACCAGGGGTTATCTGGTGGCCCAGATATTCGACCGTCTGTTGGAAGAAGGCGCACTTCTTCAGACGCAGGGTTACCCCGGCGTTCCTCAAGAGGGTGAGTACCTCGTCAACATGTTGTACATGGTCATCCATGTTACGCGAGAAGACGATGACGTCATCGAGGTACACTAGGCAGTTACGCCACTTCACCCCCGACAGTATGATGTCGATAGCCCGCTGGAATGTAGCGGGGGCGTTGGACAATCCGAAGGGCATCCTTAGGAACTCGTACACTCCACTGTGACAGACGAATGCCGTCTTGGGGATATCCTCGTCCGCCACCGGGATCTGCCAGTATCCGGCATTGCAGTCGATGGTGGTAAACACCGTAGCCTCCCCCAGGGAGTCGATGCATTCATCCATCCTTGGTAAAGGGTATGAGTCCTTCTTGGTAACCAAGTTGAGGCGTCGATAATCGATGCAAAACCGAGGGGTTTGATCCTTCTTCGGCACAATAACGACTGGGGCACCCCATTCCGACATCGAAGGTCGGATCACCTTAGCTTCACTCATCCTCTTCACTTCTCCATCAACGATCTCTCGTTGCATAGGTCCCGCTCGGTGCGGTTGTGAGCGGGCGGGTCGTGCGCCTGGTACCAGGTCTATACGATGTTGGGTTGCCCCAATGGTCCCCAAGGCCCCGCCTGTCCACATAACGTCATGCTTTCTTAGCATCCGTCGTACCCCTTCGGCTACCGAAGGGGGAAGGTGGTCGAGGTCAGCCTCGGCCAGTGCCTTCAAGGCCTCTTCGTCCTTTGGCGGCAGGTCCGCCGGAGCCGCCGATGGGTTAGGCTTCCCGTCATCGGGTTGCTGTCGCTCGGTGGTCTCGGCGACCGCCAGTACTTCAAGTGGTTCCACTTGACCTTCCTTATCAGGGGTAAGAATATCTCCTTCGTAGAGTTCGGCAATCCCGAGGATAGTTCCCTTCGGGAGGGTGACTGCCTTACGGCGATAGTTCGCCATCACTAGGAGGGACGACCCTCCTGCTGGGAGGTCTATGAGACCGTTGGCCATGGTCAACCCATGGCGTTTGTACGTCCGTAGGTTGGACTGGACTCTGCAGATGCCTGCGAGGTCGCAGTTAACCGGGAGGACTGTCTCTGACAACGGCTCAAAGCGAGTTCGCTTGGCCAACCGAAGTGTCTTCGGCTCGACGCTTGCGTACACCTCAGCCACGTTAACGTGGCTTCCTTGTAGCGTCAGGTCCCTGACGATAGCCGTGTGTCCTCGCTTCGTCCCGTCGGCTTCTTGAAGCTCGACGGTCCTCCGGCCTGGCCGGATTGCATCAACGTGAACGTTGATGAAGGTGCACCCCAGTATGCAGGGCACCGATAGCGTTTCACATACCAAGAAGTCAACTTCCGTGGTGAGATCCCCGATGGTAACCCGCAGCGACATCGCTGCGGTCGTACGAATGAGTCGACCATTCGCGTCCTTGATGGTGGGTCCCCGAGTCACTCTGACTCGTGGAAGCCACTTGTCCGGGAGGGTATCCTTCCGGATAAGGTTGGGTCCAGCCCCTGTGTCCAGTACAGGGTAGTACGATCGTGTCGACTGGGGGTCAACCCCCAGTGTGGCTGATACCTTGAAGTTCTCCAAGGTAAACAACACATGTCCTACACCGATATCCGGTGTAGCTCGGGCATCCTGAACAGGGCCCTTGTCTGGTTCAACGTGACGGGGCTTCCCGTCCTCTCCTCCCAACCTTGGAGGTTGGTCATCAATCCCCTGACGCCGTGTCGTCGGGGCCGGAAGGTGTACCCGGGGGTTGATGCGGCGTCGGCTCAACCGCGCTCTCCGTGGGGCTTTCCCCGCGGTACTCCGGGGTGGCTTGCTTGGGTGACCCCAGCGCCCCCCGGTCATCCTTCCTCTTACTCGTTTCCCGCCCTTGTTAGGGTGCTGTCCGCCGGGACATCCGGCTGAGGAGGTGCCCCCTCGACGGCCAGTACTCCACCTGGAGCTGGCTGCCTACCCGGTGCGGGTCCGGGTGCTCGGGCGGGATACCCCCCGGTGGATGCCTTGCGTTGCGCCGCTGCCCGCCGAGACTCCTCGGGGATGAGTGGGCAGGAAGACACCCAGTGCTGGGGATCCCCACACAACATACACCCGGACGTGCCGGTCCCCCCTTGAGGTCGCATCGGGGTAGCCCCGTAGCTACGGTTGCCTCCCTCGGGCGCCCGAGTGCCTGCTCCCTGGTAGGCCTTGGGTCCTTGGGTCAACCGGAACATGGACTCCCCCAACCGGTTGGGTCGGCCCGCAACCTGCGGAGGTGCCTCCGTGCGCACCGCCCATGTTGGCAAGGGTTGGTGAGGGTTACCCGTCACCGGGGAGTACCCCGTAGTCCGCACATACGGGACGCGCCGTCCCGTTCCTTCGTTGACCTGGAACTGGGTTCCAGCCGGGGCGATGTACGCTACCGTACCGTGTTCATCAATCACCGGCGTCGCCGGTAGCAACAGGTGGCCCTGTTGGTCGACCAGAGGGTCATCCTCACCAATAGGGGTATGTTCGGTCGCCACCAGTACTGGTGCGGCCTTGCGTTCCACCTTCTCTTGCCTCGGTACCGGGGTAAGACTGGGCTTGCCTCCCTCACCCTTGGGCTTCGGGGCCAAGGCACACTCCGGGTGTAGAACCCGGTATGCGTCCCCTAGGGACTTGCACATATGCATCAGTCGACTGAAGTTCGTCCGTGCCGTGTTGGCGCCCCGTGCGGATATCCGCACGTAGTTGGGTACTCCTGCGAACAGGATGGCCCGTAGCTCCCCTTCTCCGAGGAGCTTCCCCAGCTCGTAGTCGAGCTCTTGGATCCGGCGTCCAAACATCTCCTCATCCTCCCAGGACTGGGCGGTGGCAGTGCGAAGGGCCCGATAGTGGTCCTCGCACTTGTCCTCACTGAGGTAGCTGCTCAGCAGCTCCTTCAATATCCCACGGTAATCCATGGGGGTGGCCGCGACCCTCATTCCCGGCATCGGGGATGCCTGGCGAAGAATGCCTCGCACCCGTTCATCAACAAAGAACGGGAGGATCTCCAGGGCCAGCCTCTCGTTAACGAGCGCCTTGTCTGCGGCTGCCTTGAAGCTAGTCAAGAAGCCGATGACTGCCAACGGGCGTCCGTTCGGCCCCCCGAACATAGGGACTCCCTTCATAAGGGTCTGCATAGAGCGGATCGCCCGATGCGACGTATTACGCATCGATTCCGATACGGTGGTAGAGCGGTCCTCCAAACGATAACGTTCCGGAGTAAGAACCGACCGGAAGACCTCGTTGACGATCTCCGTGTCAGCGTCCTGGATATCCAGTCGCTTAGCCAGTTGATGAGCGAACTCATCGGACTCCATCCGCTTCAGTAGGCTCGCAGTTACCTGCGCGGTCATAGCTTCCACCACTGAAGATGGTACTTCAGGCGTCGGCACCTCGGGAACCCGAGTTGCCTGGCCTCCTTCGTCGTGGGGGTACTGCGAGAGGGTACCCCCTCCCCCAATAACCGACTCTCCCCCGGCGTACGTATCCGCCGGGTCGTGTCCGCGGAGTCCGCTTCGGGTGCTCCGAGCGTATCGCTCCGTGTGACTCCGTTCCAACTCTGCCGACGAGTCGGACCCATATCCCATTGTTTCCGGGGGTTGTCCAGGA
Organism: Pyropia yezoensis; assembly: GCA_009829735.1. Taxonomy (NCBI): domain Eukaryota; phylum Rhodophyta; class Bangiophyceae; order Bangiales; family Bangiaceae; genus Pyropia; species Pyropia yezoensis. The sequence continues at coordinate 2,919,598 of CM020620.1, forward strand.
GTAGCAACCCCGGGATTGACCCTGGTGGACTCCGAAAGTAGACCGGCCGGTTCGAACCGTACCGGTGTGGGAGGAACACGACGGGGTCCCGTCGTGTGCCGTGTTGACATCAACACTGCCATTGCGTCCTCCGTCCGATCTTGACGGGCGTCGAGCCCGGAAAACCGGGCCTCGATGCGGGCCAATGATGCCATCAGGGAATCCCCTGGTGAAGGAGGCGGCGGAGTGAGGTCGGTCGACGACAGTTGAGGCGGGCCCCCGCCTCCTGCCGTCCGAGCCGTGCCAAACGTCGATCCGGCACCGGAAAGCATTGGCGTCTCAATGTTATCGATCGGGTTCCCGATCCCGGTTCCCGTTGTCACCTCCGGAGTCGGCGTCGACGCCGATTCTTCATCTTGAACGTTCCCCGTCTCTTGGGTAGACATAGTCACAATCAGTCCACCGACGCAACGATCACCACGAATAAGAGAGCGAGGGGGTAGATTGGGGAGAGTAACAGTAGGTCACCGTCACAGGTAAAAGCTCAACACAATCGATCAGGTCGCAACACCACGAGTACAATAAAAGGACCGGATCCCTATCCGTGTGCCAGGGCCGAAGACGGCGTCACCACAAGGGTGACGGAAACCCGTCCCCTGCTGCTCCACCAATGTAGCACAATAGGAATCCGTCGCACGTCCACTCTCAGGGAACACTCACCAAGGGGGATCGGCACCAACGTCACCGGGAGGCCAAGGTTGCTGTCCTTGGAGCGCAAGCCACGGGACCAAGATGGGAGCCCAAATGGGAGGGGTTTGTTGTTCTACCTTGGCCGGCGGTGGATTCGCCACCGGCCCCCTCGTTATAAACCCTCGGAGACACTACTAACTACCCTCCACCCCAAGATGCAAGTCCCTCTGGTCATACGTAACTTATAGATACCGTGACCAGTACGGACCCTCAAATTGAAAGTTAAGAATTAGAAGTAGCCCCCCTAATATTAGGGTCACAATACGGACAACCATATTGCTACAACCATCCTCTTCAACTTACCCTGGGCCGCCCCACGCTGGGGAGGCCACCCATCAACCCGCGATCCGAGCCCCCCCCTCAACTGGAGGTGGGTCTCGTGCAGCTGCAGCCGAGTTGTCTCTCCCTAGCTGGGGGAGAGCCATGATGACCCAGGGGTTGGAGTCTGACACCCTGGATGAACGGATGGAGGATACATCCTGCGATGTGGCGCCCGCCGGGACTTCCGGCGGGGGCCCCGCGGTCGCTCCGGGGGATGGTATGCCCGCGTCACCCGGCGCTAGTACCACGGTTGCTCGACCACTTCGGCTCCGTCATGTTGACGGCTAGCCCGGACCACCTGGTGTTCGCCATGTTGGCAACCCAGTGGCTCCTTGGGGTCATGTCGACCTGGGTGTCTTGTGTCCGGCGGCGGGGGATGCTCTGGCATCTATCCCCCCGGCTGATCCAAGGTTTGGAGCAGCTCACCCCTAAGCCAGTTGCTGAGGGGTGCTCATCGGGACAACTCACTCTACTCGAGGAGATGCTGCGCCTCCATAAACTCATCGAGTGGGAGAGCATCGAGCACAAGTTGCGCCGATCTTCCCGCGGGCCCAAGGACGATGGCACACGTCGCCAGTTCGTGTGGGTCGCTCGTGAACTTCACGACGGCCGTGCGGTACTTCGAGAGGGGTTGGGCATCGGGGACTACCCGTACGCCCCGGGTGTGGATCGCCACACCGCGCCTCCCCCGGACAAGGCCATCGTAATGGCCGTGCCATCTGACGATGAGTACATGACTCAACCCACTGCGGGGGCCCCGAGTAAGGGTCGCAGTTACTCCCAGGCTCCGCCAACTCGGCGAGCCCCTCCGCTTCCTCCTTTCCCCTACCAGCCGCACGGGGACATCCCGATCAGCGTGGCCGTTGAGTCGTGCACCCCGGTGTCCCCCAACTTGGGGGCCACCCTCCTGACGGTATACCCCAAGTTGGTGTTGCCGCCCACGCCTCTAACCTCAGAGATGATGATCACCACGTTGGTGCGCACCATTTCCTGGTTGGCCGCGTCGACCGCAACCCTACAGAGTTCCGAGACTCCTCAACTTGAGGAGCGCGTTCGTACTGCAGTGGCGACCGCGAGTTGCGAGTCGGTGGCGGAGTTTATGACGGCCGAATTGGCTCGCATTGGGGCTATTATGCCCCAGCCTGCCCCACTTGGGCGTGGCAAGCGTCGTGCGAGCCGGGCATGCTCGCCTCCTCGCCGTCGTCGCCGACGCTCGCGGCGCTCTCCCGCCGTGTCGGAAGACGAGTTGTCTTACTCCGTCTCGGAGTCCTCTACCCCGTCAGAGTCGGAGTCGGTCCGGCGTCTGCGTCGCGAACTTGCGCGCAAGACTAAGCAGAAGAGCAGCCGCGGTCGTCGCCACATGCGCGACCGTGAGGGGGACGACGGTTCCGACTTGGAGCCGTCGCCCCCCCTGACTGGTGGGGAGCATTATCGCCGGGGGTCTCGCCGCTCGCCTCCTCTTGAGGGCGAGGGCCGTGGGGTTGGAGAGTCTAGCATGCATGCCTAGTTGGCAGCCGCCTTTCTTGTGAGAGTGTGAGGGTTAGGGCTGTAGTTAAAAGCCACTCTGCGTACCACTTCGACTTGAAGCACTCTCTTGGCACTAATGCTCGGCCTTCCCTCACGTTGAGGGAGGGCTGTTAGGGTCTATCTCATTCCGGGCACAGTAGGCCCGGACTTTCTCAGCGGGAAGGTCCTCCACATACTCCCACGTATCATCCTTGGCTTTGTAGCCAAACCAACGCACCCTCAACATGAGGCGGTCAGTGTCCTCATCCCAGCTGTGGTCGATGAACTTATCGAACACGTACTCCTGCGGGCCCTGTTTGGCCGCAGGCCGTGAGGGGAGGCGCCACGCTTCCAACGCACGCGCCCAAGCTGGGTCGCCTGCAGGCGGTGGTGCAACTTTGACCACGTCCTGTCCGTTCACTGTGCGGACCCCATCGTCACTTTCGATGGTGAAGCGCCGCCCATCAGTACGAAGGACCTGGTACGGCCCCTTCGTCTGGAATACCAACTTACTCCCAGGTGGTGTGTGTGAGTGGACCAATACCCAGTCACCCTGCTCGGGGACATGCGAGGGTTCAAAGGGTGAAGGTCGTCTTTGGTCTGTGTCTGTGGTTGCCCTTCCTGTCTCCCCCGGTGGCGCCGACACTCACGCACTATATACTCGCGTCGGGGCACCCGAGGTGCCCCAAAGCATGCGTTTCCCCGTCGCTCCACCGGTAGGCACAAAACGGCCCAAAAACAAAGCATGGCTCTCAGAACAAAGTATGGGCGGGCGTGCGCACTAAAGGAGTGCAGCCCCAGTTTGCCCCAAACGAAGGGGTCCGGCGTGCGGCGCCTAGGGCGCCGCCCCAGCCGGCTCCAGACGCCAGTCGGCCCGAAGGTCCGAGAGGCGTGTAAGCACGATTCGATCGAGTCGGCCGAATCGGCCAGCCGGCTAGCCAGTCACATCGCTGCAATGCTGCAGCGAGGACATTTTAACGGACTCGCCAGCTGTGGCAGATGTGGCTCGTCATGGGTGCTGACGGTGGCGCCTTTCGACAGGCCATGATGGGCTGTCGATGGCTGCTGTCGTGCGGCCGGCAGACACCGTGAGACAGCGGCTGACTCATCTTGCGTCTGGAAGGTACACCGCGTCATGCCCCACAATACAAGGAGTTGATCCATGTTGCCAGGAGTTGATTCGGCAGGATCTGTAAGGAGAGGTCCCAGATATTATCCCTTAAGTATTAGGCATGGGATTAGGGGGGAAATCCTTACACCTCCCCCTCTTAGGACGTGCGTCGAAGGAAGGCGTCGAGAACCTCAGGTGCGTTGTCGAGGTCTTGCGTAGTTAGCCAGGTGTTCTCACTGACATCGCAGCCTTTCCACTTGACCAGGTACTGCAGTCGTCCACGGCGTTTTCGTGACCGAATAATGGAGTCCACTTCGTACTCAACCGATCCGTCCGGAAATGCTACCGGAGCTGGAGCGGGAGGAAGTCGATCATACGGATCAGCGTCGTACGGCTTGAGTAGACTCGCGTGAAAGGCGTTGTGCACCTTTCGATCAAGGACTGCTTGAGGCAGATCCAGACGGAACGTAACATCATTGATGTTTTCAGTGACTCGGTATGGTCCCGAAAACTTGGGCATCAACGTGCGAGCGCCCTGGAAGGCGTCCGGCATAAGGTTCTTGGTGCTCAGGAGCACGAGGTCGTCGACAGCGATCGTACATGGTCGGCGTCGACGGTTAGCGTACGCCGAGCGCGTCTCATTGGCCTTCTTGATAGCGGTAATGGCAGTCTCCTGAGCTTTTTGCAGACTGCTTAGCCAATCTGAGACTGCTGGTAGTTTCGATTCCTTGCTCTCGACGATGTCGACAGGTACTGTCCTTGGTTCAAAGCCGTAGTTCAGGAAGAATGGGGAGTACGTCGTGACCGCATTGGGTGACCGGTTGTAAGCTACTTCTGCAGCAACAAGGAAGAGGTCCCAATCACCCTGATGATGGTTCACGAAGTTTCGCAGGATTTCTTCAATCTTCTTGTTCATGATCTCGGTTTGTCCGTCCGTCTGGGGATGATAGGCTGAAGATGCCTTGATCTTGACCTTGAGAATTCCGGTGAGCGACTGCCAGAAGTTGGAGAAGAAGATACGGTCTCGGTCGCAGACGACGTCCGATGGTAGACCGTGATGACGGTAGACGTGATCATGGTAGAGTTGCGCTACGACTGGTGCAGTACAGTCGGGCTTCATTGGTGCTAGTCGAATCATCGTCGACAGTCTGTCCACAATGACGTAAATGCCATTGTGGCCCCTTTGGGTCAGTGGAAGAGGGGTGATAAAGTCCATGGAGACACTTGCCCATCGTTGGTTCGGTGGATCTAGTGGTTTGAGGTGATCCAGAGGTGAATGGGTGCCAGCTTTGTTCCGCTGGCACAAATCACATGATTGTACGTATCTTCGGATGTCCTTCCGCATTGTCTTCCAGTAGTATTTGGAAGCAATAGCGTTGGTGGTTTTCTTAACTCCCATATGTCCTTGGCTTGGGATGTCGTGGTAGTCATGGAGTAGTCTTTGGCGTAGAGTACCAACGGGGATGCACGTACGGTCACCTCGTTTCAACAACCTCATGTGAAGCCGGTAGGGAGATACCGGGTCTTTGACTAGGTCGGCAAACTCGGATCCGCGTTGTACTCTTGGTCTAGGGTGGCAAGGTCTTGATCACTTTGGCTTATGGTCATGAGGTTGTTGATTTCAGTTTTCTTGGGTAGGCTTTCGATGGTCTTGGTTAGCACGCGACTAAGGAGATCTTGATTGGGAGCGTGCTTATCAGGGGCGTCTTGTGGTTGCCTTGAAAGAGCATCAGCTACGGGGTTGGAAGTGCCCTTGATGGGGATGATCTTGAAATCGAATTGCTCCAACAGCTCTAGCCACTTGACTTGGCGGTCGTTGAGCTTCTCTTGGGTTTTCAAGTACCTTAGGGACTCCTGGTCGGTGTGCACCTCGAACGACCTTCCATGGAGGTAGCAGCGCCAGTGTCGAATGGCTTGTACAACTGCGAGCAGTTCGCGCTCACGGATACTGTAGCGCTGTTCGTGGATGTTCAGCGTCAATGAGAAGTAGGCCAATGGGCGTCGTCCTTTTCCGTCATCTTGTTCAAGGACAGCGCCAACAGCATACCCACTGGCATCTGTGGAGACGAAGATTGGGTACCCCTTGTCGAATGGCCTCAGTACTGGTGCACTTGTCGTCAGGGTTTGTAGTTGCTCAAAGCCTTCTGGGCGTCAGAGTTGCATTCGAAGTCGACGTTTCAAGTAAGCCTTGTGAGCGGTGCAGCCACGGATGCCATTCCCTTAATAAATCGACGATAGAAGTTGACCATGCCGAGGAAAGATTGCACATATTTTTTGCTCTGTGGCGTTGCCCATGATCGAATGGCTTGGACCTTGTAGTCCTCCATAGAGAAGCCTTCGTTGGAAATGACATGGCCGAGGTAGTCCACAGTTGTTCGCGCAAATTGGCATTTGCTGAGTTTGGCGTAGAGCTTATGCTCTCGCAGCTTGTCCAGGGCTTGCCTTAGGTGCTTTAGATGATCTTCGTAAGCTTCACTGTAGACCAGGATGTCGTCGAGGTAGACGCAGATAAACTCGTAGAGATAGGGTCGGAAGACGTCATTCATTAGGTTCATGAAGACCGCGGGGGGCATTTGTTAGCCCAAAGGGTAGCACGGTAAATTCGTAGAACCCGTATTTTGTTCGGAACGCCGTCAGTGGGATAGTATCAGGGTCAAGCCGGATCTGGTGGTAACCTGATCGGAGGTCGATCTTCGTGAAGTACTTGGCCTTTCGCAGTTGGTCGAAGATGTCGTCAATTCTTGGTCAGGGATACACGTTCTTGATAGTGGCTTTGTTCAATGCTCGATAATCGATGCACATTCGCCAGCCACCGTCCTTCTGTGCGGCAAAGAGTACCGAAGAGACCCTCGGCGAGGCACTTGGTTGGATGAACCCCTTTCGTATGAGGGTTGCAAGTTGTGTCTTGAGTTCATCGAGTTCCCATTCAGATAGGCGATAAATGCCACTGCGACGTGGTTGAGCGTCCTCCGTAAGCTTGACGCTAAACTTGTGACTGCGTTCAGGAGGAAGTCCATCGGGAAGCTCTTCCGGGAAGACGTCGGCGTACTCGTTGAGAATCTCTTGGACGTCATTCTTGTCTTCAGCTTCTCCCATTTTGATCGCATTGATGTCAAAGGTGCTGGAAGGATCTTCGGATTGCAGGTAAATGGCGAAGACAGGAACTTTTTGAATAAGGTCCTTGGCGAGGCGTTGCCTACTAATCAGGCCATGGGGTTTCTTGAGGGAGGCAGTGATGGAGATGTTCTTTTGGTTAGACTTGAAGGAGATCTTGTTCTTCTTGTTGTTGATTTTGGCGTCCTTGTCGTCACGCCATTTCTTTCCGAGGATGATGTCGTACGCACTTAGGTCGCATACAGCAAACCGAAGACGTTCTTGGTATGGGCCGATGTGAATCTCTAAGGGTTCAATGGTCTCTGTGAGGACGTGGGAGCGACCATCGGGCATGTTAGCCGCGAAGCCCGTTTCTTTCGTGGTCACATTCAGGGTATTCACGAGGCGCCTTGATACGACGTTAATGGGAGATCCGTCGTCAAACAGCACCTTAACAAGATGTCCATTGACAGAGGCAGTAGAAAGCAGAAGCCCGAGACGCGGGCCTTCAAATGGTGACGACATGTTTTCAGGAACCGAAGAAGCGTCTGGCACCGGTTTTGATGACGGTTGCTGCTTCAGTTCCGCTGGCCTTTTGGGCAGTCCTTGGCCATATGTCCTTTCTCACGGCAGCGGAGGCAGACGCCTGCACGCATGCAGCGCTGACGCTCTTCAGGCGTGAGTTTCTCGACTTTGATGCTGGAGATTTCCATGGGAATGACACCCGTCGTGGATGGCCTCGCAGATGTGCCGCCGAGGTGCGTCGAGGCACCAGCCTTGGCAGCCTCCACGCGCAGAGCGTCAGTCATGACAGATTCAAGATCCGAGTAGGTCTTGAGACAAAGAGCCTGCCAGATGTCCCGCTTCAAGCCTCGGGTGTAGCGGTCAATCTTCTCGGCTTCCGTGATGTCAGGGATGTCCAAAAGGACGCTCAGAAACGTCCTGTTGAACGTTCCGACGTCTTTGATTTGGCGCCACGAGTGCAGCTTGTCTCGTGCCGCTTGTGTCTTGTTCAGTGGACTGAAGCGGCGAAATAGAGCAGAACGGAAGGATTCCCAGTTCGGGACAGCTGTAGTCTGACTGTAGACCTTCCACCAGTCGAACGCTTCGCCGTCGAGGAAGGTGCATGCAATACTGCACGCATCGTCGGGGTCACTCAGTTGCACATAGAAATCCATATGCGAGCACCACGCCTCAACCGTCCCTGGTTTACCGGAGAAAGCCACGGGTTTGTTCGGCCTCGCGGATTTCATGCCACTAGTAGTGGCCCTGGCCTTGGCTTCGGACAGTTGCTGCTTAGCGTCGGCCAGTTCCATCTTATGAGCCTCGAGTTGTTCGCTCATTTGCGCGACAAACGCTGTAAGCTGGGTCCAGGCTTCCATGGTCGGTGCGTTCGAGCCCGAGCCCGGATTGGCCGGGTTGACACCCCCTGGGATTGGTGCATCCATGGTGTCTTGGGTTCAAGTCCGAGGCAAACAAACTTACAACCCAGATTTCACAAGACTTGCTTGGGGAGGACCCCAAGGAAGATCTCGGAGATGTGGGATAGGAGTTTGTCTGCAGCAGTAGTGGTGTACACGATTTGGATAAATGCTGCGCTAGTTGCTGCAACGTTCCAAATGATGTACAGCACTACTTCGAGAAGCACAAGAAATTCGGTTGAAATCACACAAACGGATTATTCAGAAACGTCCGTGCACAGGCCCGAGTCGGGTGGTGTCGGATTTCCAAGAGGGGGGATCAATGGGGGAAAATCGGGCTCCTAGGCCAGATCCAGGGGCGTGTCAACAGGTGTCAATCGGTGCGGCGCGCCAGCGTGCGGTGATGATCCTTGCCACGTGTGTGCCGCTCGAAATGTTTCACCGACTCAAATTCGCGACCGCAGGGTTCGCAACGGGGAAGGGTGTCCGGGCGGTTTATTACGTATCGGTGGCGACGGGATCCGCGGTGATCACGCAGCACGGTGAGGCTGTTGCACCGCACACCGCACGGATTGCAAAGGAATTTCCGTTGCGCCCCACGGTGGCTCTTGGCAATTCGGCGTTGCTCACGCTGCTCAACCGCGCGCGCGGTGGTTGGCTTGATGTGACCAATCACCGGTGGCGGCGGGGCAGTGTAACGGCGCCCCGATTCTTGGGGGGGCAGTTACAGGCGACAGTTCACGCGGGCTGCCGTGTCCTTAGTGGCAGGGCCCTTGCCCTTGCCCGAGAGGGGGGGCTTGGGTGCGGCCCGGCCCGCCGAGGCAAGGCGGACTGGGACCGCCGGGGTAGGAATCGAGTGGGCGCCCGCCGGGGGATTGTGTGCCCTCGGGCGGGCGCGTGCCTGCGGGGAGCCGCGTGCCGACGGGGGGCCGCGTGCCGACGGGAAGCCGCGTGCCGACGGACCGTGGGCCGTGAAGGCGCCACGGGTCGTCGGGGGTGCGCGGACCGTCGGGGGTGCGCGGATCGTCGAGGGTGTGCGTACCGGGGGGGTGCCACGGGACGTGGACCCGGTATCGCGCGCCGAGGCCGCCGAGGATGTCGGGCCGGCCGCCAGTGCTGAGGAAGAGTATTCCGAATCTGATGTGGATCTCACTGGGATTCAACAATCGGTTGACCAAAAGAAAAATTCCGTGAAAAAAAAACCACAAGGGTTGTGTCAGGAAATTGTTCGTTCGGTGTGATTCGTGGAACCCGCTACGTTCGTATTACAATGCCGGTGGCAAGCCGATCGTAGGGGGCAACACGACTGCACAATCGCAGGGAGAGCCAAATCAAAAACGGAATCGCAAGTCACCGCCAGGTAGAAAAGCCAAACTATCTGAAGCTACCACATGTGAGGAAACACCCACACTTGGGCAGCCCTCAAAGTACTCGTGATGGTGTCAGCGACCCGTGCCAGCCAATAGAGCGACAGGGTGCGGGGAAGAGGATGGAGGTGGTGACGGTGGTGGGTCTGGGGAAGAGGACGGCGCGACGTCGGTGGTGATCGAGAGGGTTCAAAGGGTGAAGGTCGTCTTTGGTCTGTGTCTGTGGTTGCCCTTCCTGTCTCCCCCGGTGGCGCCGACACTCACGCACTATATACTCGCGTCGGGGCACCCGAGGTGCCCCAAAGCATGCGTTTCCCCGTCGCTCCACCGGTAGGCACAAAACGGCCCAAAAACAAAGCATGGCTCTCAGAATAAAGTATGGGCGGGCGTGCGCACTAAAGGAGTGCAGCCCCAGTTTGCCCCAAACGAAGGGGTCCGGCGTGCGGCGCCTAGGGCGCAGCCCCAGCCGGCTCCAGACGCCAGTCGGCCCGAAGGTCCGAGAGGCGTGTAAGCACGATTCGATCGAGTCGGCCGAATCGGCCAGCCGGCTAGCCAGTCACATCGCTGCAATGCTGCAGCGAGGACATTTTAACGGACTCGCCAGCTGTGGCAGATGTGGCTCGTCATGGGTGCTGACGGTGGCGCCTTTCGACAGGCCATGATGGGCTGTCGATGGCTGCTGTCGTGCGGTCGGCAGACACCGTGAGACAGCGGCTGACTCATCTTGCGTCTGGAAGGTACACCGCGTCATGCCCCACAATACAAGGAGTTGATCCATGTTGCCAGGAGTTGATTCGGCAGGATCTGTAAGGAGAGGTCCCAGATATTATCCCTTAAGTATTAGGCATGGGATTAGGGGGGAAATCCTTAGAACGGGCTCCCCACACACACATTCAGGACGTGGTGAAGAAACGGCACGTACGCCCACCAGGGGCGCTTCTTAGCAGGCGTTGCTGAAAAGAGGCCCGCCACAGAGGGTGACATGGCCGCTCGCATGACGGCCACACGTTGCGCCAGCGCCTGGACAAGGTGCTGGGGGACGCCGTCGAGGCCCCGCCGGCCCGGCGTTGCCTTGTCCGCGGCACCCGCGCTGAAGCGCGCGGCCGCCCACCGCGTTAGCCGCCGCTCCGTGTCCCAGGCAGAGCCGCCCGCTGGAGCAGCCGTGGCAGCGGGGGAGGTGGCCAGCGCGTCCTTGGCCGCCTTGGCGCCCAGCTTGCGACACGCCGCGTCCACACACCGCCCGGCGTGGGTGGCCACAATGGTGGCAACGGGCTTCCACCGTGCCGTGCTGTTGCTCGCTGGAAGATACCGGTCGCACGCAGCTGCCGTGACGGCCATCACCTGCGTCAGGGGGTAGGAAAGCGCATCTGCCAGCAGCGGGTGGCTCGTCGTCACCACAGAGCTGGCGCGCGCCATCCGCGTGTTGGCCCGCCCCTTGCCACACCCCGCACACACGGTGCCCGCCTGCAGAGGACTGCCAGACACACCCTCGCAGCCGCAGGCGTAGGCCAACCACAGCCAGACTGGCGCCCAGCTTGCGGGCACGGCCCCCGTCCAGTCGGCGTCGTCGGCGGCTGCGTCGGCGACGGTCGACACCAGGCGCCGCAATGCCACGTCGAGGACGCGGAGCATGAGGAAGCGGAGCTTGGTAGCCGCCCCAGAGAGGTCCTCCACCTCTGCTTGCAGCGCCGTCTCCACCGCCGCGAGCGTGTCGGCGTCGTCCTTGTCGTCCCCAAACACCGCCCTCGCGAGGACACCCACCGGCGCGGTACACGCCCGCGTCTGCCGTCCAGTGCTCTGAAGCGGGTCCTTGCAGTCGGGGTTGACGCCGCGGTCGTAGGCCGCTGACACGCCCCCACAGTGTCGCTGCACCGGGCAGGCGGCGTCCCCGCTGCTGTGGCCCCCTCCCAGGCAGTCGCGACACTTGGACGCGGCCGCCGCCGCCGCCTTTGCCGCCGCCGGGACGGCAGCAGCAGCGGCGGCGGCAGCGGCTGCCGGCCCTGCACCAGCCGGGGCCATGCAAGAGGTGACCTTGTGCCTGGGCTCGCCACATCCGCTAAACTTTTGCGTCCGCCCCTTGCGGGCGGGCGGTGCGTCAGTGGCAGCCTTGCGCCGGGGCAAGCCCGCGGCGGCCACGCCAATCAGCCCAGCGGCCGTCTTGGCGCGTGCGGCGAGCTGCACCTCGGCCTTGCTAGCCACCGCCCGGCCACCACAGTACACGCTGACCGCCTGTGCCGCGTCTGTGATGGCCGCGACGAGGTCCTCGCCGGCGCCGTCGAGGGGGCCTGCCGCCTCCTCATCCTTGGCCGCCTGCTGCAACCGCGCGACGGCGGCAGACCAGTCGGCCGACGTGGCCGCGTCGCCCCCTGGGGGTGCACACACGCCCTGCAGGCGGCTCAGGTTGGCGGCGAGCACCGCCCGCTTGAGCGTCACCACGTTGCGTGCGTCTTTAACGTACGCCTGGTCTTGTGTCGGGTCCCACTCCTCGTCTGAGGTGGTGTCGCCGTCCAGCCCGTCGACGCCAATGTCTTGGTCGCTGCCGTCGTCATCATCGTTCATCGTGAGTCCGGGGCGGGGGGGGGGGGGGGGGGGGGGGGGGGGGGGGGAGGGGGGGGGCGGAGGCGGATGAGCGGGTTGTGTGTGTGGGATGGACTGCGAGGAGGGTGGGTGGGAGTGTCGACGGTGGCTGACGGGGTTGGCAAAGAAGGGGAACCTCGGGGCACCACCTACCGGCCTTTTTATCGTCTGGCAAGGCACCATCTGGGCCGGGGTCCTCACTCGATGCCGTACAAGTGCCGTAGACGCTGGCGATGGGCTGCACGGGCCGTCAGGAGGCCGGCGGTCCACGTCCTCCCAACTTCACGCCCCCCCCCCCCTCCCCCCGCCTCACCCCCCCCCCCCCCCGCCTCACCCCCCGCCCCCCCCCTCCCCTCCCCGCCGCCCGCCCCCCGCCACCCCCCAACCGACGCGTCTTCTCGGGCAGGGGGCGAAGCGGAGGATGCTCGCACCGCCACGTGCCCCTGTGGGCTGTCGCGTCGCCTCAGCTCGCCGCCCCGGAAATGAAAGGTCCTTCTCATCTCCGCGGCACCCGTGGCCGACGGTGGCTGCCGTGAGAGTGTCCTGTGGCGCGGCGGCAGTGGTGGTGGAGGGGCTCGCGGTGGCGGTGGTGGGGCTGGCGGTGGTGGTGTGGCGGCGGCGGTGGTGGTGATGGGGTTGGCAGCCCAATTGCAGACCGCGCACAGACGCTGTGCTCATGGCAGCCGCCAGTAGCACGACGGTGGGTGCGGGACGGAGTGCACCGCATGCACTGTGGCATTTGAGCCGACTGACACGCCAGCATCCGTGCGGCTCGCCCAACCATGGCGAGCGAGCGCCTCCCCCCCCCCACCTCCCCCCCCCCCCCCCCCCCCCCCCCCCCCCCCCCCCCCCCCCCCCCCCCCCCCCCCCCCCCCCCCCCCCCCCCCCCCCCCCTCCCGACGGCACGTATTGGGAGAGTGACCGCCACCGTGCTGCGGGGCAATATCAACACTGCAATTGAACCCACCCTCGGCACTGCCTGCTCGCCACGGAGCATGTGGAGCGGCGTGCCGGGACGCGGGCACCCAGCCTATTGGTGCTTCCGGTAGGCCCCGTCCGTTTGCAAAGCACTACGAGCACCGTTTGGGAAAAATGTCATCCTGGACGTCTTGGTGGGGGGGGGCAGGGGGGGCAGTCGTGTACCTCAAACCCACCGCCACAGACGGCATTGCCATGCTGCAAGCTCACCGCGCAGTGCACCCAAATGGCCTGACACCAGCACGCGACACCACGCGGGCCGCGTGGACCTACGGCTCTCGTCAGACCCGGGGGCGCCGAGGGAAGCGACTGACCTGACCTGCCTGTGGCTGAACGTGCGGCCGACGGATGAGAGCACCCATCCCCGAACACCCCCGTCACCGTCCAATTCAACATCATCTCGCACCGCCGCCCAAATCCCCTCCCCTCCCGTTTGATCCGCGTCGGTGTCGGCCGGTGATCGGGCTCATCGGAATTCGAAATTCAATTCGTGCCCCCTCCCCCGCCCGTCGCCCTCTCTTTATGGTTTCCCCGCGACTCCCACCTGCCCCTCTCGACAAAGACGGCCCTCCCACCCTATTAAGTTAGCGTCGGTGTCGGCCGGTGATCGGGCTCCTCGGAATTCGAAATCCAATTTGTCTCCCCACCCCCGCCCGTCGCCCTCTCTTTATGGTTTCCCCGCCACTCCCACCTGACTTTCTTCTGTGAGCGTGCTCGAGCGCATTCGAGGCTGCCCCCAGGGATGTCGTCCTGCCCACCAAAGGGTAGCTGTGCAAGAAAATTATGTGAACCGTGCGAAATGCCCATACCCAGGCTAGAGCGCGTGGCGTTCATCACTAGAGGTGCGCGCGCCCATTGAGGGGTCGATTAGATGTCTAATGACCTATGGAGCTTTTCATGAGCGAATGGTGGGTCCTGGGTGTGTCCGAGTCATTTTTGTGACACTGAGTGGTGGGTTTCATGACCCTAATTTTCATTGCAGACCAAGAAACCACCTGCTGAGCAGTGGCGCGTCACCGCCCTGGTGATGTGCGCCTTGTGGGCTGTTTGAGGGACAGTGAGGCACGAGTGCGTGTGTGAGTGTTTGAGGGGCAGTGAGGCGTGAGTGAGGCGTGAGTGCAAGTCCCTTGGCGGCAGGAGGGTGCGGGGGGGATGGGAGGGGCCAAGTCCCTTGGTGGCAGGAGGGTGCGGGGGGGGGGCCAAGTCGCATGGCGGCAGCCCACACCATCGCCGACGAGGTCAATCGATCGAATCGACTAGACGACAAGGCCATCACGTGTCTGGCAACGGCACCGCACCCGACTCGTAAATGGTGAACAGGTAAGTTCAACTTCTCGCCCCCCACGACCCCTCTTTTCCTCCTGAAAGTAGTCAATTTGCCGAAAAGAAATTAACAAATGCCGAAGCATCAAAATCATGACGCAATCGGAAAACACTTATTCACGCGTTGACTTATGCAATCTCGACAAAGATCCGAAGAGCGTTATGTACATAACGCCCTACGGTCCATCTGACAAGCCAAACCTCCCAGATTCTCCAATGGCTCACCTCTCGCGTTATGTACATAACGCGACAAGGTCAGCTCTGGCGAACTATCTCGACAAACATCACAAGAGCGTTATGTACATAACGCGCCACGGTCTGTCTACCGTACCACACCTACCAAATTCTAAAAAAGGCTCACCTCACGCGTTATGTACATAACGCGACACGGTCAGCCTCGGCAATCTGTCGGAACGATGCCAAGTGCTCGCCAGACGCGTTATGTACATAATGCGACTCGGTCTGCCTTGGCCAAGTCCCGGCCAACATCCCACCATGGAACGTACCCATCTGTTGCGTTATGCACACAACATGGCGTGACTCAAGACTGATGGTGGTACCATGGGCCACACACGCCCCCCCCCCCCCCCACATCCCCCCCTCCCCTTCCCCATCGCCCAACACGAGTGCCTTGCCATGTGAACCTCCACCAACATGTCACGCAACTCAAAACGTCAACTATACCAGTTGTCAACTACACTGGGGAACAACCGGCCACCACATGACCTGCGACACCTTCAAAGCAAAAAAAAGAGGGGGTGCCGTACAGTCCCACCCCCCCTCCCACCCGCCCCGCCCCCCTTCCCCCCCCCCCACGTACTCCCGACTAGAATACCCTGTCGGGAGCCACAGTGCTGATGTGCTCGCGGCCCGGTCGATCTGGACGGCTCCACCTGTGGCGGACGTTGTCCCACCAGCTCTTACACACACCCCCAGAGCTTGAAAGGTAGTCCATGTCACCAATCACGTGGAGATGGCTCTGTGCCCGCGACATCATAACGTTCACGCGCCGCTCGTCGGACAAAAAGTCGGTGCTCCCGCCGGGTGGCGCCCCAGGCTCTGACCGCACGAGGGAGATTATGACACAGTCCACAGAAGCGCCTTGAAAGCCATCCACGCTGAACACTCTGACGTCGGCACATGGTCTGCGGGGCAGTCGCCTGCTGTCTCTCACCGACTGCACCACTTCATTCAGCTTGTTTCGCTGCGCAGTGTACGGGGTGATGAGCATCACCTTCAGCTCGGTAGCCCCGCTGGACGTCGCCCACGCCAGCAGAAGATCCGTAAAAGCCATCTCGACCAACCGAAGCTCTGCAACGTTAATCAGGCTCCTGTTGTTGGAGGTGGTGGAACCCGACTTGTGCGCCCGATCGTCGGCCGGCAGGCGGGAAGTGTCTGTCACTTGCAGCCCTCCAAAGCGAATACGCCGACTCAGATGGTTCAGCCACGCGGGTGTTCCAAACCCCTCCTCATGGCGGGCCTTGGGCCCGCGCCCGTCCGACCATGTGCCAATGTGCTGGTAAAAGACTTCTCGGAGGAGGGACAATAACAGCGGCCGCTTGCGGTACTGCACGGAGAGGATGACGCAAGCGGACAGAAACCTGGCGAGCCGCTCAAAAACGCTTGATGTCATCGGCCGTGTCTCGCCTCTGTACTCCATGCCGGCGCTCGGCCTCAGCTGGGCATTGTCGCCAACAAGGACAATGCACTTGGTCCACTCTGCCGGATGACCGTCCTATTCTTCGTCTGACGAGCCACCCGCACGTCCTGCCCGCTTGGCGCGAACAATGGCGGCGACAGACGCAGGGACGCTTGTTGCCGCACCCTCGTCAATGATAATGGCGTCAAAGCTTTTACCCCTCACGAGCGCCCCCGTCGACGTTGACGTTGTTGTGACAATGACGGACGCGCCTCCCACGATGAGCTTGAGGAGCTCCCGTTCCGCACGCTGCTGGCGCCGCAAGGCAGCCTTCAGGGCTTGCTCCGCATCGGCACATTCCTCGAGGAGGATTTGTGACCCACCTGCGCCGAGCTCTGCACCCTGGGCGCGTGAACGATCCACACGACGGCCCACATCGGCCACTTGTGCCCTTGCCCGTTCCACCGCGGCTGTCACGGACGGGTAGGCGACAGGAAGGCGCTCGTCCACCACGGCGTCAATGTGCGTTGTCTTGGCACGGTGGCCATCCGGAGGGGGTTCACCCACACGGAGGAGCGTCACGGCATCGGGTTTCGCGACGCCGTGTCGACTGGCAGCCCCCGACGGACGGAACAACTGGTGCACTGCGTCCAACAGCTCGTCGCACGCCGTGTTGGTGCGCGACGTCAGCAGCACCCGCCCGTCTGGCTGGGTCCGAAGTACCATGTCCACCATGGAGACAATTGCGCGTGTCTTGCCCGTCCCGCGGGGGCCCGTCACCAGCTGCACGTCACACTCGTCCGACAACAGCCCCTGGCGCATGCAATCGACTGCGCGCCGCTGGAACTCTTCCAGGTGGGCGTAGCGTGGAGGAGCACTCTGCAGGGGGGGAGGCCCCGGTGCCGGTACAGGTACCACCTGCTGTCCCCCGTGCGGAGGCGTTGCGTGGATGGCGAGCGCCCTCTGCATGACTGGCGGCAGAAGGTCCCAGTGGCCGAGGCCGCCAAGCTCGCGGCTGTCCGACAGGATACTATGAGACAGGGTGACGACCACATTTGCCGTCCGGCGATGGAGCATCCGCCGCACGTCTGAACGACGCACCGTAAACCACCACCGCCGGGGGGGACCGGATGCGCCACCATGGCGCGCCGTGCCGGCGTCATCGTCCTGCTCGTCCAGCCCCGGGCCAGGCGTCTTGTCCACCCACCACTGGCCTGCCCCCGCGGGCGGTGGGCCGCCAACCCCCCCGCCGGGTTGCCCCTCCTTGTCCTCGCAGCGGCCAATAAGCACGGCGTCCACGGGGGTGCTGCACACCGAGCCGACGGGTTCCGGTACCCAAAAGGCACACAAATCACCCGGGGTGGCGTCTGTGTGGTCCACTTGACGCTCTTCCCCGCGGTCCTTGTGGCGGCGGTGGTGGCGCCCAGCGGATCCCCCGGTAGGGCGGCCGCCCCCAACGGGCGGACCACCCCGGGGGGCGGGCATACGCACGAGCTCGTTGCACACGCGACACGCCCGCGGGTCGTCCAAGATGGAGCCACCCACCTCCGGCGACGACAGGGTGATGGGCGCGTCGATGCGAGCCACGCCAAAGCGGGAGGTTAATGACGATGTGGTCACGCGCCCACTGCGTCCGCCGCCGCCGCCATGGCCCTTATTCCTGCCTTCGATAGACTGCGCCACCGCATCTGTACCGCGGGCTGCGAGCTGGCACATGGTGGCGACAACGATGGCCTGCCAGTGGCCCCCAGGTCCTCTTGCGTACAACGGGGACGGCCGCGGGTGGGTTCGGACACCCTTTCATTCCGACTCGGACGTACAGAGCGTCAACTAACCGAGCGCCACCCGGTCACCATCCGCGCCACACAGTGTGGGAGGACTGGCCTCGGTGGCAACCCCCCCCGCCGCCGCCGCCGCCGCGGGCAGAGGTGCAGCAGTGGGAGACGCGTCCCCCCCACCAGCCGGAGAACCGATACAAGGGCCTCCTACGCCGGCAGTCTCACCTCCAACAACAGCCGCACCCGCGTCTGCAACTGAAGGCAAAGCGGGAGAGGGCTCCTCCCCCCAATCCACTGCCGTGCCCACAGCAGCCACCCCCGCGGTGTTGGTTGCTGCAGCAGTACCAGGTTCAGCAGGTGCACCTCCGCTAACACCCGCGTCGGCCTCCGCCGCCGTGCCCGCAGGGGCCCCACCAACATCAGGAGCACCCACAGCCACAGCATTCACCGCGCCTGTGGCCGTACCCGCCACCGATGGAGCATCGGGAGCAGCAGCGGTAACAGCAACCTCGGGCGTAGAGGGCCCGCCTGGGACGGCTGCCGTCGCGGAGGAGGTGGCAGCTACCGTCGCGACAGAGGTGGCAGCACTCCGAGCCACTGGCACACGGGCGGCTGCCCCAGTGGCGGAGGACGTCCGCCGCTGCCCGACCAGTTGGCCGGCCCGAACCACCCGGGCCACACTGACGACAGTAACGTCATCGTTCTCTGCGTCATTCCAGTCATCGTCGTCGTCAATGAACACAATGACGTTGCAGCGTTTCGCATTGTAGACAGGGGAAACTGCCTGCCCAGCCAACACATTGTCTGGGACCGCCACTGCCGGTAGGTAGCACACAAACTCTACTTCGCACCCCGCGTCGTCGCCAATGGAAAAGACGTCTGGGTCACCTGAGGGGCTCGCTCTGTCCACACCGGGCGATGCGGGTGGCGGTTCATCGTCCTCGGCACCTGAGCCGGCACCCGCCCCAGCGGCAGCTGCTGCACCCGCCCCAGCGGCAGCCGCCGCAACCGCAACAGCACCGGCGGCAGCTGGTGCTGCACCCACACCCGCCTCTCCGTCGTCTGGCACAGCATACCCGCTCAGTACTTCGTCGATGCGCTGTTGTAGTCGTACGACCAGAAGGCTGGCCCGCTTGCCAGGCCTGGCGGCGGACAGAGCGCACCCTTTAGCGCGTGGAGGGCACCCGAACAGGTCGTACCACCGATTCTTCCGACGCAGGGCCGCAGGCCCAACGGTGACGCCAACCAATCCAACTCTGACTGGGCCAACACCCGCCGAGATGCCCACACGCCAACCGCAAGAGGCGTTCGCGCCAGGTTATGGACGGCCGCGAAGTACAACCAGTTGTATAGTGACAGTGACCGGTCCGCCTCCACGTGCACGACAACAAGCTCCCAAAGACACGGGAGTGCCTCCATCCACTCGTTGACAACGGGGGCCAGGTTTGCCACGTCCATGATATCGAAGTGCGTGCAGAACTGCTTGTGTTCGGAAAGTAGGAGGAGGCACGAGACCAAGGCCCTTTGGACGACACCCCGTGTGCCCGTCACGTCTCGGTGGATGTCCAGCCGCATGAGCACTTGCAGGACACGGGCGAGCGCTCCGCTCGCCCAAAGCTTAACCGACTCGCCGGGTGAGTCCGCATGCCGGCGCCCCGCGCCCACGTCCGCCAACACTTGCCGGCTGCTCCGCACAAACGCCGTACATACCGCAAACTGCTGCAGAGGGATACCGTTCCAGGCACGATCTTCCCCGCGAGCCCACACAGGGACGTCCAGCAAGCGCAGGGCGTTTTCGATGACGCGCAGGGCGTCAAAAGGCCGTGGGGGGCCACTCGACGACACACCCGGGGCGGGAGCGCTGGTGGTCTCGCAGGCGCACACAGCGCGCCCCCCCTCGAGGGACGGGACGGGTGCGCACCCATCCAACAGGTCCGTGATGGACCACGAATCAGCCCCACCGCCCCCCCGCTCACCCACACCGTACAGGCAGCGGAAGACCTGCCGGGCGGTCCGTCGGAAGTGTGAACTGGGGGCTACCAGCCACCCGACGCCAGTGTTTGAAGCTGTCACACTCGCAACACGTGAAAACAGGGCCGCAGCCGGCGCGACAGCAGTAGCAGCACCCGGAGAGCCAAGGACGGACGAAAACAGCAACGCCGTCATGTCACGTATGACGGTTTTCCATGCGTCGACCTCTTTAAAGGCGACGATGAAGTCTGTCGGCAACATTGCCAACGACCCGGGCATGGACATCAGCAGGGCCACGTCGTCGGGGCTGCCTGCGCCTTCTGGGACAAGCTTGCCGTCGCCATGACCCCGCCCCAGGGCGGAAAGGTTGCGGCCGGACTCGACCAAATGCGACCACAGGCGGGTGTGCAGATTCAACGCCTGCGGCTGCGGCCCCGCAGCACCTCCCTTGCCCGCCAGCACCGCCCGGTGGACGTTGGCAGTGTCTGCGCTACACTCGCTCAGTAGGAACCTCTGGGCCTCGGGGGGCCAGACACACATGGACCAGGCGGTGCGAAAAAACGTCACTTGGTGCGGCCAGGAGGGAAAACCGGCCAGCGACCCGTGATCGTGCAACAGTTTTGAGCAGGCGGCGCCGACGGCAGCGACCATCTCGCGGCTGAAGTGGGCGAGCTCCGGACCACCGCCACTGCCAGCGTCTGCTGCACGCGCACCTTGCGCAAGAAGCGTCGCCGGCGGCGCCTCCGCCCCAGGTCGACGACCGGCCGCGCGGGGGGGGGTTAGCGCCAAAAAACGGGGAGACGGCGCCGCAGCCGGTCCCGCGGGGTCACCAGGACCACCGGGCGCTGTGAGACGCGCAGCTGGACCCGCGGGGCCACCAAGACCACCGGGCGCGGTGAGACGCAGCCGCTTTTGCCCCGACCGGCCGGTGATCATCATCCGGGTGGGCGCTGCCGCCACCGCCGCCGCCGCCCGAAAAGACAGGTCGTCGATTGCCTTTCTTGCCCGCCACACGCTCGGAACCATGATGGGGAAGACAAACATGTCGACAAGTGCCTCGAGGTTGGCGCGCGGCAGGTTGGCCAAGCCTGGGCCGCGAAGGGCGTTCCTGACAGTGGTTGCCATCTCACGTACCACGACCGGGTCACTCGCGTGCGTCTGGTACAGACGGGACAGGTGGGCAACAGCGGCTTCGGCAGCCCGTACACCCGGGTCGCAACGAAGAAGACTCGACGTGGTCTGGATGACAGACAAGGCGTCGGCCTGTGACGTCGCCTGCGGGCCCATGCGAGCAAAGAGAACGTCACAAGCACGCACCAGTCCGAGGACATTCGTCGTGTCACCCCGCGTGGCCATGGCACCCCCCGCCGGGTCGGTACCAACGGCCGGCGCTCCCGTCACCGCGGACCTCACCACCAAGTGAGTGACGTCCAGCATGGTCTCCGCCGGCTCGTCTGCCACTACAGGCGCAGACCCGCCCGGTCGCACTGGCACAATCTCGTCGACGTCACAGTCCATCTTCTTCAGCCGCTCCGACGGATCGGCCGCCCGCACTGGTGACCCCATCAGCTGGGCTACGCCCGACATTTGCACCTCCGCCTCGACCACCGGGGACCCCAGCGCCACAGCCACCGGTTCAGTCTGTGACGCCTCATGCACCACACCCACAGACTCGGCGACCGGCATCGCACCCGCCGACACGGCCGGCGGCGCCGCCGGCGCCACACCCCCCGACGCCGCCGTCCACATACCCGCCGACACGGTCGACTCGACGGTCGCCGCCACACCCACCGAGGCTGCCGTGCACTTGCCCGCCGACGCCGTCTCCAACGACTCTGCCGGTGGCGCCGCTGCAGCCGAGACCGATGGCTCCGCCGGCGCCACACCAGCCGGCTCGGCCACCACGTCAGCCGCGGCCGACGCCGCCGACGACTCTGCCGGTGGCGCCGCTGCAGCCGAGACCGTCGGCTCCGCCGGCGCAACACCAGCCGGCCCGGCCACCACGTCAGCCGCGGCCGACGAGGACGCGGCGGGCACCGTACCCGCCGACGCGACTGACTCGACTGCCGACACCGCCACCGCCGACGCGGCAGCCGGGTCAGCCACCGGTGGCGTGACCGCCATCACCACCAGCGGACCCACCGGCCTCGTTGCCGCCCCAACACCCGCAGGCTGGGCCGCCTTGGCCGCCGCCAACACCACACAACCCGCCGCCTTGGCCGCTACTACCTGCGGGGGGGGGGGGGGGGTGGGGGAGGAGGGTGGGGGAAAAGAGGGGAAAAAGGCACGGCAGAGAATCAGCGGCCGTGGGGTGGGGGCGCGGCTTGGGGGCAGCACGCCAGCAGCGGCGGCGGCGCGGTTTGAAAACCCGCGCCGCCGGTGCTAGCGCGACCTGCCCCCCTCTCCCAACAGAGCCGCCGCGCCCGTGCTCCTCCCCGGCCGGCCGCCGATCCTCCACCCCACCCCTCCCACACTCTCACCCCTTCCTCATGCCCCCCCCCCCTCACGCCCCCCCCACATCAAACCCACCGGTCCGGTCGCCGCCAACACTACACAACCCGCCGCCTTGGCCGCTACCACCTGGGGGGGGGGGGGGGGGGGTGGGGGAGGGGGGTGGGGGGGAAGCGGGGAAAAAGGCACGGCAGAGAGTTAGCGGCCGTGGGGCGGGGGCGCGGCTTGGGGGCAGCACGCCAGCAGCGGCGACGGCGCGGTTAAAAGAAACCGCGCCGCCGGTGCTGGCGCGACCTGCCCCCCTCCCCCAACAGAGCCGCCGCGCCCGTGCTCCCCCCCGGCCGGCCGCCGATCCTCCACCCCGCCCCTCCCACACTCTCCCCCCCTCCTCATGTCCCCCCCCCTCACGCCCCCCTCACAACAAACGCACCGGTCCGGTCGCCGCCACCGCCACACAACCCATCGTCTGGGCCGCTGCCACCTGCGGGGGGGGGGTGGGGGAGGGAGGGGGGGGGGGGAAGGGAGGGGGCGCGGCATACGGTGGAGAGGGTGGTCGGGAATGGGGGAGAGGGCGCGGCACGACCGGGAAAGGGAGAGGTAGGGGAAGGGAAGGGGCGCGGCACACCGTGGAGAGGGCGGTGGGGGGTGGGGGCCGCGTGTGCACGCATGCGCGCGTGCATGCCCGTGGATGCACGCGCACGGTCCGCGCGCACGCATGGGCGAGGGCGCGGGCGGGCGCTGGCGCGCATGCGCGCATGCATTTGCGCGCGCACGTCCGCGAGACGTGCGCCCCGGGAAGCGACGATTATCGTCCCAACGATTTTTGTCCTGCGTATTGCACACTGGCAGTTCGCGGAAAAGCCACAAGACTTTTCAGCGCATCCCTTAGCGATCGTCGCCCCCAAGATCTATATACGTGCCGGGAAAGGTCCCTCATTATGTACTGAGTGAGGGGCCGTTCATTAGGAGGGGGCGGTTCATTCGGAGGGGCGATTCATTAGGAGGGGGTGGTTCCTTTAGAGGGGGGGGGGGGGGGGGGAGGGTTCGTGGCAAGGGTGTAAGCTGTGGGCCCACAATGGAGAATCGTTCGTAAGATCGACAGACGGCTAAATCGTAGAGCAAACTCCGTGTGCGCGGACGTCTGAAAAAGCGCGGAGTTTGTGTAACCTCTACTCCAATCGATCAATGGACTGGGAAACGCGGTGTATCCGGCATTATGCATATAGACCGCCGTCGGTTGTCACAGGAAGTGGCAATAAGACTACTCGCCGGAAAAGCCTTCAGAATCAAAACCTCATAGACTACCGGAATTTCGTCCTGGCATAGACCACCGGACACATGCCGGGACTCCCCCGTGGCTATTTAGCATGGAACCAAAGGCAGCCAAAATATCGCTTTGTTCTGATTCGCATTTCCTGTGACGGCCCTGAGACGTCAAGCCTGTGCTCGCGCAGCCATTTCGAGCAGGCGGCGCCGACAGCAGCGTGTATGCACCGACCAGACCGTCCGACACGGAGCAGTCCTGGCCCGGTGGCCTGTCGGCGGCAAGTGGACGATTTATTCTTCCGTTGCGCTTGGGCGGTTGCGACCCCCTGCGCGTACATACAGCATTTGCCAGGTGGGCGGGAGCGGCCCCCGTGACGTTCTTGGTCGCGGCCACCACAGGGGCCGGCAACAACAGGGGCGCTGCAAGTTCGAGGGCCGGTGGCCGCCGCCGCCACGGGTGCGCGGCGACCGCAGGGGTGTCTGAAGGTGGGCAGGCGGGTAGTGACGGGCGCACAGCTGCTGCTGGCTCTTGTGCGACTGGAAAACGTTGCCCGGACGCGCCGTTCGCCGGTGTGTGGTCGTCGGCGGCGGAGGTGGCGGGCCCTGCTACGCAGACATGCCTCGGCACTCTGCGCGCCGCGTCTCGGCCGCCAAGGCCTGGCTGGCCGTCGCGCGTGATGTACACCCAGATGTACTCCGCACTGTCTTTGACGTTGCCGATGAAGCTGTGGCGTCTTTTCGGCGCCTGGCACTCGAGGCCCATAGCGAGGCAGACGGCGGCAAAGGGGCTGGAGCGGCAAGGACCAGACGTAAAGTCGAACTGAGGAGCCCGGGACGGCTCGACCTGTCGACGGCCGTCAAGGACGCCGTGCTAAATTTCATGTGGCGCGTGTCTACGACGCGCGGGAAACGGGCGCCATCCGATTGGGCCGGCGAGGCCGGCGCGGCAGGTGAGCGCGCCATCGACACCGCGGCGGCCGCACCGGGCGGGGGAATGGGTGCGGCGGCGGCGCAGCGGCCCCCGCGCTATGATGCCGCCATTGACGACGACGAGGAGGATGGGGCAGGTGGGGTGGGCCCCGCACCCGACGAGTCACCCCTTACGAGCAACAAAGACGTGCTGACGCGCATCGGTTATTTCGAACCGGACACTGGGGCTGGGGGGGCCGCCGAACAGGATGGGCAGGCGGGCAGAGTGACCAAGAGGCAGCTCCTCCGTCGCAGACTTACGGGCGTGCGCCGTAGGGTGATGGAGGTCCTCAACCGCCGGTTGGCAGAGCAAGCCGCACTCGTACAGCACCTGCTGCAGACGACCAACAATCTGGCCGCGCTGCTGCGTACTGACATGGCCAACGCGGTAAACACTGGCGGACCATCCACGGAGTTAGGTCCCGTGCGCGTGTCCCGGGAGTCCGACCCCGCCACTCCTCACGTCACTGAGGCGCTAAGCAACTTGGCCGGGATGTCGGAGAGGCTCCTCGAATCCTCGAGGAATCTACAAACGATGTCCGACGACTTGCCACACTAGAGGCGCCGGAACGAGGAGCTCCGCGACGCACTCGCGCGTGCAGGCGCTGCACGGCAGCGGGGCGACGACGACGACTCCCTTGAGGGGTCGGATGACTCCGGTAGGGGCGGGTGCGGAGGCGGATTGGGTGGGGGTGGGAGTTTGAACCAGCCGGCAGGGCCGGAGCCTGGCCGCCATTGACAGGGAGCCACAGCCACTGGCTGGCTGGCGTCGGCTTTGTATTGTCTCTCTGTTGTTTTCTTCTTAATCCTGGATTTTCTTCGTAGCTCTTCTCCGTGCGTATGCGCGGCTGATGTTCACACGTTTCCCTCCCCCACCTGCGTGTCTGCAAGACCGGCCCCCCCCCCCCCCCCCCCCCTCCCCCCCCCCCCCGCCAAAGTGCCAACGAAAAAAGGGCACACCCCACCCCACTCTTCACCCGCTCATGGGGGCAAACGTGTGGGGTGCCGAGTGGCTCAGGAGCACGCCCGCACGACTTGCCCGGCCGCGTCGCTCCCAGTCGGTCGAAGAAAAGACATAGTCCGCCCCGTAATCCGCAACGAGCTCCTCACCAACGGCAATGTCCCTCAGCGCGATGACCACCATGATGTCGGGCCTCACAAAGTTTGCAGGCGTCGGCCGTACCGGCTGCGCGTCGTCAACATTGGCGACGATGGCCACAATTGGTCGCGCCTGCCAGATGTCTTCCCGGTCGACACGTCTGCCGCTGGCGCCGCCTCGTCTCCCATCACTGTCCGCGGGCCCGGCGCCCGTCTGGGCCAATGTCGCTTCGGCATCAACCGGGGACGTCGCCCGCCCGTCATTGACATAGCCAGTCACACACAGTGGTGACGGTACGATAAGCAGAGATGTGGGCACGCCCCTGCACCCAGCCATTGTTCCGGTACCGAGGTCAGCAGCAGGGCCGCCGCCGCCGTGGTTGTGGCCTTCTTGGTTCTGTCGCTTTCGCATTGTGTGACCACCCCCCCCCCCTTCTTCGCCATCGTACCGACGGCGGCGGCGGTGGCGAGGGCGAACGTCAGCGTGCTCCTGGTTACCCGGCCCAGCCCCCCCGACGTCCGCCTCTACCGCGTCATTCGGGCCATCTACGTCCAAGTCGTCAAACACCACTTCCATCGCGCGCTCCGAAAACTCCCGCGCCGTGAGGCCGTGGGCGCCCAGCTCAGAAGCGGCATAACGCGGCGTCTGGACCCGCTGCTTTGTCAGGTCAGCGTACACAATGGTTCCCCAAAATGGTGCAATCGCGTCCTGTCGTTTGAACGGGCGCAACGCAAAGACGCCACGACAGGCCGTCCCACCCGCCAAGCGGCTTTGGGCAACGTACAGCCCCAGGTGTGCGGCCGACACGTGCAGCGCGACCTCCGCGTCCTCCACGGCGAGGGCGCACTGGTGCAGGCGCGGCCAGCTCCCGACGCCAACGCCTTCCAGGCGGGCCACCTCGACACCGACATCTGCACCAGGTCGCGCCAGCCCGGGCGTCTGTGCTACGCGGCCCAACCGTTCAGCGTCTGCTTGCATGGCCCACCGCCCGGCCAAGTATCGCACCAGCTCCAACGACAAGGCAGAATGGCAGGGCAGCCCGGGGGGGGGCTCCCAGACGGCAGCATTATGTCCCATGACAGACGAGGGTGGGTTGATCATCAGCTCAATCTCCTCCCCGACAGCCGCACCACTACCTCCTCGACACTCGCTGCCGGTCTCCCCCACCGCCCCGGCTGCTGTTGTAGCTGTACTAGCAGCGACCGACGCGGCTTCGATTGTCCGTGCGGCCGCAATGACATCGGATATGACGACCCCCGAGCTTTCGTAGCCCCTCACCAGCACCTGGTTGACAAACTCCCGACGCAGACGAGCCCGACTTGCGTCAATGATAGCAGCATCCGAGGCGCAGCTGATGACCAAACGGTGCTGGCCCAGGACGGCCCGTGTACACGCTGCCGCCGTCACACACGTCCCCGCAAACATGTCCAGTACGATGTCCCCGGGCTGGGAAAACCGCAATATGAGCTCGAGGATGAGGGCAAGACACTTTTGCTCTGGTCGTATCCATTGCCGCGACCCGTCCCGCCATCGAAGCACCACCTCCTTAAAGTGTGGCGGTCTCACATTGTCAATGACAGTGTCGTGTGCCAGGAACCGCGACGGCACGGCGTTCCAAGTACGGTAGTTGACCATGCCGTAGCACTCTTCCCGGGACACCCCAGCGCGCGTGGCGTGGACAATAAACTCGACCTTGTTGGACAGGTTGGTCGTGCTCTGCCGCAGCGAGCTCACCGCGTGTGCTTCCTTGATCGCCACCAGCGGGTGGCCGTCCACTCGAAACGCCGACAGGCTCTTCCTCCCCACCGGGTCCATATCCTTGAGCGCCTTGAGCGTGACCATCCACGGACCCAGCTGACCCGCAGAGCAAAAATTGAGCACATGGCCGCCAGGGCGGACAACGGTCTGGAACAACCGGGCGGCACGCTGCATGTCGTCAGAGGTAAACACGTCATGTGCAGACTGCTCCAGGCTCCTGTCCGCCCGAAAGTTGTACGGAGGATCACAGAGCACCAGCTGTACCGAAGAACTAGTAAAGGGGGGGAGGGTGTGCTCGCCTGTCGGTGTAGAGGTTGTCGTCTCCCCCCTCCCGCTGCTGCCGTCCCCGAGAATGCCACGCGCACTGCCACCACCCCTGCGACGAGACGCGTTGGACCGCGTCGCCACTTTTGTGGCATGTGCCGAGAGCAAGTCATCAAACTCACAAGCGTTGGTCGCAAATACCTGGCCCATGGCATCATCCAGCACGCCCCAGGCTTCCCCCAGATCAGCCTGCGGAGCATCACCGGGGCAGTCGGGCCGCTGAGGCTGCTGACACGGCCGGTCCTGCCGGCCATCCCCACACAGCAACGCCCCTCGGCCAATTGACAACCCGGATCGACGCCCTCCCACCACTTGCTGCTCCGCCATCAAGCCAGCCACTCTGCAGGCAGCACGAAACGCCAACTCAATCGTTCTGGCGGAAGCGGCACAACGGTCGGGCGCAGGTGACAGCCCCCGACGAGCAACAGTAGACGCCGTCGCCCACGCAGGCGCCGTACCCCCGCGGCCAGCGGGGGGGGGGCTTGAAAACGCAGTCAGCCCCGCCAAGACGCTGCGCAGTACTCTAGGCACATTGCCAGACAGGCGGTCCCACTCTGGGTGCCTGTAGTCCTCCACGGTCAAGAAGCCCACGACCTTGCGCTGCTTACGACGCCACTGTCCTGTACGGGATACGTTGTCACCGCCGCCCGCAGGGGTCGCGGCGCACGCGTCACCTCGACCTCCGCGGCCCAGCAGGCCACGCGTCACCGTAGTACCCAGGCGGTCTGCGCCGGTGCACACGTGTACGTGCTCAAGGATGGTGCCAACGGCAGCACGGAGCTGAGCATCTGCAGGCGGCGTCAACCTCCCTACGGCCCTCTGCTCATCATCTTTTCCATCCCACTGCTGGCCTGACACTGCGCTCTGCCGTTGTACCGGGACAGTGCCACCACGGACCGGCCGTTTGCTGGTGTGCAGGTCTACTGCCTGTCCGTCGGGCGCTGTGAGGTTATCCTCTGCGTCCAATGGCCGCCCCAGCGCCACGAAGAAGCCCACAGACGGGCACCTGAGCATGTGCGTAGACAGCATCACCTCGGCGGAGCGAAAACCCCGACTGCGCGCCACGACATCCCAACCAGACACGACGTCGCGAACAATAGTCCGAGTTCGGGCTGCCACGCCGTCCAAACAGCCGGCTAGATGCTCCTCGTACTGCCGTTCCTGCTCGCCCGTGTGTGGAGTCCATGTGGGCCGGGATGCCCGTCGGAGATGTTGCTCAAGACAGTAGTAACACGACATGGACAAAACGTGCTCAAATGCACGAAAGGTGGACAGGTCGTCGTCGTCGTCGTCCACAGTGTCTGACGGGGTGCGGCGACCACCCACACCGAGTACGTCGCGAAGCAGTAGGTGTTGCGCTAGCCCGGGACACGCGCGCCAACTTCCTCTTACAGGGCGATCTAAGGCATCCTCCTCTTCCGTCTGACACCGCCGGCGGGACGCCGAACGACAGAGCTCGGCAATGCCATCAACCTCGCCGCCCATTACAAGCAGCAGTTGCCAAACCCTCAGGTCAACATCCACGTCCGCGGGGACGGGCAGCAGCCTAACGTTCCGCTGCCGGTGCATGTCCTCGTCATCCGAGGGGTCTTCGGCCCCAGCACGGGGGACAGTACCGCTCGCGGTCGCCACTGTGAGCCACCGCGACCCGGATGCAAAGCGCAGTACCCGACCACGACTGAAGGAAGCACGCGGTACTGCTACGAACCGCTTCAGTACCCACACGGCTTCATAGACCCCGTGCGCGATGCTACCGTGCAGCCAGCGAGTGCGGGAATGTAGCCTGGGTTGGCCCATTCTGTCCCACAGGTAGCCCGGATCCATGTCAACCATAGGCCGGCAAAGGTGCTCGCACCAGTCGACAAGATCAGCCCATGTCCCAGAGCGTAGCAAGAGCCCTCCCCTGCCCTCCAGGGAACGGAGGACAAACAGATCGCGCAAAGACCCAAGGACGTAGACGACAACCCCTCAAGGATACAGCAAAGATGGTGAAGACGTCTCTGCTCGCGCTACCGCCAACGCGGCACGCTCTGCAAAGATTGTGACAAGGTTGACCACCTCACAGAATCACTTGACGGCATGGTGGTGACGAAGAGGAGGGGTCACAAACCGCGGAAGAGAACGCAGCCAAGGAAGCACCGTGCCGACAGTACACGTAGAGAGGAACGGCGATGACGGTGCCGAGAGGAGACCGGCAAGGAGACTGACACTGGTCGTATCTTAAGTACAAATGAATTCGCTTCCAGTACAGGGAACGCCTCGTCCGAGTTGTCCATTATCAACATATCTACCAAGCATTTAAAAGAATTACAGCATCGGAACCATGAGTTTGTTATGTACATAACATCGCGAGGTGTCAGAGCACCCGCACCGAGCCCGTGCTCGCGCTATGTACATAACGCGTCTCACGGGATTGCAATGCAGTCTGGCCCTGGTGGGGCGATTTTGCGCAACGACACAGCGGCGGGCTTCTCCACCCTTACTTGCTGTGCAATTGTAATCCTGTCAGATGTTTCTTGCCCCGTCGCACGAGCGCCCGTCCAGAGGTCTCGTTATGTACATAACGCGAACCAGGGGTTGTGCCCAAAGACAAGAGGCACGCACAACGACTAAATCGTCTCATCAGCAGCGTGATTGTGTCGTGTACAGTACGGCGAGCCGTGCAGAGTTCTCGATGTGAAAATCGACACCTGGAGATCGGGCGTGAACACTTCGCCGAGACATTATCACATGACAAAGCCGACGAGCCACGTCCTCCACCTTTCCACAAACGACAGAAAACAACACCTCCAAAGCAGTCGTCGACAAGAGAGACAACGCTGTCAAGTACTACACAACCTTCGGCGGCCCTCGAGGATCGTAGTCTTTATCCGACGAGCTAGACTGCTGAGAGTCCTCTGCGTCATCTTGATCATCCTTGTCCCGGGACGAGGTGTCTGACACGTCCGCCCCTTCAGCATGGTGGGCATCTTCCACGTCACTGGCGTACACCATTTCTCCACAATTCTTGCACTTGCTCGGCTCGAGACACGGGGCGCCAGTGCCCTCACCAAACAACCACCCAGGGACCTTGTATATGGCGTTCTGCAGCGGCTCGTCAAAACGTTGTAGGTAAAGGTGCAGCCGGATGGAGTGCGAGTAGGACAGCAATGCCGGCGCGGCGCGCAGTCGCCAGAGATCGTCCTCGTGACCGGCACCACAGTGAGCAACGTCCGCGCGGACGACGTGGAGACCACCCGCAGGCACAACCACCCTCTCAGGTCTCACCAGATGCGGGACATCCAGCTTCTTCTCCAGGCGATGGACAACGTGAAAGCTACCGGGATACCCGACCACAGTGAACCCATCCTTACCGGCCGCCATGGCAAAGTAGTTGTGGCTCCGCGGGCGCGAGAACGTCTGCAGCGGCGCTCTGCGGCTGTCGTCGGCATTCTGGTCAGTAGGGGGGTCTGGTTTCTCGGCACGGATAGTGGCGTCAACGTGTGGCTGTTGCCGCACCGCTCGAGAGGTGGTCAGCAATACTCGGGCGCCGGACTCGGGCACCCGCACCAGTGGGCGCTCATCAAGCTGCTGCGCCGTCTGTGCACCGACCAGCACTTGGTGAGCCATGGCAGCCATCAGCATGTCACAGTGCAGCTTGGTCTTGTACAAGTCGTCCGCGTCCTTATCGTCCCCATTGGCGGCCAGAGCCAACTGTCGCACGAGGAGCCGCCCCTGACAACGTTTCATTGCGGTTTCGTCGACCTTGCCAAGGTCGACGTTGTGGATGGGCGTCCACATCGGGTCGTCGTCCTTGAGCGCGGCTTCACCCGGAAACTTGTTGATCACAGAATGAAGAAAATCGCCGACGGGGTCCATCTTGGTCGGGGGTGTGGATGATCCAGACGAGACGGCAGCGCCGTCGGCGCCGACTTCCACGCCACCACCACCCTCCACACGGGTCATGCAGGTCATCGCGTGCTTGACCACCGTCCAGCCTCGCTCGACAAGCTCGGTCCCGTACTGGATACGCGCTAGGTTGGTCAGCAGCAAACGGGTGTCGGGGATGTGTCGATCGCGCTCCACCGCTGCGGGGGGGGCGCTAGGTGTAGCGTAATGGAACCCAGGTTCCCGGAACCACAAACCACAAACACACACACAGAGACCACAGTCCGGAGTCCAGGAAGGAACAGGTAAGAGCCCTTGCTGATCCACTCGCCCGCCACGATACGAGGCAAAAGTAAACAGGACAAAAGCCCGAGGGAGAAGGAACCCAAAGCACTGTTGATTTTACAAGATGGCCCCGGGGAGAACCCCGGAGCACCCCTCAAGAACCTCCCCCCCTGGCCCCTCCAGGGGCCCAGAACGAGGCCCCCAGAGGGCGCCCCCAGCGGGCCAAGTGCCAGCAAGGCACTGGCCGCTCACCGGACCAACACACGAAAAGCAAGCGAAATCCCCCCACACACAAATGTCAATCCCCAAAAAAAACCCAGTGGGAAAAAGGGGAAAGACACGAAATCACGCAAGGAAAACAAATGCGAAAAATCAAACAAATAACCCGAAGGTCAGTATGCCCCAACCCGGCAAGTCCTCCGCTCCGGGGGGACCAATCAGGGCACCGGTCGTGTCGCCACTGCCCCGGGCCACCGATGCAAGGATCCCAAGCCAGCGCGTGGTTCCACGTAACGCTGCCAGCCGGGTCCCAAGTCAGCCTCCCGGGTCCCAACGTTACCTGAGGGCCACAACGCCACATGGCCCCCTCACTAGGGCCGAGCGTCCCGCTGGCCAACAGGAAAACCGGGGAGAGGGACTGGAAAAGGTCCGACAGGGTTACACCAGGGTCACAACGAACGGGACGTGGGGCCAGTGTCTGCAGACAGGGTCCCCCCCGACAAGTGTCTCGAGGCAGAGGGTCCCGGGCAGACTGACCAGGGCGGTACGGGAGGGACCGAGGGCCACGCACAGGGTAACTACGGGGGTGTGGCGCAGCCCGCGCCGGCCGCCCGCCTGCATTCCCTCTCCCCTCGCCCTCCCCATGTGGCGCTCGGCCCATGGGGTGGGTAAGGTGGCGTCGGGATGCGGACGGGGGCCGGCGGCACACGAGCGCAGCCTAGGTTCCGTCGGAGTGGGGGCCCAGGGATAAGAGGGCCCTCACGGGCTCCCTCGTTCCCCGCGACCGGGACCCCAACGCACCATCTTCCCCGCTACGCTTCCCCGTGGGCTCCTCAATCGTTCCCTCTACCCGTTCCCCTTTCCAACGTTCCCACGCACCCGTTCCCCCTGGTACCCCACTTTCCCTTATTGTGTCCCGTTACCCCGTCCCATGGAGCCCGGCCGCGCCGCGACGAGCGCGTCGGCTGGCAAGGGCTCGACGGTTCCTGGCGGTCCCAGCGTGCCTGTGGGTGCGGCGGTACCTGGGGCCCAGGGCGGTCCCATCGTTCAAGGCGCAGCGGGTCAAGGGGCTCCCGGCGGCCAAGGCGTACCGGTTGCTGGGCCAGGTGGGAACAACATGGAACAAGAGGAACGTGGTGCGGGTCAAGCGTACGTCACGGTCCATGGCACGGTACCCGAGGACTTTGGTCCCGAGACGGTCACCGCTTGGCGCCGGGAAGAGGCCCGCGGCTGGGTCACCGGTACCCTGGCCCATAAGGTCCTTCGAGTCGTGGACGGGTCCTGTCCCGGGAACGCGTTCCGGAAGCAGATGACCGCGATGGTCCAAGCGCGGATCCCGGTTAAGGCCGATCGGTCCCTGTCGATAACGGTGGTCCGGCACGCGGGAGAAATTGGGTACGTGGAGCGGTTCAAGAGCATCCGGGACGAGGTCACCAAGGGGACCCTGCCTGCGGCCCCAGGTCCCGACTACATCGTGCTCCCGTCTCCCTACTTGGACCCTACTTCCTTCAAGCCGTCCCATGGGGACCTTGTGGTCAGTCGGCTCCATCGGGACAAGAATGGGATCCTGGTCGGCTGGCACCAGCAAGAGTTCCCGAGTTGCCCGGCTACCCTCCGTAGACTCCACTACCTCCGGGTACCCCACTGGTTCGGTCACGTTGAGGTCCCTTTTGGGGCCCTGGTGGAACTGCCCCCGGTCCAGTACTACTTCGGGGACCTCCTTCGTGCCTCGGACCCCTTTGCCTGGTTCGTGCTCCGGACCGAGTGGGCCACGAACTGTGCCCTTTATACCCTGGAGCGGGCCCGTGGATCCGGTGAGATGTGTCTCCTTCCTTGTCTCCTTCGGACCTGGATCGACCGTGTTGGGGTCCCTGATATCTGCAAGGGTCCCAGTGGCGTGGACGAGGGAGCGGCGCGGGACCTCAAGGCCCTCATGGTTCTTAGCGACCGGGTGGTCGGGGCCCCTGGACTCCGTTGACGTTTGGGTCAGGCGGCTTCCAACCGCAAGGACCGTGCTTCCTATGTCCTGGTACGGTTCGAGACCCGGGACGGGACCTGGGCAGCGCTCGTGGACGAGGACCTGGCTCCCTTGGACCTTCTTTACTCGACGGACATCTTGGACGCGCGGGAGTTTGTCGGACCCAAGGACGGGAACGTGGGCCAGTCGGACGAGATTGTGCCTGGAAGTGGGTCCGGTGGTCCTGGTGCCCCTGGTGCCCCTGGTGCCCGGTCGTCGGGCTCCGTGGTTCAACGTGACCCTGCGCTGGGAAGCCGTACCGTCTTCGTGGCCAACTTGTTGGCCCATGGCGAGGTACCTGATGAGGAACTTCGGGACCTTGAGGGTAACCTGGCTACCTCAACCGTTCTGGGGCTCCGTAGTCTCTTTGGCGGGTCCGCGGACGTCTTGGCCCATGCTCACGTGGGGCCCTTGCTCTCGGCTTCCCTCCATACCACAGTCAACATTGGGTCCCGTGTAGCCGAATGGACCCGGGTCCAGGCGGGTTCCACGACGCCGGACTACAAGGGCCTGTTGGCGATCGTGGACCGTAATGGTATCCGTGGGGATCTGGGGTCAGAGTTGGCCACGGCCGAGGAGGAGGCCCGTAAGAGTTGGCATGGGGTTCGTGAGGGTTCCCGGGTCCGAGGTCGGGACGACATGGACCAAGACACTGACCCCCGTGCCGAGAGCCGGGCCCGTTACCAGTGAGTCACACGGAGGGGAGGGACCCGAGGGACCATGAGTTGTTCTCGCATATGATGTTGATCCAAGGAGTCATAAAGTCTCTTTGTTTGTCAGCTTCCTTGGGACCCCTCCTTCAGTGTTGACCGTAGGAATCTCCTTCCGACTTAGCCGCATAGCTGGTGCAAAGGGACCCAAACGAGCCCAGACTGGGAAATGGGGAACTAAAGGAAACGGAAGGGAAACGGGGGAGTTCATATCCAAGGGGGACGAAGTAAATCTCCATTCCAAAAAAAATCATTATCAATAAAACCCCTCCCGTGGGTTAGATGTCTTCCCCACCTACCCGAGTTGAACCCCTGACCTCATTGTTGCCCCCTTCCGATGACTTTCCCTGAGTTCGTTCCATTGACGGACCATCATGCCTGCCCCTGAGTTTCCCTTTCAGGGTCAATAACGGGGCCACAGATCCGCACCCGGTTCAAGGTTCCAGGGCCACACAGCATAGATAGCCTTAAAGGGTTACAGTAGTGCCACGGCCTCTTCCTCCCGCAGTGGGGGCTCGGTACCAACACGTTCACAGTACTGAACAACCTTAGCGCTGTCGAACTTATGGCACGGTTCCCATGTGTCCTCGGACTCTGCGTACCCCCACCAGCGGACCAGGAGCCATAGGTTCCCATCACTGTCCCGGTCGTGGCCCACAAAACGTTCCCAGACAAAAGGGGTGCCTGAGTCTTCGTAGTCCATAGGTACAACCGGGTCTTGTGGCCCGTGTAAACGGGACGTGGAGTCAATCTGTCCAGCAGGCATGGGTGCCCGGGCCACATGGTCACTGCTTACCCTGTCACGGATCCCTTCAACCAGAACCGTGAATGTGTGCCCGTCCCTGTCCACGATACGATAGGGACCGTTGACCTCCTGGTCCAACTTCTGCCGACTGTCATCATTGGTATCAACGTAGACCCAGTCCCCGATACGTAGGGCCTCGTTGACCGGAGTGACCCGCTTGTCGTACCCTCTCTTGTACCGTTTCTGTGCCAGGTCCAGGTTCTTACGGACCGTAAAGGCCAGGTTTCTTAGATGGGCCCGTCTCGCCTCTCGGACCTGTCGCGCGGTACCAGTGAACTCCTTAGGGTACGGGGAGCCAGGGAGCTTGTCCAGGGCAAAGGTGCGGACCCGGTCAGGGATCACAAACTCAAACGGGGCCACACCGGTACTCTTTTGGGGCCTCGTGTTATAGGCAACCGTGAGCACGGAAACCAACTCGTCCCAATGGTCCTGGTGGTCCTCAACGTACGTGCGGAGCTGGGCCACTATGGTACGATTAAACCGTTCCACCTGTCCTTGGGTCTGGGGATGGTACGTGGTGGAGGTAACATGCTGGATCCCAAGGAGCACGCAAACGCCACGGAAGTATGTGGACGCTAACTGGGGCCCGTTGTCCGTTAGTAGGGTCTCCGGGGGACCATAGGAAGCCAACCACGTATCCAGAAAGGCCGAGGCCACCACTGCCGCGTCCTGGCTGCCAAGGGGAACCACTCGGGTCAGCTTAGTAAACCGGTCCACCATAACAAGAAGGTACCGGTTCCTGCTGACGGTCCAGGGTAAGGGGCCCAAGAGGTCAAGGCACACATCCTTGAAGGGCTCCGTTGCAGGGAGCAGTTTGAGCGGGTTGGTCCGCCGTCTCCCTTGGACCCTGCCCTTGGAACACGAGGTACAGTTGGAAACAAAGGCGTGCACATCTGCCACCATAGACTCCCAGTAAAATACCCGCCTCATAGAGGTGTACATCTTGTTCATGCCTGGGTGCCCTGCGTGTCCCGGTTCATGTTCCAAGCTCAGGACTTCTTGTTGTAGGGCCTTGGGGACCACGATCTGGACCGCTCGGTCAAGAGGAGCCAATCGCACCAGTAACTCTTCCGGCGTTTCCCCGTACCTTGAGTTCACGTTCTGGTCCATCTCTTTCCGTAGTTCCTGGCAACGCTGGTCCTGACCTTGGGCCTTGAGGATCCTATCCACTGTCAGAGGAGGGTACCGTGTGCCTGTCTTGAAGTTTGGCCGGGTCCAACCAGTGACAAAGTTAGCCAAGGTCAACAGCGAGGGTATCTCGTCAGGTATGGGGCCCCTGTCGTGTCCCGTGGTATCCAAGCGTGACATAAAGTCCGCTGCGTGATGATGTTGTCCAGGACGGGACTCAACGGTATACTGGAACTCTGCCAGCCGAAGGCGCCAGCGGGCCAAACGTCCACGGGCCCCGTCCATATGTAACATCCACTTCAGGGCCGTATGGTCCGTTCGAACGACAAAGCGTGTCCCTTCAAGGTACGGTCGTAACAGAAACAGAGCCCAAACAACAGCAAGACACTCACGTTCCGTGGTACTGTAGTTACACTCAGCCGGAGTCAGCACACGGCTCCAGTAACCCACGGGCTTGTAGGCCCGGTCCCCTTGGTCCTGTAGCAAAACGCACCCAATCTGGGTAGCGCTAGCATCCGTATCCACGATGTACTGACCCGTGCGTCTAGGAAGAGCCAGAACTGGAGTATGGGTCAGACGGTACTTGAGGTCCTCAAAAGCGTCCGTCTGGGCCGGGGTAAACTGTGGTAACGGGTCTGGGACCTTGGTACTGGTCATGGCCAATAGGGGTCGGGCTACCTTGGCGTAGTCCTTAACAAAGCGCCGGTACACATTGCACATCCCTAGGAAACTGCGAAGGTCCTTCTTGGTCCTTGGGGTCTTAGCTTCCCGGAGCCCAACCAGGTTCTTCTCGTTCACACGGAGCTGACCCTTACCGACAATGCGCCCGAGGTACTCAACCTCATCCTGGAACAAAAAGCACTTGGTAGCCTTGAGGGAAACACCGGCCCTACCGAGTAACCCAAAGATCTCTTCCAGATGGGCCAGGTGGTCCTTATGGTCCTTGGAGAACACGATGATGTCATCCAGGTACACAAGGCACGTCTTCCACTTAACCCCAGACAGGGTCATATCAATGGCCCTCTGGAACGTAGCCGGGGCGTTGGTAAGACCAAATGGGAGCCGGATGTATCTGAAGGTTCGTTCGTGACAAGTAAACGTAGTCTTGTCTTGGTCCTCAGGAGCCACAGGGATCTGCCAGTAACCACAGTTGGCGTCCAGCATGGAGAACACGGTAGCCTCTCCCAGGAAATCGATACAATCGTCCATGCGCGGTAACGGGTAGGTATCCTTAACCGTGACCTCGTTCAAGCGCCGGTAATCCACACTGAACCTAGGGGTACCATCGGCTTTCGGGACCAAAACAACCGGAAAGGACCACTCAGCCTTGGACGGTTCAATAACCCCGAGCCGGGTCTGCTTTTCCACTTGTTCCTTGATGAGGTCCCGTTGATGGAGCCCGGTACGGTACGGTTGGGACCGAATGGGTTTGGCCCCTTCCTTGAGGGTAATCCGGTGAGGGGTCACATCAATGCGTCCCAGTTGCCCGTTCCATAGGTCCTTGTAAGGGTCCAAAAGTTCGCGTACAGCCTGGTGTAGCTCAGGCGGGATCAAATCATACGCGACCTTGGGCATCTGGACCGAGGTTCCTTCAGGCTTCTTGTCCGTCGTGTCCGGCTCAGGGACCGTGGTTCCGGCGGGTCGCTTGGGAGTCACGTCCTCCGGTGCCGACGCTTGGCTCAACGGGTTCCCTTGCTCCGGGCCCAGGGTGACAAGTGGTGCGGCCCCCTCACTAGGGGCCGACAAGTAATCCGCAGGGACCTCGAGCACGGGACCATCGTACGGTATGGCCACGCCAATGGCAAAGTTCTTGGGCAGGTTGACAGCCCGGTCCGAGATGTTCATAACATGGATCCGAAAGTCCCGTCGGGTCCGTATCGTAGCCAGTGCGTTGTGTAAACGGAGCCCCTTCTTAGCCATCTTATGGGGCCTCTCGTACAATAAACACTTCCCATTGGTACCGCACTTGACATAAACCGCTTGTAGGGACCGAGGAGCCAAAGTCACGCCCTTGGACAGGTACAGGGCCGAGGGATCTTGACGGATAGGGTTGCCCTTGACAGGAAAAGCGCTCTGGGCCTTGCTCTCCCAGGTCCTCTTGGCGTAGGACAGGAACCCAAGGTTCCAAAGGACCGACTCGGTCCCAGGGTAGATAGCCTTGACATGTTCCTTTTGGAAGTCCATCCCAAGGATCAATGGGACAGAAAGGGCCCTGACGACAAGCAACTCAAACTCCATCGGCTTCCCGTTGACAATGTCCGATAGTTCCAGGATTCCCCGGGCCTTGAGCAGTTGCCCGGAAGCGTCACAAACATGGGTAGACTTAGGAGCCCTAGAAGCCAATCGTTGCCATCCACAGGGTAAGATGTCCTCGCGTACCACACTGGGTCCCGCACCTGTGTCCAAAATGGCCGTCGTTTCCTTAGGGTCCTCTTGGTCCAAACGTACAAAAGCATTCAAAGCAAAGTTCCTCTTACGCAGTACAAGCAAGGTGCCCTTGAACCCATATGGCTTCTTCATTCCCAATCGACGTCGGAGCCCAGACTTGGACCGCCGTGCCAAAGAGGGTGAACAGGAACAAGGGGTGGGCAAAACAATAGGAGACTCAGAACGAACAGGTACAATGGGGCGCTTGAAGATCTTCGAGAACCCCAGCTTGGTTGCAAACGAGCAGGTACTGTCCCGACGATGGGGAGGGGACCTCTTGGATCCGCCCCCCGTTACTCTTTTCCCGAGGGTCCCGGCTCCCGGGAACCGACGGTAACATGGCACACTTGGTCCGCCTCATCATCTGACAAGTTGATCCATTCACACAGAGCCTGGACCATGGCAACACGTATCTGGCGATGGAACTGACGGTCCGCGTTGGGCTTGACCTCGGTACTCTGGCTCCGGCCCCGAGTAGCCGCAAGGAAGGAGTCCCGGGCCTGGATAACCGCTTTCCGTTGGGCCTCGGATAGCATGGAACATTGATGGGCCATGTGGCCCGGTTCCCAGCAAAGGTAACAACGGTACGGGCGCCGGCTATCCATGGTACGTACCCCCACGAACTGGGGCGCGGATCCCTTGAACCCAAACACTTGGCCCGACCCGTTCTTCTCAGTTTCCTTGTCAAGGGGGCCCTTAAGGATCGTCGAGGGGCCCATAGGATTGACGGCCATTAACGGTGACGGGTCCGGGGTGGGCTTAGCCCGAAAATCAGTAGGCCTGCGGGCGGAAACAGAGGGACCAGCCTTTCTCGAAGAGGACCCTTGGGCCATCTTAATAACGTCCGTGGCTGCCTTGTACTTGCCCGCAGTAAAAGTAACCAACTGCTGGTACGTGCGATCGGGAACATTGTAGACAAACGCGTCAGTGCGCAGGTACTCAGGGAGCCCTTGGATCAGCTGCTGTTTCATGGTGCCCTCGGTATGGATGTTCCCACACAGTTCCGTTAGGCCCCGGAGACGGACCGCGAAGGCCTCGATGCCCTCGTCTGGTTCCTTAGCGGCCCGACTGAACCTGTCCTGAGCCAGGGCCAGTGCATGGGGCTCTGCGTACGTCTCTAGGAACCAGTTAACGGCCTCTGGGTAACTTGTGATCGAGGAGCCACCAGACGCGCTGGAGGAATCCGGAAGGGCCCGTGTGTACCGTAGTTCCGCGTCACCAGAATGAAATGTGGGATCGCATAAAGGGCCATGCCCTCGGAGACCGCGTTGTCGTTACAAGCCTTTACCAGTTTGCGGAGCCACGTGAACACTTTTAGGGCCTCCTTACCAGAGAAATTAGGGTACCCAGCGAAAGAGTGTTTCATGTTACGCGCGACCCGTCCCATCTTACGAGCCTCACGTGTCCCATAGGTAGCCTTCTCGTTCCTCAGACGGTACGTACGGTAATCTAGGACCCGAGCAAAGCGATCGTCTGAACACTTGATGACCTGGGGCTCGGTCCGTGGGTATTCAGGGGTCTCAAGGTCCTCCTTATCCAGGACAGAAGAAAACGTGGTACCCGAGGAAGAGGACGTACAGGAACCACTGGAATGGTGACGACGCCGACGACGGCGGGAACGGGAACGATTGGAACGACTGGTATCATGGGACCCACCCTGGCCAGCAGGACTCTTGCTCAGGGCCTGGGATACAGTAGCCAAAATCTCATCTCGAAACATTTCCAGAGTAGTAACAATGTCTTGGGACCCAGCAACAGGAGCCAAAGGTGGAACTCGGGTCCCTGTCTCAGAACCCGTGTCCCGACGTAAATCCTGACCCATAGTAGCCCGAATCCCACCCGGGGGCTCTGTCCCCCGACGCGGAATCCCTGTCTGCCCGCCTCCGCCACGGCCCAACGGACCCGAGGGACCGCCACGACCGCGACCAGCGGGAGTAACCATAGAAGTATCCAACGGCGCACCACGGCCCCGACCTCCCGAGGGAACAGGGTCCGTCATGTTGGCCGTACGGTACTCGACCTGGACCAAAAGATCTCGTCACCAGAAACAGGAACCAAGGAACCAAACGCTACCGAGAAAGAAGAGGGCTGTCCCGATACGGGAGAGAAGTATAGCCCACCCCTACTGCTCCACCATAAATGTAGCGTAATGGAACCCAGGTTCCCGGAACCACAAACCACAAACACACACACAGAGACCACAGTCCGGAGTCCAGGAAGGAACAGGTAAGAGCCCTTGCTGATCCACTCGCCCGCCACGATACGAGGCAAAGGTAAACAGGACAAAAGCCCGAGGGAGAAGGAACCCAAAGCACTGTTGATTTTACAAGATGGCCCCGGGGAGAACCCCGGAGCACCCCTCAAGAACCTCCCCCCCTGGCCCCTCCAGGGGCCCAGAACGAGGCCCCCAGAGGGCGCCCCCAGCGGGCCAAGTGCCAGCAAGGCACTGGCCGCTCACCGGACCAACACACGAAAAGCAAGCGAAATCCCCCCACACACAAATGTCAATCCCCAAAAAAAACCCAGTGGGAAAAAG
Organism: Pyropia yezoensis; assembly: GCA_009829735.1. Taxonomy (NCBI): domain Eukaryota; phylum Rhodophyta; class Bangiophyceae; order Bangiales; family Bangiaceae; genus Pyropia; species Pyropia yezoensis. Next base: position 2,961,273 of record CM020620.1, read on the forward strand.
GGGAAAGACACGAAATCACGCAAGGAAAACAAATGCGAAAAATCAAACAAATAACCCGAAGGTCAGTATGCCCCAACCCGGCAAGTCCTCCGCTCCGGGGGGACCAATCAGGGCACCGGGCGTGTCGCCACTGCCCCGGGCCACCGATGCAAGGACCCCAAGCCAGCGCGTGGTTCCACGTAACGCTGCCAGCCGGGTCCCAAGTCAGCCTCCCGGGTCCCAACGGTACCTGAGGGCCACAACGCCACACTAGGCATGTCCAGGGCCAGGTAAGTGTAGTCAAGGAGCGCCAAGCCACGGTTACACATGAGTGTCTCGGCCGCATTACCCATTGCGTCCCACGTGGACCGTAGAACAAAGTCGCGGCTCTGGTGCCCCAGGGGCAGCAGGAGAGCAAAGGGCGGCAGCGGCGTCCGCACAGCAGTATCACGGGGCCCGGAAAAGAGCTCCAATGCCCGGCGATTCACCTTGGCCGCCTCCTTCATACTGTCCGGGATGTCGGGTACGGTATCCTCATAGGCCTGGTCGTCGTCCTCCTGGGAGCCTCCTGGAGCACTTGGACGCCCTAGTGTAACAGTGCGATTGCGAGCGAACGCTCCATGACAGCCACCTTGTCCACGGCCACCCCCTCCACTGCCAGCGCTTCCGCGGCCACCGGGAGCACCAGCACAACTTTTCCCCTTCCTTTGCGGCGCCGTCCGGCGACGCTTCTTCTTGGGCGGTGGCACAGGTGCTCCGCCACTAGAATAAGAATCGTTCTCTTCCGAAGGTGGCTTGCGCGGGCGCGAGAGTCGGTTTGACTTCCGAGCGCCCCCGTCGCCGACGGCACCGTCGCCACCGTTGGCCGGCTCCTCGGGGCTGGCTGTGCCCGTAACGTCAGGCACAGCGAGTGCCTTGTCCCCGCCGTCGCCACCGTCACCACCGCCTCCGCCGCCCCCGCCGTCGCCGCCGTCACCTCCACCCCCGCTGTCGCCACCGCCCCCGCCGTCGCCACTGCCCCCGCCGTCGCCACTGCCCCCGCCGTCGCCACCGTCGCCATTGTCGCCACCGTCGCCATTGTCGCCACCGTCGCCATTGTCGTCATCGTCGCCACCGTCGCCACCGTCGCCACCGTCACCACCGTCGCCACCGTCACCACCGTCACCACCAGCGGCCCCGTCGGTGCCGGTCACGTGGTCGCCTCCAACCTCGCCATCACCTCCGCCACCGACACCACCATCACCTCCACCACCTCCGCTCCCAGCTCCGCTCCCAGCTCCGCTTCCAGCACCGTCGCCGTCACCGTCGCCGTCACCATCACCACCGGTACGGCGACCCATGCGGGCATCGGCATCAGACCTGGTCCCCGCGACGGCACTACTGCCACCCCCGTCACGTAAACCGGCCCTGGTAGCCGCCGGCGCCGTATCCGACGCGGTGGCTGAATCGGTAGGGAGGGGGCGGTCCTGCTCATCCGGGGGAGGGGTGATGAAGGCCCGCACCTTGGCTGCCCACGCGGGGAAGAAGAGCTCGTGAAACGACAGGTCTTCCACAAACCGAAAAGAGTCTTCTGCACCACCCGACGCCGCCATGCCCCTGCTTCAGGGTCGACCCTTGCTCTTGCCCTTCCCGCTGCCACCGCCACCCACAGTCAAGACGGCTCGGGCCGGTGGCTGTGGAGCGTCATACTTGGTGAGGACCAACACCTGGAGCTTGTCCAGCAGCGAGAGGTTCTGTCGGGGACGCTTCTGCTTCAAAACGTCCGTCAGAGGCGCTCTGTGTGTGAAAACGGCACACCCAGCCGTAAGCGCCTGCGCCTCTGCAATTGCACGGTCCTTGGCCGATGCCATGCGAAGAAGGGTGCGCCGCAACTTCGCTTCGTTGATCGCGAAGCGCACGAAATAGACAAGAGTAGCAAAGAACGCAGAGTCGGTGCACAGAACGCAGAGTCGGTGCCCCGTGTCAGCCGCCGGATGGCATTGTTGCCCGCGTTGCGACGACCCGTCCATTCCGAACCGACCTGGAGCATGCACAGGCGCACCTCATTGCAGCACACCAGCAGTACGCCCCCCACAGTGCAAAGTGCCGGAGATGCACACGACTCGGTCGTCAAGGCGTGCTCGCCCCGTGAGCCCACAGAGTCGGTGATGCGCTTGATAATGTATTCGCCAGACCGCTCATCCTCAATGTAGATCAGGGCAATCTTGATCATGCGTCGCAAGACGGCCTTGCAAATACGGGACGTTTCCGGGCCGCCCCTGGCGGTCGCGTCGTCTTGGTCCTCTTGTTCACGGTCCACCTCATCGGACTCACGGTGAGCAAGGTCCACGTCCATGGGGTCCTGCTTGCGGTTGTCCATGTAGTTGTAGAAGATGCGAATGAGGTCCGACAAACTTTGCTGGAACCGAGACTGCTTCTTGCCCAAAGGTCGGCGGTCGTTGTACTCTCGTAGCCAGCTTGTAATGAAGTGGATGTTGTCCACGTCGCTCATCTCCTTGGCCTTGGCGGCCGTCGAGTTGGCGCGCACCCCCAACGTGAGGGCCACCATGAGCGTCAAGGGTTGCCCGTCACGCCGAACGATGACCGCCACTTGCACCTCACCGACAGCGTTGGCGTGCCCTTCCTTGTGCAGCTCCCGCAGCGCCGTCAGTCGATGAGCGCCGTCCACGAGTAAAAAGCTATCCTCGGCCCCGGGACACTCTGGGTCTGCGCATACGGATAGCAATCCGTACGTGGTCGTATAACCAAAGTCACGGTACGACCGCAGCTGTTCGACGACAGTGCCGCGGTTGATAGTACGCACTGTCCGCGAGGCAATGCGAATGGCCTCGATCGGTACATACAGCTTCGTCGCGATAACGTAGTCGCTGGTAGGACCGACCCATGTAGGCGCCGACGCCGTCACCACGCCACTGTCCATATGCGGTACTGGAACATCCCCTGGTGCTGGTAGCAGCTGCCCATTGTCAGACGGGGCCCGAGAGTTGCTGTCAGAACGACTGTCATCAGCGACGCCACGGCCATCGCCATCTCCACCACTGCCCGGTCCGCCGGACCCACTCGCTCCGCCGGTGCCAGTACGACGACCAGAACTGCCGCCAGCGACGCCACGACCGTCGCCGTCTCCACCACCGCCTGGTCGGCCCGCCCCACCCGCTCCCGCTGGTGCACCACCTCCACCACCACCACCGCCACCCCGACCGCCGCCCCGACCGTCACGCTCTGCGCTACGACTGCGACCACGCTCAGCGTCACGGGAAGTCGTGCGAGGTCGGTCAGCCCCGCCATCGGCCCGAGGTCCGCCGTCATCGCCTCCGCGTCCACCACGATCGGTGCTTCGAGCGTGACCGCGACCACGATCAGTAGCGTCATGGGAATTCGGGCGAGGTCGGTCAGCCCCGCCATCAGCTCGACGTCTGCCGCCATCAGCCGGACGTCCGCCGTCATCGCCTCCGCGTCCACCGCGATCGGTGCTACGAGCCTGACTGCGACCACGATCAGTGGTGTCACGGGAAGTCGTGCGAGGTCGGCCACCACCGCCATCAGCTCGACGTCCGCCGTCATCGCCTCCACGTCCACCGCGATCGATGCTTCGAGCGTGACCGCGACCACGATCGGTAGTGTCTCAGGAAGTCGTGCGAGGCCGGCCGGCGTCGCGAAAAGCGTGACCAAGTCGGTCAGTGCCGCGGCTATCCCGACGTCCGCCGTCATCGTCACGACGTCTGTCGCGATCAGCGTTTCGCAGCGCGACTCCTCGGTCGCCATCATCGGCTCCGTGACCGATGCTGCCACCACTAGAGATACCGCCACGTCCACCACCGCTACCACCACCACTACCACCACCGCGGGCACCGCCACGTCCACCATCGCTACCGCCACAACGGGGACCGCCACGGGGACCGCCCCGGGCACCGCCCCGGGCACCGCCCCGGGCACCGCTACCGCCACCGCCGCCACCACCGCCACGGCCACCACCATGGGCACCGCCAGCGGCCTTTCCCGGTGCCATCGGTCCTACAGAGCCACCAAGGGGTGTCGGCCTCGCCACCACGCGCACCACACAGATCGCCAACACCACACAACCCGCCGCATTGGTCGCCGCCACCTGCGGGGGGGGCGAGGGGTGGGGGAGGGGGGTGGGGGGAAAGAGGGGAGAAAGGCACGGCAGAGAATCAGCGGCCGTCGGGTGGGGGCGCGGCTTCGGGGCAGCACGCCAGCAGCGGCGACGGCGCGGTTAAAAGAAACCGCGCCGCCGTTGCTGGCGCGACCTGCCCCCCTCCCCCAACAGAGCCGCCGCGCCCGTGCTCCCCCCCGGCCGGCCGCCGATCGGCCACCCCGCCCCCCCCACACTCTCCCCCCCTCCTCACGCCCCCTCCTCTTGCCCCCCCCACAACAAACGCACCGGTCCGGTCGCCGCCACCGCCACACAGCCCGCCGCCTTGGCCGCCACCAGCAGCGGGGGGGGTGGGGGGAGGGATGGGGGAAGGGAGGGGGCGCGGCACACCGTGGAGAGGGTGAGGGGGAGAGGGCGCGGCGCAACCGGGAAAGGGAGGGCGGGGGAAGGGAGGGGCAGCGGCACACCGTGGAGAGGGTGAGGGGGAGAGGGCGCGGCACGGCCGGGAAAGGGAGGGTGGGGGGTGGCACGCACAGAGCGCGGCGGGGAGGGCGGTGGGGGGACGGGGCCGCGTGCGCACGCATGCGCGCGTCCATGCCCGTTCATCGGGCGCCGCGCGCATGCATGCGCGCGTGCGTGGGTGCACGAATGCGTGCGCGTCACAGCACCCCGTTTCAAAATCAGAGCGGCACATTAATAAATAGTCGAGGAAAAACGACCGTACGTACGGAGGTTGTTTTAGGACATGTTTTCCTCTTGACGCGATAAGTTCCACTCTGCTCGCCTGTGCACGCCAGGTGGTGGGTCAGTCAACACTTCTTGCACAGCCTGGCGATACTATTGGCATCATGCATTGCTGTGGACCATGAACGCAAAAATGCAAGCGGGCCTTTGCGCTCCGCAGGCTACCCCCCCGCTTGGACCCCTCTTCGCGTTGTCCCCCTGCAAGCGCCCACACTCGCACGCGCGCGTGCATGTGCCCAACGCAACTCGAACCCCACCCCACCCCCCCCCCGCCTCCCCTTCCCTCCCCCGCCCCCCTTTGCGAAAATTTGCGGGGCACACATTTACGGGAAGGTTCCGGGTGACGACTTCGCGAGCATTAACTGACAAAAACTCAGCACGCGGTCTGGTCCCGATGACTGGGTGAGTATCAGCCAGCCAGCACTCTTTATCGTCCAGAACCCCCAGCTGAGAAATGCGCGTTCATAGCCCTTCCATAGCGGGTTTCCCTTTTCCACAGTACAATGCCGGTCCGTTTTGACAGCGGCTGTGGGGCGCACATGCAGAGGACGGTCGGGAGACAGAGGTACGCACTCCGCTTCATATGCTTTTCTAAATAAATGGCACAGCGCATGATGCCTCACACGATGGTCGTATATATATACGCAGCGCGGGCGTGCGTCGGCCGACGAAACGTCAACAGAAAGTACACAAAAGAAATAGAGAAAGCTGGGGCGGACGGTACCGCGAGAGGGGTTCCGCAATCGCAACCGCAACCCGCAAACCCGATTGAGGGCGTCTTCCTGCACCTTAAGGATGTGCTGGCGAAAAAAAAAAAAAAAAAAAAAAAAAACTCTGCGCATACCCCTTGACAAGGTTGTCCTTATGCTCCTCACCAAAAAGGGGGTCTTGCCGGCGCTTCCCCTTCTGGGGGGTCCGTAGCGGGGAAAGCGTGTAGTACATGAACGAGTAGAAGGGCGTTCACACGCAGATGGTCTGGCGGGAGCGGAATGCGAAACGACGCGCGCGGTCGCAGGCCGGGCGGGAGTTCAAGACTGCCCGGCGATACGCATAATGTGTGCGCGTGCACGAGTGCAAAGTTCTTTGTGGTGGTTCGTCTGTGAAAAACCGGGCCTCTCCCGCCCAACAGTCACTACCAGCGTGATGTGGGCAGGGCGTACACCCTGACACGGTCATAGCCCTCGCCAGCCTTGCACTCGCCAATCAACTCAAGGGTACAGTGTGGGCCCCCCGCGCACTACATTTACGCTTGGGGACCCAACACCTGCCGCCCCCCTCGCACGCCCGCCCGACACCCACGCCCCAGCAGACCACCCTTCGCCCCTGGTCCACCCCGCCGGTGCAATGCAACGTGCTCCATGGATTGGGTGGGGCAGGCCAAGTACTTGCGCCTGCACAGCCCCATTCCTTGACCCGCCCGGTGACGGCGACACAAGGTCATGCAAGCGGTTACTCACTCCCCGTGAAGCGCTCAGAGAAGCCGAGGTACTCAACCACGGTCCGCATGACACGCACAGGGCAGTTCCCCTTGTGTGACAACCACTCTTCAATCTCGCCGCTGTGAAACACGCACATACACGGCAGCCTGCAGTGTGAACGACGGGAGCATAGACATTGCCCATGCGGGCACCGGGCACATGCCACCGGCCCCGCCGCCAGCGCCCCCCACGGGCACGCGCAGACCCGCTGGCAGTGCCGCCCACGGCCCGTGCGCCAAAGGGGCGTTGGCCACCGGTCCAGACGGGGGGGCAGTCGCCACAGAAGCCGCACGCATCGTACCCACATCAGGCACCGGGGACAGGCCCGGAAGCGAGACATCGACGTGCATCACTGGCACGCGCAGACCTGCTGGCAGCGCCGGCCACGGCCCGCGCGCCACAGGGGCGTTGGCCACCGGCCCAGACGGGGGGGCACCCGCCACCACCCCCACCGCGGACCCCCTCTGTGAGATAGAGCCCGCCTGTGGTACACGGCCCATCACAAAGACAACCTGGCCACGCGAGCCATGGGGCGTCGTCGCCGCCGTGCTGAGGTTGTCGAGCGCGGCGCTCAGAGTGCCGGCGGGCGCCGTCGCGGCTGTGGATGACCCCGGGATGTCCGCTGCACCCTGAGAGGCATCGACAGGATCCGTGGCCGTGTCATCGGTCAAATCGATGATGGGCGGGGGGACAGGAGCCCTTCCGTGGACCCCCGCCAAGTGCCCGACCGCTCCGCTACCCGTCAAGAGCGCGATATCCGCCTCCGCTCTCCCGGATGAGCGCCCAGCCCGCTCGGCCAACCGAGAGGACCGCCGGGGGGGCCGGCGCCCGTGCCGCTCCCCCGTGTCGTCATCCGAGCTGCGCCGCTGGTAGTTGCGGTAAACCGACATGATCCAGGCCCGGCTGGGGTTCGGGACGGGCAAGGCGGGTGCAAAAAAAAAGTTTGTGGAGGGCGACGAGGGCGGGAAGGGGGGGGGGGGGGGGGGGGGGGGGGCGGGAAGGGTGGCGGAGAGTCCACACAGGCCGACGCGCATCCGTCCTGGGAAGGGGGCCGCCCGCGGGGGAACGGGACTGTGGTGCTGGCAAAGAGGCTACAGGCCCCACGCGTCTCCTCCCTGATATTCCGAGAGGCGCCTTGCACGAGGCAGATCAGGTCCGGTCTCAATGCAATAGATTGGGAGCCTGTGATGCCATGCCCAGGCCCAAGCACGTCCCGTGGTTCTTGTGTTGGGCCGACAGGACCGACCTCAATCAATCACAGGGTGGAAAGGCATGCTTGACCACTTTCGTGATTGCGTCAAGAGAGGGTGTCACACTCCCAAACTGCGCCCTCACCCCTCGCCGAATGCTGTGTGGCCACTGCGCTGTGGGGCACGGCGTGTGCCGCCCGCGCAGTGATCCTTGAGCTGGGATCCTTGCCAAGCTTGTTTCTCAGCCGTTACGCCACTCCGCGACTTGTCAAGTGGCCCCCTGAACCCCCCTCCACACCCCCGTGCGGGCCGACTGTTTATTTTTGTCTTCGTCTATGAGGCGTGTTAATTGCCTATAGATGCCCCCTTCCCACCATTCTTTATGAGGGTAAGCCAAGACGCACAGCGACGGTGCGTACCACAAGAAGAAAGAAAAGGTGCGTTTTGCCGTCGTTCATGTGGGGTATGGCCGGCGGGGACGGCCGCTGGGGATGGCCGGCGAGGACAGCCGGAGGGGCTTACCTGTGGCGATTGCCTGCGGCGATTACCGGCGGGGGCGGTCGGAGGGGCATGCCCGCGGCGATTGCCCGCGGGGGCGCCCTGCAGGAGTGGCGTGCGGTGGCGGCCGAGTGGGGCGGCGTGCGGCAGTGGCCGGCCGCCGCCGTGGCGAGCGGCGGGGGGGGGGGGGGGGGGGGGGGGGGGGGGGGGGGGGGGTGCCGGTGGAGGTGGCTTGTGGCGATTGTACACTACGGTGGCTGGCTGCAGGGGCCGGCGGTGGTGTACTGCGGTGGTGGGCCGCTGCAGGGGGCCGCTTTCGTGGCCGGCGACAGGGGCCGGCGGTGGGGGCCAGCTGTGACGGCTGGCGGCAGCGGTCAATGCGGGGTGGCCTGCGGCGGTGGGTAGCGGCGGTCTGGCGCTTGAGGAAGTTAACAAGAGCGACTAAGAAGCTCTTTCAGATGGGCCACCCCTCTCCCCATCAGTTCATCCGTTTACTTCCGCCGTGCAAAAGAAGTCTCCATATAACAACTCTGGGTGCCCGGTTCATTGTCAAATGCCTGGTAACGGGGGGGGGGGGGGGGGGGGGGGCCCGTTTTAAAGGTTCGGCCACTCGAGGAGCCATTATAGAGCCAGCTAAGAGCCCAGAGTGTGCCAGTCCCTGCACGCGTCGTGCACGTAGGCGGCAGGGGCGAGCTGCCGCACCCCACGTGCAGCCGGGAGGAGTGGTGAAAGAAGATGGTGGGCAGCCGCAGCCTGCGGCAGTGGCCGGCGGGTGTGCCTTGCGGCTGGGGCAGGTGAGGGTGGCCGACGTGGGTGACCGGCGGAGATTGCCTGCGGTGGTGGCCTGCTGCGGCTGCGGAGGCGGTGGCCTGCTGGGGTGGCCGGTGGGGGTGGCCGGCGGCGGCGCTCGGCGGCTGTTGCATGAGGCAGTGGCCTTGGGGTTGGCTGGCGTGGTTCGCCAGCGGTGGTGGCTGGCGGCAGTGGCGTGGGGTGGCTGCCGGCGGCGGGGACAGGAGGCTGTGGCCGGCGGCAGTGGCCTCCGGGATGGCTGGCGTGGTTGGCCAGCTGTGGTGGCTGGCGGCAGTGGCGTGGGGTGGCTGCTGGCAATGGCGTGGGGTGGCTGCCGGCGGCGGGGACAGGAGGCTGTGGCCGGCGGGGGTGGCTGGCGGCGATGGTCAGCGGTGGCGATGGCGACCTGAGGTTTCATGCGGCTGTAACCGGTGCCGATGGTCGGTGAGGGTTGCTGGCCAGGATGGCCGGTGGTTAAGGGGGGAACCGGCTGATGTAGCGGCGAAAGAGCGGCTGCTACCGGCGTGGGTGCGGCTGGTACCCGTATAGAGGGGCGTCTGCTGTGGCCGGCGCGGCGGCTGCTAATGTGGGGAGGGGGGCGGTGGCTGGCACTGGCGGGGGAGAAGGGTCGGTGGGTGCCACCGGTGGTGGGTAGCTGCTTTCGGTGGTGGGCCGTTGCTACTGAGGGCGAGGCGGCTCCTCCCGCTGCTGCAGCCGGGGAGGGGGGGGGGGGGGGGGGGAGGGGAGCTGCTGGTACGCATGTGCAGGGACTGCTACCGATGGGGGGCCGCTGGTACCGGCGGAGGGTGCGGCTGCTGCAGTCAGGCGGACGGCACAGTGCTTGGGGTTTCCACGTGCCAATATGCCCGCCCCCCCCCCCCCCCCCCCCCCCCCCCCCCAGGCTGTCCCCCTCCCCCCCCCATCCCAGCCCGCATTCCTCAAATTCTCTCAGTGACTGTCTTGGCCGTTGTTGCCTACACGACCTGGGAAGGCCCTCCGGCTGGAGCAGCGTCGTGGTGGAGATGCAAAGTTAAGTTGACGACAAGGGGGGGCTTAGATGAATCAAGCAAAGACGCCCGGTCCGAGTTGTACAGCGCGTACAGGGCAGTCACCATCGCCCAATCGGGCGCGTCGGGTGGTGAATGTACAGAAAACCCATCATACCAGAGTAGAATTGAAGGGGATTTGGGGGCCCCTACACCAATAGAAACGCTGTACCAGCGACCAGCCTCCGCAGTGTATAAAGGCGATGAGGGCTAAAGGCGATGGGAGCCGTCCACCACAGGAAAAGCATGGTCGTGGGCGGGCGCACTGTCCGCCCCCACCAGGATACGCCGCAGCGTTTACAGGCGATGAGAGCCGTCCACCACAGGAAAAGCATGGTCGTGGGCGGGCGCACTGTCCGCCCCCACCAGCATACGCCGCAGCGTTTACAGGCGATGAGAGCCGTCCACCACAGGAAAAGCATGGTCGTGGGCGGGCGCACTGTCCGCGCCCACCAGCATACGCCGCAGCGTTTACAGGCGATGAGAGCCGTCCACCACAGGAAAAGCATGGTCGTGGGCGGGCGCACTGTCCGCGCCCACCAGCATACGCCGCAGCGTGTACAGGCGACGAGAGCCGTCCACCACTGGAAAAGCATGGTCGTGGGCGGAGCGACCAAACTCTCGATGCACGCACATCGTGTCAATCGAGGCCGGGTAGCCAGCTCCATGGAAAGACAAGAGTGGAGCGAGGACGTCGCGGTCCACGTTGCCACCGTTGCGACCACCGCCATAGGTAGGACAGTGGCGGTGTCCTTCGCCGGAACCACTACCAGATCCACCCCCGTTGCGGTCATCACCGCCACCACCGCCGCTGACACCGACACGCGTGCATCCGCCGTATGGACCACCGTCGCGACCAACACGGCCGCAACCAGAGCTACCGGTGCTGTCGTCGCGTTCGTGGCCATGATGGCCACCACCATTGGCGTCCATCACCGTCGATATGCCCTCGAACCGCCCAGAGGCCTCAGGTTGCCGTCGAGGACAACAGGGAACCGGGAAGGATTGTTCTTCGGCTGGAAAAAATCGCCAGCCGGAAAAAGGCGGTGTGGAAAGGCGGGGGACGTCCGTCGAGTAGAGGGGGAACTTTCCGACAGGACGACGGCGGTTGGCGGGAGTGAACAGGAACGGGACGCGCACAGCTGTACGTGTCACTCAGCGCCCTGTTCACAAGACCCGCCACCGCGCGGTTGGCGGGAGTGAACAGGAACGGGACGCGCACAACTGTACGTGTCACTCAGCGCCCTGTTCACAAGACCCGCCACCGCGCGGTTGGCGGGAGTGAACAGGAACGAGACGCGCACAACTGTACGTGTTACTCAGCGCCCTGTTCACAAGACCCGCCAGCGCATCCGACAAACGATTTGTGGGGTGTGAAAAAATCAACAACAAACAAAGCTGCTCATGCCATTACACAACCATTTCAGTGGGATTCAACAGTAACAAGTACAGGGACTTACACTGACGAGTGTGCTGGGGAGGAAGCCATCAAGATCGGGGGGGGGGGTGCTGTCATGTACATGACGCGTCCCAGATCGAGTGGCCCCGACCCCCAGACTTATCAACACAGCGGATCGGGCACTCGATCACATGAATGTGGTTCAAAGGCGGCTTGACCGTTTATTCGGTGCCAAATCACGCGGACTGATGTCGGGAACGAAATCGACAGACATAAAATATACGGACGGTCGTGCCCATTTTTGCAGTCGATAACGATGGCGCATGATGCGGCACGGGTTTCTTTGCGGTTTAATGAAGAACGGTTCATGTGGTTGTGTTTTGTACAAAACCAGTGCGGCCGGAAAGAGCGACCTGGAGAACCAACACGCACTGGTGTCGTTATGTACATAACACGGACCCGCCCTGGTTCCCTGTCTTGGAGAACGTCGGAACACGTAGTAATCGATCGTGGTATGCATTTCATGCCACGTGGAGTCCAACGAGAGTACTTGAATGCTGGACGCGTACTTGGATCACTTGTGCTCACTGAGCAAGAACGAAGCACTGGCAACGTTTACCATCCGACATTTCTACCCGGTGTGTGTCTGTGTGGATACACGGGCCACGCCTCACACAGTTGTAGCAGCAGGTGCATGGCCAGTGCACTGGACGAGGTACCACGCCCGCAGTGGACAGAACCGTGAAAGCATACGTCGCTTGGGTGTGAGAGTGTCCACGCGCCAGTCCTGTCGGTTCTGTGCGCAAGTTACCTCGTGATTGGTGCACAATGCCACCTGCTCACACGTCCCCTGTATGTAGGATACGAGCAAGGTACACCAGCGGATGCGTTGGGGAGAAACCCAGCGGTCTTGCAGCGTCGACCGGCGACGGGAGCTCGTCCATAGCTTCTGCCGCGCAAACCTGCCAAGCACGCCTGCGCACGCGCCGCGACCCGCCGGGAGGACAAGGACGCGCGCGCACCCGCCACTACCGGGCGGGATGCCAGATGCGGCGGAGCACTCCGCGGCGCCCCGACCGCCAGCCAAACACGGCGGCGCACCAGCGGCGGCCCAACGGCGGGGAACCAGCGGCGACCAGCCGGGTCGCGAAATGCACCCGCTCAACCGCTACGACCGGGCGGGAAGCCAGGAGCGGCCGAGCACCCGTGGTGGACTGCTAGACAGAACAGCCAGTTCGAGAACCCGCCGCGACCACCCAGAAGGCGAAGCGCGGCCAGGCACGCACCGCGACCCGCCGCAACGAGACGGCCGCCCAAAAAGGACCCGTGGAATGATCCGCCAGGAACCAACGGCCGTCCAATAGCAGTGGGGCACCAGCGGTTACCCGAAGGCCAGCCAAAAGCATCAGCGCACCCGCGGCGACCAGACGGGAGACCACAAGCGTCCGAGCACCCGCGGCCACCCGACCGCCGGCCGAAAGTGGCTGAGCACCCGCGGCGACCAGCCGGAAGGCCACAAGCGGCCGAGCACCCGCGGCCACCCGACCGTCGGCCGGAAGTGGCCGAGCACCCGCCGCGACGCGGCGGACAGCCAAAAAGCGACGGCGCACCAGTGGCGAGCCGCCGGCAATGCAACTCAAAGCGCACGCGCGCGCAACGGTCCCGATCCGGCGGGCGGCAAAGGACGCCCGCACGCGCGCCGGCACCCACCCAGCCCGCGACGGTGAGCACATCGGGTGCCCCCATTGGCCCCAAGACGTGGTCCACTTTGGGGAGCACATAACTGACGGTACTTTTGCCCTCCCTCCTCATAGTTTAGAGAGAACAAGAGGCCTCAGAAAATGAAAAATACCATCTGACTCCCCCCAGTCTCCTCTACAAAATGGTATGTCGTACATATCATGCAGCGCACATAGACCAAGGATCGCATCGAGAATGGTCGACATTACGTCCAGACTGGCTACGCTACAAAGTGCGTGGACACGCTGAGCGCTGAGCAGCACACGTGGCCTGCCTAATCGAGGGGTCTTGGACGCCGTCCGGCACTGCTGTAAGCGCGGTCGGGTCGCCCATGGAAACTACGGACACGTCTCGCATTGGCAAGATGCGACACTCGTTCCGGCCCCCTACCCTGCCAGCGATGTCTGTATATTGAAGCGGCCCGCACGCACGCCGCCCCCTCACCGTGAAGCCGCACCACCACGCTCCATTGTCGGGACGCCCGCTCACCCACGCCGTCGCACCACCACCACCCTCCTATGCGACTTGTCCGATCGTCGTCTAGACTTGGTTGGTGACCAGGGTTGATTGGGTCGGGGGGGGGAGAGGCGGGTGGGCGAGGGGGGGAGGGCGCCGCCGGGGAGGTGGATCGGCGGCTTGGCCGGGGGGGGAGCACGGGCGCGGCGGCTCTGTTGGGGGAGAGGGGCGGATCGCGCCAGCACGGCCGGCGCGGTTTTTCAAACGGCGCCGGCACCGCTGCTGGCGTGCCGCCCCCGAGCCGTGCCACCGCCCCACAGCCGCGTGGCCTCTTCCTTGCTCCTTGCCCTTCCCCCCCTCGCCCGCCTCCCGAGGTAGTGGCCAAGTCGGCGGGTGGTGGTGGCGGTGCGGTGCGTGTGTTGCCTGTAAGACGGGTTCTCGAGAGCAGCCGCCCCCCCGGGGAACGTTGCCGTCATGCCGGGGCATGCGGCGCACAGCCTTCATGGTGGGGCGGCTCACTTTGCTGTCGATGTGCATTTTTGGCTTGCTCACGGGTGCCCCCGGCGCCGCCGCTTCCCGAATCAGCGAGGACGCCGCGGCAATGAGTCACGGCGGAATGGCCCTAGCAGCGGTGGCCGTGGCTGTCCAGTGGGAAAACCTGCACTGTGTGGCTGCCCGTGCGAGTGTCGGGCGCCCTCCGGCTCGGGAGCAGCCGGTGGCCTGCGAGCACGTGCCCACGGCCTTGCTCATTGCGTGTCGCGCCGTCTGTCGGCGGCTGCAGAGTTGTGGCCTGGCGGCGGACGCGGCGGAAGCCATTCAAGAGCCCGTGCGGCTGATCCACTCTCTGATGGCGTTCAACGAGGCTGAGGGGCTGTCCGTCGCCGTTGCCGAGCTGGCCCTCCGCGCGGTGTGGCAGGACGCCCATCCCACCGTGCGCGCCGCCTCGTTTGTTTCCGTCCCAGACGTTGCGTCCATGCGGCGTTGCGTGGACGCGGCAATGACTCCCACCGGCACGGGCACGGGTGCACGGCCGTCTGCGGTTCGTATCCCGGCGGACCTGGCCGTTGTCAGTAAGTACCCCGACATGCACCTCGACTTGGAAGCTGGCACCACCGCGATAGCGGCCGCTGTCGCGGGAGAGGCTACGGGGCAGCACGTCGAGGAGGCGGCGGTCCCGGAAGCCTCTCCGCCGTCCCGACGCCGGAGTCTGCGCCTGGCCATGCGCAGCACACGAGGGCGATAGTGGAGGTAAGGGCCCAAGAAATCTCTTCCGCCTTCTATTGTCTTTGACCCTGTGCCATGCATCACCCGGTACATCCACGCCGTGTCGGGAAACGCCCGTTTGGAGAGCGCCTACGGGAGCTCACACGACGACTCTCTTTGTCGTGTGTGCGGTAATCATGTAAGGGATGCTGCCTTTCCTGTTTGGGGGGGGGGGGGGGGAGGCGATTTCTCATGCCCCACCACTGAGAGCTACTTTGTCGCATGTGGAACGCCTCTGTGCCAACACTTGACCACATGTTCTGTCTATGGTGAAGGAGATGTGGGCGGGGTGGAGGCGTGTCATGTTTTGCATAGATCATTCCCATGTTTCTACACGTTGTGTCCGTGGTCGTGTCCTTGGCCGACCGTGCGTTGGCGTTGTGTAGCGTGCCCCCGGCCCACCACCTGTACAAAAAACCGTATCGTCCACGCGCCCTACTCACCAATGCGGGCCACAATGGGGGGGGGGGGGGGGGGGGGGGGGGCAGGTAGACAAGTACATTTTCACCTTCTTCTCCTCGCGCAGCTGCGCTACGCGAGCGGCCGCGCCGCAATGGGCGACGCGACACACACGTCAGCCCACGCCCAGGCGCTCGTGCTGACCTGCTTGGCCGTCACTGCCCTCTTGCGCCTCGAAATGGGACCTCCACACGGGCTGAGGGCGTCTGGGGTACTCCGTGTCCGTCCCATGGACCACAAACAAAAGATCGGGGACCCCGACGAGGCCATGGCGTACAGTAGCTGCCAGATAGGGAGGGAGGGGGGGGGGGGGGGGGCGCCCGCAAGGGGCTTCGCAGGCAGCCGTGTGGGGGCCTGGACACGTGATGGACAACGCGATGGAAAACAATTAGTACAAGAACCACCCATACATCCCCACGGACACCCAGTACCCGTCGTGCAGACAAACCACCCACACAGTGCCGGGGCCGTGGACCTCCTACAAAGGGACATTCGAAAAATAATCCCCCTCGGGATACCCACTCGCACTGAACAAGCCGGCGGGGGGGTCCAGCGCCGACGCGGGCGGGTCCCCATTGTCTCCGATAGGGGCCTTGGCAGCGTCCACACAGTGTCGCATTGCAGAGACGTCCGCCGCAAATGCCGGTGCCACGTGTGCCACTGGCGGGTGAGCGTCTTGCCACACCGCCCGGAGGGCGAGCTCTGCAACCGCAACAGCGAGTCCATCGGCCGCGTTGAGTGCCACCACAGAGGAGATCAGCCGCAGGGGCTCTTCGTCGGCTGCTGCCCCTCGGGGTTTCAGACCCGATCCCTTCAGGCGGTCACAAGCGACCCTACAGGCAATAAGCATGGCAGTCGGTACATACTGGGCGGCCACATGCTCTGGCCGCGCCGCCGGCCGGGGGTTGTTGAGACGGCCAGGAACGGAGTACGTGTTGTCCCACTCAAGGGCAATAAAGATCGCCGCCGCAGCCATTCCGCTACGGCTCCTCCTCGCCGTGAGGTCGGTGACAGGGGAGGAGGCGGCGCCGGGGACGCCCGTCAGCAGGCCAAAAAACCGCAGCACGAGCACAAACGTCTCGACGGCACCGTGCAGAGCGCCACCATTGGCGGTATGGATGGACAGACGCGGCATCGTCACGAGTACCGCCCGCGGCGCACGGACAGGGCACACAAGGAATCCACCAGGGACAGGGCACACAGCACACAGGAAGACGATAGAGATATTTAATCCAACAGGATGATCGCGTCTGTCGTCTCGCCTTGCACCTTGTTGACACCCTTTTCACAAAGCAAACATCCGTCCAGCACCACGTCAGCGTTTGCACGGTCGCCCCAGTCCGAGTCGCAGCCTGATTGGTCCATTGCTTCGCCGGGGAGGTGTCGGTACGTGGCCTGACCGCGGATGACTATGGTATTCAGGATGGCCGTGAGGCGCTGGCACTGTATCCTTCTCGCGGGACAATCTGACCACGGCGGGCAAATATGACAGGCCAGAGTATCACCAGTTTCATAGTGTTTACATGGGAACCTGCGTCCGTCAGATGGTCCACAAGGTCCCCCATGGACCGTCAAAGCGCGCAAAGGGAGAGGCAGAAGGGCGAGCAATGATCGCCGTGGTCGCTAAATAAAAATATTAGACCCGTACAGGCGAGGAGCTCTTGTTCACGTCCTCGCGGGGTGTAGGGGGTGGACCCAAACGTGGAGGTCAACAGAGGTTACAGTACTGTATGTACGGAGGCGCGGAGAGCCCCAGCCAGAAATCCGAGCAAGTGTTGTCTTGTTTTTTTTTTGCTGTTTTTTTGGACTGGATTTCCAACGAGGTGACCTGTACATATAGTACAGTACACTGTACGTGTATGGCCTCCTCAGCGGCCAATGCGGTGTCCTGGTTTGGGACATGCTACAGCACAGCGGTAGAAGATCAGCCGACTGGGGCGGGCGAGGGCCCAGCTGGGTGCCACCTGCATCGAGTCTCTCAGCCAATGGGAATTCATTCCGTGACTTTGTCCGGACCAGATTTACCATCCCTACACTGATGCTCCCCTGCATGAGGCCGTTCCGCTGCCAGCCGTTCCACAGGCGGCGACGACCGCGCAACAGCCTGCCGCGCATCGCGTGAGCGCGGTGTGGTCGAGAGTTATCGTGATCGCAAATGGCCAGCCGTGTCTCGCCCTCGGTCAAGGACGTGCGCACCGCCACGGGGGACCCTCCGAGGTGCGGAGTCGGGCTGTGATGGCGGTGGCGGGGCCGGGTAGTGGCTGCACAGACGGGGCGGTTAGGTCGGTGGGAGGGAGTGCGCGGGGCGGCGACGTTGGTGGGGGGGGGTTGAGGCGGGGCGGGGTGGAGGGGCCCAGCCGGACACGGCGTCTTCTAGCGAAAAAGTTGGCCCGTTCCTGATTAATTGTCATCTGCTGGGCACACGCGCAGGGCCGAAGAGTGGGGTTGAGGGGGGGGTTGTGTGGGCCGTGCGTCCGCACCGTGTGTAAATGACCTCGACGACATCATGCCATGATGGCAAAGCAAGGCGGCCCTCGGGCGGGACGGGGCGGGAAGCGTGGGGGAGCGGGAGGGGGGGGGGGGGGGGGGGGGGGGGGTGCCCGCTCCCCATCCCCGGGGACCACAGCCGCGGCTGATGGGTGGGTGAGGGTCGTATGTACAAACCGCGATTCCCCGTGCCCCACGAGTCCTTCGCAGCGACTGATGGGTGGGGGAGGGTCGTATCTACAAACCGCGATTCCCCGTGCCCCACGTGTCCATCGGCAGGTGGTACCGCCCGTGTGCATTGTCCGAGGCCTGTTATCACAACGGCTTGGTGTGGCACCCGCGTCGAAATTGCACCCCCCCGTTGGCCCTGGTGCACCACAGCGGGCGACGAGACGCGCCACGTGAAAAGCAAAGCCACACCCTGATTGGATGGTACGAAATTACCCGTCTCTGTGAGACGGGGCCCCTGGAGAAGGCAAAGGGGCGTCCGGGGCACGCTCCCACGCCCGCCTCCGACTGACACGGGGTGGGGGGGGGGGGGGGTCGCGTATGGGTGTCCGAGCAAGCAGCGCTTGCTTCCACATCATCGGGCGCGCGTCCGTGCTGGTCTCGCGTGAGTCTGTTGTCAATGGAGCTCTGGAACCCTCCCTCCCATGCACCGTCCAAAAACGCGGCTTCACAGGCCACCCGCGCACCCACGTCCTGGGAGGCTGTGGACAGGCCCCACACGCACACTGTACGTGGATCGCCAATCGGTCCACATGCGCGCGGCTCGAGCGCGCATCGCGATGCGCACAGTAAAAACGAGCACACGGCCGCAAATCGCATCTTTTTGCACCTCAGCGGCGACACGGTCACGTTCGCCGATACTGAGAACCAATGTGGGGCCCGGGGCCCGGCTGCAGTGGGGGGCATACAGTGCTGGCCCTTGTCGCGGGGGGGCCGTTGCACACACATAGAGCATGTCGCCTCAGCCGCCTGGGGCGGCCTGGTCCCCACCCCCACCCACACACAACTCGCCGCCGGGGTTAGACGCTTCCCGGAGAGCGCCCCGCCCGGCCCTTCTCTCTCAACCGTCATTGGAGGCGCACCCCGTCCCGGATTTTTTGCCCGTGACGGATGATGGTTGCGCTTGTCGAGCACTGTGGACGGCCCACGTATGTGCTACGCGGCGCCGGGGGCGCGCGGCTTCGTACTAATCCCCAGCCGCCCATGGCGGGTGAAGGGGGGGCTTGACTAGTATTGGGGGCGGCCGCGGCCAGCACCCTGCAGCGCATGGTGCGGGCGGGCGTGCCCGGGCCCTGCAGCTCCTCTCCTCCCTTTACCATGGGCGGGGCCCGCAGGCAAGGTGGACAAACGCGTGGCGTGAAAAAAATGGTCACGCACGGGAGGGTGCTGTGCGTGGTCGAGGAACGTGCTCCTGGAGGGGCGCTTGTGTAGCCGATCCGCCCTTACGGACGCGCTCTCTGTGGCACACGCCTGTGCACAGGCAGCCTCTGTGGTATAAAACTCGATCCTCTCAGACACGTGTCAATATCCCTCGGGGGAAAGGGACAGGTAACACAGAAAGGGGAACTACGAGAATGGTATGCCTGTTGCCTCACGTGCCTGCTCGCAGAGCAAACAGATACGCACGGTAGTGCACACGGGGAAGAGGAAAGCAAACGCGCAGTTGTCTTTTTCCTGAGGGCGCGGGCCAAGGGCGCCTCGCTGTCCCTCTTAACGTGCATCTGGGGGAGCCTCGGCACGTTGGCCAGGTAGCCCCCCCATAACCCCGAGTGGCCCCGACCCGAGTCTAACCTCGTCAGGTCGGGGGCCACTATCACTACTAATTCTATTCCCACTCACTAATCTCACACTCGAATTCTCTCAAATCAAGTCCCTCACAAGTATGCAAAAACCCATCAGCAATCCCTCTCTCACGTGTGGATAGCGTAGTCCACCGCATCCCAGTGCCGGGCACGGGCCACGGCCGCCAACCATCACCACACGGCGGGCGTGTTCTGGCACCTGGTGCCCTCTGGTTGTAGTCCCGGGTCGGCGCCAAGTCGGGGCCAGGGATGCTACATAGCTCCCTCCCTAGTCCGGCACGTCCTCGGGCCGAACCAGGTGCCACCGTGCATAGCCTCGAGCACATCCACACCGGTGCCGAGGTCGAGCGTCTTCACCCTGGTCACGATCACCTGCTCCGGTTCTCTGCCCCCCTTCTCTCCTTCACCTTGGCCCTCGCGTTCCCCCGGAGTCTGGACGTCATGTCCAGTTCCGAGATCCAAGCTGGGCCCGTGGTTCCGGCGGCGAGTGTTGCGGAGGAGAACTCGGGTAGTCGCGCCCCTCTCCTGCCTCCGGTTCCTCGGGTGTCGATGTCGGCGCCGGTCGCCACGGCGGGGACGGATCGGGTTCCCCCGGCTTCTGTGATGCACCCGGTCGAGACCCCCCCGGTGGGTCTCCCGGAGATGCTTCTTGGGCAGGACCCTGTGGCGGCCCGGCGATACTCCACGGTGGTCGGCAACGCCGGCGCGGCCCAGTGCCAGCAGGATTGCTTGGACCTCTGGCGCAAGGAACTCCAGCGCGGGGTCTTGACAGAGATGGATAAGGCTCGTCTTCACACGGCGGACCAGATGCGCCTGGCACAAGACCGCTCCCAGAGCTTCTCGGGTTGCTCCTGGGTTGCTCGTCTGGAGGATCTCCCCTTCGCGCTGGTGCTGGATCTGCCTTTGACCGAGCGTCGCGTGTCCGCGTCCGTTCTCCGGTGGCCGGAGGAGGAAGGGTACGTCCACCGGGCGCTCAAGGTCTGGGACGAGGCGCTCAAGGGGTCGGGGAGCCTGAACTGCGACCCCCGTCCGAGCATGGTCGCTCTGGAGCCGCCTTTCCTGACCCGGAAGTACTCCAAGTTGTCACCGGCACGGGAGCAAGGCGAGCGACGCGGCCGTCAGCGTGACTTCCTCGTGAGCTGCAACCATCAGGAGTTCTGGAAGCTGGATAAGGCTAACCGGGCGGCGTACTACCCCAAGGTCATCCCGCAGCAGCAGGAAGTCGAGATCCCGGTCGGGTTTGCTCCTTCCAGCATCCCCTTCACTTGGTACTTCTTGGACGCCTTGACTCAGGCGTCGATCAAGGGCTTCTTCCACTCGATCCCGTACATGATGTACACGTCCGAGATGACAGTCTTGGCGGCCAACCACTGGCTTCACGAGGTCTTGGTGTCCAACCGGCTTTGGTTTCTCCCTGACCTCCTGATGGTCTGGATTGTCGACAAGTTGAACGTCGACTTCCTGTGCAGCCAGGGCGAAGAGTACAAGGGGCTCTTCCAGGCGATGATTGACTTCCGGCGTCTGGTGCCGGTGCATGACCGGAACTTCTTGAACGCGATTGCCGACCAGAACCGCCCGCGTCGGGATGGCTCCGGTTGGGCGCAGGTGGTCTACCAGTCTTCTCCGGCCAAGGTGCAGCTGGCGACGCCGCTTCCGGCGTGGCCGCAGCTAGGTAGCTTTCCTGCCCCGGCCGCCCTTGATCTTCTGCCAGTTGGGCCGCCGGTGCAGGAGTCGGGATGGGCCGCGGCGGTCGGTCAGGCGTCTGCGGCGGCTCCGCTTCCTCCTGTTGCACCTGTCACCCCGGTGGCCTCGCCTGAACCGTCGCCGGCGCGTTCACGCCCTGTTCCGGCTGTGCCGGTACTTTAAGCTCCTCCGGCACCGCGCCTGTCTGCGGCGAGTCTGGGGGTGACCGTGCGGTCGCCTACCACTCCGGCCGCTCCGCCTCGGACGCCTTCTTCCAACGCCGGCGGCGCTGTGCCTCCGCTGGAGTTGGGTACTCCGGTTTCGGGGGCCGTTGTGGACCGTCCGGTGGTGTCATCCTCGGGGCGGTTCCAGATTCCGGCGCCGACTCTGCGCCTTACCCGCTTCCGGGTGCCTGACTGGTACCTGATCCAAGGTGGTCCGACATGCGACCAGTACAACGTCGGTATGATTGAAGACCAGCTGGGTCGTGTTCCGGTGCAGGTTGAGGGCGTCGGGTCTTCCCTGGTGCTGAGCACTTACGCCAGCGTCTTGAACAACGTGGTTGACCGGGTGTTTGCTTGCGCGGACAGCGGCCAGATGTCGAACAGCCCGGTGGTTGGCGAACTTCTGGCGACCTTGACGCGGCATGGCTTGGCCCAGCAGTGGTCAGAAACTTTCACTGGCTTCCAGGGACGCCGACGGGCATATCTGGATGAGCGGGAGCCCCCGGCAACTACCGGTACTACTCCGATGGCGTCATACCGGGATGCACCGCGTCCACCGCACTACGCCATCCCGTCTTCTTCCGGTTCCCGTCGTGCCGCGGAGGCAGCGCTGGAGGACACTCCCGCGGCTCAGCGTCCGCGCCGGGAGTAGTCGTTGGAGGCAAGGAGGGTGAGGGTCTTGGGAGAAGCGAGGAGGGAAGAGGCGAAGAGAAGGGTTGCCCGAGCGGGTGCTTGTTTTCCTTGATTGTTCCATGCTTGTATTGCGTGTTCTCCTTGATATACCCGTTCCCTTCTTCTCAATCCTCTTGTTCCGCATCCGTTGCGGATGAACTCGGCTCGTCCCGAGGGTCTTGGTTGGCCCCATCCTCTTGGTCCTCCTCCGAGTCCGACTCCAGAATCTTGCCGGCTCTGGCCACTGGAGTGCCCTCTATCCCGTTCCGTCGCGTGTAGGCACAGACATCCGCGATGGGTAGCCGGTTTGAGGGTTCCCAGGTATCATCTGCCGGGTTAAAACCGAACCAGCGTACTCGCAGGTACAGGCGTCCGTCTCTCCAGGCATGGTCCACAAACTTGACGTAGACATATTCCCGACCTTCTTCTTGGGATAGCCAGGGTACTGCGGCCCGCTTGCGCCGGGTCAAGTCCCGTTCGCTTGGCGGTGGAGCTCGGGTGACATGGTCGCTGCTCACGCGGTACGGGGAGCCATCCACGTCTAGAAGAAAGGTCCAACCGTCCGTATTCAGGATCTCATAAGGTCCATCCATCTTCGAGTCCAGCCTCCCCCGGGTCTTGCTATGGCTGTCCACAAAAACCCAGTCGCCACCACCCAGTTCCTTGTTCTTTTCCCGAACGCCCTTGTCATAGCCCCGCTTGTATCGCTCCTGGGTCTTCGAGATTGACTCCTTGACTCTTGGGAGCAGGAGCTTCAGTTGTTCCAGGAACTCATCCTTTGCCTTGGGACCTGACTTCAGTGCAGGCTGGAGACCGTCTGGTATTCTTTCCAGGGAGAAGTTGGTCAGCCGCCTTGGGGTGACAAAGTCGAGTGGAGCGACTCCCGTTGTCCGGTGAACTCGGGAGTTGTAGGCAAGAGTGAGAACAGCCAGGAGCTCGTCCCAGTCTTCTTGGTGCTCCTCCACGTAGTGCCGTAGCATGTCCACTAGGGTCCGGTTGAATCGTTCCACCTGGCCGTTCGTTTGCGGGTGGTACGTCGTGGTGTACAAGTTCTTGATGCCCATCAGGTCACAGACTCCTTGGAAGAACAGGGATGCAAACTGGGGACCGTTGTCGGTTAAGACGGAGTCTGGAGGGCCGTAGGCAGCTATCCAGTACTCGCAGAAGGCTGACGTGACATCCACAGCCGTGATGGTCCTCAGCGGGATTGCTCGAGTGAACTTGGAGAACCGGTCACAAATGATGAGCAGGTATATGTTGCCACTGGATGTTTCAGGTAGGGGCCCCAGGATGTCCATGCGTAAGCTTGCAAAGGGCTCCGCCGCAGGGAATAGGCGTAGCTTAGAAGTCTTCTTCCTCTGGGACAACCGGTTCCTTGCACACGAAACACAAGCCTCCAGGTACTTATGGACGTCACTGGCCATGGTTTCCCAGTAATAGTGTCGTCTCATGGAAGCATACATCCGATTGATACCAGGATGTCCGGCCTGGGGAGACGAGTGCTCCAGGCGTAGGATGTCAGCTCGTAGGCCCCGGGGTACGTAGACTTGAGTGGCCCCATCGAAGGGTGACACCCGTACTAGGAGTCCGTCCGTAGACTCGGAGAAACGACTGTTCCGGTTCAGGTCCATTTGGTGGCGAAGCTCCAAGCATTGAGGATCCGTCAGTTGTGCCTCCAGCATCCGGGGAATGGTCACCGGTTGATGAGCTTCAGGTGTCTCATACAGGGGAGCATGCCAGCCACGTCCGACATTCGGGAGGATGAAGCAAGGTATATCCTCCGGGATAGGACCGGTATCGGCTGCAGGAGTCTCCAGCCGGGACATGGTGTCGGCGCAGTGGTGCTCCCTCCCTGCTCTGGTGCACACCTTGTACTTGAACTCCGAAGGGCGTAGGCGCCACCGGGCGACCCTTCCTTGACTGCTGTCCATGCAAAGCAGCCACCTTAGGCTGGCGTGGTCCGTCCGGATGAGGAACGCTTGTCCTTCAAGATATGGCCGTAACAGGAAGCAAGCCCAGACGACTGCCAAGCACTCGCGCTCGGTCGTGGAATAGTTCTTCTCAGCTGGAATCAAGACGCGACTGTAGTAGCCTATCGGGAGAAAGTGCCCATCAGGTTGCTGCTGGAGTAGTGAGCACCCCACCTGGACGCCACAGGCATCCGTCTCCAGAACAAACTGGCCCTCCCGCTTGGGTAACGCCAGTACTGGAGTGGTGGTCAGGCGCTTCTTGAGCTCTTCGAAGGCCGCGGTCTGCTTCTCGTCGAACACCGGGAGTTGTGCGGGAAGCTTCTTGCTGGTAAGCTTGGTCAATGGCCGGGCAATCAGAGCATAGTCCCGTACGAACCGGCGATAGACGTTGCACATACCCAGGAAGCTCTTGAGTTCCGTCTGGGTGTTGGGTTGCCGTGCATGCCGGAGGGCCTTGATGTTCTTCTCATTGACTCGGAGCTCCCCCGGACTCAGCACATGCCCCAGATACTCCACCTCAGTCTCAAACAGGTGGCACTTCTCGGCCTTGAGGGTAACTCCAGCCTTGGACAGGAGGGCCAGGACCTCCCGAAGGTGCTCCAGGTGTTCCGCTGGGGTCTTGGAGAAAACGATAATGTCGTCCAGGTAGACCAAACATGCTCTCCACCTTAGCCCGGACAGGATGATGTCGATGGCTCTTTGGAAGGTTGCCGGAGCATTGGTGAGACCAAAAGGAAGACGCTTGCACCGGAATAGTCCCAGGTGGCACGTAAAGGTGGTCTTGTCCTTGTCCTCGTCAGCCAGAGGGATCTGCCAGTAACCGGCATTACAGTCCAGCGTCGAGAAGAGGGTGGCATCACCAAGAAAGTCGAGGCAATCATCCATCCGGGGTATCGGGTATACGTCCTTGACTGTCATCTCGTTCAGGCGCCGGTAGTCAACGCAGAAACGGAAGTGACCGCCGGTTTTCGGGACGACTACCACCGGGAAAGCCCACTCGCCATCAGACGGCTCGATAACATCCATCTTGAGCATCTTGTTAACCTGCTTCTCAATCTCATCTCGGCGATGAGGTCCGGCCCGATATGGTTGCATGTGCACTGGCTTAGCTTCCGGCTTGAGTTGAATCCGGTGTAGAGTGGCGTCCATCTTGCCCAGCTCTCCCGACCACAGGTGCCGATATTCCTGGAGAAGCTTCTCCAGTGCCTCCTTCAAGTCGGGAGGGACATTTTCTTGCTTGACCTTCGGCATCCCGGGTGGTGCTTGTTCGGGTTTCGGAGTAGCGCTGCCAGCCTGCTCTTGCTTCGGAGGTACGTCTAAGGCCGTCAAGTTGGATGCCAGTTCTTGTTGCAGGTTCAGGAGGTCTTCCTTGCTCATAGCACGGGCGGATCCCCGGTAAGGCTCTGCTGTACCAACTCGGGTGCCCTTGGCGAGGGTTATTGGCTTTCGGCTCACGTTGACGATGAGCACCGGGAACGGGGTGTGCCTTTCTACCTTCTTGTGATGTCCGTGGGCCAAGTATAACCGGTGTTTCGCCAGAAATCCCTTACGTCCGTAGATCAGGCATTGACCTGCAATCCGGGTCGTTACTTGAACCTTGGTCTCCGAGCGAGGAGGTAGGAGCACCGGTTTGAAGAGAGTCAAGGTAGAGGGTGGGATGCGTTCCCTCTTGCTCTTGGCTACACGAACCTTGGCGTCCAGATGCTCCAATACCGGTGACACAAACCCATGGTTGAACTGGACCTTCCCTTCTCCGGGTAGGATGCTCTTGACATGCTGCTTCTGGAAGTCCCAGCCTAGGATGAGGGGGACTGATAGGGTCTTGACTACTAGAAAGGGAAAAAGCATTGGTTCATTGTTGACATAGATGGCGACAGGAAGACGGCCAAGCGGTCGTAGGGTTTGACCCGAAGCGTCGACGATATGGGTCCGGGTAGGCGCTCTCCAGGCATGTCGACGCCAGCCCGGAGGTAACAGGTTCTCAGTGATGACGCTTGGTCCGGCTCCCGTGTCAACCACCGGCGTAACAGCTTGGGGGAGGCTATCCCCCACACGCATACGAGCAATAATCTTGAGGTTTTCTTTACGCAGGACGAGCAATGTCCCCTTGAACAAACAGGGTGTCCAGGCGGCTACCGGTTGAGCAGGTAACCGCCGTCCTTTCTCCCGGCACGCAAGGGGGGAACAGGTAGAAGTACCCTGCCGTTGGAGGTTCGGGAAGACACTTGGGGAGAGCGCCTGCCCTACTCGTTTCCCGGGTCCGAGGAGTCCTTAGAGGATTCGGTCTCCAGGTCAAAGTCCGTAGGAGCTTCGCTTGCCAGAGCCTCCGTGATGCTCTGTAAGGTTGCCACTCGGATTGCGTGTACCTGTGCCTGGTCCATCTTGGAGGGTGCTCGCCGGTCAGCCCAGTTGACCGCCTTTGCAAACACCAGTCCTTTACGCTTGAGTTTCTCCTGGAGGTCCTTGGGAATGGTCGGGCACTGGTAGGACATGTGATCCTCCTTCTGGCACAGCCAACAAGACCGGAACCGCTGGTTCTTGACTTGCTTGGGGGCGACCAGGGATGGTTGCTCCTTAGAAACGAAGCCGCCCCACTTGTCCCCTGACCCCATGGGTGAGGCCTCGCCAACTGCGAGTACCGGTACAGGGCTATCACCTCCCTTATACTTGTCGGGTCTGGGTCGAACTCGCGACAACGGCTTGGGAGTTGATACCATGGGAGCTTGGAGGACCCTGGCTTGCCGGTACTTGCCCTGGGTGTAGGCTATCAACTGCTGGAAGGTATGTTCTTGATGTTCCTGGTTGTAGTTCTCCGCATCCACTTGAAGATATTCCCTGAATAGGAAGCCCTTCCGAGAAGATCATCTTGAGCCTGTCCTCAGTGTGAACGTTGCCACAAGCATCGCTCATCTCCCGGACACGACGGGCGAACGCCTCTGGAGTCTCTTGTCTTTCCATGGTTGCCCGGTTCAGCCTGCCGACTGCTTTACGCAGAGAGTCCGCGTCAGCGTAGTTGGACAGGAGCCAGTTGACCGCCTCCGGATAACTCGCGACGGTACGTCCGACAATGTGTCCGGCAGAGTCTGGTAGAACCTGTGCAAACCGCTGTTCCGCTTCTCCGGTCATGAAGTTAACCAGGAGGTAGAGAGCCTTGCCCTCGGACACATCGTTGTCATTGCATGCCTTGACAAACCGGCGCAGGAAGGCAAAGATAAGCGCCGGTCTCTTCCCGGAAAACTTAGGATGTCCCCCGAAGCTCGGCTGCATTCGCCGGTTCAGGGACGCCATCTTCTTGGCCATCTTCCGGGTGTAACCTTGGTCTTGGTTCTCCAGCCGGTAGTTACCCCAATACGTGACCTTGTTCAGGGTGGCATCTCCCACTTGGTGGGCAGGGAAGTCAAACTCGACTAGCCTGCGCCGGGTGGGACCGGGAGATGCATCCCAATCATATCCCTCCTCAGAGCTGGAGGAACTGGTCTCGCTGGTGCTAGAGCGACGGCGATGACGCCGACGCCTTCGGCTGCTCCGGTTACCGGTCTTGGAGCTCCCCGCCCCATAGGATGCAAGGGGAGGAAAAGCTTGGCCGGTCCCAGGAGTCGAGGTCTCAGGGAGACCCGTAGAACCAGTCACAACGGTGCCTCTGGCATCGCTAGTGCCCACAGGAAGAGGTGTATACACCCAACTGCCATGTGTGGGTCCAGGAGTAAACACACCAGGGGCTATCCCTGGAGGTTGAGGAGTAGAACCGACGGGAGGGAGACTGTAGCATCCCTGGCCCCGACTTGGCGCCGACCCGGGACTACAACTAGAGGGCACCAGGTGCCAGAACACGCCCGCCGTGTGGTGATGGTTGGCGGCCGTGGCCCGTGCCCGGCACTGGGATGCGGTGGACTACGCTATCCACACGTGAGAGAGGGATTGCTGATGGGTTTTTGCATACTTGTGAGGGACTTGATTTGAGAGAATTCGAGTGTGAGATTAGTGAGTGGGAATAGAATTAGTAGTGATAGTGGCCCCCGACCTGACGAGGTTAGACTCGGGTCGGGGCCACTCGGGGTTATGGGGGGGCTACCTGGCCAACGTGCCGAGGCTCCCCCAGATGCACGTTAAGAGGGACAGCGAGGCGCCCTTGGCCCGCGCCCTCAGGAAAAAGACAACTGCGCGTTTGCTTTCCTCTTCCCCGTGTGCACTACCGTGCGTATCTGTTTGCTCTGCGAGCAGGCACGTGAGGCAACAGGCATACCATTCTCGTAGTTCCCCTTTCTGTGTTACCTGTCCCTTTCCCCCGAGGGATATTGACACGTGTCTGAGAGGATCGAGTTTTATACCACATATTTGGTGGAGCAGCAGGGGAGATTGGAGTGTTTGAGAAGAGACATTTGGGAGCAGCGGTTGGGTTGTTCCTGTTCGGTCTTTTTCTGTGGTTCGGGAATTATTTGCACCCGTTCACGGGAATCCCATTCCTGGCTCTCCAACCCCTCTCTTGTGGTCTGGCGATCTTTGGACACGCAGGCAACTGGACTGTGGCTGTCAAGAGACCAACATGGCTACCCTCCCTGGCACGACGGTGCCCGAAGGGGTAGACCCCGCGTCCCTTGACGCATCCCTGGTCACCGCGGGGGACGGTGCCCAACCCGGCGTTCTCCCTACGGGTGAAGCAGACCTGGGTGTGACATCCGGTAGCGGACTGGAGTCAACAGGCGGCCAAGCACCACCTGCTCCCGTTCCTCCGGCTGATCCTCCTGTGGGAGCCACCCCGGGGTCAACGGCGTTTGAGTCCGCTCGCAGCAGACGTCTCCCTCCTGTCGGTTCTACTCCTCAACCTCCAGGGATAGCCCCTGGTGTGTTTACTCCGGGACCCACACATGGCAGTTGGGTGTATACACCTCTTCCTGTGGGCACTAGCGATGCCAGAGGCACCGTTGCGACTGGTTCTACGGGTCTCCCTGAGACCTCGACTCCTGGGACCGGCCAAGCTTTTCCTCCCCTTGCATCCTATGGGGCGGGGAGCTCCAAGACCGGTAACCGGAGCAGCCGAAGGCGTCGGCGTCATCGCCGTCGCTCTAGCACCAGCGAGACCAGTTCCTCCAGCTCTGAGGAGGGATATGATTGGGATGCATCTCCCGGTCCCACCCGGCGCAGGCTAGTCGAGTTTGACTTCCCTGCCCACCAAGTGGGAGATGCCACCCTGAACAAGGTCACGTATTGGGGTAACTACCGGCTGGAGAACCAAGACCAAGGTTACACCCGGAAGATGGCCAAGAAGATGGCGTCCCTGAACCGGCGAATGCAGCCGAGCTTCGGGGGACATCCTAAGTTTTCCGGGAAGAGACCGGCGCTTATCTTTGCCTTCCTGCGCCGGTTTGTCAAGGCATGCAATGACAACGATGTGTCCGAGGGCAAGGCTCTCTACCTCCTGGTTAACTTCATGACCGGAGAAGCGGAACAGCGGTTTGCACAGGTTCTACCAGACTCTGCCGGACACATTGTCGGACGTACCGTCGCGAGTTATCCGGAGGCGGTCAACTGGCTCCTGTCCAACTACGCTGACGCGGACTCTCTGCGTAAAGCAGTCGGCAGGCTGAACCGGGCAACCATGGAAAGACAAGAGACTCCAGAGGCGTTCGCCCGTCGTGTCCGGGAGATGAGCGATGCTTGTGGCAACGTTCACACTGAGGACAGGCTCAAGATGATCTTCTCGGAAGGGCTTCCTATTCAGGGAATATCTTCAAGTGGATGCGGAGAACTACAACCAGGAACATCAAGAACATACCTTCCAGCAGTTGATAGCCTACACCCAGGGCAAGTACCGGCAAGCCAGGGTCCTCCAAGCTCCCATGGTATCAACTCCCAAGCCGTTGTCGCGAGTTCGACCCAGACCCGACAAGTATAAGGGAGGTGATAGCCCTGTACCGGTACTCGCAGTTGGCGAGGCCTCACCCATGGGGTCAGGGGACAAGTGGGGCGGCTTCGTTTCTAAGGAGCAACCATCCCTGGTCGCCCCCAAGCAAGTCAAGAACCAGCGGTTCCGGTCTTGTTGGCTGTGCCAGAAGGAGGATCACATGTCCTACCAGTGCCCGACCATTCCCAAGGACCTCCAGGAGAAACTCAAGCGTAAAGGACTGGTGTTTGCAAAGGCGGTCAACTGGGCTGACCGGCGAGCACCCTCCAAGATGGACCAGGCACAGGTACACGCAATCCGAGTGGCAACCTTACAGAGCATCACGGAGGCTCTGGCAAGCGAAGCTCCTACGGACTTTGACCTGGAGACCGAATCCTCTAAGGACTCCTCGGACCCGGGAAACGAGTAGGGCAGGCGCTCTCCCCAAGTGTCTTCCCGAACCTCCAACGGCAGGGTACTTCTACCTGTTCCCCCCTTGCGTGCCGGGAGAAAGGACGGCGGTTACCTGCTCAACCGGTAGCCGCCTGGACACCCTGTTTGTTCAAGGGGACATTGCTCGTCCTGCGTAAAGAAAACCTCAAGATTATTGCTCGTATGCGTGTGGGGGATAGCCTCCCCCAAGCTGTTACGCCGGTGGTTGACACGGGAGCCGGACCAAGCGTCATCACTGAGAACCTGTTACCTCCGGGCTGGCGTCGACATGCCTGGAGAGCGCCTACCCGGACCCATATCGTCGACGCTTCGGGTCAAACCCTACGACCGCTTGGCCGTCTTCCTGTCGCCATCTATGTCAACAATGAACCAATGCTTTTTCCCTTTCTAGTAGTCAAGACCCTATCAGTCCCCCTCATCCTAGGCTGGGACTTCCAGAAGCAGCATGTCAAGAGCATCCTACCCGGAGAAGGGAAGGTCCAGTTCAACCATGGGTTTGTGTCACCGGTATTGGAGCATCTGGACGCCAAGGTTCGTGTAGCCAAGAGCAAGAGGGAACGCATCCCACCCTCTACCTTGACTCTCTTCAAACCGGTGCTCCTACCTCCTCGCTCGGAGACCAAGGTTCAAGTAACGACCCGGATTGCAGGTCAATGCCTGATCTACGGACGTAAGGGATTTCTGGCGAAACACCGGTTATACTTGGCCCACGGACATCACAAGAAGGTAGAAAGGCACACCCCGTTCCCGGTGCTCATCGTCAACGTGAGCCGAAAGCCAATAACCCTCGCCAAGGGCACCCGAGTTGGTACAGCAGAGCCTTACCGGGGATCCGCCCGTGCTATGAGCAAGGAAGACCTCCTGAACCTGCAACAAGAACTGGCATCCAACTTGACGGCCTTAGACGTACCTCCGAAGCAAGAGCAGGCTGGCAGCGCTACTCCGAAACCCGAACAAGCACCACCCGGGATGCCGAAGGTCAAGCAAGAAAATGTCCCTCCCGACTTGAAGGAGGCACTGGAGAAGCTTCTCCAGGAATATCGGCACCTGTGGTCGGGAGAGCTGGGCAAGATGGACGCGACTCTACACCGAATTCAACTCAAGCCGGAAGCTAAGCCAGTGCACATGCAACCATATCGGGCCGGACCTCATCGCCGAGATGAGATTGAGAAGCAGGTTAACAAGATGCTCAAGATGGATGTTATTGAGCCGTCTGATGGCGAGTGGGCTTTCCCGGTGGTAGTCGTCCCGAAAACCGGCGGTCACTTCCGTTTCTGCGTTGACTACCGGCGCCTGAACGAGATGACAGTCAAGGACGTATACCCGATACCCCGGATGGATGATTGCCTCGACTTTCTTGGTGATGCCACCCTCTTCTCGACGCTGGACTGTAATGCCGGTTACTGGCAGATCCCTCTGGCTGACGAGGACAAGGACAAGACCACCTTTACGTGCCACCTGGGACTATTCCGGTGCAAGCGTCTTCCTTTTGGTCTCACCAATGCTCCGGCAACCTTCCAAAGAGCCATCGACATCATCCTGTCCGGGCTAAGGTGGAGAGCATGTTTGGTCTACCTGGACGACATTATCGTTTTCTCCAAGACCCCAGCGGAACACCTGGAGCACCTTCGGGAGGTCCTGGCCCTCCTGTCCAAGGCTGGAGTTACCCTCAAGGCCGAGAAGTGCCACCTGTTTGAGACTGAGGTGGAGTATCTGGGGCATGTGCTGAGTCCGGGGGAGCTCCGAGTCAATGAGAAGAACATCAAGGCCCTCCGGCATGCACGGCAACCCAAAACCCAGACGGAACTCAAGAGCTTCCTGGGTATGTGCAACGTCTATCGCCGGTTCGTACGGGACTATGCTCTGATTGCCCGGCCATTGACCAAGCTTACCAGCAAGAAGCTTCCCGCACAACTCCCGGTGTTCGACGAGAAGCAGACCGCGGCCTTCGAAGAGCTCAAGAAGCGCCTGACCACCACTCCAGTACTGGCGTTACCCAAGCGGGAGGGCCAGTTTGTTCTGGAGACGGATGCCTGTGGCGTCCAGGTGGGGTGCTCACTACTCCAGCAGCAACCTGATGGGCACTTTCTCCCGATAGGCTACTACAGTCGCGTCTTGATTCCAGCTGAGAAGAACTATTCCACGACCGAGCGCGAGTGCTTGGCAGTCGTCTGGGCTTGCTTCCTGTTACGGCCATATCTTCAAGGACAAGAGTTCCTCATCCGGACGGACCACGCCAGCCTAAGGTGGCTGCTTTGCATGGACAGCAGTCAAGGAAGGGTCGCCCGGTGGCGCCTACGCCCTTCGGAGTTCAAGTACAAGGTGTGCCCCAGAGCAGGGAGGGAGCACCACTGCGCCGACACCATGTCCCGGCTGGAGACTCCTGCAGCCGATACCGGTCCTATCCCGGAGGATATACCTTGCTTCATCCTCCCGAATGTCGGACGTGGCTGGCATGCTCCCCTGTATGAGACACCTGAAGCTCATCAACCGGTGACCATTCCCCGGATGCTGGAGGCACAACTGACGGATCCTCAATGCTTGGAGCTTCGCCACCAAATGGACCTGAACCGGAACAGTCGTTTCTCCGAGTCTACGGACGGACTCCTAGTACGGGTGTCACCCTTCGATGGGGCCACTCAAGTCTACGTACCCCGGGGCCTACGAGCTGACATCCTACGCCTGGAGCACTCGTCTCCCCAGGCCGGACATCCTGGTATCAATCGGATGTATGCTTCCATGAGACGACACTATTACTGGGAAACCATGGCCAGTGACGTCCATAAGTACCTGGAGGCTTGTGTTTCGTGTGCAAGGAACCGGTTGTCCCAGAGGAAGAAGACTTCTAAGCTACGCCTATTCCCTGCGGCGGAGCCCTTTGCAAGCTTACGCATGGACATCCTGGGGCCCCTACCTGAAACATCCAGTGGCAACATATACCTGCTCATCATTTGTGACCGGTTCTCCAAGTTCACTCGAGCAATCCCGCTGAGGACCATCACGGCTGTGGATGTCACGTCAGCCTTCTGCGAGTACTGGATAGCTGCCTACGGCCCTCCAGACTCCGTCTTAACCGACAACGGTCCCCAGTTTGCATCCCTGTTCTTCCAAGGAGTCTGTGACCTGATGGGCATCAAGAACTTGTACACCACGACGTACCACCCGCAAACGAACGGCCAGGTGGAACGATTCAACCGGACCCTAGTGGACATGCTACGGCACTACGTGGAGGAGCACCAAGAAGACTGGGACGAGCTCCTGGCTGTCCTCACTCTAGCCTACAACTCCCGAGTTCACCGGACAACGGGAGTCGCTCCACTCGACTTTGTCACCCCAAGGCGGCTGACCAACTTCTCCCTGGAAAGAATACCAGACGGTCTCCAGCCTGCACTGAAGTCAGGTCCCAAGGCAAAGGATGAGTTCCTGAAACAACTGAAGCTCCTGCTCCCAAGAGTCAAGGAGTCAATCTCGAAGACCCAGGAGCGATACAAGCGGGGCTATGACAAGGGCGTTCGGGAAAAGAACAAGGAACTGGGTGGTGGCGACTGGGTTTTTGTGGACAGCCATAGCAAGACCCGGGGGAGGCTGGACTCGAAGACGGATGGACCTTATGAGATCCTGAATACGGACGGTTGGACCTTTCTTCTAGACGTGGATGGCTCCCCGTACCGCGTGAGCAGCGACCATGTCACCCGAGCTCCACCGCCAAGCGAACGGGACTTGACCCGGCGCAAGCGGGCCGCAGTACCCTGGCTATCCCAAGAAGAAGGTCGGGAATATGTCTACGTCAAGTTTGTGGACCATGCCTGGAGAGACGGACGCCTGTACCTGCGAGTACGCTGGTTCGGTTTTAACCCGGCAGATGATACCTGGGAACCCTCAAACCGGCTACCCATCGCGGATGTCTGTGCCTACACGCGACGGAACGGGATAGAGGGCACTCCAGTGGCCAGAGCCGGCAAGATTCTGGAGTCGGACTCGGAGGAGGACCAAGAGGATGGGGCCAACCAAGACCCTCGGGACGAGCCGAGTTCATCCGCAACGGATGCGGAACAAGAGGATTGAGAAGAAGGGAACGGGTATATCAAGGAGAACACGCAATACAAGCATGGAACAATCAAGGAAAACAAGCACCCGCTCGGGCAACCCTTCTCTCCGCCTCTTCCCTCCTCGCTTCTCCCAAGACCCTCACCCTCCTTGCCTCCAACGACTACTCCCGGCGCGGACGCTGAGCCGCGGGAGTGTCCTCCAGCGCTGCCTCCGCGGCACGACGGGAACCGGAAGAAGACGGGATGGCGTAGTGCGGTGGACGCGGTGCATCCCGGTATGACGCCATCGGAGTAGTACCGGTAGTTGCCGGGGGCTCCCGCTCATCCAGATTTGCCCGTCGGCGTCCCTGGAAGCCAGTGAAGGTTTCTGACCACTGCTGGGCCAAGCCATGCCGCGTCAAGGTCGCCAGAAGTTCGCCAACCACCGGGCTGTTCGACATCTGGCCGCTGACCGCGCAAGCAAACACCCGGTCAACCACGTTGTTCAAGACGCTGGCGTAAGTGCTCAGCACCAGGGAAGACCCGACGCCCTCAACCTGCACCGGAACACGACCCAGCTGGTCTTCAATCATACCGACGTTGTACTGGTCGCATGTCGGACCACCTTGGATCAGGTACCAGTCAGGCACCCGGAAGCGGGTAAGGCGCAGAGTCGGCGCCGGAATCTGGAACCGCCCCGAGGATGACACCACCGGACGGTCCACAACGGCCCCCGAAACCGGAGTACCCAACTCCAGCGGAGGCACAGCGCCGCCGGCGTTGGAAGAAGGCGTCCGAGGCGGAGCGGCCGGAGTGGTAGGCGACCGCACGGTCACCCCCAGACTCGCCGCAGACAGGCGCGGTGCCGGAGGAGCTTAAAGTACCGGCACAGCCGGAACAGGGCGTGAACGCGCCGGCGACGGTTCAGGCGAGGCCACCGGGGTGACAGGTGCAACAGGAGGAAGCGGAGCCGCCGCAGACGCCTGACCGACCGCCGCGGCCCATCCCGACTCCTGCACCGGCGGCCCAACTGGCAGAAGATCAAGGGCGGCCGGGGCAGGAAAGCTACCTAGCTGCGGCCACGCCGGAAGCGGCGTCGCCAGCTGCACCTTGGCCGGAGAAGACTGGTAGACCACCTGCGCCCAACCGGAGCCATCCCGACGCGGGCGGTTCTGGTCGGCAATCGCGTTCAAGAAGTTCCGGTCATGCACCGGCACCAGACGCCGGAAGTCAATCATCGCCTGGAAGAGCCCCTTGTACTCTTCGCCCTGGCTGCACAGGAAGTCGACGTTCAACTTGTCGACAATCCAGACCATCAGGAGGTCAGGGAGAAACCAAAGCCGGTTGGACACCAAGACCTCGTGAAGCCAGTGGTTGGCCGCCAAGACTGTCATCTCGGACGTGTACATCATGTACGGGATCGAGTGGAAGAAGCCCTTGATCGACGCCTGAGTCAAGGCGTCCAAGAAGTACCAAGTGAAGGGGATGCTGGAAGGAGCAAACCCGACCGGGATCTCGACTTCCTGCTGCTGCGGGATGACCTTGGGGTAGCACGCCGCCCGGTTAGTCTTATCCAGCTTCCAGAACTCCTGATGGTTGCAGCTCACGAGGAAGTCACGCTGACGGCCGCGTCGCTCGCCTTGCTCCCGTGCCGGTGACAACTTGGAGTACTTCCGGGTCAGGAAAGGCGGCTCCAGAGCGACCATGCTCGGACGGGGGTCGCAGTTCAGGCTCCCCGACCCCTTGAGCGCCTCGTCCCAGACCTTGAGCGCCCGGTGGACGTACCCTTCCTCCTCCGGCCACCGGAGAACGGACGCGGACACGCGACGCTCGGTCAAGGGCAGATCCAGCACCAGCGCGAAGGGGAGATCCTCCAGACGAGCAACCCAGGAGGAACCCGAGAAGCTCTGGGAGCGGTCTTGTGCCAGGCGCATCTGGTCCGCCGTGTGAAGACGAGCCTTATCCATCTCTGTCAAGACCCCGCGCTGGAGTTCCTTGCGCCAGAGGTCCAAGCAATCCTGCTGGCACTGGGCCGCGCCGGCGTTGCCGACCACCGTGGAGTATCGCCGGGCCGCCAGAGGGTCCTGCCCAAGAAGCATCTCCGGGAGACCCACCGGGGGGGTCTCGACCGGGTGCATCACAGAAGCCGGGGGAACCCGATCCGTCCCCGCCGTGGCGACCGGCGCCGACATCGACACCCGAGGAACCGGAGGCAGGAGAGGGGCGCGACTACCCGAGTTCTCCTCCGCAACACTCGCCGCCGGAACCACGGGCCCAGCTTGGATCTCGGAACTGGACATGACGTCCAGACTCCGGGGGAACGCGAGGGCCAAGGTGAAGGAGAGAAGGGGGGCAGAGAACCGGAGCAGGTGATCGTGACCAGGGTGAAGACGCTCGACCTCGGCACCGGTGTGGACGTGCTCGAGGCTATGCACGGTGGCACCTGGTTCGGCCCGAGGACGTGCCGGACTAGGGAGGGAGCTATGTAGCATCCCTGGCCCCGACTTGGCGCCGACCCGGGACTACAACCAGAGGGCACCAGGTGCCAGAACACGCCCGCCGTGTGGTGATGGTTGGCGGCCGTGGCCCGTGCCCGGCACTGGGATGCGGTGGACTACGCTATCCACACGTGAGAGAGGGATTGCTGATGGGTTTTTGCATACTTGTGAGGGACTTGATTTGAGAGAATTCGAGTGTGAGATTAGTGAGTGGGAATAGAATTAGTAGTGATAGTGGCCCCCGACCTGACGAGGTTAGACTCGGGTCGGGGCCACTCGGGGTTATGGGGGGGCTACCTGGCCAACGTGCCGAGGCTCCCCCAGATGCACGTTAAGAGGGACAGCGAGGCGCCCTTGGCCCGCGCCCTCAGGAAAAAGACAACTGCGCGTTTGCTTTCCTCTTCCCCGTGTGCACTACCGTGCGTATCTGTTTGCTCTGCGAGCAGGCACGTGAGGCAACAGGCATACCATTCTCGTAGTTCCCCTTTCTGTGTTACCTGTCCCTTTCCCCCGCGGGACATTGACACGTGTCTGAGAGGATCGAGTTTTATACCACAGTCTGCTGCGAGCGGACTCAAACGCCGTTGACCCCGGGGTGGCTCCCACAGGAGGATCAGCCGGAGGAACGGGAGCAGGTGGTGCTTGGCCGCCTGTGGACTCCAGTCCGCTACCGGATGTCACACCCAGGTCTGCTTCACCCGTAGGGAGAACGCCGGGTTGGGCACCGTCCCCCGCGGAGACCAGGGATGCATCAAGGGACGCGGGGTCTACCCCTTCGGGCACCGTCGTGCCAGGGAGGGTAGCCATGTTGGTCTCTTGACAGCCACAGTCCAGTTGCCTGCGTGTCCAAAGATCGCCAGACCACAAGAGAGGGGTTGGAGAGCCAGGAATGGGATTCCCGTGAACGGGTGCAAATAATTCCCAAACCACAGAAAAAGACAGAACAGGAACAACCCAACCGCTGCTCCCAATTGTCCCTTCTCAAACACTCCAATCATCCCCTGCTGCTCCACCAAATATGTGGTATATAACTCGATCCTCTCAGACACGTGTCAATGTCCCGCGGGGGAAAGGGACAGGTAACACAGAAAGGGGAACTACGAGAATGGTATGCCTGTTGCCTCACGTGCCTGCTCGCAGAGCAAACAGATACGCACGGTAGTGCACACGGGGAAGAGGAAAGCAAACGCGCAGTTGTCTTTTTCCTGAGGGCGCGGGCCAAGGGCGCCTCGCTGTCCCTCTTAACGTGCATCTGGGGGAGCCTCGGCACGTTGGCCAGGTAGCCCCCCCATAACCCCGAGTGGCCCCGACCCGAGTCTAACCTCGTCAGGTCGGGGGCCACTATCACTACTAATTCTATTCCCACTCACTAATCTCACACTCGAATTCTCTCAAATCAAGTCCCTCACAAGTATGCAAAAACCCATCAGCAATCCCTCTCTCACGTGTGGATAGCGTAGTCCACCGCATCCCAGTGCCGGGCGCGGGCCACGGCCGCCAACCATCACTACACGGCGGGCGTGTTCTGGCACCTGGTGCCCTCTGGTTGTAGTCCCGGGTCGGCGCCAAGTCGAGGCCAGGGATGCTACAGCCTCCAACTCAACCCAACTCGCACACACACTGTTGGTGGTTGCGCTCTTCCCCGCGCCCACCCGCCAGGGCCGCCGCGCCCCCATCACAATCCTGCCCCACCCCCTTCTATCCCCGCGGGCTATTAAAGCCCTGCCGCGGGTGTGCCTCGGCACGGGGTCGTCGCAGGCTTCCCCACCCACCGCCCGCCCCGCACACGCCCTCACGGCAGAGACAGGCGGGCCTCACGGGTGTGCTCCACCCCTGTCGTCCAGGCACCTCTTGCCCGTTCCCCAGTCCCGCCTCACCGCGACCCCCGCCCCTCGATTGTTTCCCCGCCTGCCCCCCCCCCCCCCCCCCCCCCCCCCCCATCGCCGGTGCGTGCCGCCCGGCATCCGGCCCCGATGGAGAACCAAGACGCGCCCAACTCCCCTGCTATGCCCTTGGTGGCCGCCCCCCCCGCCGCTCGCGGCCCGCCGTGGACCGCGGCCCTGCGCGACTGCCGTGCTCGCGACCGCTGGGCGACTCTGCCGACGCACGTCGCCTTTTTTGCGTGGTCGCTATTCACGTCCCTCTTTCCTTTGGCCGCGCCGGTACCGTCCAATGGCGTGGCAACCGACGGGCTGTTCTTGCACACTCCGTCAGAGCGGGTGGAGTTGATGGTCATGCAGCACGTCTGCAACAAGGCCGAACTGCCGGTAGGTAGCCTGCCGTCCTTTAACCCGGACAACTACCCGGGCGACATCCCGACGGCGGTTTGCGAGGCGCTCGAGTACAAGGAGAGTGCCGCCCACCTCGAGCGCTTCTTCCGTCGCAAGCACCGGGTACTGGTGTGTGCCTCCCAGGTCGAGTGTGTCTCCATGTCGCACGACAACCTCACTTAGCTGTGTCCGGCGCTTCCCTTGTGGTGGTTCCAGGTGGAGGTTCCGTACGGCATGCCCGTGGCACTCCACAACGTCGTCTCCCTCCGCGGTAGTCTGCTACAGTCCTACCGGCCTGAAAATGGGGCCGCAGCTGCCTTGTCCAGTTCGTGGCTGCTGAGCGTTGCCGTCGTGCTGGCGGGGTCCGTCGTATCGAAAAAGATTCTGTGGCTCATGCCTCAAGCCTTGGTGGACATCCTCGCCGACGCCGACTGTGCGGCGCTGTGCAACGGGGACGACACGCTGCGCCACGTCTTGAAGGCAGCCCTCGAGCTACTACGCGTGCTGTGGATCGATCAGTACGCGGTGGAGGAATTCCTCGGGGAAACCCTAGACGAGCGGCGCGCCTTGCGCTGCGAGTACCGCCCAGAGGGCGGCGCTGGCCGTGTGTACCTGCGGAAAAGCGTGGAACTCCCGGGCCTGCCCTGCACCTCGGACGTGCTGGCGGCCGTCGTGATGCCTAGCGTGGCGCCGGTGCCTATCATTCCGCCCCCCCCCCATGAGCTTTGGTGAGGGCTTCCCCGCCAGCATGTAGTCGAGTGGTGGCGGAGGTGGTGGCAGCAGTGGCTGGCTCGCCTCGTGTACACGAGGCGGGCATGTGGTAGCCGAGTGCGTGCCCTGACAGCAGGGGGGGGGTTCGTGAGTAGGTGGGCTGGCACCGCCTGTGCGTCAACGTTTGCTTGTCCTGTGGGTCGGGTGGCCTTGTGTTTGCGTGTCCAGATGTTCTCTGTGGTCCCCTGCCATGACGGGTTGTCGTGTGTAGATTTAGAAAAATGGGTCATTGTGGTCGTGGAAAAACGAGCATACTTGCATGCCAACGGCCGGCCAGAACAACAGCCACAGTGCCACACTATATGGCCCCTCCGATGCGAGTGGGTGGAGCACCTGCTGTCCCGTCGCCACTGTCACCGCCCCAACAGCCGTACCGGCGAAAAGGGTGACCGGGCACTGAGGCGGCCTGTATATTAGAGACAGGGGAAATGGACAGCGCGAACGTGTCGGAATGGGCTGGGCCGACCGTCTCCAAATGGGACAGCACGCGGATGGGGATCGGCAACCACCCACTTGGCGCGGGCACGTGCTCGCGCCCGTCACTACCGAGGCGGCGGCGATGGTGGGGGTGGTGGCAAAAAGGCGTGGGGGAGGTGGAAGGACTGCGCATGTCTAGGCGGGCGGCCGTCGCGACTTCGGCGGTCGACAACAGCACCGGTACGTACGCCCAACGCCGGTCGCCAACGACACCAATACGCCCGACTGGCGTGCGGGGCAGCCACCCCGCCATGGCAAGGGCAAAGGAAACCGTCTAGTGAAGCCGCGATACACCACCTTGACAAACCCATTGCACAGTATTTGAGAGGAAATGTCAACTTTCAAGTGACCAACACCATCTACTTTATCAGTTGTGCATGTACTTTGAAATACATTTCCTGCGAGTGCCGCGCAGCGCTCCGTTATGTACATAACAAGACGGGTGCGAGTGACCTCGACCGCTGTCGGGGCACGTCGGTAACCAATGAGACCGTGATAGACAAAAACACAAAATTTGGTTCACGAGTGCCATTCCCACGTACGAAATCGTGCGATCGATGACGTGATCCGATTTTTGATGAATCACGCCACCATATCATATGATAGTGTTCAGGTTACTTTTTCAACTGATGGCGAGGACTACTTCTTAGTTGACAGATAAACCACATTTCCGTCCAACTGTTTCAGTGTGTACCGTTCGCGATCCTCGCGAACCCACATGAAAATAGTCGCGGCCCGGTGAGATCTCTTGGCATCATGTTATGTACATAACGCGACCCCGTCGCTGTGGTCGGTCCGCCTGAGTGCAGTATGAGTTCCGTAAGTACTTGGAGAATTAAGAGGTAAGTATATCTCGGAGTTTTTGCTACCAGATCACTTCACCTCTGTGGATCCGCTGCGGGGCGGAGGTGGGGGTGGGGGTAGGGGGTGGGTGAGTGGGGGGGGGGGGGGTGGGGGGGGGGGGAGGTGGGGGGGGGGGGTGGGGGGGGGGGGAGGGGGGGGGGGGGGGGGAGGGGGGGTTTTGAGCCGCGCATTGTTGGTGTGTGTCGAGAGTGGGGTTGGTGGTGGCGGTGGTGGCGGTGGGCGCCAGAGGCCAGCCGACTCCGTTGCGGCCTCCACAGCTACGGCTGCCGCCACGCCGCCACGCCGCCACGCCGCCACGCCGCCACGCCGGCACCGCGGCGCGGCGCCGCCACGCCGCCACGCGGTGCCAGCTGGTGCGCGACTTTTCAGCCTGAGCTGGCGATCGCGGTCGGCACCGCGTCGGCGGCGTCGGCCGCAGACCGCTTCCTGTGGACAATAACCCGGTTCTTACGCTGGTCATTTGGCCCAGGAAATTTACATTGTAGGCCAGGAAACGCCCAGGAAACCCTCTCAATGAGACAACGAATCGATAACGGAACGCCGTTGAGAGTACACCAGAGCAGAGAACATGACGTATGCTGTCCTCGGGAGCATCTCTGATGTAAGAACGCGGCAGTGACGCCACTATCCAGCACTGACGGCTCATCACCTGGCGCGCTCGTCGCTGGTGCTCCATCACGTTACGCTGCGGACGTTGCCGATCACCATTCGCACGGATGCTGCCGCCAGGCAGCCCGCCGACCCAACCTACCACGACCAGTTCCACCAGCCGAGCTACTGTTGGCATCCGCGCTCCGTGCGCGTGGTGCTTGACATGGACGCCGCCGCCACAAGCAGCAGCGCCGTGTGGGGGCCGTACGGTATCGCCCCTGGGAGTGGTAGTGGTCGTCGTCGTCGGCCTCTGCCTGCCACGGCAGGCGCACGTGCACTCTTGGAGGTGGCTCTCCGCCGTCGGCACGTGGGGCGTGGACACCCCAACGACGCAGCACGCGACGGCGACGGAGACGGCCGCCGCGAGCAGCACTGGATGGTCGTCAATGGGTACCGCCGCCGCTTCTTCGCACACCTGCTAGTGCTCTGATGCACAGGCGTGCTGCATTTGCCGCCAACGAGTGCGAAGGGTGACGGATTTCTCGTTGTAGCGTTTGTCAATCGCGAGTTTTGTTTGCGTGTGTGTCCTAAAGATACGGTTTAGAAGGGCCACCGAGCCGTGCCGTCCTCGACAGCGATCCTTATGCCTCCCCACTCGCGTGCCTTGCCCCGTCCCACCGACGCCTCCAATCAACCCGCCCGCCCGCCCCCCCCCCCCCCCCCCCCCCCCCCCCGTTAGCCCGATAGGGGTAGCTACACCCCTCAGAGTTGGAGGGTGGCGGAGGCGC
This sequence comes from Pyropia yezoensis, assembly GCA_009829735.1. NCBI lineage: Eukaryota > Rhodophyta > Bangiophyceae > Bangiales > Bangiaceae > Pyropia > Pyropia yezoensis. Next base: position 3,003,896 of record CM020620.1, read on the forward strand.
TGCCGCCACCACTACCGTCGCCGCAGGCACGGCGGCCCTGGTTTTCGGCCTCGGCGACTGGCACTGGCCAACAGACGCGGCCGGTGGACTCACGCCGCTTCATTGTGCCCTTTGCAGGGGCGACGGCGGGCGACAAGGATGGCGGAGTGTGGGGTTTTGGGGTCGACCTGGCCCGCCGCCTCGGCCACGCCCTGGTCACGGGTGCCGAGAGCCGCGCGACCACCGCGTCGTCGGCGGGCAATGGCGGCGGCGCCGCTGGCGCAGACGCTGTTGCGCCGGCTGCCGTGCGGGCGGCGGGACGACCTTACGGACGGCGTGGCGGCGTGTGTGCGTGGCACTCGCGGCGGAGACGGCGGTTACAGAGCTCCCGCTGGCTCCCATGGACGGGGCGGCGATGGGCGACGGTGGGGTGTGCGTGGCGGCGGGGGTGGTGTTGTTCCCCGGGGAGCCCGTGGCGGCGGGGATGTACGTGGCGGGGGCGGGGCCGCTTGATCCACCGTGACAGCCACGACGGCGTCGCCGGCGGCCGAGACGGCTCTTGAGACGGCGCCGCTGGAGGTGTTCGTGCCCTTCCCGGCATAGGGGACCCAGCTCGGCGAGGGGGAGCTTGGGTAAGGGACGAAGCGGGGAGGGGTATAGCAAGCCCGCGGAAGACGGCACGTACGGTACCGGGGGGCCGGCGACCGCTCCCCCCCGCCGTCTGCGCGTCGCCCCGGCGGGCGCGCCGGTTTGGGCCCCCAGACGGTGCCGGCCGCCGCCGCCGGCTCGCCCCGGCGCAGCCAGCGGCGGCTTGTCCCCCCCCCCCCCCCCCCCCCCCGCAGGCGGCTGCCGCGTTCCCCCCCCCCCACCCCCCCGCCACCGCCTTGCCCCCGCCGCTGCCGTCGCTGGTGCCGCTGCCGCTGCCGCCACGGCTCCAATGCCGTGCGCACGGCGGCGGGGTATTGCGGCGGGGCGCCGCGCCCTCGTGGTCACCCGCGCGGCATGAAGAGCCCCCCCCCGCGGCGGCCAACGCGGCCAAGGCGACCGGTCGCAGGGGCGGGGGGCAGGGGCGGGGGGGGGCCGCGGCGGCTCGTTGGCATCTGCGTCGGCCGCGGCATCCGTCTCCCTTGGAAGCGGCGGAGGCAGCGGCGGCGGCGGTGGCCGCGGCGGGGGTGGTGGTGGCGGTGGTGGCGGGGACCCCCCGCCTACAATTGTGTCCACTGCGCGGCGACGGCGACGCCGCTGTGGTACACTGGCGCGGATGAGCCGCGCTCCCTATGCAACGCGTGTGGGGTGCGGCTGCACAAGGGGACGCTCGCGCTCAGGCGGGTGCCGCCGCCCGGGGGGGGCTCCCGCTACACGACCGTCCGCGGGCCGGGCGCGAGACTCTCGCCGCCGCCGCCTCTGCCGCGGCGGCCGCCGCGTCGTCATCGGGGGAGGGGGGGTGGGGGAATGGAGGGGACGAGGGGGGGAGGGGACGGCGTGGAGGCGGCCCGTCGTCATCATCGTCCAGGGGGTGCGGGGGGGGGCGGCGGCGGCACGGTCGCTGCGGCTGGCGCGGCGAGCCGCGGCGAGCCGCGGCGAGCAGCTGCTATGCAAAGTGCACCAGGCCGGCACCGAGGCCTTGCGCCGCCGCAATCAGGTGCCGGAGATGCCCGGGCTTACCAACGAGCACGCGTCCGTCCACCTCACCGTGGACGTGCCGTCGGGCGACGCCCGCCTTAAGACCGCCCGGTTTAGGGCTGCCGCCCGCAAAGAAGCGGAGGGGTTGCAGGACCGTGGCGCCTTCCGCAAGACTAAGCGGTGTGACCTGCCGCCGGGTGCCAACGTCATCAAGGGCCGCTTCGTCTTCACCCTCGAGGAGTTTAACACCCCCGAGGAGCAGCCCAAGGCACGTTACGTGGCGCAGAGCCAGTTGGACAAGGCCAAGGCCTTTGTAGTGCACAGCTCCTCGACGCTGCGACGACGCTCCACCCGTATCATTCTGTCGACCTCAATCAACAACGACTTCCGCATTTTCTTCCACGATACCACCCAGGCCTACCTTCAGAGTCAGGAGCGGTTCACGCGGGAAATTTACCTTGACCCGCGCCCAGCCGACCGGGAGCTGTTCGGCCTGGCCGACGACGAGGTACTGCTCCTCATCCTTCCCTTGTACGGCATTTGTGACGCGGGGGACTACTGGGGTGACACAATGTCGACCCACCTCCGTGGCGACTTGGGGATGGTTCCCCTTATCCCCGACCCCGCTATGTTTGCCAAGCGGGCCACCACTGCAATGCTCCAGGGCATGACCGGCGCCTTCGTGGACGACCTGTTCAACGGCGGCGACGAGAGCTTCCAGGAGCTGACCAAGAAGACCCTGGCCCGATTCCAGGCCAAGGAGCGCAAATGGGACAACGGTGCATTTGTCGGCGTCTGGCTGGCGACAGCGGCCAAGCTGACCACGCACTTTACGGTCGGCCAGTCCTGTCCTACAAGCCCCTTGACATCAAGACACTGCGCATCCGCGCGTACGCTGACGCATCCTTCGCCACCAATGCCGACTACTCCTCGCAAATTGGCTACATCATCTTGCTGTGCGACGCGTCGGGCAACTCCCATGTGCTTGCTTTTATAAAAACTATTGATACCTCCCGTTCAGAAAAAGCAATGAGTAGTCATCCTGAGGTTTATCTGAGGCCTACGAAGCTTCTTGATATAGCCAAGGCAAGGACAACATGGCAAACGGCCTGACAAAGGCCCAGTCTAAAGATGCCCTCGAACGCTTCCTGGACACTGGCGTCGACAACACGCCAGTGGAGCAGTGGATCATCCGTGCCCCGCTGGCCTCCACGCCCCGTCCGACCACGGGGCCGGGGGGAGTGTGAGACCGCCCGCACGTGCCTCTGGCCGTCACATCTGTTGGTGTGACGGCCAAGGCGATTTCCTGGCGGGACGAGCCGCAAGATATCTAATCCTTGCCGGCGTGGTCGAACGGGAGGTGATTCTGGTGGCGCCAGCCTGCCTAGGTTGGTGCCAGTGCATGGTAGATACCGCAGTGCCGTGCTGACATTGGCCCGCCACCGTGCACTGCCCTGTGCGGGGCTGCTGGGAGGGGGACTCGCACGAGTGCGCACGAGAGAGGGGTGGCGGATTCTGTGTGCTTTATGAGTGACCCGACAGACCGCCGCGGGCAGTCGGCCGGCCTTTGGGCAGGCCATATCTCAAAAGTACACATACATATAGTATTGTTTGCCTCTGGGATGCGGTCTGTCACGCCTTCTTGACGCTTCACCTGTAGCGACCAGACTTCCCACAGGTGTGCGGCACTTGCCGGAATTCGTTCCTGGGGAACACTGCGCGGAGCGAGGCGTGGAGAGATACCGTGCGGGTGGCCCAATCCACTGGGCCGCGTCGACGGGCGCCCCCCGCCCCCGCCTTCTCCCGGGCCTTCCCCACGCCCGCCACCGCCGCCGCCGCCACCAACACTGGTGGGGGGGGGGCGGCCGCCCGCCGAGGCCACGCAGCCGGGGGAGGCCGGCGCGGGCCGCGGTGCCGTGGCGACACGCCCCGCCGACCCTACCGCTGCCACCGCCGTTCGCAACGTGTGGGGGGGGCGGCCGACGCCGTGGCGGCGGCGGCGGCGGCGGCGGCGCGCCGTCGGCAGTGGTCGGTGGTGGGGTTGGTGGTGGTGGTGGTGGAGCTGGGGGTGGTGCTGCTGCTGATGGGTGGGTGCGGAGGCCAGCCGACTCCGTTGCCGCCTCCACAGCCACCGCTGCCGCCACGCCGCCACGCCGCCACGCCGGCACCGCGGCGCGGCGCCGCCACGCCGCCACGCGGTGCCAGCTGGTGCGCGACTTTTCAGCCTGAGCTGGCGATCGCGGTCGGCACCGCGTCGGCGGCGTCGGCCGCAGACCGCTTCCTGTGGACAATAACCCGGTTTTTATGCTGGTCATTTGGCCCAGGAAATATACATTGTAGGCCAGGAAACGCCCAGGAAACCCTCTCAATGAGACAACGAATCGATAACGGAACGCCGTTGAGAGTACACCAGAGCAGAGAACATGACGTATGCTGTCCTCGGGAGCATCTCTGATGTAAGAACGCGGCAGTGACGCCACTATCCAGCACTGACGGTTCGGTTGCACAGAACGTCTCGGATGCGCTCCCGAGAAACGCCCCGACTCGACGCCGGGCTGTCCGAACGCGGCGGGACGCGCATATGTCGAGCAAAAACCCGGGCGTTCCGGGCTCGGGCTTTCGTCAGGTTCAGATCCGGCGAGATGCTGCAGGCGAAGCGGCAGGAGCATCCAGCATGCGTCTGGTTGACAGTAAATAGTTCAATGGACAGGATGACTTGTAGGCACCTCTCTTCGTCATGAACTTCACTTATTGCAGTTCTCCGCATTTTGTCCCATGTGGACAAGAGCAAGAGCAAACTGTGTTTGACCAATGATATGACTCAGATGCTGCCTCTCTGGCCAATGACTGCTTTGCATGAGGGTCCGTTGTTGTACGAACAGTGTGATCGGGGATTCTCTCGGGATTTGTGACCACTTCGAGGGCAGAACAAGCACCGGCTAAGCGCTTCGCACTGTTCTTGACAGAGATGACCTGAGATAAAGGGCCAACAGGCGAGATCCGATGAAAAAACGAGAGTGTTTCGACCAACCAGCGTTCGTTGCGAGAGCACTTGTGGCCATAGCCAATCATCAGCTTCTTCCGACAGACGTGTTGCAGCACGCCATTGGTAAGCCCTCTGCTGCCAGCATGCGATTGGCCCTAGCTCTTGTACACTTGCTCTTGCTCTTGTCCACATGGGACGAAATTCGGAAAACTGAAATAGATGAGACTACCTTTCCTGTCCAGTATATCCACGAGTGGGACGATTCTAACTCCTATGGACTTGGGCGGGAGCTGACTTAAACGTCATGCTTAGGGAAAGCCTCGTGCCTAATACATGCATAGAATGATATAGTGTTTCCCGGGGGCTCAACTATCCTTTCCCCACCAGGATAACTCGTTCCAATGCAAAGGGGCCCGATCCGGCCGTTGAAGAGCGGAGGCGGTTTGTGCGGCACTCCCGCGGCCGCTCCCGCCACTCTTCCATCGGATGGCTGTGTGCGCGCCGCCACCGCGTGGCTATGCACCGGCCCATGACCAGTCATTACCCCCAACCACACACAGCCCCGTTTGCTCTTGCACGAACGCTCCCGCCGCCACTTGCGATGCGGCGTGCGTCTGCCGTTGGCCCTTCTTTGGCCTCTTCTCAAAGCGGTGGGGGGGGAGGACAGCGCAACACGATGCTGCGGTCGTCCCTGTCTCAAAACTCGCCTGGGCTGAGGAGGATCGACGCCCACCCCCCCCCCCCGTCCTGGCGGTTTGCCCTTCCACGCCCCCGCCTCCCGCCGAGGCAGCCTTCCGGTTGGCGGGCAGGTGCGGGCCAAAAAGCTGGGGGCGCCCGCTCGGAGCGCTGCCCCGCGCGCACGCCCGCGTCGCCGAGCTGCGACGCGCATGCGGGTGCGGGGAGGACCTGCCACACCCGCGGAGGGCCCCCCCGCGCGGCGCCCGCCCCCCCCTCTCTCGTCCTGTGATCCAGCCGCTTGTGCACACGTTGGCTGCGGCCGTTGGGGCGCCGCCCTGTTGCCGCCGTGTGGAACGGCACCGCATCGAGGTAGTGCTGGAGGCGGTTGGGGCCACGCGCAGCGCAAGAGTCTGGCCAACGTGGGCGCTCGTGCCCCCCATCGCCGTGCCTCTGTTAACGGGCGTCTTGTATCGCGCATCCCCGCACGTCATCTCCGCACCCCTCCTTTCCTACATTGCGCCTTCCCGCAGTTCCTCCTCCCCCCTGCCCACCCCCCACTGCTGCGCCCTCTTTCCGGCCGGCGACTGACCCACCATGGCGGCCGTTGCACCCCCCGCTACCTTCCCTCGCTTGGCCCCACTTGGTCTGGTCTCCCCTGGCGTCTGCCCTGCGGGGGACGAGGTATGGGCGTCCCTGCTATCGTCCAACGCCCTGTTTGCCACCGCCGGCGAGTGCCCCCCCGCGGACGGCGTGTCCGTGGCGCACCGAGCGTCCCTGGTCGTCGGCCAGTCTCCGTCGGCGGTGGTTGTGACGTGTGCCGACTCGCGCCTATCTCCCGAGCTGCTCTTTGCCCGGGGCCTTGGCGAGCTGTTTGTCATCCGCAGCGCGGGGAACACGTCAGCGGACGACTCAACGGTGGCGAGCGTGGAGTTTGCGGTCAAGAACCTCGGCTCCCCGTTGGTGGTGGTCCTCGGCCACTCGTCGTGCGGGGCGGTGGCGGCGGCGGTGGCCACCGCCGCTGACCCAAAAGCCATGGCGGAGCAGCCCCCCACGCTCGCCGCGTTTGTCAAGTCGGTACTCGTAGCGCCAGTGGTAGCGGTTAAACAGAAGCGCGGGGGTGTGACGGGGGATGACTTCATGGCGGCGTGTGAGGTGGAAAACGTTGCCACATCGGTCCGCACTCTGCTGACGTCCAGTGGTTGGTTGGCGAAAGCCCGCGTCGCTGGGACGGTGAAGGTGGTGGGGGCGATGTACGACCTCGCTACAGGGCTTGTTTCAGAGTGTTGATGAACAGGTGGGGCGCGCTTGGAGGGGGAGAACGGGAACAGGTGGAAGCCGAGAGCGCATTGTAAGAGGTGAGGGGTGACCTGTGCGCCATGGGTCTAGCAGCCTGGCACCCGGAAATCTGCCGTCCACCGGCGGAGGGTCGTGTATATAGAGATGCAACCAAGAAACCATGGGCCGATACCATGCCACGCAAACGGGCACTCGCCTTTGCAGACGTTTTCATGGGCCCCTTTACTCCGTTGCCTGTCTGCCAACTGGCGGACCATGTTGTCGCCGCCCCTCCCAAGCCATCCCCGTCCCCCACGCACTGCTCTACTCTAGCTTTCCCGCTGCCACCCTGTCTCATCCGCAGGACGTCACAGCGACAGCTCCCCGCCGGCAGTGCGAACCGCGCTGCAGCCCCACACCCCGCATGCGGGTATGACCGCATATGGGCGCGGTGCACTGACTGTGTGGAGGCGATGTTGCAGGGATTGCCCGTCTGGAAGGGCTCACGTAGGCCTCCGACGATCGTATCTTCGTTGTGATGTGCTGGCCTTGTGCCCCGCGCGAAAGACCTAATCACGTAAGAGGTAAAACAAAACGAAGTTACTATTGCAGTTCCCCGAATTTTGTCTCATGGTGACAAGGGCAACAGCGAGACAACAGGGCCATTAGCCAATCGCGTGCTGGCAGCTCGCAGCGGACCAAAAGTGTGCTGTGGAGCTTTCCACCTGATCAAGCGATGATTGGCTGCAGTCGCAGCGGATCTCGCACCGCACGCTGGTTGGTCAGAACGCTGTTGTTTCTCGTAAGGTCTCGGCGGCTTTTCCTCTATCTCAGCCCGCTTTATTCAAGAATGGGGGAGCGGTCGCAACTGGTTCCTGTTGATGCCTGTTCCCTCTTTGATGGGGGCAGAAATCTCCAGAAAATCTCAGATCGCACTGTTCCCACCCCCACGCGGAGCAGTCATTGGTCAGAGGTGCGCGGTCTCAGGCATGCCATTGGCCTGTTGTGGTCTTCGTGTCGCCATGAGACAAAATTTGGGGTACTGCAATAATACTACAAAAAGCGAGGCATTCCCTAGAAAGTTCATTCATATGTACTTAAATGTGGACGTACAGTACTCCTGTCTGCGACCTGGTCAGGAGGCTGCTGCATTTACCAGCGGCGTTGACCCGCCTGTCTCCTTGCTGGAGGCGACGGCGGAGCAGACACCATCCGCCCCCTCTGTCGCCCCTCTGGTGCTGCTGTTGGCAGGAGGACGACACCTGCGATGGCGAGCGGCGCTAACAAGAAGCACCGCTGCCCAGGTCGATGGAGCCTCATACCTGGTACATTCACCGCGCCAGCGCCAGAGATTAGCCACCTGCAGTTGCGGAAGTGAAAGGGTGCTTGCCGCTCAAAGGTCTGCATCCACGCACGCACACTCAAACAACAGCCGGAGCTGTTTGGGTCCGCTGCGGATGCGGGGGCAAGAAGCCCGTCACTGCCTGGCCTGACTTTCGCAACAGAACCGACAGGCTACAAGCGAGAGAGCTCCCCACACTTTCTGTGCAACAAAGACGCCGACGCTGCCTACCTACACCACGGTGCCGGCCGGGATTGGGCGAAGAGCGGCAGCCGCCTTTGTTCCTGCCACATGGCCATGACAGAGGAAACTTGCCCCATGAGCGGGCAACCCCCCGTGCCCACCCCCCCCTCCCCCGTCGTCGTGGTTGCTAATGCGGGTGGAAGACGGAGGTGTAGGGGGAAGGTGTTGGCCCCGCTGGTTGCTGGACCGCCTGCCGCCATCCTTGGCCCCGAAGAGAGCTCTGTCGATGTCGTCTCCCGCGTCGCGGCCCCGCGACCACCCCCCCCCCCCCCCCCCCCCGATCCGCGCCCGATCCGCGCCCTTTGCCAGACCCGAGCACAGTGGCCACGGGGCCTAGAGTGGCAGACCAAGGCTGGAGCTGACAGACGGACCCCCCTCCTCCCCTCCCCGTTGGGGGCCCTACCGGACGAGGCGCGCCTGGCGGGGCGAGATTCAGCCGAGACCACACCCAGATTGCTCAAGGGAGATGCACGCGCGTTGCCGTCACTCCCACGCCTCGTGTTGCCCTGTCCTGTGCAGCCGCTGCTGTGTCTCGTGCGTGATTTGGGGGGGAGGCCGACCACCACCCACGAAAAACGGGGGGCCGGGCCCGGAGTCGCCGCCCCTGGTCAGCGCATAGATAGCTCGCAATCATCAAGTGGGGGAGGCGACCGGCCCCCCCCCCAAAACCCACCTCCGCGCCGGGGGAGGCGGCTCCAATGGAACACCCGCCCCCTCCCCCCCCCCCTCCACCTCGCGCCGGTGCACAGAGGAGAGGGCAGAGAGGGGGCAAGAATTTTGGGCCACCCACACTCCGCGACGTGCGCACTTCGGAGGGCCGACCCGCGTCCCTCACCGCGCGACGAGCAAGACGGGGGGTCTGCTTTCGGGTACGACGCCCGTTTCACGGCGGACTCACAACCCCATGATTCGGCCGTGCTGGGGGGGTTGCTCCCATCCTTCTGATTCGCCGCGACGGCGGCGTCTCCACCCCGCCGATCCTGATTGCTGGGGGGGGGGGGGGGGGGGGGGGGTTCTGGCCGTGGCCTGAATCGTCTTCCCCTGTCGTGGGCGAGAGGGGCATGTGAAAGCGAGTCGAGGGGACCACCCACCCACCCCCCCTCCGCCCCAGCCCGGGTCCCCGGACGTGGGGGCAGAGGGTGTGGCCTGGTGGGTGTCTCAGCGCGGGGGGATCCCTCGCCCGCCGCCTGGATCGCGGAGCAGGCTTGTGTTGCTGTAACGACGTGTTTGGCCAGTGGAGGGCGGCACCCCCCGCAGCTGCTGACGGTCTGCCCGGGCTCTCCTGGGACTTGGCCGCCGCCCGCCCACCGCCCGGGTGTCCTCCCCTGCACCACCGCCACCGGTGGTGCACCCCGGGCCAGCCTTGACAGCACGGCGGGGTGGGGGGCCGTGCAGCACCACGGATTCCTGCCTTTGTGTGGCCCTCCGAGGCGGTGCTGGGGGGAACGGGGGTGCACACGAGCCTGGCTGCTACCCCCCCCCCCTGGCCGCTCCTCCACCCCCCTCGTCTCCACCGGCGGTGCACCCACCCACCCGCCGCGGCCCGATACAACGACACGAGCCGCCACCGTGTGGCTTCTGGCACAGCCGTGCAGCGCCCTCCTCCCTCCTCGTGGGGGCGCACATTATTTGGACACCGGCGGGGTGGGGGGGCCCGTGTGCCAACCCGCCCGGCGCCTGCTGCTGCCGCCGCTGCCGCCGCCGCCACGGCCGCCGCCGCTTCGCGTCCCGCCACGGCTGCAGCGGCCCCCCTGTTTCTCCTGTCGCCCGGCCGGCGCTTCTTTTGGCGTCGTCCCCCCTCCCCTCCCCCCCCCCCCCCCCCCCCCCCCCCCCCCCCCCCCCCCCCCCCCCCCCCCCCCCCCCCCCCCCCCCCTCCCTGCGGCCTGCCAGTTGTTGCTGCTGCTGCTGCCGGCGTTGGCCGACGGCGAATGTAGCGTCCGCTGGCCAACTGGCCGGTGGGCAGACCGACCGACCGCGTGGGGCCCAGTGCGGCCACTGCCAGCCTGGTCTTGCGCTTGCAGCAGGCCGACAGGGGGGGGACGGGGGGACGGCGCTGGGTGGGTGGGGCGCGGTCGACGCCTGCGGTCGCGCCCATCGGCCGACGGACCAGAGCCGACGGCGGCTGCAAACGAGCGACGACCGGCAGCTGCGGGGGCGCCCCGCCGACGGCTCCCCTTATCCGCCCCCGGGCCCTCCATCGCGCCTCGGTCCGCGGACCAGCTGGACGAGAGAGAGGAGAGGGAGAGGGGGAGGGGGGGGGTGTGTGCACCAATCCGCCCACCGCCGCCTCCGCCTCGCGAGCGTCGGGTGCGGGGATCGGCGTTGCGCGCGCGCGCACCTCACCCGCGGCGACCAAGTGGGAGGTGGCGGGCGAGAAAGAGAGGGGGCCACTGGCCTCGAGGGTCCCCCTTTCCCTCCCCCAAGCGACGGGCACGATAGGCGTCTCCCAAGGGGGGCGCCGTGGGCAAGGAGGGGGCGGGTGTGGCTGGGTTGGCTCAGCCCGCCCGCCGTCTGGTGCGCGCCCAGCTGGGTGGCGTCCCACGCGCGGCCCGCGTCTGTCGGGCCCCTGGGCAACGCCCGCCGGGGGAGCGGCCCGCCGCGGCGCAGCGGCAGCAGCTGTCGCCATCACAGCCAGCGAGGGGGGTTGGCTGTGCGCCTGTTGTCCCGCACAACCTCGTTGAGCGTGCGGGGGAGGGGGGACGGGTGCGGCGGCGGCGGCGGGAGTGCAGCAGGGGGGGTGGGGGAGGGGGGGGGTCGGTGCAGAGGGCCGTCAGCGGGTGTACACCGATTCGCACACCCCCTCGTCTGACGCACCGGTTCGGCGGTCCCCCGGGGCTGGGTTACTCTCCGCCTCGCCGGTTGGCGGGTGTCGCGGCCGCGGCGGGGATCGCGGGGGGTGGGGGGGGGGTTGTGGGGAGTGGCGGCCGCCACTGCCTGCGGAACAGGTTGCGGAGAGGGTGGGGGTCGTGGGGGGCTGCCCAGAGGCGTGGTCCGCGGGCCGTCTGCGCCCACTCGTTGTTTGACGGCGCCGTTGCCGCCACCGCCGCCGCCACGCCGGCTGCCGGCTCCCACGGGTGCAGTGGGGGCGCGTTGGGCTGTTTCGGCGCTCCCCTCCCCTCCTCCCCCCACGTCCCCTTCCCCGCCTGTGCGCTTGCCGCGGTGGCGCACGCGCACCAGGTGGGGCCACCCCCGCCGCCGCTGGCCGGCACCCGCGGTGCACGCCGGCGCCCCCTGCCGCGAGCCCGTCTGCTGTCGGAGCCGACACGGCCTCCGTTGGCGTGTGGGCCACCTGGTGCGCGGCGCGCCGAGGCTTGCCTGGTGGGTCTCATCATCGACCAGCGGGGAGGGGCGGGTGGTGCTGTGCCTCTGCCGCGACCTGTCAAGGCTGCGGCCGCCCGCTCCGGTGTCCGCGCCCGGTCTCTCTGCTCCATTCCCCCTGTGTGCCGGCGTCACTGGCGTGATTCCCCTCTTGTTTTGGGGGAGGGGGTGTGGTACTGTGCCAAGCTGAGCGGCTTTGGTCGACGTCTTGTTTCCATACCCTCCCCCCCCTCTTCTGATCGGTGGCGCCCTGGTCCCGGAAGTTGCCCACTGTAGTGTGTGTGTGTGTGTTCCCTTCCCCCCCCCCCTCCCCCGGTTGCCAATCGCCATGACGACGCCCGCCCCAGTACCGCCATCGTCGCTTCCGCCAAGCGTGACGGCGCCAGTGGCAGCGGCGGCGCCCGCCCCTCCCCGGCAACCGGTGAGAGTGTGCGTGGAGTGCAAGGCGACCGAGACGCCTCTGTGGCGGGTGGGCCCGCAGGGACCAAAGACGTTGTGCAACGCGTGCGGGGTTCGACGGAGCAAGGCGCTGCGGAAGAAGCAGCAGGCAGCGGCGGCGGCGGCGGCGGCGGCGGCGGGGGAGCCGCCCCCGCTGACGGGGGCTGCGAAGAAGAAGGCGGCCAGCGGTGGTGGCGCTACGGGGGGGGGGGGCAAGGCGGTGGCGGCCAAGGCCGCGGGCGGCGACTCGTCGACCGCCGCCGGCGCCCGTCTCTCGTCGGCGGCGCTGCCCCGTGGGCCTGGCGGAGTGGCCAAGAAGCGTCGGCCGCGCCCCTCGACCGACGTGGTGCGCGCAGATGTAGTAGTGCTGGACGAGGCACGTGGTGGCCACACGCCAGCGGTGATTGGACACGCGCTGCTTCGCCGGCCGGCCAGTGGAGGGCTGCCGGGTGGCGGCGGCAGGAGTTTGGGTGGTAGCGGTGGCGGTGGTGGTGGCGGCGGTGGTGGCGGTGGCGTCGCCTGTGGGAGCGGTGGCGAGCCGCCGTATGGTCCGACGGGCGTGTGGCAGCCGCCGTCGCGGGCCAAGGGTGTGGCGCACGGGTGGGTTCCGCCCGACGGCTCGTACCGAGGCGGTGGCAACCCCTGCGCGGACGCCCGCTATCTCGGCACGACCTATTTCGAGGACCCCCCCCGGGCCTACTCACGGCCGTACCCAGACCTCCGCACGGAGCCGCGGCGTCACCTGTCGCACCACAGCGGGGAAGAGGCCTACCCGCCATCGCCGGCCACAGCGTATGCCGCCCACGACGGGCGCCCGTATTACCCGCCCCTGGTGAGCCCACGCGCACCCGCTGCGGGGCCATCCCCGCCGGCCGTGACCCTGTCGGCTGCCGCCGCCGCTCGTTCCTACACGCACGTGTTTGGGGGACGGCTGCCCGCCTCAGCCGCCGCGTATGGCGGGGCCTACCCGCCACCTCCCCGCCCTGGACGGCGTCTTGACGCGGAAGGGGACGTGGACTCTGGGGTGACCGCGGACGAGGGGGCGGAAGAGGAGAGGGGCGGCCGCTTTCGCCGCGGCGATGGGGGTGCCGGTGACGGCGGCAGTGGCAGCCGCGGGCGGGAAAAGCAGCGCGGTTCGCACCTGCCGCCGCCCATGTGGGCCTATTCGTGGCCCACGGGCGGGGCGGCGGCTGTGGCGGCGGCTGACGCCAAGGACGATGCCGGGCGCCCCCTTGAAACGGTCTACTGGCCACGCTCCACGTATGCCTATCAGCTGCGCGTGCCGCTTGGCGTGGAGCGGGAGGGAGTCGGCTCGGCCGACACGGACCGGCCGCCCGAGCGGCCAACGCCGTTCAAGTCGTGCCCGCGAAAAGTTGCGGAGGTATGTTGCGGTGACCAAATGGTGCGCGTGGGGCGACGGTCATTGGAGGGTGGGCGGACGGAGGGGTGGCGTTGCCTGTTGCGACGGTCATTGATGGGTGGGCGGACGGAGGGGTGGCGTGGCCTGTTGGCGCTCGCTGCTGGGCGTGGCCTGTGCGAAGAGCAGACCAGTGTAACGCTTTGTGACCGTACAGTTTCTAACTTGTCTTCTATGTGGTCTCGGGCCTCATGTGTTATTTCTTCTCCTCCCTTGTTCTATACGTGTTGCTCCCTCTTCTCGGCGCGTACAGACACAACTTGCAAACTTCAACCTGCTCGTCGCCGCCGCCTCCCAAGCCGCGGACCGAGACTTCGCCACGGCACGCACGCCGTCGCCCCCACCAGGCCATGTGGACGTGCGGCCCGCCCACAAGCCTCGGGCCCCACGGACATAGTATTTTGTACGGCCAGCGTTGTAGCTGATCTTTTCTCCTCCCTTTGTCTTGCGTTAGTTTTGAGGCCTTTATGTGTGCCTGTCTGTGTGTATGTTTTTGCAAGCTGAGCGACGCGGCTCGGTGTGACGCAGCGTTGGCTGCAGGCATGCTTTCTGGGAGGGGCGGGCGGCATCCACCATCGCGCTACGCCCGCTCGACGTTGTTGCTCTGGGTGTGTGCGCGTTTGTGTACAGGTGTTACAAAAGTAGATATTAGTTGGGTTTTTCTCCTGCACTGGCCTGCCCGTCAAGTCGGGCCGATTGGTTGTGCTTCCTCGTGTCTGTTGCGCACACTCTGCCGCGAGCAGCCTGCCTGCGCTTGTTGTGCACAAGGGCACCAAGCATACTCTCGTCAGCGGCTACGAGGGCCGCCTCACAATTCTCGCCACGGGTGCATGCCACTGCCATCGCGCCATTGCGTTTTTGACAGCCTCGGTTGCAACCCGCGTACACTGGCAGGCGCGTCAGGGTTGCCAGGCAGCGAGCCCGGTGAGCCACGCACCCCCGCTGGCGCCAGCCAGGCCATGGCCATGCCGACACTGCGTCCTCGCTGGGGAACCCCGCTTTGGGTTTAACCGCTGGGGGCCCCAGGGAGTCCTCCACCGTCCCCGCTCGGCCCTACTCGCATGTCGACACGCACGCGCGCGCGGGCATATCCATAGGGGTTGAGGCCGGGAACCGAAGTCTGCGTGGCGCGACAGCGATGCTGCCCGCAGGCAGACCCCACGATCGCGTCGCGCTGGATTGGCAGTCGCGCACCCCCCCCCCCCCCCCCGCTGCAGCACCTGCCTACACTGGGCTGGCCTCACCGATCCGCCCACCGTGAGGCCCCCGCCAATCAAACCGTCGGTGGTCATTGGCACGGGGACGGCCCCTCCTGCCGTGGCTCAGCGGGCGTCGTTGAGGAGTATGGTGGACCTATGAGGGCCTGCCGTTGCTGCCACACACTGAAAGGCGACAGACGATGCTGAAAATTCCACGCTTTTGTCTGCGTTCGGGCCCATTGCTGTCCTGAATGGGCACCACCAGAATGGGGTGTGGCCGAATGAATGCAGCTGGAAGGGGGGGGCGGGGAGCGGGTGGAGCCTCCTTGCAAGAGACGCCCCTCCCCCGCACGACACCCTCCAAGACCAGACCGGGTGACATCCTCGGAGGACCGCGGAATGCGAGATACGCGTCACCGTCGTGTGGCTGGCTGTCTGTACCCACCCAGGATCTCATCTTGGCGGGGGTCAGTCCCCAAAAGTGAGCCAGGTGGACCTAAAAATTGAGACGATGCACCGTTGGGCTGTCGTTTCTTTTGCGAGCCCACAACGCAAGCCCAGCGCGGCCGCGGTCGTGCGCAAGTAGCGGGTCGCAACGCCACATGGGCAAAGACGCCTCGACAGTAACACGTGATCAGAGGATGCTTGGCAGGCAGGCCGGCAGGGCACGTCCTCGCTCGCGAGATGAGAGATCCAGTGTGGTCGGTATGATCCGGCCCGCCTGAGTCGCTCCCCTCTGGACCGCGAAACATGACCTTCGCACAAACGAGCAAGTGCACGATGAGGTGCGGGGCGAGTGACCTGGTCGCGTCTGTTTAAAATTTGGATTTTTCTGCCCACGTCGATGGTGTGTACTGTACCTTGTACCTCGGGATTGCCATGCGGCTCGCGCGAGTGCAGGTGCTTGATCCGACAAGAGCAAGGCTCCCGCGCCGCCCGAGGCGATCCGGCTCAAAAAGGGCGGGAATCAGCGTCGTGGCAGGTCGCCGTTCGCCGCGCAGCTCGCGTTACTGTGTTGTGGCCGTCACGTCGACCGCGCGGGCCACGGTGCCGGCGTGGTACCTTGACATTGACGTACAGTTACCACCCGTGGAGACCTTCCGAGGCTTCCCGGCGTTCAAAATAGCATGGGCTCGTGCCTCACAACAGTACCCCTTCTCAAGATCGACCCGTTTTCGTGATCAAGCCGGTTTCTGCTCTCCCAGCGGTACACGCGCACTGTGCCCAAGACCGTTTGAGGATGGAAAGAAGCAAAGGGTTTTCAGCCGGGCGTGTGGTGCTCTCCCCTTCCTTTACCGCACTCGGTTCAGCCCATGGTATCAGCGGACGAGGGCAAGCGCCACACCACCAGAGCGAGTGGGCAGCCAAGGGTGAATCGTCTGTGTACGGGGTCTGACGACGGCAGGCGTGATCGCAAGGCGCACTGCCGTGTTCGTTGCCATCCACGGCACCCGCAGAGCTCAACACTGTCAGTAGGAAGGAGGGGCCGGGTGCTCTCTTCTTTCGCGTATTTCTGCTGTGGTGGAGGACGACTCTGGCCACACTGGCCGCGAACAATCACACATCTAGCGGTATGTCCGCCAGGTGGTCAGCCAGGTGGTCGACGCGGTGCACCCTCTCGACCTGTTGTGTGGGCTCATGGGCGTCGCAAGGTGTGCAACTGCATGAGCAGCCGGTCTGCGGGTGACGAGGGCGGCGAGGAATGCCTGGTGTGGTGTTTGTGGCACGTGCGTGAGGATGTGGGGGCGGCGGTGCGCGCGTCGTCCTGCAGGTGGTGCCTATTTAGCTGTACCTTTACCGACCATCCCTCTCTCACCATTGTCGTGCATGGTGACGTTTCCCGCCGTCCATCGACACTGTTCCCAGCGAAGACACCTGGGGACGCACCATCGCTGGTGTCCCAGCCACCAACATTGCGTACAAATGTACCGTGCCTCCGGTGCCTTTCGCTTTCAAACGCGGCCTGCTGCCTCAGAATGAACAAGAACTGCGGCTTGCAAAAGGACTACCGACTGCAGAGGCCTTGAAAGTCATGTACCTTGTTGCGCGCGGGACGCGCAGGACTCGTTAGCACAGGACCAGCAACAGGCGCCTGCTGGAATGCTGCTCGCCTATAAGGTTATGGATGCGGTCGTGCTGGTCCTCGAGTCGGCGGCAGAGGCTCGTGGGCACCCCGTTGGCGAGCGCCACCAGCGCCGCTGCGCCGATGGGCGACCCTGCGTGCGGGGCGGTGGTGGCGACGAGAGCGGGGAGGGGGGGGTGCGTCCGTGTGGGGGGGCGGGCATGGGAGCGGGCGCGGCACGGGGAGGGGGGCACGCTGCTGCTGTCCCCGCCGTCGCCGCTGCCGTTGCGGCGGCGCCACCGCGGCCGCCGACGCGGAGGCGGCAGGGGGGGGTGGCGCCGTGGGGCGGCTGGGGGAGGGGAAAGAGGGGGCGGAGGGGGAGGTCAGGGTTCACCAAATGTTGCACACCAAAACAAAAGGCGAAGAGGGAGGAGGGGGGGAAAGGAGGGAAAGCGGGGGGAGGTGGGGAGAGAAAGGGGCGGCGGCGACGGCGGGGGTGATGCCGGCGGCCAGAGCCACCGATAGTGGCAGCGGGGGCAGACGGCCAGCAGCCCGTGGCCATCCAGCGTGGGTTGCGCTAGCACGTAAGCGGTGGCGGGCGTCTGACCTCGGCAGCGGCAGCGGCGGCCGCAGCGACGTCGGCGGTAGCATCGCGGGGCGGCGTCCAGCCGGCGGCGGGTGCCGCGGTGACAGGCGTGGAACGGCGGCGGCGGGGGTAGGACGGCGGCAAGCCAGCAGCGGCGGTGACGAGAGCGGCCGCGCGGAGCGGTGGTGGCCTACAGGCGGCGGCAAGTCAGCGGAGGCCGGGGACCAGCGGCGGTGGCGGCGGCCGCGGGGGGGCAGCTGCCGTCCTACCCCTCGACAAACGATACGTCCCCCCCCCTCCTCATTGCGTGGAATCAATGATCGCCTTAGTGCAGGCATTGCGGTCAGCTCCACGGAGAGGTCGGGAAGGTGGCCGGGGAGGGCCGGAGGCATGGCTTCCGTACTTCACGGAATGCACGACTGTACAGAGATAGATAGATAGCCCCTTGGCTGACCATGGAACAATATTAGTCGTATTCCAAATCCTGGGGGGACCGCCCAATTCGTGGGGGGGCCCCCCTAGAGACGCAATCCTGGGGGGTCGCGGTCCCCCAGGCCGATTGAGCGAGGACTCTCACAGAGTGCTACTTAAATTTGTAAATGCTTCCAAGTGCTACACAGGGCACCGCGCCGGTGGCCAGATCTATGGCCACGACACGGGGGAGGACCCACAGGCGAGAGCGTGAGTCCCCCCGCCGGCGGCCGAGGGCGCCGCCCAGCCACTACATCGAAAGCGGACTGCAGTCGTGGGGCGGGGGTGGCTCTGACCTCGCCTTCCGTGCTGGAACCGTTGGCACCCCCCGTGCGCTCCTGACGGCCCAGCTGCGGGGCCGCCGCTGATTTTTTCTGTTGCTGCCGCCTGGGCATTCACAACAACCCTCGCCCCGCCGCCCGGCCTACCCCATCACATCATCAGGGGGGGGCCCCCGTCCGTAAGCACCATGGACAAGACTGGGCGTGTGCCACGTGCGACCAGCCGTTTTACGCACATTGAACCCAGCAATGGGGGGGGTGGGCTGACCGCCTGACGTTCTGGGCAGCTACTCGGGGTTCACGTGGGGGGCACGGGCGGCGGGGGGGGGGCGCAGCGCCAGCGCCCTCCCCCCGCTTACCCCACCCCTGGCGCGACGTGGCTGCCGGGATGGCCGATTGGTAGACCGCTCGCTGAGGCAAGCTGCCGCGCCATCGAGGGCGATCCGAGGGACCCCACTGTCAACGCGTACGCGGGGGGGTTGCGCTCGCGGCCGCCTGTGGCGTGCCTCCCGAGCTCGCTGGCAACGTGGGTGCAGCCTACCGCGGCTGTTGTCGCCGTCGTGGCAGCCGCCGCCGCCGGCCGCGTGTACACTCCAGTTGCCAACGCCCTCGGCCGCCCCATCGCACAACCACCCCGTGACACGCAGCTGCCGCCCCCGCCGTGTCGTTGTCCACTGCCGCATCAACCTGGACTCCACAACATCCTAGAGACACACTCGCGCCAGTGACCCATCCCTCCCCCGTATCTTGCTGTGCCCTCTCAGTTCCTCGCGCTGTTTTTGTCCTTACTGCTTTTCTCTCCCACCCCTGTCTACCCCCCCTGCCCTTCACCCCGCTCATTCTCCCCCCCCCCCCCCACTGTGCCCCCCCCCCACCGCCAACGATGAGACCGTTTGACCCCCGCCGCGCCGCCTGTCGGCGGCGCTCCGCAGCCCGCCCGCTCCTGGCCGCCACCCTGCTGGTAGTGGCGGCGCTGGCGGCGGCGACGGCGCTCGTGCCCACCCCCGCCGCGGCCGCCCAAGGCCAGTGTGCCGCGGGCGACACGGCGCTGACCGACAGCGGCTGCCGCACCACCTGCGCCACCAGCTTTTTTTCGTGCACCCGCTTTTCCCGGGGCCGCTCCTGCCGGTCGTGGTTTTTCAAAAGCACCTGCTGCCGCGACGAGTCGGGCCCCTCCTTTCCGTGCCCCAATGTGGGCGTCACCCTCCGTCAGTGTTACTGCGAGCGTGGCGGCCTGCGCGCGGCGGGCATTGCGTTGTTGGTGCTGGCGGGGCTGGCGCTGCTCGCGGCGGCTGCCGCTGTGGCGGCCATGGCGCGCAAGCGCTCCAAGGCTCGGAAGATCCGTCAGCAGGTCAATGCAATGGGGGAGGCGGACGGCACTGCGCCGGGGGCCTATGAGCCGCCGCCGGCCGAGCAGAACGTGGGAGGGGGGTACCCGACGACGGCCTACCCGACGGAACCCGTAACGACAGCGCCGGCCTACCCGGTAGCTACTGCGACGGCCTATCCCGATGCGGTCGGGGGGGGTGGATACCCGCCCCCAGGAGGGTATGGCGGGGCACCTGTGTACAATACGGGGCCGACTCAGTAAGAGAGGACGGGATGGGGGTAAAGGCAAAATGCATGTTGATTGAAGGAAGGTGTTCCCTTGTGTACGACATCGCTGTGCTGGTCCAAGCGCCTTCGCGACTTGTTGGCCCACAGATTTGCAGTATCAAATGAATACTGACCCCCGTGCAGCGGCACGCAGTGTGGCCAAACGCCGACGACTACACTGCCATGGCGGAGGCAGCCATCCTCGCCGTCGACCTCCGCTGCCAAGGCCGCCCCTCTTCCAGGGCGGCACGATGTCTCGGTGGCGGCCGGCCTGGCCGACCCGCCGCCATCCTCGGCCGTGGCGGCAGAACCCTGCGAGGAGACAGCCGGCAACCACTGCTGCCACCGTCACCGCCACCGCGTGGCCCTTGTAGGTGGAGCGGCCGCGCGCCGCATCGCCATCGCTGCCGCGTACGGAGGGCCAGGAACGGACGGGCAGCAGGCAAGGCGCCTGCGGCATGGTCCCTTGCCGGCCATTGCAGCTGACGGCCTACGCTGCCACCGCCGCTGACTCCGCCGCCGCGGGAGCTACGGAGGCGCATGAAGAGGCGGCGGCGGAAAAGGCAACGACTGCGACAGGTGCTGCTTCTGCGGGCAGCGGACGCAGCCCCCAGGCGAAGTCGAAAATCAGCGACGACAGAGCTTTCGATCCAAGACGACGTGGCCCCTCCTTCTGACGTGGAGCACCTTACCGCGGCCACGTGCGACAGAGCGCGCGATCCCTCCAGGAGAAATTGCCCCCTTGGTCGCCCCTATCTGGCGACGGCGGTCGGACTCTGTCGATGAGTGCATATACATTCATAAAAAGAGCTGTCTTTGGACCCTTGTCGAGCACTGCAGTGCCCGAGAAGGGTGAAGAGCTCGTCTTGAACCTTTCTCGAGCTGTGCTCGGGAAGGGTCCACACTGCAGCGAAAAGAAACACGAAAGGGTCTAAGACGAGATTTTCATATGAATGTGGAGCATGGACTGCATCAACACAAAGTGCATCTAGATATCTATCTATAATGAACATAATATGTCATCATGCAGTAAATTATGCTAATTAATAATTCACGTCGAGAGAAAATGTTCAGTGCCCCATCTCATGACATGACATGCTTCATGCCATGACAGGATGACGCCATGG
This sequence comes from Pyropia yezoensis, assembly GCA_009829735.1. Taxonomy (NCBI): domain Eukaryota; phylum Rhodophyta; class Bangiophyceae; order Bangiales; family Bangiaceae; genus Pyropia; species Pyropia yezoensis. The sequence continues at coordinate 3,024,517 of CM020620.1, forward strand.
TCCTCCAGAGACGTATGAATTACTGAGTGAACTGAAATATTCGAAAGCGCCCCCCACAAGACACGTACAGTACAATAGGACAGTATACAAGCAGCGGAATTTGTCAGTAAAAGAGCAGGACCTTGACAGCATGTCTAGTGTCTATTCTACCATTGGGATCAATTGATCCTTACAGGATCATATGATACTTGTTTTCAACTCCAAACTGTGGACGTCTGAGAGGTCCCACAACCATTTTGACCGCGGAAGCAGACGCAGCGCTGTCTGTTTGCCCTTGGGGTCCAAGAACGTCCTTAAACTACATGTATTTGCAAAACTGTGTGCATTTCTGTGACAGTCCCCAGAAGGCACAGCCGACTGAGCCCCCGCGCCTGACGAGTGCCTGATGCGCGCGCTCCCCACCCAAACGGCTCAGCGCATAGCATCTGGCCCTGTCTGCAGCCGTCTGTGAAAGGCCACCTCTTGCTGGATGACACCTATGCAACCGCGCTTTTCCTTCCAGAGCAGCGCGCGATACCGTTTTGGCGCCACCTTCCCCCTCCTCTCGCGCTGCTCTCGAGCTAACGACCAGTACGTTTCAGCTTCCAATGTGTGCAGGCGCGCCTCTGCTTCGAATCAGGCCCTGCCAGTCCTGACGGCTGAATACCTGACTTTCGCCGGTGGCGAGGACCCTTGACCCCTTCTGCCTTCCCCCTCCTCCTCCTCTGGTCTGCCCCACTCCCCCCACTACATTTTCCGGTGCGCCTCCTTACTTGCTGTACGCATGGCGCCTCTGTCTGACCCCCGTCTCGTGATCAATACTTTCGTCCATGCCAAGGCCATCCACGTCAAGAACTTTGCGGAATGTGCGCGCTTGTACGGCAGCGCCGCGACCACGAAGCTGGTGGATGGACGCGTGACTGCGTTTCGTCGCGACAAGAATAAGAACAACCGCCTGGTGACAACCGTCACGGCACGGTGGCGGATGTCGGGGTATGAGGTGGTCAAGTGTCTGGGATTGCGGTGTGTGCGTGCTGGTGCCGCCCCTGCGCCAGCGGGACAGCCAGGGCCGCTGCCTTCCAGCGGCGTTGCCGGTGCGGCCTTACCCTCCCCTCTGCAGACCTTCGCAGGTGCGGCCAGCCAAGCACGCGAGCCTGCGGAGCCTACCCCTCCTGATGTTCCTGATGCGGACCGACTGCCCCCGGATGGCAGCCTACCCCCCACTGCCATGAACAACGAGGCCGATCCGTCCAGCCAATCGTGTGACGTGGCGGCCGGCTGCCCACTGGCTCTCGCGGAACCGCTGGCCGGGCCGGCGAATGGGCCTGCTGCCCCCGCGTCTGTTGTGGTGCACGGCTTTGAATGGCGTGATGCGGACGTTCTGCAGCCGATCGGAGGGCCTGTCACGCGACGGGCGTGGTCGGTGCGCTCGCTGGGCGACGAGCTTATTACGGAAGGTGGAGACGCTATGGGCTTTGGGCGGTCTCGTACGCCGCTGGACTACTTCCTTGCTGTCTTCCCACAAGATCAGCTGGCGAGGATGGTGCGTCTCACGTCAGCCAAGCTGGAGGCGGCGGGCGTACAGCCTACGTCTCCTGGGGAGCTGGTAAAGTTTTTTGGTGTGCTCCTGCTGTCCACGCGGTTTGAGTTTGGGTCGCGAGCCGAGCTGTGGTCTACCACCCAACGGACAAAGCACCTGCCCGCCCCTGCATTTGGGAGCCGAACCGGCATGCCTCGACGGCGCTTTGATCTTCTGTGGTCGTCGCTGACATTCAGTGGAGGAGCCCCCGACGCGCAACCGGCGCCCGGCTTGGGGTCTGAGCAGCGGCGATGGGCAAGGGTCAACGACTTCGTGGAATCCATAAACGCCCATCGTTCATCCCGTGTCACACCTGCAGACACCATCTGCGTTGACGAGTCCATCTCGCGATGGTACGGGCAAGGCGGCCACTGGATATCCCGCGGGCTCCCGATGTATGTGGCGATTGACCGCAAGCCGGAGAACGGGTGCGAGATCCAAGACGCAGCGTGCGGCCGCAGCGGACTGACGCTGCAGCTGCGCATCGTCACCTCCGCAGCCGACCAACACGCCAACATGACTGCTGAGGAGCTTGCTGGCTCCCACGGCACTGCCGTACTTATGCGGCTGCTGCGACCATGGGCGGGGACGGACCGCATCGTCTGTGCGGATTCGTACTTCTCCAGCGTTGCAACCGCACTGGCGCTCAACGAGGTCGGCCTGCGCTTCACCGGCGTGATCAAGAATGCACACCGGCGCTTCCCATTGGCCAGCCTGGCATCTCGCGAGCTGGGTTCCAGAGGTGACCAACACTCGATGGTTCATCTCGACGCCACCGGTCGGCCTGATATGCTGGCACTCGTGTGGGTGGATCGGGAGCGGCGCTACTTTGTGTCAACTGCTGGCAGCAGTCAGCCCGGCATCCCCTTGGAGCGCGTGCGATGGAGGGAGATGGAGGACGGGGCTGGCGCGCAACGCGTGGCGCTGACGGTGAGGCAGCCTGAGGTGGCAGAGCTCTACTACGGGTGCTGCTCCCAGATCGACCGCCACAATCGCTGTCGGCAGGACGACCTACGCCTGGAGCGGAAGTTGGGGACGCACGACTGGTCCATGCGCGTGAACATTTCCCTGCTGGGGATTTGCATCGTCGACGCATGGCTGCTCCATCACAGGGCGAGGGGGCCGGCGGCATCTCTGTTGCAGTCCAATTTATACGAGCAGCTGGCATCTGAGATGATTGACAACACTCTCAATGCCGTTGGGACACGTGTGAGGGCGCTCCCGGACGGACCAGGCCAGGCAGCCTCGAGTCCAGCATACGGGGTGGGGACGTACCTGACACCCACGTCCAAGAGGCGCAAGACGCCATCGGGTCGCAGGACATCCGACCACTTGGCGCAACGTGGTTGTCGAGTATGTCGTGCCCTGACCACTCTCGTGTGCTCTACATGCAGGGACACTCCTGATGTGGGAGAGGTGTTTCTTTGCGGTGCCCGATCTGGCCGCTTTTGTTTCGCGGAGCACATGCGTGCTGTGCACGAGATGGTTGTGTGACCAACTCGGGGAAGGGGTGGGGGGCGCGGGAGTGGAGAGGGTGCGCCGGGGGCGTATTGTGGCGGCCGCCAGGTGAGGAGGTCATGGGGGGTGGGGTGGGAGGTGCAGACGGGGTGGGGTTGCACCGGAGTCTGGAAATGGAGCGTGCGTGGAGGGCACTGAGATGAACATTGGGGAGCACCAAGCGTCGATGAGACTGTCGTTCGTTCATTGTCCAGTAGGGCCACGCACGAGATGATGGGGACCACCCCCTCACCCGTCGCAGCACGTGAACAGATCGTGCAGAGCTGGCACTGCAAAAGGGGACTGAAGCAGTGCAGGCCTTCGAGCGGGCGGGCTGATCGTGCACGTGTCAGCTGGGCATGCTCCCTGGCATTCTCTCATGTCTGTCATACTTTGCATTCTGAGAGGAGTCGCACCAGGTGCAATGGCGGCCGTCGCGGCGATGGACGCGAGTCTCTGCGGCCGTGCGCAGAGTAGGGGCTGTACCGTTCCCCCCCCCCCTCCCCTCCTGATTAGGTCTGAATTGCGCACACAGCGACGCGATGCGCATGGTGGAACGGTGGCCGACGCCGACATGGGACCCGTCTCAAGGGCCGTGCATAAATGGGATCCTCCCCGGCTTCCCCCCCCCCCCCCCTTGCTCGGGTTCTGAATTCGCGCGGCCAGCAGCAGCGCCTGAAGCGGCGTTGATGGAGCGCAGCTGCTGGTATCGCGAGATCTCGCGACAACAGAGGCGTTTGCGGAATGGCCAACCTCTGGTCACTCGCGTTACAGCCGAGCCAGCCCCGTTCGTGCCAGCTGAGCGGTCGTGAAGCGCAGGCAGGAAATTGTGTATGACGCACGGAGTCCGAAATATATGAACGAGAGGTGGAATCGACGATTGCCAGAGGGGATCATATGATCCTCGGGTGGGGATCAATTGATTCTCACCTCAAGGTAGAATAGACACTAGTGTGCATCCCCCAAGAAGTAGCTCAGGTATCTTGTAACATGCAACATGCAAGGCAACATGTTTCCCTCGCCATTACAGATGTCGCCCATTGGAAGATACATGACAATCTCAGGGAGAGAAAATGGCGTACGTACATCACAGTGACAAGCGGAGAAAGGAGGAAACGAAGAGCACGGGGAGAGAGAGATCGACGAGCTCTATCGTGTACTGCCCTGAAATGATAAACTTCGAGTGCCCCAAATTGATAAGTCAAAGAAAAACCGCCACATAGAGTGCGTAGATAGCACGAGGTGCATATAGGAATACCCTCTGAGCCGTCCCGTAACTCTACGAACAAAGTCAGAGGCGTTGAATGGGCGGCTTCTGGGGCCTGCAATCGACGTTCGTAGATTCTACAATCACGGGCCCCCGTATGATCAGGATATTGGACCAATCAGGTGGCAGCCTAGTGAAATCTCCAGCCGCGGGGATACCGCCATGTGCCACGACGTGGCTGTGGCCAGCGACGTGGACAGCCGGATGCGCATCCGGTGCCACGCGTCCAGAGCAGCATCAATTCGTCCCCGTTTTGCGTCTGACGGGACGCTGAACCCCATTGGAAGAAAGAGACTGTCAGGGAGATCCTGCCGCGTGATGTTGCAGCACAGCGCGGCTGCAGAAAAGACCCTTGAAATACAGAGGGCAGTACATGAAATGCTCGATTGCACCGATTTTTTAAGTTTATGTCGTTGTACGGCTGATCGTCATCGAATTGGGTGCCCGCCCTCCCGCCTCACCCCTCCTCAGTGGCGCAACCGGATCGCGCCTCGTGCACTGGCTGCCTGACAGCTCGTCACCGCGGTTGCGCTCTGCCTGTCTACTCCCTGGTACTGTTGAGCACGCAGGCGTTGCGGGTTGCGGATTGAAGATCGCTGGGGCGTTCTCACGTACGTTATCAACGTCGACCCAGCGGGTGCCCGCTTTCCCCCCGACGCATTGCCCGCTCCGCAAGGGACGCTGTCTTCGTCGGTGTGGCCGGGGCCCGTTTGCCGCATACACCTTCCTTTGCAGCTACTATCGATTCTGGGGCTGTTGCGTTGCACGGCGGGCGCCCCTCGAACGGTGTGTCGTGTTTTCTCCACGACGTGTGTCCGCGGCTGCGGAGGCCGGCCAGCCCGCTACCCCAAGTCAAGTGGTGCCTTGCGCGGGTATGTCCTCTGACGAGTCAAGTCATAGGGACGACTTCTTCGACATGCCTGTTGAGGAGCGTGGCGGGCTGATCCGAAGCTCCCTCTTCTTTCAAGACGCTGGACCTGGCAAGGTCTGTTCTGGGTGCAGGCCTAATGAGGACGCTGACAATGCGGCTGCGGCTGGCGCCGCCGCCCTCGGTCCTAGACAACCCAAAGAGAAGCGAAACTTTATCATTATTGGCTACGGAAGTGCAAGCCCAGGTGCGTCGGGCCGCCATGCTTGCGGCGTCGGGAAGCGCTGCAGTGCCCTGTGCGGGAGGTTCTACTGCGGTCCCTGTTGTCATTTGCGAGGACGACCTCATTGTTACGTTTTGAGTGGGAATTTCAGGCTGTGTACTACCCGCACGTTCGTCTGGCGATGCCTGGCAGTCGCATACGGAGGATTGATGGCTGTGGCGTGGCCGACGGACTTGTCTGTGTCCTCATGGAGAACACGGCAGCCATTGCTGTGTGTCCCGTGGTTTCTGGTTTATCAATGCGCGTGTTGTGCTCCTGGGGAACCGTGATCGGCAAGGGACGCGGGGCCTTTGCGGCCACGGACGTCGATCAGGCGGAGGTTTGGGATCTCATGATGAACTCGACACTTTGCCGCCATGCGCGCGCTTCATCTGGTGCCCTCATAAGGCTACAAGACGTTCTTGGGCAAGCAGTGACCGTGGCTGCAACAGCTCTGAGATATTATAGGGGCATGAGTGCAAGTGGTGACGAAGTTCCGGAAGCACTTGAGTCGGTGGTCGTTGAGCTTGCCGGCATGCGAGGCAAGCATCAAAACACCGCTGTTTACGCAGTTTATTACAGTCGCGTATGGACGCCGGTTGTGGTCAAGCCTAGGGAGAATTCGCACAAGCTAGGGTTTTGTTTCTCGCTGAGCTGCATGACGCAGCCGTATGGCTGTGTCCATGCCAAGCGTGTCAACGCCGAGCGGAATATTGACGCGGTGGATTTCTCAGCCGCCGGTGCTCCATGGATGGAGCAAAAGCAGTTTGACAATGGCTGTATCTACATGAGTGATGAGGAGGAGGCCGGCCCTCAAACCGGTGATGCCGTGACTGCGGCAAGACAGGGGCCTGCGTTACCCCCTTCATCCAGCACCCACGTAGCCACAAGCCATCCACTACTCAGGCAGCGATCAACGAGGCAAGTGCGCAGAACACCCACTGCGTGTTACCCGAGTTCTTTGTGGGTGAGCATTGCTTCGCCTGTGACAAGGGGCCTGAGGCTGATCCGCTCCAGAATTTGCGACAGGGATAGCTTCAGACTATCCGTGGGGTCGCGTCTAGGTATGATTGCTCCTGGACAAGCCCAGACGCTCACACTGTACCATTTGACGGTTCACAAGACGGTCTCTTCGCGGCTTCCCCTGAAGTGATCTACTCCCGAATCTTTCTCGAAGCTTTTGTGGAGTTCTGTGTGATTGGGAAGTCCACGATGGCAGCTGGATGCGAGCTCTTGACAAGCTTGCTGCGCAACACGGGCGCCTACGCCGATGGCGAGCTCGGAAGATCGCGCCAGATGCTCTCCGGCGCTGTTGGTGAATAATCCGACACGCTCGTGATTCCCGCATGCACGTTTGACTGTCTGCGGTGCGGCGCGTGCGAGGCTTCTGCAAGTGAGGAGGGCAATGGCGGGGGTGAGGAAGAAGACGGTGCCGGCTGTGAGCGACGGAAAGAGGCTTTCGGAGCCGTCACTGCTGACGGCCAGATGGCGTCTGTTGCGCAGAATAAGATCGCTCCAGTGCTCAGACCGATTGTAGAGGCCCCAGCTGCCGACATCCCGATTGAATTCGCCTGCGTCATCTCGTCAAGGCAGTGAGGCGCGGAGTACGTGCTCGAGGCTCAGACGACAACGCGTTGTCCGCGTCCGAGGCGGCGGCGTAGTGCGGACTCCTGGACGGCGCAGTACAGCCTCCACCTTCGTTACCGCCGCCTTACCACTCTCTGCTGCATCGTCGTTCGCACAATATCGACCCTCACGACGGGGGTCTATGTCCCCATTAAGCTCTCATAACTCGCAAGGGTCATCAATGCTAGGGACACAATCTTCTGCTCCTGCTCCTGCCTCAGGTGGGAGCGATTCACCTCGGGCCTCAATGGAGACCGGACGATCAGTTGCATCTGGACCACCTTCGACGTCTCGGGCGCCCTCAAAGCCGCCAGCCGATGGGCGAGAAAGTCCTCATTTACCTTATGACCGAGGCGATGGACTGGCAGGCGACGGAGAAAGGGTGAATGAGAGATCCCGCGCGGAGTTGGACCTCGCCGCCACCTTGGCAGCGAGCTTTCTTTTTCACTCTTTCTACGCTGTCATTGATACGACCAGTGCTCTTGTACCGCACGCTCCTGGTGTGTGGGAAGAGTCGGCCTTACATGAGTCTGGCTCTGACGCGTCAAGATCAACTGAAGCGCTAACGTCTGCGAACAGTTTGTCCGGCACGAGCTCGGATTCTCTCTTCGCATTAAATGCAGGCTCGAGCGCCGGCGACGATCTCTCTGATGAGGGAGAAAATCATCTGTTGCTCGCAGAGGCGGTGGAATCTATGCGTATGGAAGCTAATGAGGACCCCGCCGCGATTGGTGGCGTGCCGCGAGCTGGTAGTCACGTACCTCCGCCTCTCCCTCGCCGCGTTGCTTGTACGCAAGAAATGTGGCGGGTACCTCTGACACCCATGGTTTCGACCGCTCTGCTGCCAGTAGGCGATCAGGAAGAGGTGCAGAAAGCAGTAGACAACGCCAGGGACGTCCTCTCACCACGTTCCCCCGCCGCCATGCGTGCTACGACTGACGCTCTCGCCCACAGAATGGCAAACACGACGAACGCTCTACCGCTGGCCGTGACCGAGAATGGAGAGCCGTTGTCCTGCTCGCAGTTTGCTTATCTCCTTCCTGACGGTTGGCTCACCGGAGAGATGGTGAATGCTTATGTCTACCTTCTGGAGGTCGCGCATCGCCGGCGAGTTAGTGAAGATGGATCGGCCGAGCGGTTCGTCTTTTTCAAGTCCTACTTCTGTGATGTGCTACTGGGGAGGACTACAACTATGCAGTGGTGGCGAGATGGTCGAGGCGCAGGCCGACAATGGAGGCCGACGCTATTTTCCTTCCCTGTATTGTCAAGGGCAACCACTGGGTGCTGGCTGTGGTGCAACAACGAGCAGCGATCATAGAGCTCTACGATTCATTATGCGGGACGTGAGTGGCAGTCACTGCGGCTGTGTGCCGTTGAGCTGCTGATGAGCAAGTGGAGACTCGCTCAGCCCGGTGGATGCCAACATGAACTATGAGCGCCGCCGCTTAGCGGCAGAGCTACTGCTGAACACGAAATAAACGGGCGCTCCAGCCATTGGCATGATGCCGCGAAAGACATGGACCCTGCAAATGCTGAGTCTCAAGATAAGGTCAGAGCGCACAGTGAGAATTTCGCCTGTGCTTAGCTCCTGAATCGGACGTACAAAACGCTCGAGATACGTCGAGAGCAACAGTGGTCCATGCAGTAGCTGGGGTTATGAGGTCGCCACGGTGGACGTGCAGCAGTCGCGGGCGTCGACGACGGCGGCGCTGTCAAGGGAGTAGCACGGTGGTCCACCCGACAGCAGGAGAGCGATACGCGTGTATGAATGGCCTGCAGGTGATGCCCATTAGCTGCTGTCACCACCGGGAACAGAGTGGCACAGCGCAACGACAGCACAGTGTGGCAAAAACCGCTCGCACACACGGCACCCAATTTGGGGCGGTGTACAAGGGCTGCCTTCCGTGTCGGGGGAACCGAAAGAAGTGCAAGTCGCACACACTCTATCCCTGTTGTGGGGCAATCCCCCCACTGACAAACAAGAAGATGGTGTGTGGTCCAACAGTTTCTTGGTCGGGACGGGGACGCAGGGCCAAGCCCCGCTGTCCCTCCCCTCATCCCCCCAGGGTCCCCTCAGAATCTCGCCACTCAGAATCTCCCACCCCAGCACCTGCCCACCGGGCCACACGAAAATTCAAGACGATAAATGCAGAAAACCCTCAAATCCAAGTAGGATTTACTACTCAGCTAACGATTTCAAACTTAAAGAATACGGACCCAAACGCAGAGGGAGGAACGGATCAGGCTAGTGGCCTGCCTCCCCTTGCATGGCACGTGTTGCCCCCCTACTCTGGGGTCAATACTGCCACACACAGCCCGGGATGGATAGATGAGTTGTTGACCAGAGTGTCGGAGGCAGGAGGTCTCATGAAGTGGCCGTCGCCGCCCAAGAAGGAGGGGAACGGTTAACAGCTGGTACAGGGTCAGATTTAGGGAAGCGGGGGCGGGGGGGTAGATGACCGTGGGCTAGGTCTAGCAATGGCGCGCGCCATCGTCACAGCGCGGGAGCCTCTCCAGCGCCCCCACAACCAGCAAGGGCGCGCCGCGTCAGCGCAACGACAGCACAGCCCGGGGTGGATAGATGAGTTGTTGACCAGAGTGTCGGAGGAAGGAGGTCTCAAGAAGCGGCCGTCGCCGCCCAAGAGGGAGGGGAACGGTAAACAGCTGGTACAGGGTCAGATTCAGGGAAGCGGGGGCGGGGGGGTAGATGACCGTGGGCTAGGTCTAGCAACGGCGCACGCCAACGTCACAGCGCGGAAGCCTCTCCAGCGCCCCCACAACCAGCAAGGGCGCGCCGCGTCATGGGGTGGCCGCCGTCCGCGTCTGCCAGAGGCGGGTGTCGCCACGCGATGGGCGTCCAGCAGGGGCGGGTGTGGCCGATGTAGGTGGGATTGACGCGCCACTACACCAGAAGGGAGTACGTGAGTCGAGGGTGCATGTGCGGGTTGGTAAGAGCGTCGGCGACATCCTATGTGAGAAGCCATGCCTTGTACAGGGCAGGACTTGTCACACGCCACTGATGACGCCACGCCTTCGCAGTCGCTGGCGCCTTCGCCTCCCACCGACGCAGCTACTCAGCTTTCGTGAGTACACGAAACGGCAGGACTCACGGACAGCTTTCCAGTGCAAAGGCTGCTTGCCCATCTTCGGCGTAAACAAAAGGAGGAACTGCCAAAGGAAGACGAAGCCCTGCATTGGGTTGAGATGCAAGCCCAAAACAGAGCTGGGATCCTTGTTGATAAGGTTGTAAGCCAGCTGCTGTACAGCAATCAGGTCTAAGCCTCTAAAAGCGTTTAATGCCGGCTCCGCCAGTGTCGCCGAGAAGAACAGCTGCACCTCGCGCCACTGACCTTGAGCCACGTCAGGTTATCCTCGTACTCAAAGGCTTCTGCAAGCAACTGGCACACGTATTCCCTGGAGGGGGTGAGGGCGCGCGCCTGCGAGGTCGAACGGCGCCCCCAGGCATGACAATGCGATAGCCGTCGGACATGCTGCGGTCTCCGCACCGTCGCACCGACCGTCGTTGCCGCTAAGGCAGAGCGCGTAAGAAGAGGACGCGGATTTTCGTCAAGGCGGAGCGATCCGCACAGATCAATATGATCTGACCCCAGCGCACCACCACAGTGACACCGGAGCAGAGAGCGACACTACGTGGTGGGAGTGGGAGAGCCGCCAGCGGCAAAGCCCGCACCAGGCAGCGCGGAAGTGGCTCGAGAGCCTCGGGGGCACGACCGGCGCCAGAACAGACTGACCCACGCCAGGCGCCTCGGAGTGGTCCTCACAACCGCCCTCAACAGCGCAAGGCAGCAATCCCTGTAAAGCGGAGTCGAGAAGATCAATAGGATGACTGCAAAGGCTGTCCGTTGGCGAGAGGTGACACCGTCAAGCGGGTAGCTTAAGTGTAGTACCGACACTGCGCCGGCAACTTAGTCGGATAGATAGCAGTAGAGGGGAGGCCAGCAGCAATGGGCGACGCAGGCGTGGAGGTGGCGTGGCAGCACCGAGGCCAAAGAGAGAGAGCATAGCGCACGTTGGTAGCAAGGGGCTCGCCCCGATGGGGTCAGGGTCGTCTCTGTCGTAGGCATCTGCTCCAGGCAGCACAACCACGGAGAGCAGAGCAACAAGAGGGGATAGGTGCGGTGGGGCAGCGACCTGGAAGCATATCTGCTACAGGCCTTGCACCGGCCGAGCCAACACCGGAGCGTCGCGACTGCCGCGCGGAGCGGGCAGCGTGCGCGCGCGCAGCACAAGATGGCGGGTCAGTCGTGCGCCGTTTGAAAGAAGGTAACACGTGTCGGCCCGTGACGTGTGAAGCGCGCCTGTTGTGGGAGCGCCCTGGCGCGAGGCGCGCGCGTATGTAGTCGTCCGTCGTTGCTTGGGAGATACAGGCGCGTCTTGAAGACTTGCGCAGAATTCATACTTAAATGCGAGCACAAACTTGTAAAGATCCATGTACTTCACATACGAAAGGTGAAAACTGTGAAACAGGCTGCAAGAAAGAAGCACCGAAGTACGTACTAAATAACAACTATTGGTGGTCGCCTTGTCCCCATCACAGTCCCCCAGTGCTCGTGGCCTCTTCAGACGAGCCCAAGCTGAAGAGGCCAATGAAACGAGATGCACTTGGCCGTGACACGAGTCGTAGGTCTGACTTTGCAACTTTTGTACAGGCAGGAAACCCTGTTCGAACGAGAGACACACAGCGCTTTCGGAACCCGTTCTCGGCGGTGCGCGCGCGCGCCACCCATTCCACGGTGGTCGCCGCCACTGCTGTCCAGAATCCCGGCAGCCACCTTCGCGCCCTTGTCGTACGAACTCCCTTCTGGTGTAGTGGCGCGTCACTCCCACCTAGACTGGCCACACCCGCCCCTGCTGGACGCCCATCGCGTGGCGACACCCGCCTCTGGCAGACGCGGACGGCGGCCACCCCATGACGCGGCGCGCCCTTGCTGGTTGTGGGGGCGCTGGAGAGGCTTCCGCGCTGTGACGTTGGCGTGCGCCGTTGCTAGACCTAGCCCACGGTCATCTACCCCCCCGCCCCCGCTTCCCTGAATCTGACCCTGTACCAGCTGTTTACCGTTCCCCTCCCTCTTGGGCGGCGACGGCCGCTTCTTGAGACCTCCTTCCTCCGACACTCTGGTCAACAACTCATCTATCCACCCCGGGCTGTGCTGTCGTTGCGCTGTGCCACTCCGTTCCCAGCGGTGACGGCAGCTAATGGGCACCACCTGCAGGCCATCTATGCACGCGTATCGCTCTCCTGCTGTCGGGTGGACCACCGTGCTAGTCCCTTGACAGCGCTGCCGTCGTCGACGCCCGCGACTGCTGCGCGTCCACCGTGGCGACCCGATGATCTCACCAACAGCATGATTGTTGCCACCTTTGCTGCGGAGGGGGAACGTGGGCGAGTACATTCCGGGACACCGGCGCGCATGTCTATTGCCTGTGATTGGACCACCACACTTTAGTCGTGCCGATCAGCTCCCGCATCGGTAGCTTGTCGTAGCTGGATAAGGTCAGTGAAAAACGCCGCTGCAGTGGGTAGTCCTTAAGTGTGGTGACGACCCTGGTCAATAGCACTACAGAGAACGACAGGCCCAGAGGAGCGTTGCTCCACTGATTCTGAAGCTCATGTCGACTCGGTGCCAGCCCATGGGACGGCCATCTGATGCATAGGGCCTGCAAGGAGCTTGTTGCGTCCGTTTGGGGGCGTCAGCAACGGAGTCACTCAAAGACGCCAGCGCCTGAGCGTCGACCGCTCGTCGACGTTTGGCCGGCGTTACTGTTCCACACTTCCCACGCGGCCGCTTACGAGAAGTATAACTTTCAGCTGCCACTCGCTGCACCAAGGAAGGAGAGGACGGTGGGCTGTCAGCTTCGGTTGCCTTCGGGGGTGCAGGATGAATGGTAGACCCTTTCACAACGCCAGTGCAACTTGCCTCTCCACCAGCCGCCGGCCTCGACTCTCGCGCGCTTGGTGGCGCACGCGATTCGTGTCGCCCGCCCCGTGTCTTGCGTGCCGCTAAATCAGAGGTTGACGGGAAGTCCACTGGTGAGACAGCTGCAGCTGCGACGGTGGCAAGGGGGACGCTTCTCTTCCCCTTGGCACTAAGCGGTGGCAACTGATGGGAGTTTTGGCCGGCACCTGGCGCTACTCGTTGCGCCGGTGCAGCTGGGGCTCCCCCTGAGCTCGCTTCCAGCACTGTGATAGCATCCTGCGGCCGCGGCAGGATATGAACGGCTCTCTTGCTAACCGGGGATTGACGGGGCTTGTCTCCTGCCTTGCTCGCCAATGCTAGCACCTCGCGAGCAGCAGCGTCTGCTCGAGCGGCGGCTTGCGAGGCCTTTGAATTCTCGACAGAGCCCGGCTGGAGCCGCGATTGCGTGCCTCCTGGTCGAAGCGAACCAGGGGAAAGAGCTTGGGATCGATTTGACGCAGCAGTTGGGGCAGATGCGGAAGCAGGAGTTAAGGAAGGTCTGGAAGTGGGAGTTCGGGAACGTGCCGAAGCGGGGGCGAGCGATTGACCACTAGTAGCCAGAGCCGCCGGCATTGTCCGCACTACATCAGTGGGGCCACCATGATAGTCGGCCTCGAACCTCCTGGAAGGACTTGCCCCGCCTCACAGTGGTGTGGACGTTCGCAGTAACGTCATCGAATGCCTGAACCGGCGACTTCGTCGTGTTCAGTACAGATGAGACCAGCGAGATTGCTGATGGCGACGGCAAATGTGCCGCAGGCCGTACTCCAACGACAGGCGAAAAGAGGCGACGAAGTGACGTATGTCCAAGATAAGCACCCAAATCACTTTCCTCGCCCAAGGAAGAAGGCGCTTGGTCGCGGCCACTGTGGTACAAACTCGATGCGCTGCAGAATCGTGTCAGGATCCCTCGGGAGAAAGCAACAAGTAACCAAGAAAGAGGAACTACGACAGTGGTATGCCTGTTGCCTCACTTGCCTGTGGGCAGGGCCGACAGGTACGCACGGTAGTGCACACGGGGAAAAAGGAAAGTGAACGCGTCGTTGTTTTTTTCCTTGAGGGCGCGGGCCAAAGGCGCCTCGCTGTTCCTCTCAACGTGCATCTGGGGGAGCCTCGCCACGTTGGCCTGGTAGCCCCCCCCTAGCCCTGAGTGGCCCCAACCCGAGTCAAACCTCGTCAGGTCGGGGGCCGCTATCACTACTAATTCTATTATTTCTCACTAATCTCACACTCAATTCTCTCAAAGCGAGTCCCTCACGAACATGCAAAAAAGCATCAGACGTCCATCTCTCAGGTGTGGGTAGCGTAGTCCATCGCATCCCAGTGCTGGGCGCGGGCCAGGGCCGCCAACCATCCCCACACAGCGGGCGTGTTCTGGCACATGGTGTCCCCTGGTAGCCATCCCGGGTCGGCGCCATTGCGTAGCGCTGTCCACGCGGCTCGCTTTCACGATGCTTGGATCACCAGCATGTTGTAAGGAAACCACTTGCATATTCTTTTCGTACGCACTTGAACGACTAGGATCGCTATCCGGGTGGGGGGGCTTGCAAACGACCAGTTCTTTCCAAAGCGCGCCCCCAATATGGGCCCCCCAACCACTTCAACAGACGAGGTAGTTCTCTACGGCTCCTCAAAAAAAAAAACACAGCTGGAGAGAGGAGAGTGAGCTCAGTCCCATGATGTTCAATTTGTTTTGTCCTCATGAGTGAGCATCTCGTAGCGCAGCCCCCAATATGGGACTGCCTCGTGTAGTGCCCCGAAGTCAACCAGCCCTGCAACATGCCTTCAGCGACCATCTCCAGTACGATACGTGTCAAGAGAATTTCCAGTACGGCTCAGTTTTTACTCTTCCCTCGCATTTTTGAACTGTTTAAGCCCTACGGAAGCACTGCCAAACCCATTCTCGTCCGCTGGCGGCGCGCAGACGATAGCAGACGCTGTTTTTGTACTGTATTTGTTCCCCCATCCGCCGGTCCCTGGTGACGAGGGCTTCTCAAGCGCGATTATCCATGCGCTGCTTCTTCTCTGCAGTCTCCCGCACCGCCTCGTCGAGCTTATTAGCATGCGAGACAGACCAGGGATCGCCAGCATCAACTGGGAAACCAGGCTTTTACCAGATAGAGACGGAAAAAGCTCACAGGCCCGCCCAGACGGGTCCACAGGGGGTTGCTCCCTCCCTGGCGACGACGTACGCCCCACCCCCTCGCTGGGAGAAACCGCCTGCTGCCGCGCCGCATCACGTCCTGAGGAAGTTCCAGCTGCATGGCCGGCTCCGCCACGGGTAGGCGACATTGGTGGGTGGGGGGGGCGGTGCGGGGCGCGGGGTGTATGTGGTAGAGTGGGGTGAGAACGACTCAGACGGGTGATCAGTACAGCGCGTACCGCGACCAAGTGTGACAGATCGCTGCTTTAGGGGTCATCTTAGGGGTACACGTGGACCACGTTGCCTGGTTGGTTTAGGGGCAGTGGTTGGATATTGAGGCAGGCAAGCCATGTATGGCCCCGCTTGTGGTACAAAACTCGATCCTCTCGGACACGTGTCAGTATCCCTCGGGGGAAAGGGACAGGTAACACAGAGAGGTGAACTGCGAGAGTGGTGTGCCTGTTGCCTCACGTGCCTGCTGGCAGGGCCAGCAGATACGCACGGTAGCGCACACGGGGAAGAGGAAAGCAAACGCGCAGTTGTCTTTTTCCCTGAGGACGCAGGCCAAGGTCGCGGGAGAGTCTTCCCGACTTGAGAACCCAAGAGGCTGCCTGGGGAAGTTCCCACAGCGGCTACCACCTTATCCTTACGAATCCGGCGTGCCTCTCGGAGCTCTTTGGCTTTGCCAGCCTCCTCTCTTTCTTTGGCTCACTCGGCCTGCCGTTCTTGGCGTTGCTCATCTCGCAGCTCGCGATAAGCCTTTCCTCTGCGGTAGGAAATCCTGGCCAACTCGGCCAGTGCCGCCCAGGAGATATTATGCTCCCGGGTCTTCATACAGACCGACCAATGGAGATCTTCCACAAAGCGACTTTTCACCACAGCTTGTGTGTGAAGAAAGCCACAGAGATTGTAAAGCTTACGGACTCGGTCCGCGAAGGACAACTCGTCCTCATTCTCCTCCTGGTGCGCCGGCGCAAACTCCTCGACTTGAGAAGCCAACGCAGTTTCATCAACCGTAGCCCTCAAAAACCAGTTGATGAGCTCTCGGTAGGACGTCACCTCACCAGCTCCTCCACTTGAGGAACTGGGCATGACGGACATAATTTCCGTCCGTAGGTCGCCCTGGGTGAATTCCTGTAGCATGTAGATAGCCTTGCCTTCACTCATGGCATTGTCGTCACAGGATTTTGTAAAACGACGGAGGAACCCAAAGACACGGAGAGGGGAAGGTCCATCCCACTCCGCTTTGTGCCCAAAAGAGTGAGTTATGTTCTTCTTGGCACGGCCCATACCTCGGGCCTGAACAGGGCCACACGCCACTGACTTGTTGTTCAGGGCATAGGCCTCACAGTCAAAGATGAAGTGGCAGACTGGGTTGGCTACCTGGATCTTGGGCGGCACCTCACGGTGAGCAAACAGCCGCTGGGGCAGAGGGGTGAACTGACCCGTCTCTGCCGTCAGCACCGGTGGGCTGGGCGTAATTCCCGGTATCTCTACAGGAGACGCCCCTGTATTCGGCGTTCGACCTGCTGACGTCCCTTTGGCTCTCAAATCGAGAGTCACAGGGGTTGGTCATTGTTCGGGACGCCCCGATACAGGCGTAGGGTATAGTGTTCCCTGCGTCGGCGGGCTCGAGAGCCCCACTCCGGTCTGGACATCGAGACCATGTGGCAAACTCGCCACAGTCTGATTTAATAAGTTATTCGGCATCGTGACCACCAATTCCAGCAAAGCCTGCCGCGACACATCGGTCGCCTCCCGACGGACAGTTTCCGCGAGGAGAGGGTTCTCGACTCCCGTTGAGTTTCGGTCAGCCTCCGGGAGTCCACCTGAGGGGAAGCCACGATCCTCAGGGGTCTCAACCGGGGGCAAGGGTGCGCGCCCATCACCGACCAACGGAGGTCCGCCGTCCTCCGACAGCCTAGTTGGCGATGGCTCCATGCCAAAGTTGGCTCCAACCCGAGTGGATCCCTCGGGGACAGCCCTCTCACCTTGGGACGTTCCCGTTGAGTGCACCACACGGTGGCCGGACTTCGGCCCACCATAATCGGGGGTGTCACCCGAAGGAACTCCCGACTGAATCGGGGTGGGCATTTGCCCGCCTGTACTCCAAGTCCTGCTGGCTTGAGGGACCTCTTGTCCCTCTGCGACCCCAGTTAAACCGACCTGTGTCCCACCAGTATGCGAAGGCACTGAAGTACGTCCGTCACCCGTAAACTCCCCAGACGACGGGGGGTCCGAGCTAGCCATGTTGGCTAACGATCCGTACGACACAGTCCAAGACCACCGTTACTCTGAGACAGGGGGCCCCCTAAACCCGGTTGCACCCGGAGATGACGTTTACCTCTGTCCCCTGCTGCTCCACCAAATAAGGCTCAAGCCGCTCGTGCACCCAGCACCCAAGTTAGGGTGGTGCATCAGGGCTGCCTCCCGTGTCGGGGGGACCAGGAGAAGTGCAAGTCGCACTCAAGCTGTCTCTGTTGTGGGGCAATCCCCTCGCTAACAAACAAGAAGTTGGTGTGTGCGCCAACAGTTTCTTGGTCGAGACGGGGAAGCAGGGCCAAGCCCCGCTGTCCCTCCCCTTATCCCCCCAGGGTCCCCTCAGAATCTCGCCACTCAGAATCTCCCACCCAAGCACCTGCCCACCGGGCCACGCAAAAATTTAAGACGATAAAATGCAGAAAACTCTCAAATCCATGTTGGTTTTACTATCAAGCAAAGTATCCCTGACTTCAGGAAACTCGAGCCCAACTGCAAAGGGAAGAACGTGTCAGACCAGTTGTTCCCCCGTCCCAGTACGGCGCGCTCTGCCCCCCTACGTGGGGCCAGGTTTGCCACACCCTGCCGTACAGGTACAGTCTTTCTCCATTGCTGTGACATCCTTTCTTGAGCTCGGTGTCTAGCAACCCATGTAGGTCGAACGGGGATGAACGCGCACTTCCACCGATCGTCCCAGGGTTGACCGGAATACAGAATTAAAGAGAACTTCGACGCTTCAAGTTCTTCATTTCGCCATATTCAAGATCATTTGAGGAGGTACCTACCGTCGTCGCGCCCACCGTCGTCGCGCCCACCGTCGTCGCGCCCACCGTCGTCGCGCCCACCGTCGTCAAACCCATCCTCGTCACACCCATTCTCGTCGCGCCCCTTCGCTTCCCTCCCACGTACCACAATCGCACGCACGTAGCATCGACCGACCCACCGTTTCCAACGCCCGGCCGTATACCCCACGCCCCTCACATCGTGTCTCGTTCCACCCGTTTACCCTCCCCTCCATATGGGACCCCACCGATCCCCATCGCTCCTCCAATATCCACTTCTGGAACCGCTGTTCCTGCTACTGTTGAGGCTGTGATTGAGAGGGCTGTGCCTGATTTGACGCAAGAGTGGCCCCGTGCTGTCCGGGACGCTGCAAGAGCGGCGGCGGCAACGTGCAAGGGCCTGCATGAAAACCAGGCGGGCCAATCAAGGCGCACCTACTTTGGCAGCATTGACCCCCAGGTAGGGGGGCAACACGTGCCATGCAAAAGGCGGCAGGCCACTAGCCTGACCCGTTCCTCCCCCTGCATTTGGGTCCGTACTCCCGAAGTTTGGGATAGTTAGCTTAGTAGTAAATCCAACGTGGATTTGAGGGTTTTCGGCATTTATCGTCTTGAATTTTCGTGTGGCCCGGTGGGCAGGTGCTTGGGTGGGAGATTCTGAGTGGCGAGATTCTGAGGGGACCCTGGGGGGATAAGGGGAGGGACAGCGGGGCTTGGCCCTGCTTCCCCGTCCCGACCAAGAAACTGTTGGACCACACACCATCTTCTTGTTTGTCAGTGGGGGGATTGCCCCACAACAGGGATAGAGTGTGTGCGACTTGCACTTCTTTCGGTTCCCCCGACACGGAAGGCAGCCCTTGTACACCGCCCCAACTTGGGTGTCGCGTGTGCGAGAGGTTTTTGCCACATTTGGTGGAGCAGCAGGGGACAGAGGTAAACGTCATCTCCGGGTGCAACCGGGTGGAGGGGGCCCCCTGTCTCAGAGTAACGGTGGTATTGGACTGTGTCGTACGGATCGTTAGCCAACATGGCTAGCTCGGAACCCCCCGTCGTCTGGGGAGTTTACTGGTGACGGACGAACTTCAGTGCCTTCGAATACTGGTGAGACACAGGTCGGTTTAACTGGGGTCGCAGAGGGACAAGAGGTCCCTCAAGCCAGCAGGACTGGAAGTGCGGGCAGGCAACAGGCCACCCCGATTCAGTCGGGAGCTCACTTGGGTGACACTTCTGATGTGGGTGGGCCGAAGTCTGGCCACCGTGTGGTGCACTCAACGGGAACGTCCCAAGGGGTGAGGACTGTCCCCGCGGGTTCCACTCGGGTTGGAGCCAACTTTGGCTCGGGGCCGTCGCCAACTAGGCTTTCGGAGGACGGCGGACCTCCGTTGGTCGGCGATGGGCTTGCGCCAATGCCCCCGGTTGAGACCCCTGAGGAACGTCGTTACCCCTCAGGTGGACTCCCGGAGGCAGACCGAGACTCAACGGGAGTCGACAATCCACTTCTCGCAGAAACTGTCCGTCGGGCAGGCGACGAATGTGTTGTGGCAGACTTTGCCGGACCTGGTGGTCACGATGACGAATGCTATTCTGAATCAGATTGTGGCGAGTTTGCCAGATGGCCTTAATGTCCAGACCGGATTGAGGCTTTCGAGCCCGCAGGTGCAGGGGGGATCCCTCCTCACGCCTATCTTGGGTCGCCCCGAACAGAGGGCGACCCCTGTGACTCCCAACGAGGGAGCCACACCATTCTCGGTGGGGCGTACGCCCTTCACGGGGGAGTTCTCCGCGGAAACGCGGGCGGCTACACCAAACTCGCCGCGACAGACGACAGGCACGGTGGGTCAACTTACCCCAGTGCCTCAGCGGCTGTTCCCTCAACGTGAGGTGCCGCCCAAGATTTAGGTAGCCAACCCGGTCTACCACGGTATGTTTAACTGTGAGACCTACGCTCTCCACAACAGGTCGGTGGCGTACGGTCCTGGCCAGGCCCGAGCCATGGGCCGTGCCAAGAAGAATGCTTTTCACTCTTTTGGGCACAAAGCGGAGTGGGATGGAACTCCCCCCCTCCGTGTCTTTGAGTTTCTACATCGTTTCACAAAAGCCTGTGACGACAATGCCATAAGTGAAGGCATGACTTTCTATATGCTACAGGAGTTTACGAAGGGCGACCTGTGGACAGAACTTATGTCCGTCATGCCCAGCTCCTCAAGTGGAGGCGCTGGGGAGGTGACGTCCTATTTGGAGCTCGTCAACTGGTTTTTGAGAGCCATGGTGGATGAAGCAGCGTTGGCTTCTCAAGTTGAGGAGTTTACCCAAGCTCACCAGGAAGAGGCGGAGGACGAGTTGTCGTTTGCGGAGCGAGTTCGTAAGCTCAACAATCTTTGTGGGTTTCTTCATCCACAAGCTGTGGTGAAGAGTCGGTTTGTGGAGGGAATCCATTGGTCAGTCTGGATGGAGACCCGGGAGCATAACACTGCCCGGGCGACCCTGGCCGAGTTGGCTAGGTTCGCCTACCGCAGAGGTGAGGCCTACCGCAAGTTGCGGGAGGAACAACGCCAGGAGCGTCAGGCCGAGTTGGCCAAGAGACGCGAGGAGGCGCGCCAGGCCAAAGAGTTGAGAGAGGCACGCCGAATCCTCAAGGAAAGGGTAGTAGCTGCCGTGGGAACTTCCCAGAGTACCTCTTCGTCTTCCCCAGTCGTAAAGACCCCTCCGGGAACTGACAATCGGTGTTGGAACTGCAACTCCGATGGACACTGGGCATATGATTGCCCCAAGTTGAGTAAACGCATCCAACAACTTGTTAGGAATGCGAGTAAGAAGTCGGCTACGAACGAAGTACGTTCACGCTGCGAGGGTGGACCTCGACCGGTAGAGGCGGTCGCCACACCCTCGGCGGAGGAGGAGGACACGTCGTCCTCGGACTCGTCGTCTTCCCCCTCGCCCTCAGATTCGGACGCCAAGTCGGCGGGAAACGAATGACCGTTGGAGCTGGCCGTCCGAAGCTCACAACGGCAGCCTCGGCCAAGTGGGTCAAGAGGACGAACCAACCCTGCCGGATACTGCGGCGACCTAAGGGAGTCCGCCCACCTCGGGTAGGACTCCCCAAGAACGTAAACCCACGTCGGGTCATCGCGGTGCTGACGGGTGAGAACTTCCAGGTGGCTGGACGGGTGCAACTAGCCCCCGGCCGTGCCTGTTGTGCCCGTATCGTACTTGATACCGGGTCAGGAGCCTCCTTGATACGCAAGTCGCTATTACCGAAGGAGATTAAGCTCCAACGCTAGAAGTCTAAAGCTGACCACCTGATCGACATCCATGGTGGGGTACTTCCCATCGTTGGTGCCGTGACCCTACCAACAAGGTTGGAGACCCATGAGGTCGACGTGACCTATGGAGTAGTCGAGAACATATCGGTACCCCTGCTTCTGGGTACCCCTTATGTTGTATCACAAGTGCCTTTGATTAGTGGCCCTGAGTATTGGGTCAAGTTGATGAATGGGGAGACCATCCACATCCTTGGTAAGGGAAAGTCTGTGGCTCCTGTGACAGTCTCACAGTCGAAGCCTGTTTGCCCTGTGAGGGAAGGGCTCACTGCTACCCTGCGTCTAGCCCGTAAAGTCACGTGCACCCCCAACTCGGTGGCGCACGTTGATGTTGTAACTGATTATACGGGGAACGGGTTGGTGCACCCTCACCCCCTTCTTGCTCGCAAGCACCAAGTGCATGTTGCCCTTGGCACGATGGACTTCAAAGCCGGGGTCCCGTGGAGGATCCGGGTTATGAACCTGAGCTCGTCGCCCAAGTACTTCAAGTCGGGTGCCAAGTTCGGCTATATCGACCAACATGAGGGACCTATAGTAGCGGTCACCCTCAACGCGGGCGCGGGTAGCGGCTCGAAGCCGGAAAGGAGAAGCACCGAGCCAAGCCGGCCGCCTCTCCTCGGCTCCATGTGAACATGGAGAGTGTTCCACCCAGGTTGAGGGTTTACGTTGAACGCCTCTTGGACCAATATCACAAGTTGTGGGATGGTCAATTGGGACTCATGAGAGCCACCCAACACCGGATCGAGTGGAAACCCGGTGCACCCCCTATACGCCAACAATTGTGTAGGGGAGGGCCCCGTTCAAGGGCCCTCGCTAAGGAGCAAGTCGCTCGCATGGAGGCCCTCGATGTGATTGAGGCCAGCAACGCCGAGTGGGCGAGCCCGGTGGTTACTGTCCCCAAAGTTGATGGGACCCCACGGTTCTGTATCGACTACCGTAAGCTCAACGAGAGCACGGTGAAGGACAGTTATCCCCTGCCTAGGATGGACGACTGTCTGGACTCTCTGGGGGAGGCAAACGTGTTCTCTACCCTGGACTGTAACGCGGGGTACTGGCAAATTCCCATTGCCCCGGAAGACAGGCATAAAATTACCTTTACCTGTCACTGTGGTACCTACCAGTGCAAGCGACTACCGTTTGGAATGTGCAATGCGCCGGCAACTTTCCAGCGCGCTATGGAAATGATTCTGGCTGGAGTTCGGTGGCAGATCTGTCTCGTGTACCTAGACGATATCATTGTGTTCTCCAGAAGTTCATAGGAACACATTGGCCATCTTGGCCAGGTGTTGAAGCTACTTGCTGACGCCGGTGTATCACTGAAGGCAAGTAAGTGCCACCTCTTCACTCAAGAGGTGGAATACTTGGGACATGTTGTCCGTCCGGGGCGCCTCAGTGTCAACGAGAAGAACTTGTGGGCCATCCGTAAGGCTCAGTACCCCCGGACCCAGACCCAGATGAGGAGCTTCCTCGGGATGCGTAGCGTGTACCGACGTTTCACCAAGGGCTTCGCCAAGGTGGCGAAGCCATTGAATGAGCTAGTTAGCTCAACGCCACCGAAGAACCTGCCTCCCCCAAGTCGGGTGGAGCAGGAATCCTTTGAGACTCTTCGGGACCTTCTGCTGAAGCCCCCCATCTTGGCTATTCCCCGGTTGGGAGGCCACTTCATCCTGGATGTGGACGCTAGCTACGACCAACGTGGTTGTGTGTTGCTTCAGCAGCAGCCGGACAAGGAGTACTTGCCGGTGGGATACTTCAGCAAGGGGCTGAACTCGGCCGAGAAGAACTACGGAGTCACCGAGTTGGAAGGACTCGCAGTGGTGCTGGCGGTGACGTCACTTCGTTACTACCTAGAGGGTGAGAAGTTCCTCATCCGCTGTGACCACCGCGCGTTACAGTTCATCTTCAAGACGGATTGTACGAACACTCGTCTCAACCGGTGGAGGGTGCGACTGGCACCCTTCAATTTTGATATTGAGTACCGACTTGGCAGGCAGCATGCCCTTGCCGACGGCATTTCTCGGGTACCTACCGAGGGGCTGGACACTAACTCAGTCGATGAGGACATCCCCATCGTGTGGGTAGTCACGCGCTCGGGTCAGGCGTTGGACCCCAAGGCGCCAGCGAACAAGAAGTACTTGCCCCTGTCGCTGGACGAGGTGGTGAAGGCCCAGGCCGAGGATCCCTTCTGCAAGTCGCAGAGGGATACACTGGATACGATGGCGGAGACGCGGTTCTTTATCGGGGACGATGGCCTCCTCTTGAGGAGGGGGGTATTCCAGGGGACCGAACAACTTGTCGTCCCCGCATCTCTCAAGGACAGTATTCTTGAGAGGGAGCATAACGCTCCCTCCGGTGGACACCTGGGGTCCAGTAAACTCTACCAGACCCTGAGGACCAGGTACTTGTGGCCGTCCATGAAGGTGGACATCTATAGTTGGGTGGCTGCCTGCACAAGTTGTGCACAGAACCGTCTGATGGAACGGCGGCCTACTACGGCTATGCTACTACTGTTCCCGGCCAAGGAGCCCTTTGCCGCGTTGGTAATGGACATCCTTGGGCCACTGCCAGTGACCAAGGAGGGCACCCAGTACCTCCTGGTCATCTGTGACCGCTTCACGAAACTTACGCGAGCGATCCCACTGGCAGAGATCACGGCCATGTCGGTCGTGTCTGCCTTCTTAGATCACTGGGTTGCCGCGTATGGCATTCCGGATAGTACACTATCGGACAATGGACCGCAATTTGCGTCTGTACTGTTTAAGGGAGTGCTGGATATGTTGGGGGTCAAGGCAAACTATGCCACCCCCTACCACCCACAAACTAATGGGCAGGTGGAGCGCTTCGACAAAACTATTGCTCGGCAGCTGCGCCGCTATGTGAGTGAGCACGTGAAAACGTGGGACCATCACATTTCTATTCTTACCACTGCCTACAATTTGCAGGTTCACTCATCTACCGGGGAAGTACCCCTCGCTTTTGTGACTCCCCGTCGCGCGCGGTCTATCGCCGTGCGGCGGCCGCCCCCAACTAGCGAGGATGGTGGCAGTACGCCTGAACCTTCGGAGAGTAAGGCGGAGTTCGCTGCTAGGCTCGAAAAGCTCATCCCTGAAGTCAGGGCTGAGATGGACAAAGCACAAAAGCGCGACAAGCGTACCTTTGACAAAAAGGTGCGCAATGCTAAGCATGTCCCCGAGCAGGATGACTGGGTACTGGTACATTCCCACCCCCCAACTGTGGGTAAGTTGGTATTCCAGACGAAGGGGCCGTACCAGGTCCTTCGTACTGATGGGCGGCGCTTCACCATCGTATGTGACGATGGGGTCCGCACAGTAAACGGACAGGACGTGGTCAAAGTTGCAGTACCGCCTGCAGGCGACCCAGCTTGGGCGCGCGCGCTGGAAGCGTGGCGCCTGCCCTCGCTGCCTGCGGCCAAACATGGTCCGCAGGAGTACGTGTTCGATAAGTTCATCGACCACGGCTGGGATGAGGACACTGACCGCCTCATGTTGAGGGTGCGTTGGTTTGGCTACAAAGCCAAGGATGATACGTGGGAGTATGTGGAGGACCTTCCCGCTGAGAAGGTCCGGGCATACTGTGCCCGGAATGAGATAGACCCTAGCAGCCCTCCCTCAACGTGAGGGAAGGCCGAGTAACAGTGCCAAGAGAGTGCTTAAAGTCGAAGTGGTACGCAGAGTGGCTTTTACCTACAGCCTTAACCCTCACACTCTCACAACAAAGGCAGCTGCCAACTAGGCATGCATGCTGGACTCTCCAACCCCACGGCCCTCGCCCTCACGTGGAGGCGAGCGGCGAGACCCACGTCGATAACGCTCCCCACCAGTCGGCGGGGCCGGCGGCTCCAAGTCGGAACCGTCGCGCCCCTCACGGTCGCGCAAGTGGCGACGACCGCGGCTACTCTTCTGCTCAGTCTTGCGCGCAAGTTGGCGACGCAGACGCCGGACCGACTCCGACTCTGACGAAGTAGAGGACTCCGGGACGGAGTAAGACAACTCGTCTTCCGACACGGAGGGAGAGCGCCGTGAGCGTCGGCGACGACGGCGAGGAGGCGAGTATGCCCGGCTCGCCCGACGTTTGCCACGCCCAAGTGGGGCTGGCTGGGGCATAATTGCCCCGATGCGAGCCAACTCGGCCGTCATAAACTCCGCCACCGACTCGCAACTCGCGGTCGCCACCGCAGTACGAACGCGCTCCTCAAGTTGGGGAGTCTCGGAAACTTGAAGGGTTGCGGTCGACGCGGCCAACCAGGAAATGGTGCGCACCAACGTGGTGATCATCATCTCTGAGGTCAGAGGCGTGGCCGGTAACACCAACTTGGGGTATACCGTCAGAAGGGTGGCCCCTAAGTTAGTAGACACCGGGGTGGAAGACTCAACGGCCACGCTTATCGGGATGTCCCCGTGCGGCTGGTAGGGGACAGGAGGAAGCGGAGGGGCACGCCGAGGTGGCGGTGCCCGACTGTAACTGCGACCCCTACTCGGGGCCCCCGCAGTGGGTTGAGTCATATGGTCATCGTGAGAGGGCACAGCCATCACTATGGCCTTGTCCGGGGATGGCGCAGTGTGGCGATCCACCCCCGGGGCATACGGGTAGTCCCCGATGCCCAACCCCTCCCGTAGTACCACACGGCCGTCGTGAAGTTCACGAGCGACCCATACGAACTGGCGAAGTGCTCCATCGTCCTTGGGCCCGCGGGTGGGGCGGCGCAGCTTATGCTCGATGCTCTCCCACTCAATGAACTTGTGGAGGCGGAGCATCTCCTCAAGTAGAGTGAGTTGTCCTGATGAGCACCCCTCAGCAACTAGCTGAGGGGTGAGCTGTTCCAAACCTTGGATAAGCCGAAGGGGGAGATGCCAAAGCATCCCCCGCCGCTGGACACAGGACACCCAGGTCGACATGACCTCGAGGAGCCACTCGGTGGCCAACATGGCCCACACCAGGTGATCTAGGCTAGCCGTCAACATGACGGAGCCGAAGTGGTCGAGCAACCGTCGCAGCAACGCAGGGAGCCCGTAGGGGACCTCAACTTGAGGCCACCACTCGGTCTTCTTCGGATAGTACTGCTCCTTACTGGCAGCGGACTGCTGCGGAAACTCAAGTTGAGCCGAGGTCACCAAGTAGGGACCTCGCCGGAAGTCCTTCTCCATCCGCACATCAAAGTGATGAGTGTGCGGAACGGCTTCGCGAAGGTACGGGGGGCGAGTTGCCACCGCGTCCCAAGTGAAGGTCGGCACGTCGCCGGCGCCCGGTATAGTAACCCCGAGGTCCACCATGGCCTTGGCCCGCTGCACGTCCTCGACCTCGTCCTCATCCAGGAAGGCAAACTGGTCCGTCCTGAAGTCGGGAGGAAACCCGACCCTACGGGGAACGTCTCCCGCAGGCGGTCCCATACACGACTCATTGCTGTGCCAAGTCTGCCACAGCGGAGAACAGTCAACCCCTCCTCATACAGAGGCCAAGCGGGGTAAAACCACCGCCCCAAGGCCTCCCGTGGGATAACGCGGCCCGTCTCCGGGGGAGATCCCGCTGCCAACCCAAAGCCGGGTGACGCCGGAGCCCCATCCCCCGGAGCGATCGCGGAGCCCCCGCCGGAAGTCCCGGCGGGCGCTGCACCGTAGGAGGTGTCCTCCATACGTTCATCCAGAGAGTCGGTGTCCACCCCCGGGGTCGCCATGGCTCTCCCCAAGTCAGGGAGAGACGCCCTGGTTGCAGCGGCACGAGACCCGCCCCGAGTTGAGGGGGGCTCGGATCGTGGGTAGATGGGGGCTCGGATCGTGGGTAGATGGATGGCCTCCCCAGCGTGGGGCGGCCAAGGGAAAGGTGAAGGGGATGTGTTGGTGATGGTGAAGTGAGAACCGGGGAGAGCAAGCTGCCAAGTAGGCAAGCTTGAGGAGAGGGGCGGTCAACGTGACCGCCTCCACGGCCACGTTACGTACTCGAGGGGGGACAGCAAGTCGCGCCCCCAACGCCGAGACGTGCGTTTACGCACCCCCTCACAGGGCCGACCGGGTCGGTCGGAACTGAGGAGAGGGAAGTGTGGCAGTGTTGACCCCCAGGTAGGGGGGCAACACGTGCCATGCAAAAGGCGGCAGGCCACTAGCCTGACCCGTTCCTCCCCCTGCATTTGGGTCCGTACTCCCGAAGTTTGGGATAGTTAGCTTAGTAGTAAATCCAACGTGGATTTGAGGGTTTTCGGCATTTATCGTCTTGAATTTTCGTGTGGCCCGGTGGGCAGGTGCTTGGGTGGGAGATTCTGAGTGGCGAGATTCTGAGGGGACCCTGGGGGGATAAGGGGAGGGACAGCGGGGCTTGGCCCTGCTTCCCCGTCCCGACCAAGAAACTGTTGGACCACACACCATCTTCTTGTTTGTCAGTGGGGGGATTGCCCCACAACAGGGATAGATTGTGTGCGACTTGCACTTCTTCCGGTTCCCCCCCACGGGAGGCACCCCTTGTACACCGCCGCAACTTGGGTGTCGCGTGTGCGAGAGGTTTTTGCCACACCTACGACGTGGAGCAGTACACTGGGCCGCAACCTGCGCTTATGGCTGCCGGTCGACGGCGACGCAAGGCACGGCAGGACGTCTCCATCCGCGTGAAAAAGCAGATTGTACGTCTACGGGACGCCAATGTATCGTGGCCTGTGGTTCTCCGCCAGCTGCCCATCCCCATATGCAGGCGGAACACGCAGAAGATCATGGCGGATGCAGCCATCTACAGGAGTATGCCTTATGATGCGCAGTCATGGGGTCGCAGAAACTGCCGGGCGGGCAAGTGGCCGGAGCTGGACGCCCTCGTTTACGAGTGCCACCTCGCTATACATGCCCTCGGATATCGGAAAGTACCGATCGCACCCGCTTTTCTGCAGGAAGGCGCCACCATGATCACAGCTCGTCGGGGCATCACCAGGTTGTCGGCCAGCCATGGTTGGGTGCGTGTGAGGACCCACCCAAAACCGAGGAGCCTTCACTGTACTCGTAGGGGTGTCAGCGGGCCCTGCGAGCCAATGGGGCGGCGGGGCACGGGGAACAGGACGGTGGTCTCGACGGGGGTGGGTCTGGGGAAGAAGATGGGCGCGACGTCGGTGGGGATCGAGGGTACAAAAGGTAAACAGTGTCTTTGGTCTGTGTCTGTGGTTGCCCCTCTCGTCTCCCCTGGTGGCGCCGACACCCACGCACTATATACTCGCGTCGGGGCACCCGAGGTGCCCCAAAGCATGTGTTTTTCCATCGCACCGCGGGTAGGCACAGAACGGTCCAAAAACAAAGCATGTCTCTCAGAACAAAGCATGGGCGGGCGTGCGCATTAAAGGAGTGCAACCCTAGTTTGCCCGAAACGAAGGGGGTCCCGTGGATGGCGCCCAGCGCGCCCCACCAGCCGGCTCCACACGCCGATCGGCCAGAAGGTCCGACTGGCTGTAAGGGCCAGCAAGGCCAAGTTCAATCAATCCCTTGACCGGCCAGCCAGTCACCAACCAGCTGGCCGAATTCAATCAATCCAAAAGCCGGCGAGCCAGTCATATCGCACTCAGCCGCCAGCGAGGATGTGCGGTGTCCTCAGTGTCGGTGAA
Organism: Pyropia yezoensis; assembly: GCA_009829735.1. NCBI lineage: Eukaryota > Rhodophyta > Bangiophyceae > Bangiales > Bangiaceae > Pyropia > Pyropia yezoensis. The sequence goes on from CM020620.1 coordinate 3,053,665, forward strand.
TCATGTGACTGGTCCTTGATGCCAGCTTTCAAGCAGCGCAGAGAACAACATTTAGGCAGCACAGACGGGGATGTCCGCCCGTGGTTGGTCGACGATGTCACTCGCTCCTCGTTGTCGAGTTTCGACGTCCATGACAGGGTTCCGACAGTGCGTTGACGACGGCTTTCGTGCGGTCGGCCGACGTCCGCAAAATGTCAGGGATACAGCGTGGTGTCGCCCAGGGTAGTGGGGAATTGATGTGTATTGGGAGGATTTATCGGGGCCGGACATGCAAGCAGAGGTCCCAGTCCATATCCCCTGGGTTCCGGGTGGCGATTTAAGGGGCAAATCCTTACACCCCCCCCCCCTTAGGACGCGCGTCGAAGAAATGCGTCTAAAACTTCAGGGGCGTTCACAAGGTCTTGCTTTGTCAGCCAAGAGCTCTCGCTGATGTCGCAGCCTTTCCATTTGAAGAGGTACTGCGGTCGTCCACGGCGCTTTCGTGACCGTTCGATGGAGTCCACTTCATACTCGACCGAGCCATCCGGAAATGCAACCGGGGGTGGAAGGGGAGGATGTCGACCATACGGATCAGCGCGGTACGGCTTCAGGAGGCTGGCATGGAAGGCGTTGTAGACTTTGCGATCGAGGACAGCTTGAGGAAGATCGAGACGGAACGTGACGTCATTGATGCTCTCCGTGACTTTGTAGGGTCCGAAGTAATTGGGGATCAGCTTACGAGCGCCTTGAAAAGCGTCGGGCAAGAGGTTCTTGGTGCTGAGGAGTACGTGGTCGCCCACAGTGATTGTGCATGGTCGGCGATGACGGTTTGCGTACGCCGAGCGCATCTCATTGGCGCTCTTGATGGCGGCGATAACCGTCTTCTGAGCATCGTGGAGGCTGGATAGCCAATCCGACACAGCAGGAAGATTTGAGTCCCTGCTGTCGAGGATGTCCATAGGCTCGGTCCTTGGTTCAAACCCGTAGTTCAAGAAAATTGGAGAGTACGTGGTTACGGCATTAGGTGACCGGTTGTACGCAACTTCCGCGGCAACGAGGAAAAGGTCCCAGTCGCCTTGATGATGGCTGGCAAAGTTTCTGAGGATTTCTTCAATTTTCTTGTTCATAATCTCAGTTTGGCCGTCCGTCTGCGGGTGGTAGGCCGATGAGGCTTTGATCTTGACCTTGAGAATCTTTGTTAGTGACCACCAGAAGTTGGATAAAAAGATGGGGTCGCGGTCACAGACGACTTCTTGAGGTAGGCCGTGGTTGCGATAGACGTGATCGTGGTAAAGCTGAGCTGTGACCGGCGCTGTACATTCCGGCTTCATTGGTGCCAGGCGAATGATCTTGGTATGTCGGTCAACAACGACATAAATGCCGTTGTGGCCTCGTGGTGTCAGTGGCAGTGGGGTGATCAAGTCCATGGAGACACTTGCTCATCTTTGGCTTGGGGGTTCGAGTGGCTTGAGATGACCCAGAGGTGAATGAGTGCTAGCCTTGTTCCGCTGGCACGAATCACATGATTGTACGTAGCTTTGGATGTCCTGCCGCATAGACTTCCAGTAGTAATTGGAAGCAACGGCCTTGGTGGTTTGCTTCACTCCCATGTGCCCTTGGCACGGGACGTCGTGGTAGTCGTGGAGGAGTCTTTGGCGTAGAGTACCAGCGGGGATGCACGTACGGTCACCTCATTTCAACAACCTCATATGAAGCCGGTAGGGAGATACCGGGTCATTGGCTAGGTCGGCAAACTCGGGGTCCGCTTTGTACTCTTGTTCTAGGGTGGCAAGGTCTTGATCACTTTGGTTGCTGGTCATGAGGTTGTTGCTTTCAGTTTTCTTGAGGGTTCCGTCAATGCTCTTGGTCAGCACTCGACTAAGGAGATCTTGGTTGGGTTCGTGCTTGTCAGGGGCATCTTGGGGTTGCCTGGAAAGGGCATCAGCTACGGCGTTGGAGATGCCTTTGATCGGGACAATCTTGAACTGGAATTGATCCAGAAGTTAAAGCCACTTGACTTGGCGGTCGTTCAGCCTTTCTTGGGTTCGCAGGTATCTCAGGGACTCGTGGTCGGTATGGACCTCAAGGGGTCTTCCGTGGAGGTAGCAGCGCCAGTGCCGGATGGCTTGGACCACTGCGAGCAGCTCACGTTCGCGGATGCTGTAGCGTTGCTCGTGGATATTCACGGTCAGGGAGAAGAATGCCACTGGACGCCGTCCCTTTCCGTCGTCTTGTTCGAGGACTGCGCCAGTAGCATACCCGCTGGCATCAGTAGACACGTAGATGGGATATCGTTTGTCAAACGGCCTTAGTACCGGTGCACTTGTTGTCAGAGTCTGCAGCTGCTCGAAGGCTTTCTGGGCGTCCGGCGTCCACTCAAAGTCGACCTTCCCCGTCAACCTTGTAAGTGGGGTAGCAACTGCGGCCATTCCCTTGATAAATCGGCGATAGAAGTTGACCATACCGAGGAAGCAGTGCACGTCCTTCTTGCTCTTGGGGGTTGCCCACGTCCGAATGGCTTGGACCTTCTGGTCCTCCATGGAAAAGCCTGCGTCAGATATGACGTGGCCGAGGTAATCGACAGTGGTTCGAGCGAATTGGCACTTACTCGCCTTAGCGTAAAACTTGTGTTCTCGTAGCTTGGCCAGGGTTTTTCTCAGGTGCTTGAGATGATCCTCATAGGTTTCGCTGTAGACCGAAATGTCGTCTAAGTAGACGCAGATGAAGTCGTACAGGTAGGGTCTGAACACATCGTTCATCAAGTTCATGAAGGCTGCGGGGGCGATCGTCAGTCCGAAGGGTAGCACAGTAAACTCGTAGAATCCATACTTGGTCCGGAACGCCGTCGATGGGATAGTGTCAGGGTCCTGCCGGATCTGGTGGTAGCCAGAGCGGAGGTCAATCTTCGTGAAATACTTGGCCTTTCGTAGTTGATCAAAGATGTCATCGATACGTGGTAGAGGATATGCATTCTTGATGGTGGCCTTGTTCAATGCTCGGTAGTCGATGCACATCCGCCAGCCGCCGTCTTTCTTCGCCGCAAATAGAACGGAGGAGCCCCACGGTGAGGCACTTGGCCGGATGAATCCCTTCCGAATCAGGGTCGCAAGTTGCGTCTTGAGTTCATCGAGTTCCCACTCGGAGAGGCGGTAGATACCGCTGCGACGTGCTTCAGCGTCGTCGGTCAGCTTGATGCTAAACTTGTGACTACGCTCGGGAGGGAGTCCGTCCGGGAGCTCAGCCAGGAAGACGTCAGCGTACTCCTTGAGAATCTGTTGGACTTCATTTTTGTCTTCAGCTTCTCCCATGATGATGGAGTTGATGTCAAAGCTGCTTGAGGGGTTTTCAGACTGCAGGTAGATGGTGAATACAGGGGTCCTTTGGATGAGGTCACGTGCGAGTCGTTGCCGGCTAATGAGGCCCTCCGGTTTCTTGAGGGAGGCGGTGATAGAAGTATTCTTGTGGTTGAACTTAAAGGATATCTGGTTCTTCTTGTTGTTGATCTTGGCGCCCTTGTCATCGCGCCATTTCTTACCGAGGATAACGTCGTACACACTGAGGTCGCATTCGGCGAACCGTAGACGTTCTTGGTAAAGGCCGATGTGAATCTCTAAGGGTTCAACGGTTTCAGCGAGTACATGGGAACGTCCATCGGGCATGTTTGCCGCGAAGTCCGGTTCAGTGGTCTTGACATTCAGGGTTTTCATGAGGCGCCTGGAGACGACGTTGATGGGAGACCCGTCGTCGAACAGCACTTTAACAACATGGCCATTGACAAAAGCAGTAGAAAGCAGTAGCCCGAGACGCGGGCCTTCAAAGGGTGACGATTTGTTTTCCAGAACCAAAGGAGCATCTTTCACCGTTGTTGACGACGGTTGCTGCTTCAGTTCCGCTGGCCTTTTGGGCAGTCTTTTGCCAGGTGCCCCTTTTCGCGACAGCGGAGGCAGAGTCCCTCGCGCATACAGCGCTGGCGCTCCTCTGGCGTGAGCTTTTCGACCTTGATGCTGGAAATGTCCATGGGGACGATACCCGTCGCAGACGGCTTCCCAGAGGTGCTGCTGAGGATGTTCGTGAAGCGCGAGGCTCCAGCCTTGGCAGCTTCTACGGGCAGGGCGTCTGTCATTAGAGGCTCGAGTTCAGTGTTGTTCTTGAGGAACAGTGCCTGCCAGATGTCCCGCTTCAGACCTCGCGCGTAGCGGTCAATCTTCTCCGCTTCAGTGATGTCTGGGATGTCCACGACGACGCTCAGGAAAGTCATGTTAAACGTCCCGACGTCCTTAATCTGTCGCCATGAGTGTAGCTTGTCCCGTGCCGCCTGCGTCTTGTTCAGGGGACTGAACCGCCGGATCATTGCAGCACGGAAGGCGTCCCAGCTCGAAACGTTTGTAGTCTGACTATAGGTATGCCACCAGTTGAACGCTTCTCCATCGAGATAGGTGCAAGCGACACGACACGCTTCGGCGGGTTCACTCAGCCGGACGTAGGAGTCCATGTGGGAGCACCACGCTTCAATGGTCCCGGGTTTGTGTAGCAATATGGTTGTCCGTATTGTGACCCTAATATTAGGGGGGCTACTTCTAATCCTTAACTTTCAATTTGAGAGTCCGTACTGGTCACGGTATCTATAAGTTACGTATGACCAGAGAGACTTGCATCTTGGGGTGGAGGGTAGTTAGTAGTGTCTCCGAGGGTTTATAACGAGGGGGCTGGTGGCGAATCCACCGCCGGCCAAGGTAGAACAACAAACCCCTCCCATTTGGGCTCCCATCTTGGTCCCGTGGCTTGCGCTCCAAGGACAGCAACCTTGGCCTCCCGGTGACGTTGGTGCCGATCCCCCTTGGTGAGTGTTCCCTGAGAGTGGACGTGCGACGGATTCCTATTGTGCTACATTGGTGGAGCAGCAGGGGACGGGTTTCCGTCACCCTTGTGGTGACGCCGTCTTCGGCCCTGGCACACGGATAGGGATCCGGTCCTTTTCTTGTACTCGTGGTGTTGCGACCTGATCGATTGTGTTGAGCTTTTACCTGTGACGGTGACCTACTGTTACTCTCCCCAATCTACCCCCTCGCTCTCTTATTCGTGGTGATCGTTGCGTCGGTGGACTGATTGTGACTATGTCTACCCAAGAGACGGGGAACGTTCAAGATGACGGATCGGCGTCGACGCCGACTCCGGAGGTGACTACGGGAACCGGGATCGGGAACCCGATCGATAACATTGAGACGCCAATGCTTTCCGGTGCCGGATCGACGTTTGGCACGGCTCGGACGGCAGGAGGCGGGGGCCCGCCTCAACTGTCGTCGACCGACCTCACTCCGCCGCCTCCTTCACCAGGGGATTCCCTGATGGCATCATTGGCCCACATCGAGGCCCGGTTCTCCGGGCTCGACGCCCGTCAAGATCGGACGGAGGACGCAATGGCAGTGTTGATGTCAACACGGCACACGACGGGACCCCGTCGTGTTCCTCCCACACCGGTACGGTTCGAACCGGCCGGTCTACTTTCGGAGTCCACCAGGGTCAATCCCGGGGTTGCTACTCCTGGACAACCCCCGGACACAATGGGATATGGGTCCGACTCGTCGGCAGAGTTGGAACGGAGTCACACGGAGCGATACGCTCGGAGCACCCGAAACGGACTCCGCGGACACGACCCGGCGGATACGTACGCCGGGGGAGAGTCGGTTATTGGGGGAGGGGGTACCCTCTCGCAGTACCCCCACGACGAAGGAGGCCAGGCAACTCGGGTTCCCGAGGTGCCGACGCCTGAAGTACCATCTTCAGTGGTGGAAGCTATGACCGCGCAGGTAACTGCGAGCCTACTGAAGCGGATGGAGTCCGATGAGTTCGCTCATCAACTGGCTAAGCGACTGGATATCCAGGACGCTGACACGGAGATCGTCAACGAGGTCTTCCGGTCGGTTCTTACTCCGGAACGTTATCGTTTGGAGGACCGCTCTACCACCGTATCGGAATCGATGCGTAATACGTCGCATCGGGCGATCCGCTCTATGCAGACCCTTATGAAGGGAGTCCCTATGTTCGGGGGGCCGAACGGACGCCCGTTGGCAGTCATCGGCTTCTTGACTAGCTTCAAGGCAGCCGCAGACAAGGCGCTCGTTAACGAGGGGCTGGCCCTGGAGATCCTCCCGTTCTTTGTTGATGAACGGGTGCGAGGCATTCTTCGCCAGGCATCCCCGATGCCGGGAATGAGGGTCGCGGCCACCCCCATGGATTACCGTGGGATATTGAAGGAGCTGCTGAGCAGCTACCTCAGTGAGGACAAGTGCGAGGACCACTATCGGGCCCTTCGCACTGCCACCGCCCAGTCCTGGGAGGATGAGGAGATGTTTGGACGCCGGATCCAAGAGCTCGACTACGAGCTGGGGAAGCTCCTCGGAGAAGGGGAGCTACGGGCCATCCTGTTCGCAGGAGTACCCAACTACGTGCGGATATCCGCACGGGGCGCCAACACGGCACGGACGAACTTCAGTCGACTGATGCATATGTGCAAGTCCCTAGGGGACGCATACCGGGTTCTACACCCGGAGTGTGCCTTGGCCCCGAAGCCCAAGGGTGAGGGAGGCAAGCCCAGTCTTACCCCGGTACCGAGGCAAGAGAAGGTGGAACGTAAGGCCGCACCAGTACTGGTGGCGACCGAACATACCCCTATTGGTGAGGATGACCCTCTAGTCGACCAACAGGGCCACCTGTTGCTACCGGCGACGCCGGTGATTGATGAACACGGTACGGTAGCGTACATCGCCCCGGCTGGAACCCAGTTCCAGGTCAACGAAGGAACGGGACGGCGCGTCCCGTATGTGCGGACTACGGGGTACTCCCCGGTGACGGGTAACCCTCACCAACCCTTGCCAACATGGGCGGTGCGCACGGAGGCACCTCCGCAGATTGCGGGCCGACCCAACCGGTTGGGGGAGTCCATGTTCCGGTTGACCCAAGGACCCAAGGCCTACCAGGGAGCAGGCACTCGGGCGCCCGAGGGAGGCAACCGTAGCTACGGGGCTACCCCGATGCGACCTCAAGGGGGGACCGGCACGTCCGGGTGTATGTTGTGTGGGGATCCCCAGCACTGGGTGTCTTCCTGCCCACTCATCCCCGAGGAGTCTCGGCGGGCAGCGGCGCAACGCAAGGCATCCACCGGGGGGTATCCCGCCCGAGCACCCGGACCCGCACCGGGTAGGCAGCCAGCTCCAGGTGGAGTACTGGCCGTCGAGGGGGCACCTCCTCAGCCGGATGTCCCGGCGGACAGCACCCTACCAAGGGCGGGAAACGAGTAAGAGGAAGGATGACCGGGGGGCGCTGGGTTCACCCAAGCAAGCCACCCCGGAGTACCGCGGGGAAAGCCCCACGGAGAGCGCGGTTGAGCCGACGCCGCATCAACCCCCGGGTACACCTTCCGGCCCCGACGACACGGCGTCAGGGGATTGATGACCAACCTCCAAGGTTGGGAGGAGAGGACGGGAAGCCCCGTCACGTTGAACCAGACAAGGGCCCTGTTCAGGATGCCCGAGCTACACCGGATATCGGTGTAGGACATGTGTTGTTTACCTTGGAGAACTTCAAGGTATCAGCCACACTGGGGGTTGACCCCCAGTCGACACAATCGTACTACCCTGTACTGGACACAGGGGCTGGACCCAACCTTATCCGGAAGGATACCCTCCCGGACAAGTGGCTTCCACGAGTCAGAGTGACTCGGGGACCCACCATCAAGGACGCGAATGGTCGACTCATTCGTACGACCGCAGCGATGTTGCTGCGGGTTACCATCGGGGATCTCACCACGGAAGTTGACTTCTTGGTATGTGAAACGCTATCGGTGCCCTGCATACTGGGGTGCACCTTCATCAACGTTCACGTTGATGCAATCCGGCCAGGCCGGAGTACCGTCGAGCTTCAAGAAGCCGACGGGACGAAGCGAGGACACACGGCTATCGTCAGGGACCTGACGCTACAAGGAAGCCACGTTAACGTGGCTGAGGTGTACGCAAGCGTCGAGCCGAAGACACTTCGGTTGGCCAAGCGAACTCGCTTTGAGCCGTTGTCAGAGACAGTCCTCCTGGTTAACTGCGACCTCGCAGGCATCTGCAGAGTCCAGTCCAACCTACGGACGTACAAACGCCATGGGTTGACCATGGCCAACGGTCTCATAGACCTCCCAGCAGGAGGGTCGTCCCTCCTAGTGATGGCGAACTATCGCCGTAAGGCAGTCACCCTCCCGAAGGGAACTATCCTCGGGATTGCCGAACTCTACGAAGGAGATATTCTTACCCCTGATAAGGAAGGTCAAGTGGAACCACTTGAAGTACTGGCGGTCGCCGAGACCACCGAGCGACAGCAACCCGATGACGGGAAGCCTAACCCATCGGCGGCTCCGGCGGACCTGCCGCCAAAGGACCAAGAGGCCTTGAAGGCACTGGCCGAGGCTGACCTCGACCACCTTTCCCCTTCGGTAGCCGAAGGGGTACGACGGATGCTAAGAAAGCATGACGTTATGTGGACAGGCGGGGCCTTGGGGACCATTGGGGCAACCCAACATCGTATAGACCTGGTACCAGGCGCACGACCCGCCCGCTCACAACCGCACCGAGCGGGACCTATGCAACGAGAGATCGTTGATGGAGAAGTGAAGAGGATGAGTGAAGCTAAGGTGATCCGACCTTCGATGTCGGAATGGGGTGCCCCAGTCGTTATTGTGCCGAAGAAGGATCAAACCCCTCGGCTTTGCATCGATTATCGACGCCTCAACTTGGTTACCAAGAAGGACTCATACCCTTTACCAAGGATGGATGAATGCATCGACTCCCTGGGGGAGGCTACGGTGTTTACCACCATCGACTGCAATGCCGGATACTGGCAGATCCCGGTGGCGGACGAGGATATCCCCAAGACGGCATTCGTCTGTCACAGTGGAGTGTACGAGTTCCTAAGGATGCCCTTCGGATTGTCCAACGCCCCCGCTACATTCCAGCGGGCTATCGACATCATACTGTCGGGGGTGAAGTGGCGTAACTGCCTAGTGTACCTCGATGACGTCATCGTCTTCTCGCGTAACATGGATGACCATGTACAACATGTTGACGAGGTACTCACCCTCTTGAGGAACGCCGGGGTAACCCTGCGTCTGAAGAAGTGCGCCTTCTTCCAACAGACGGTCGAATATCTGGGCCACCAGATAACCCCTGGTAAACTAGGGGTACTCGAAGCCAATACCCGGGCACTCCGGGATGCCCGGTTCCCTAACACCCAGACGCAGCTCAAGAGCTTCCTGGGAATGTGCAATGTATACCGACGGTTCGTCAAGGACTTCGCTCGGATAGCTAAACCGTTAACGGTTCTTACGAGCAGTACCTTACCCAAGGTACTCCAACCCCCTTCGCCTAGCGAAGAGGAGGCATTCGAGTCGCTGAAGCGAGCCCTACTAGCCCCACCCGTCCTTGCGTTACCGCATAGACGGGGTACCTTCGTCATCGATGTCGATGCGTGTGATACACAAGTGGGATGCACCCTGTTACAGGGAGAGACGTTGATCGGTACCGATAACGTTATCCCGGACCTACGTCCGGTAGGGTACTTCAGCCGGACACTCAACCCGGCTGAGCGGAACTATAGTGCCACCGAGCGTGAATGCCTCGGAGTTATATGGGCAGTGCAACTGCTCCGTCCATACCTGGAGGGCTCCAGGTTCATCGTGAGGTCCGACCACGAACCCTTACGATGGCTCCTCAACCTTGGTGACAAGGATTCCGATAGCCATGGGAGGCTAGCCCGATGGAGGCTGAAGATGGCCGAGCACGACTACCGCACGGTGTATAAGGCTGGGTCAACCCACCACCTCGGAGACGCGTTGTCTCGACTCGACACCCCGAGCGGGGATACCCGCCCGGTGGACGAGGACATCCCGGTGGTACCGGTGTGCATGGTGGGTAATGCTACCCAGGGTATCGCTGACCATACCATGGCACACCTTGCGTGCCCATTGACCCTCGCGGACTTCCGCGAGGCACAGGCCAACGACGATGACTGTAGACGTCATCGTGCTAACCTCCTGGCCGGTACGGCCGGCATCTTCTCCGAGAACGAAGACGGACTCATATACCGGCGGGCACCCGCCGATGGACGACATCAAGTCGTGGTTCCCGTGTCCTTACGGCAAGCCGTCATGGAACGAGAACATGAGAACCCTACAGCCGGACACCCGGGGGGTTCACGTATGTTCGCAGCAATGCGAAGGTTCTTCTACTGGCCAGCAATGGCCGTCGACGTGGTCGACCACGTAAGGGGATGCCACCCCTGTGCGCGTAACCGCATGAGTCTACATAGGCAGGCGTCTGCCATGAAGCTATTCCCACCCGATGGGCTCAACGAGCAAGTCGCTATCGACATACTCGGGCCACTTCCGGTAACGGAAGAAGGGAACAGGTACATCCTGGTCAAGTCTGACCGATTCACCAAGCTGTCACGAGCGGCAGCCATCCCGAATGATACGGCATACACGATTATGAACGCAGTGGTTGACCACTGGATCAGTGCATACTGAGTCATGAAGCAACTCCTCTCCGATAACGGAGCAAACCTTACGTCGGCATTCTGCACTAAGGTCCTGGGCATGTTCGGTATCGAACCACGTCGGGCATCCGACTACCACCCGCAGTCCAACGGGCAGGTGGAGCGGTTCAACCGCACCATCGTCAAGATGCTACAGTGCTACGTGGCAGAGCACACGAACACTTGGGACAGGCTTCTGTCCGTACTCACCCTGGCATACAATGCCAGGCCACATCGGAGTACCAACATCGCCCCACTGGAATGGGTCATGCCACTAGGCGTCGGTAACCTGACGCTGCCGCCAGGCAGGTGCACTCGGTATGATACACCGAAGGGCCGACCCGCCGAACGCATCCACCTAGCTTGGTTGGCCAAGCTATCGTGGATGATTCCTAAGCTCAAGGGTGCCCTTGACAGAACACAACTTCGATACAAGAAGAACTTCGACGCCCGACTACGGGTGCGCAACGCAACCCTGGTAACAGGTGACTGGGTCTATATCAGACACCAGAAGTTCCGAGGGAACAAGCTTATGCAACCGGTCAAGGGACCGTACCAGATCCTCCACAGAGATAACCACTCTGTTATCTTACACTCCGATACGGAGATTCAACGCATCAGCATGAATGACGTCACACCTGCTCCGATGCCGGAACAGCCTCAGCCGGTACCGGCTGGGTTGCTACATGAAGCTCTTACAACCCACCGGTCAGATGACCCGGTGGGACCGGATGGGATTCCATACCAAGTAGAGAGCGTGGTCGGACACACCGACCCGGACCTACCAGGACCCTGGTACGTCAAGGTTATGTGGGTCGGATACGACTCACCCACCTGGGAACAGGCGGCGAATATACCCCGCCAACTACTCATGCCTTACATGAGGCGACGACGCCTACTGTAACAACCCAACCGACACCGACTTCGGCTGTTGGGGGGTGAGGCGTATACCTACTAAGTAGGGTGTGACGTGGGTACGGCAGACTTAGGTTTCTAAGTCAAATCAGACTTAGATTTCTAAGTCGAACCAAGCTTAGGTAACTAAGTAAAACCTGAACTTCAATAAGTTAACTTAAAGGTAAAGGCTAACTCCGATAATATCGAAGTAACTAGGGGGCTTACACGGGAGGATGACCTCCCCAAGCCAAGACACCAAGTGAGGGAGGATGACCTCCCCAAGCATGAACCAACCGGAAGAAGTTGGACGGGAGGCAAGGCACCACTGAGCCAGAAGGGGTGCTCCCCAGGGCAGCAAACAGAGGCAAGCAATGCCCCCAAAGGGGGATGAGTTTATACTCACTACTACCCGGCTACCATAAGGGTTGCCGGGGCCCTCTCCCGCACAAACAATAGCACTCCTCAGTGGGTAGACCCACTGCCTGAGGGAGGCCACTCACGCGTAAGCGCGTAGACCTCCGTGCTCCACCGGTCGGCAACGTCACGACGGTCGACCACCCGAGTTACCTCGGTGCATAGCTGGACGAGGGTGCTGCGGCCAGCCTCCACGTCCTCCAGAGCTTTCTGGAGGCGGTCCAGCACGCCACCGAAGCAACGCGCTGACCCAACCAGCGCAGCACCTGGGGGGATATCCCCCCAGCTAACAGAGAGACCCCCACGCATTGCGCGGGTAACAAGGGCGTCAACGCCCTCATACCAGAGACGGGGACCCCCGTCATGTAGGACAGGGGCGGGAGGTGACACTGGCGCAGCCAGAGGAGCCACAGGAGCCGACACGGCTACCACCGGAGCCGGTGGCACCTGATACGAGGCCCGGTAGGACCCTACCGAAGGGGCTCCACAGTAACCACGGCGGTACTCCGCCCGACGACGGGACACCTCACGCTCCCCACCCACAGAGCCCCACTCTCGGGGACGACGGCCAACCGCCGCCGGCACCGGGTTACCGAACCACGGAGCAAGGACCTGAAGAGGGTCATGGATAACCATGGGAATACCCAGGTCAGGAACGGCCTCGGTGGACGCCCACCCATGGCAACTAGGCTCACCCGGCTGAGTACGCCGGACACGCAACGAGTGACGAGGCAAGGGGGAAGCCCCAGCCTGCGGGTCCCGGTACGGGGGAAGGGCCAACACCCCAGCCCAGTTCACGGCATCGTGAACAGCCAGCAGGGCTTCGAACTCCCGGGCCAACCCGGTCTTGGCAGCTATCAGATCCACGCCCAACTGCGCGATGTGCCGACGGACACCCGTCGGAAGATGAAACAGACGACCCTGCCGGCGGACGGACAGCAAGAAGGATGAAGCCTGCCCGAGGGTAACCTCAAGGGTGAAGGTACCCTGCAACGGGTGGACCGGTCGCGAGGCCAACACACTCCCGAAGTAGCGAAGGCAGGAGCCGGTGTCAAACCGGAAAGCAGGGGCGGGTTCCCACCCCTCCTGCCATAGCGGCGGGCGCACGGGAGTGTATACCGGAGCACGACCGTTGCCGGTCTGCAACGCACACGTTATATCCGTGCGGAACGCATCCGCCATGACACCATGGTTACGTCGCCAACTCGACGCCGACTTCAACCCCGCCATGGGCGGGTAGGGAGCCGTCAACGACAGATACGGGGGTACCCCCGGGTAGTAGTCAAAGTCGGGATACCGACCGGTACGGCTCACCGTCTCCCCAAACGCAACCGGCTCCGCCGCCGCCGCAATCCCCCGAGCACTAGCCGGGTAGTCAATCTCCCGCGGCAACGCGGGGGCAATCAGGTCGCAGACCCCGAAGTTGGGGTCGAGGTAGACCTCACCCCGTCCCACCCGGGTGCGCCAGAGCTGCGCATGCCGGTCGTCCGGCTGACTCAGGATCCAATGGTGTTCCACCCGGACCGCGTTCGGCTGGTTGACCAGCCGCACCAACTCCCGCTCCCAGCTCGGGTCCACCTTGACGCGCCGGGAGGACTCTCCACGGGGATGCACCAGGTGGAAGTCCACCCGCATACGCCCATCGGACTCCATCGACTCTTGCACCGTGAGGCCTCGAACCCGAGCCACCAAGTCGGACACCGACATGGCGGGTTGACCCGCCGCCACGGCGACGCCGCCACCCAACGGGGCAACCCGGGCAGGACCAGGAAGAATCGGGGGCGCCGGGGGACGCACCACCGGCAGAGGGGCCGACGTCGGAGATTGACGAGGCCGAGGAGGAAGAAGAAGGGCGGGCGCCCGCCCGGAGTAACTCCCGGTGTCAACCGCCATGGGAGAAGGAGCGTCTTGACCGCTCGACACCCGCGGCACCGCAGGTACGGTACCGGCGCCGGCACCACCCGTCGGCGTAGCCCCCGCCGCGGAAGGGGAAGGCACTTGGACAGCCTCCGGAGCCGGAACCCCGGCCGTGCGGACACCCGCACCGTCTTGACCCGCCGCACCGGGTGTCGCACCGCCACCACCACCCGCGTCAACGTCGGGACCGCCTCGAGGAGTCACCGCCCGGACACCCGGACCACCTTGACCAGCCGGAGTCGGCTGCGGGTCGCCACCTCCGCCGCAGGGCGGACCATCTTGAGGTAGCTGCGGTGAGCCGGCACCGGCACCAGGCTCCATCCGGGCAGCCGGCAGAGAGGGGGTAGAAGCCGCCACGCGCGGTTGACCGCCGGGTTGACCGCCGGCCGACGGCACCGTCGTGCCGCTGCACACGGACGACAGTCCTCCGGCCGACAGACGGACGGACACCGCAGGCCCGTCGTCGTCAGACGAGCTCACCCCGTAACGCGCGGCGTCGGGACCGACAGGCGCGTCGTCCTCCATCTCCTCCCCGATCAGGAGGTCTTCCTCCTCTTCAAGCACCTGGGGATAGGACATGATAACGGGTGCGGAGTCCCCCGCGCCCACAAGCCGTCGACGGCTACGACCCGGTACGGTGGGTTAACCGGGACGAGCCAGGGAAGCGCGGGCACCCGCGCTTATGACCACAAACGGCCACGAGAAGCGCCGCAGGCACGCGGGTCGACCCGCGCCCCACGGGGCTACGACCGCGCTCCACCCAGGCACCTGGGCGGGACGGGGCCACCCCCACACCCGGGGTAAGCAAGGGGGGTCACCCCCAACCGACCCCACTTAATCGTCCACACGAGAGGGGCCCCCCTACCACCAGGCACCTGGGGGCGGATCCGCTTGCACCACCCCTCAGAGGGGGGTCGTGAACAGCAACCCGCATCGGGAATTTAACGGTCCGGAAAACGAATCGTGTGTGTGTACCACACAAAGGGGGGCACCCCCCTCAGACAACCTCGAAAAGGGGTGTCTGTCGCGACGGGGCGCAAAGCCCCACCCGACGGGTAAACAGTCACGCGACCCACTTACATTCGGTAACCCGAATGCAACTCGACCCGAGGACGGGCCGAATCTAAGGGGGGGATCTGTAGCAATATGGTTGTCCGTATTGTGACCCTAATATTAGGGGGGGCTACTTCTAATCCTTAACTTTCAATTTGAGAGTCCGTACTGGTCACGGTATCTATAAGTTACGTATGACCAGAGGGACTTGCATCTTGGGGTGGAGGGTAGTTAGTAGTGTCTCCGAGGGTTTATAACGAGGGGGCCGGTGGCGAATCCACCGCCGGCCAAGGTAGAACAACAAACCCCTCCCATTTGGGCTCCCATCTTGGTCCCGTGGCTTGCGCTCCAAGGACAGCAACCTTGGCCTCCCTGTGACGTTGGTGCCGATCCCCCTTGGTGAGTGTTCCCTGAGAGTGGACGTGCGACGGATTCCTATTGTGCTACAGTTTGCCAGAGAACAGCCCGGGATTGTTCGGCCGTGCGGGTTTTGCGTGCCCCCGGGTGGTGGTGCCCTCCCACGGGGCCGCGTGCCGACGGACTGCCGCGTGCCGACGAGCCGCGCGCTGTACCAGCGCCGCGGATCGTCGGGGATGCGCGGATCGTGGGGGGTGCGCGGGTCTCAGGGTTGTCACGTGACGTGGCCACCGTGTTGCGGGCCGTCGTGCCGGAGGATGCCGACGCGGCCGCCACAGCCGAGGAAAAATATTCGGAACCTGATTTGGAACTCACTGGGATTCAACAATCGGTTGACCAAAAAGAAAAATCCGTGACATCAAGCGCGATGGCAGTGTCAGGGAAATATTCTTTCGGTGTGATTCGTGGAAACCACTGCGTTCGTATTACAATGCCCGTGGCAAGCCGAACGCAGGGGGCAACACGACGTCACAATCGCAGGGAGGTCCAAATCACGCACGGAATCGCAGTCACCGCCAGGTAGAAAGTCGAACAATCGGAAGCTACCACATGTGAGGACCCACCCAAAACCGGGGAGCCTTCAACGTACTCGTGGGGGTGTCAGCGGGCCCTGCGAGCCAATGGGGCGGCGGGGCACGGGGAACAGGACGGTGGTCTCGACGGGGGTGGGTCTGGGGAAGAAGATGGGCGCGACGTCGGTGGGGATCGAGGGTACAAAAGGTAAACAGTGTCTTTGGTCTGTGTCTGTGGTTGCCCCTCTCGTCTCCCCCGGTGGCGCCGACACCCACGCACAATATACTCGCGTCGGGGCACCCGAGGTGCCCCAAAGCATGTGTTTCCCCATCGCACCGCGGGTAGGCACAGAACGGTCCAAAAACAAAGCATGTCTCTCAGAACAAAGCATGGGCGGGCGTGCGCATTAAAGGAGTGCAACCCTAGTTTGCCCGAAACGAAGGGGGTCCCGTGGATGGCGCCCAGCGCGCCCCACCAGCCGGCTCCACACGCCGATCGGCCAGAAGGTCCGACTGGCTGTAAGGGCCAGCAAGGCCAAGTTCAATCAATCCCTTGACCGGCCAGCCAGTCACCAACCAGCTGGCCGAATTCAATCAATCCAAAAGCCGGCGAGCCAGTCATATCGCACTCAGCCGCCAGCGAGGATGTGCGGTGTCCTCAGTGTCGGTGAATCATGTGACTGGTCCTTGATGCCAGCTTTCAAGCAGCGCAGAGAACAACATTTAGGCAGCACAGACGGGGATGTCCGCCCGTGGTTGGTCGACGATGTCACTCGCTCCTCGTTGTCGAGTTTCGACGTCCATGACAGGGTTCCGACAGTGCGTTGACGACGGCTTTCGTGCGGTCGGCCGACGTCCGCAAAATGTCAGGGATACAGCGTGGTGTCGCCCAGGGTAGTGGGGAATTGATGTGTATTGGGGGAATTTATCGGGGCCGGACATGTAAGGAGAGGTCCCAGTCCATATCCCCTGGGTTCCGGGTGGCGATTTAAGGGGCAAATCCTCACAGTGCGGGGCTTTTTGAAGAGGTTTGACATTTGCAACGTCGCCATGCACGGGCTGGCTGGCGAAGTCAACCTGGCACTGACTGCGTCGGCGATGCAGGACACCCACCGCGCCCTCGAGGCCTACCCCCCCGAGCGAGTCTTGAACATGGACGAGACGGAGCTGTTGTACAGGTGCTTTCCCTCGCGCTCTTACGTGTCACGGCGAGATCGTGGGCACGCGCGCGGCACTAAGGCCATGCGACACATGGAACGCGTCACCTTCGTGCTCCGCACCAACACCACGGGCACACAAGAGCTCTATTTCTCCATTATCCGGGAGGCGGAGCGGCCCACGTGCTTCCGCGGGACAGGCAACGATGTAGCACAATAGGTATCCGCTGCACGTCCACTCTCAGGGAACACTCACCAAGGGGGATCGGCACCAACGTCACAGGGAGGCCAAGGTTGCTGTCCTTGGAGCGCAAGCCACGGGACCAAGATGGGAGCCCAAATGGGAGGGGTTTGTTGTTCTACCATGGCCGGCGGTGGATTCGCCGCCGGCCCCCTCGTTATAAGCCCTCGGAGACACTGCTAACTACCCTCCACCCCAACATGCAAGTCCCTCTCGTTATACGTAACTAATAGATACCGTGACCAATACGGACTCCCAAATTAATAGTTAAGGGTTAGAAGTAGTCCCCTCAAACTAGGGTCACAATACGGTCATCCATATTGCAACAAACGAATGCGCCCTTCCCTACTTCAATCAGAAGAAGGCTTGGATGGATCGACCTGTGTACGCGAGATTGTGGAATGCGGTCTTCCTTCCGGCCGTTCGGGAGCGCCATCGCGGTGCCAATTGCGCGCTGATCATGGACAACTCGTCTACTCACGATGTATCGCTACGAGCGGATGACGTCGAAATTCTCTTTCTTCCTCCGAACGTTACGGCCGTTTATCAGCTGATGGACGCTGGGGTCATCGCGGCTCTCAAGAGACGTTACAAGCGGCGCCTATTGGGTGTGCTGGTGACCTGGCTCCCACTGCCCTCTGGTTTGCGCTCCCCCCGCATCCCCCCTGACTCTTCGAGCTACAATACTCGCACGGTTGGGGGGATAGGTCTGGAGCGCATGAGCGCACGGGGCCATGAACAGAGGGGGCAGCAGATGACGAGGAGCAGAGGGCCCCGTTGCACGCGCCTGAATTCTGTCGTGTCCACGACAGCAGTCACCGCAGTGTTGACCACCCCTCGGGCCGCCCCTGGCCTCTCTGTACGCGCAACGGGAGAGGAAGCCTGCATCGCCACCGCTGCCCGGGCGGGCGCCATCTCGAAGTCCCAGTTTGGGAGCGCGTTGCGATCGGTGGGTGGGAGGTACGGGGGCGGCGTGCCCCCCGCGCAGTACCCCAGGCCACGGCCACCGACGCCAGCGCCGGCGCCACCACCGTGGTGGCCGCCTCCTGGAAGAACTCCTATCAAAATGCGTTCAGCGGTGGGGTCAGAGCCGGGGGGACGCAGCGAGCCCGCCGCGCCTGACCCCGCGCAACATCCGCGGAAGCCAGCATCAGCACCACCGGCAAGGCCGAGAGCATCTAAAAGGTGCAGGCTGGAAGCGCATAGAGAGATATAAGGATGGGGGAAGGGAGCCGCGTGCCCCCCGCACATCGCCCCGCATGGCAGCCTCAGGCGCACGAGCCGGTAAAGCCACGTCGGTCAAAGGCTGCGGTTTGACAAGAACGGTGGGGCAGGGCGCTCGGTGACCAGCGCTCAAAGCGCAAACACACAGAGGCCGCTGATGCCCGCATCGACCCCGCTGCCATAGTCGGCATCGTCATCAAGCTGTAGTTTTAAAATGCTTGGGGAGACCGGGACGCAGCCGTGAGAGCGACGGGACTGCCGCCCGCAACCGCAAACGGCCGCCGCTGAGGCCCTCGCCGGCACGCGCGCCAGCATCGAGACGTCCTCAAAGTCGTAGTTTAGAAGCATTTTTGGAGATGGGCGGTGCGGGGGGGGCGGCGCACTGGCCACGCATCACCCCACAAGGCAACCACCGACGTCCGCGTCGGCACCGCTGCCATCATGGCCATGACGGTCAGGTCAGTCTCAAAAGAGGAAGTGTGCACGAGCTTTGGACGATGGGGAGGAAGGGGGGGGGCGGCACCCCCCCCGCGCACAACCCAATACCCATACTGCTGACGTCCCCGCGCGCATGGCCAGAGGCGCCGGCGGCTTGTGAAAGCAAACGAAAATGTGCAGGAGGTTGATTTGTTGCGGGGGGGGGGGGGGCGGTGACCGCAGACCAAGCCGCCGCCGGCACCTCCGCCGTGGTAGGGTGCGTTTCAAAATAAAAATACGAACGTACGTCGGCCGATGAGAAGAAAGAAAGAAAACGAAAGGAGGGCAGAGCGCCGCGAGCCGGCGGGCGACAATCAGTCTCGCCCGCAGCCAACATCCCCGCATGCATTGCCACGGGCGTTGGCGGCGTAGAAAACAATAATAAAAAGTAGGGGTGGTTGATGGAGAGAGGGGGGTCGGGGGGAGCGGCGCGTTAAAGAAAAGACACTCCTTACAAACGGCACCACCTCCCTTACCGCCATTGCCACGAGCTTGTGTCAGTAGCGTCCCAAAAAAGGAGATTGGTATGGCCTGGTGGGTGGTGAGAAGGGATGCAAAGGCGCCGCGCCCCTCGCCCAGAGTCGTACCACCCCACAAGACCGCCGCCGACGCCCCGTCAGCCAACATCACCACCGTCCTCAGCGTACCAAACTTGCGCAGTAAAATCGCAAGGTTGATGGGGATGAAGGGGAGGGGGCGGCGTGCCCCCGGCGCGCAAACGCACACGTCCGTCGCCGACCCCCACATTAATGCCTCGTAACGTATTTAACCTTGCGCGGGAAGTTGGCCAGGGGAGGCGGGGGCCGGCGCGCACCTCGGGAATGTGCCCCGACAACCGCCACCACCGCCCCCGCCGTCACGGTCACCAGCATCGCAGCCGATAGCGCGTCCAAGTGGCAGGGCCAGGGTGGCAAGCACCTGGTTGGGTGGGCCGGCCGGCGGGGTGTGACCTTGGTGGTTGAAGGGAGGGGGGGGGTTGGCGGAGGATGGGGTGCGCGTCGTGCCCTTTTCTCACAGGCCTGCACGACCACAACCGCGGACGCCGCTGCGGCCGCCGACGGTGCAGTCCCCGTCGAGGTCGTCGCTCATCGCGAGGGCGACGAAGTGAAGCGGGTACCTTCGTGTGAAGGGGAGGAGGAGGCACAAGAGCAGACCAATTTTGGGTGGCAAAGGGATGGGGGGAACTGGGGTGGGGGGCGGGGGGGGGTGGCGGGGTGGGGGGGGGAGCGCACGGCGGCAAGCGAGCTGCGTGGGCCCGCAGTCGCTGGCGGGTTCGACATCACGCGTTCTCTCTTACGCAAAGCCGTGAGCCCGTCACTTGGCTGAGATGAGCCGCACGTGCCATTGACTCGCCGAGTGCTGACCTAGGTCACGGGTAAGTGTAAGAATGGTTCCCCCCTTGGACCACTTTCTTGTGGATTTAAACCCTGGCTCGCTCTTGGGGGATGGATCGTGGCCAGCTGTCATTCAACTGACGCGTCGATTGCCTGCAGCCACCTGTTTTCTCGCAACAGCATCGCTCTGGGGCGGCAATCTGGGCCACCACGCCTCAAGGCACGATCGCCATAAAGGGTGTCTAGTAATGGAGAAAGACTGTACTCCATTCACGGCCGCTGCGGGACACATCTAAGTTCGCGTTAGCGAGTTCGCGGCACTTCGTGGCGCTCTGGGATTGGCTGTTGCAGTCCACGAGTCCCGTGTCGTTCGCCGCGAACTGAAGCTGCCGCGGGATGCGGCACGGAGTGGCTTTTGCAAAAGCCACTTTCTGCCGCATCCTGCGGCAGTCTGAGTTCGCGGCACCGCCTTCGCGGCAGCATTCGCGCCATTAACCTCATGAGAGCTGCAGGACTTCATTCCCCAAAACAGCTTGGCCGGCCCAGGGATCTCCAACGTACAGGTCGTGTTTGAACGCGGAGGCGGCGCAGGCACGCGGGGTCGCGAACAGAAGGGTTGCGCATGCCGCGCTGTGCGCGGCGGGTCGACAGACAACGCCGGGAGGCGCGTTCACATCACCCGCCCCCCCTCTGGCCGACGCCCGTTCGTTGCTGCCACTGCAGGCTCTTCCGCCAACCCAAGCACCTCCTCAAATGGGACGGGGCCCTCACGCAGCGGCATGCGGCGGGCGGCCGTGCCAACGCAGCCGGTCTCCAGCTCTCCGGCAAAAAACAGATTGTTGACCATCATGGCCTCCATTGCCGAGTAGTCTATCGCTGTGCAATAGGGGGGGCAGCTCCGGGGGTGTAATGGGAAGGTGGGGGGTATCGTGATGCACCGGCAACAGCTCTGGAGGGGCGAGCAGGGCGTCGGCATGGACGTGGAGACCAGTGTGGGCCAGCAACCTTGGTCCCCAGATTTTCTTGCAAGACAGATTGGTCGATGGGTCTTAAGAAGCTTTGTAACTATATGGACCCAACTGCCATGTATTTGGCGTTGTCCGAGGCTCCAGCTTCATGACCATCTGCGATGTCCAAGAAGACGCATCGGATGTGGCTACGAGTTCGCGGCGCCACGAACTCGATGTGCCGCGACCTCCACCGTGTCCCGGAACGGCCGTCAGGGTGTGAGGGGGGAGAGCGGCGGGGGCTGTGGCGGCGGCGGATGTCCGATGGGCTGCTGGGGAGCGTGGGGCGCCAGCTGGCGTCCCGCCCCCCGCCAGCAGGCGAGAGGGGGACAGAGACCCGGCCGGTGGCTGGGGCGACGCGCACCCAAGCACCCCACCCCGTCGCGACGGGGCCGCCCCACGGGCGGCGGGGCGCCGCACCCCTGCGCGGCGATGGGGGCAGCGCGCCTGCCGTCGGGACGGCGGGCCAGCCGCAGCGGCGGTGGCGTGCCAGCCGGCGCATCTGGTCCCCCCTCTCGGCGCCCGTGTTGAGGGTGCACCGCCCCCGCCAGCTCGCGTGGCGCGGGGTACTTTTGGCCGCCTAGTCACACCCAGTTAAGGGCGTTCTTGCCGTATTCGTCCACATATGCTCATTACAGTGCCACGTTCCGACTTTTTCCGAAACGTATGGCGTCTAGGCGCGGTCGTCGTCGCGGTCGCGACCATCGCGGCGACACCACACCCGCGTCTGCTGGCGCCCTGCGCCCTTCCATCGCCTATAACGTCGACCCAGAACACCCCGGCACGCCCCCCACCTAACACCCATTGCACCCTATTGTCCTACGCTGTGACAAGGATGGCACCTGAGGCCATGACGGATGACTCGAGAGATCGACCAGACCTGTACGTACTGTGAGACGCACAAACGGTCCGGGGCGTCGCGATTCTGAAACGGTGCGGGATGGCTTTCTGACCCTCTCCGTGCCCTTGGTACCCCTGGAACCCCTGCTCATTTTTTCGCTACGGGGCTTCGTTTATCTGTGCTTCCCACGGACCATGATTGATAAAATCAGCTCTCAAGCCTCTCTCTTGGTTGGTAAAGCGTTTACAGGTCCTCCCTTGGCGTTTGTGTGTTCCCTGTGCGCGTCTCCGTTCGTGCGAGACAGCTAAGCCGGCCGTCTATGGCGGCACGCGGTCACGTCGGACGTCAACACTGAGAGAGCAGCTGTTGCGCTCGTGGCCGCCCCGCCGTTGCGCAAGGGTACCGTGTCGGGGCCCACCGACAGTCGTGGGACGCTGACAGGCACCTGCTCGGTGTGCTATCTGAGAGCATGCAAGAAGGCGACGCTCGGTGCTCTGGACAGGTCTGGCGGTCGGCACCCGGCGCTCCGGACCGTCCGCCCTGCCGGTTTCCACGTGGCGCCCCCCCAGCGCGAGGAAGTGCGGGTGGCTGGTGCGGACGTGGCGCCCCCTCAGCTCGAGGCAGTGTGGGTGGCTGGTGTGGACGTGGCGCCCCCTCAGCTGGAGGCAGTGCAAGTGGCTGGCCTGGACGGGGCCTTACTCCCTTGGCGTCTCCCCACTGGCCGTTCCGCGCGAGCGTGCGGGTGCGGCAGAGCCTCTACCTCGGCCGAGGTATCCCGTCTTGACGGTCCAATGGGAGAGGCGCCGGAGGAGTATGGAGAGCTGGACGCTGCACGAGTCGATGAGTACTTTGCTGCCACGCGGCCGGGGCCTATCAAGGTCACCTTTGTTAATGGTGGCATGCGGATTAACACGTGCTATACCATCACCCGCAAGGTGGACGTGGGCCCGCGCCAAAAATGGCGGAGGGCCGCTGAGGTTGCCGCAGCGGTCAGCAGGGTGCTCGGGGTTGAGCGCGGCTTCTACATTGCGGCTGTGAAGGACTTATGCCGGCGGGCCCGCCAATGTGGTGGCGTGGTGGTGGCCCCCGCTGCGGGGGCCCTGGCGCCTCTTTCAGCTCGGCTGCAAACGCAATTCATCCCGGAGAACAACATTAGCAAGAAGCTATGGCAGCGTGTCCGCCTTTTTATGGGTGGGGCCACCAGTGGTCTGGAAATCCGGGAAGTACTGCGACGCGACCTCGCCGAGGCCCAAGCGGAGAAGCGGAACCAGGTGATTTCTGACGGGGCGGGGGCCTTCCTCGTCACGCCGCGGGCGGCTGTACAAGGGCTTATTGACGACCTGCTGGCTGGCGGCGACTTCCTCGAGCGTGCGACACGTGGACCTGACGGCAAGGAGATTAAGGCTGTGTCCGCATTTGAGGGGCAAGACAGCCCGGGGGCCGTGCCGGACCCGAATGTGCGGGACGTCCAGCTGTGCTTTGGACTTGACAAGGGTGGCTTACTAAGCTCATGTAAAGCCTTCCCATCCGTCCTCAGCCAAGAGCATCCATGCAGTCGAGGGAACACGGTTCTCTACGGCGTGTTCCCGTCCAAGATAGATGACCATGACGCCCTGTCAAGGATGGCTGACGTGTGTGTCCCAGATATTGACGCGCTGCGGGCGGACGGGGTGGAGGTGTCAGGGGAGTGCCGCGCCATGCGGCTCATCCTGACGGGGGACTACAGCTTCGTTGCCCTCTGGTGCGGCCACATGGGGGCCAGCAGCCGCATGCCATGCATTTACCGCACAGCAATGCGGGGCCGTACGGATCGCAACGGCCTATTGGTCGACGAGTACGGGGATATGGAAGCGGGGAGCAAGGCACGCGGCACTCCGCGGACACGGCAGCAAGTGGAGAAAATGGCCGAGGCCTATCAAGAAGGCGGAAACGCGAGTCGCGGGACCCCGCTGTCCCTGAAGCAGCACCTCTCCATCGAGCGCCGCCCCCTCCTCGTCATCGAACTCAGCCATATCTCTCCAATGCCCCTTCATTTGGTTTTGGGCGTCACGGTCTGGCTCCTCCGTCTGGGGATTGAGGCCGTCTATTTTTGCAATGGGCTGGCGCGAGCGCGCGGGTACGCCAATGACCTGGTGCGTGTGCTGAGATACGCAGTCGGGGTCAAGCCCAAGCCCTACTTTGGGGGGGCCTTCGAGGGGCGACAATGCCAGCGCATTAGGCGACGGCTGTCAATCGTGTGCTCCCTATTGGACGGCAGCGTGCCCCAGTGGGTCAGCACGGCGTACTCGGAAGCCTGCGCAACGTGGCGGGAGCTCCTGCCCGTGCTGACCACCGTCGCGACCATACCTAAGGGCGACGTGGCGCGTTTCCGACGTGCCGCTCCCCAGCTGGTGGACGGTCTTAAAAAGCACTTTGAGTGGTCGTCTATCGCGCCAAAGCTGCACGTGCTGGCGTGCCACGCCCCAGACTTCCTCTCGCTGTCCGGCAGCTTGGGCCGTTGCAGTGAGCAAGGGGTGGAGGCGTGGCATGGGCATTATAACCAGAACGCCAACCAGTGCGCGGCTGCCACCTTCCTGGAGCGCTGCCTGGCCTACTGTCAGGACTAAATCCTTACATTGCAATTCCAAGTCGCAACTTGGAATTCCCCGAGAGGCCGGATCTCAAATCGTACCGGATGTCATGATTTGCAAGAGCGTTCCCTGGACGATTGGTCTTCATTCACATTTCGAATCTGGAAGGTTCAAGGTTCAATCCCGCCTGCCCCCGTGATGACGATGCAACCGGACGATGGCTGTCAATGCTACGTGGCCGCACACCGTAAATGCTGACACGGTATCCACCTGGTGACCATGAACTGGCGCCGACACCGCAACGTAGCACCAGTGTCAATTCGAGCAAGGCATCCTCCCGCTGACCAAGAACTGGCGCCGACAGCGCAACGTAGCGCCAGTGTCAATTCAAGCGAGACATCGCCGAGGCGGCCGAGCGCGGACAGCGCACCCGGCCTCAGAGTGTCAAGGCGGCTGGCTGCCATCAGCCATCCCGACCAACGAGAGCCTGCCATCCATGACATCCGAAGCTTCCATCCTCTTACCATCATGTCTACGGGCGTCCACGGGCACACCGACCCCGAGGGGGGGCGTGGACCCCCTCAGACGAGCTCTGTGAGAGGGGGGGTCGCCGCACACCGGCGATTCTAGGGAAACTTGTGCCCAACCGCGAGAGGACCACACGGAGGGCCTTCTGAGGGACCCCCCAGGGGTATGTATACGGAGTGACCGAGGGCGAGAGGGGGAGACCTGGGGAGGGTAGACCGAAGAACGGAAGCAAAGAACCACTGTACCTGAGAACCCCTTTCCACCGACGTCAAGCTCACCCCCACTTCACACACCCACCCCCCGACACCCTTCTTCTTCCCCGGCTTCTACACCACCTCCCCCGAGTGCGTCACCGCCGTCGAGAGTGTGTGTGGTGTGGTGTGGGTGTGGGGTGCGTGCGGCGTGCGCCCGCGAGTGCGCGTGCGTGCCCGCCGTGGACCCTACATTTGGTAGCTTCAGGTAGTTACCGCTCCGTGCGCGTGCGGCGCCCCCGACACCGAGCGCTTCTGCGCCGTAACGTGGCCTTCGGGCTCGCCGGCCTCTCCCCGGTTCGTCGCGGTGCCCCACTGTGCTCGGGCCGGCCGTTACACCACCGGGCCATAGTGCCATTCGGGGTCGAGTCGGCCCTCGCCGGGCCCCCTTCGTTCCGTCACCCCAGTCTGCCTAGCGCATCTGGCGGGGGAGGTCGGTCCGGTACCAACGGGGCGTACCGTCGCGCGCGCGGGGCGGGTGACGACTGAGAGTGTTGGACCTTTGGTTGAGCTCCTCTGCGCGCGACTCTGTGCAGGCTTGCCCGGTCCGGGAGCTTCGTGCTTCTTAAGTGGATCGTGTCAGTCCTCCACTGGGTCGCGAGCGTTTGGACTGCGGTCGTTGCCGGCTTCTAGCCTGGTCACGACCCACTCCACCACTTTCGTGTTTACACGGGCGCACAGCGAGCTTGGCCAGCGCACCTCAGCGCAGACTCCCGTACGCCCGGTGGCCTCGTGCCCGGGCGGCGGCAGTTCTCCACTGAGGTGCAAGGAGCAGGAGCGAGGATCTGACAGAGTGTTGGTGCTTTTGTACTTATCCCGTTCTTGGTCCTGTCCTCGATTCCTTAGTGGCTCCGAACCAGACGACAACGACGGCGGCGTCTTCCTCGGCGAGCGCTCCACTGCCGGTGCCGACGCCTACCGCTGGCTCTTCTTCCTCGACTACCTCTTCGAAACGTGCTCCGGCGCTTCCTCCCCGCGACCGGCACGGCCGCCGCCTTCTTCTCCCGCCGGCGCCTCGCGTGACTCCCCCGGCGCCGCGTCAAGTGGCGGCTATCCGCCCGCATACAGCGCAGACGGTGGAGCGCCGGGCGGTCCGCGAGGAGTACCGAAACGCGCACGGGCGGATCAACAAGAAGCGCTTCACGTGCAAGTCTTGCGACGTGACGTGCTACGGCGAAGCGGTGTGGCGCGATCACCGCCTGTCGCGTCACCACCGCCACAAGGTCAACCCCCCCAAGCTGCCCAAGTGCCGGGACTGCGACCGCGTCTTCGAGTCCTCCGAGCACTACGACCGCCACACCCGCAGCAAGTCGCACCTGCGCGTGGTGCGTAAGTAGTCGAACATATTGCCAGTAGCATTCTTGAAAAGTTAGCTTAGTTTTCAACAATGGCTTCTGGCAGTACCAGTGGGGCGAGTACCCCTGCTGCAATTAGTGCGGAAAACTGGGCGGAAATTACTTCGTACGTGAAAAAACTGGGTCAAGAGACGGAGCAACTCCGTCTCGATTTGGCAACCACGGCAACCCTACCCAGTTTCGACAAACCTAAGCTTAGTAAGCCAACGGCCTTTTTCGGTCGAGCCGGCGCGATTGATGCCTGGGCGTCGCAGATGGACACGTATGTTGCGAAGGCTACCCCTGGCGAAGCGCTACTCATCGCCACCTCGTACCTGCAAGGTGAAGCGTTCTCGTGGTGGCAGACGCACGCCGGGAAAGCCGACATCTCGGATTGGCCAACGCTTCGTGAAGCACTCAAGGTGCGGTTTAACCCTCTGAACAAGGTCCAGGCTGCCCGCGACCTTCTTTACAAGTGGAAGCAGATGAAGGACGTGGCGAGCTACAATAAGTCGTTCCAGTCAATCGTCCTTGACATCCCCGACATCACCATGACCGAGCAGGTTGACCGCTACAGCCGCGGTCTGAAGAGCTACATCTGGGAAGCGCTCTGCCTCAAGCGCTACGACACTCTGGACGAAGTGATGCTCGATGCCCTGAAATTCGAAGCTGCCAAGCGTGGCGTTCGACGCATCTCAAACACCGAAGGCACGACAGCCGCGGACCGCGGGCCTGGCCCCATGGACATTGCCAACGTCCGGATCGTGAAGCTTACACCGGAAGAGTGTCAGCGCTGTATGCGCGAAGGCCTGTGCCTACGCTGCCGCACCAAGGGGCACATGGCCAAAGACTGCCCAAAAGGCCGTGGGAACTGAGGCCAAAACCACCGAAGCTGGCCTCAGTTCCCGACATCTCGCCCGCCTTCCATAGACCCCACTTGGGCCTCCTAAGCTCCGCTGGCACGATTAATGGTGAGCCCGCTAAAATCCTCTTCGATGACGGCGCCCTGGCGAATTTCATTTCGTCCACATTCGCCAAGCGTCTCGGAATACCAACGGAAGTCTCGACTGAAGCCGCCCTGATGCCGGACGGCAATGTGCACAACCTCACGTCTACCAAAGATCCATTAGAAATTTCTACCCAAGAATACACCTACAACATTTACTTCGCCGTGCGCCCGTTAGCAGCCTACGATGTCATCCTCGGTAAGAAGTGGCACGATGACTACAATGTACGCAATAAATACCGAACCAATGTCATCACTTTTCTAAAAGACGGACGCAGACTGAGAATCAACGCTGCCTTAGAACTATCGAAGACCATCTGGAGCAAGCACCAACTGGCCCAGCACATCAAGAGACGGAACCCTGTTTTCGCAATCTTCCTTAGACCCCAAGTTCTCCATGACTCCATCGGCCTCAACTCCATCCAGACCGCGTCAGCGTCTACTGACAAAGACATTCAAGACGTACTAGCCGAGTATCAAGACGTCTTCCCGGATGACCTACCCAAAGGGCTCCCTCCTGACCGCGGCCGACCGCCTTTCAAGATCGAGCTGACTGAGGAAGCTGAACCACACAAGAAGGGCATGTACAGGCTTTCTGAGCCTGAAAGCGAGGAACTCCTTCGTCAGATACGAGACTTAATCGAGAAAGGATTCATTCAACCGAGTACGTCACCATGGGGAGCACCGGTTCTGTTCGCGGCCAAGAAAGACGGCGGCTTGCGACTGTGCATCGATTATCGAGCGCTGAATAAGCAGACGGTTAAGAACTGCTACCCTCTACCACGCATCGACGAGATCTTCGACAGCCTCCGCCAAGCAACCCTATTCACAACGTTGGACCTCCGCTCCGGCTACCACCAAATCCGACTTGATCCGGAGTCGATCCCCTTGACGGCTTTTCGAACGAGGTACGGCCTGTTTGAGTTCCTCGTCGTACCATTCGGCCTAACCAACGCTCCCGCGACTTTTATGAACCTCGTCAACGACATCTTAAGACCCTAAATCGACAACTTTGTGTCGGCCTACTTGGACGACATACTGATCTTCAGCAAAACAAGGGCAGAGCACATACGACACCTGCGGCAAGTCCTAGACAAACTCCGCGAGCACAAGCTGTACGCCAAGGTGTCGAAGTGCAAGTTCGCTCAGAGGTCCGTAGACTTCCTTGGCCATGTCGTCTCAGCCAATGGATTCGAGATGGAACGTGTCAAAGTCGAAGCTATCAAGAAGTGGCCAAAGCCTAAGACTAAGCCCGATGTCCAGTCCTTCCTCGGGATGTTGAACTTCTACCGTCGCTTCATTGAGAAGATGGCCACCGTTGCTAAGCCCCTGACTGAGCTGACGAGCATTGTCGACTTCGAGTGGACCGCACGCCAAGAGGACGCCTTCAATTCCCTCAAGGACAAAGTCATGAGTGCCCCGATACTTCGGTCATTCAACCCTGAGCTCCCTGTGGTGTTATCTACTGATGCAAGTGGCTGTGCAGTGGGTGCAGTACTCGAGCAGGACGACGGAATGGGACGTCGCCCTGTGGCCTTCTTCTCCCAAGCACT
Source organism: Pyropia yezoensis (assembly GCA_009829735.1). Taxonomy (NCBI): domain Eukaryota; phylum Rhodophyta; class Bangiophyceae; order Bangiales; family Bangiaceae; genus Pyropia; species Pyropia yezoensis. The sequence continues at coordinate 3,082,946 of CM020620.1, forward strand.
AAGCATTCACGAACAGCGGTATACCACCAGGGAGCGCGAACTTTTAGCCATCGTACAAGCCATTCGCCACTGGCGGTGCTACTTGCATGGACGACAATTCATCGTGCACACTGATCACGAGTCGCTACGTTACCTAAGAACCCAAGACAAATAGAACGACCGTCAAGTGCGTTGATTGGAGATGTTGGAGCAATACGACTTCAAGATCATACCAGTACCAGGGACAAGGAATCCTGTGGCTGATGCACTCTCCCGAAACACAGAACTTGCGGAGTCCCGCATCGAAGCCAACTCGGAACTACTCACTCGCGTCATTGACAAAGCACTACCCCCAACAATTGACGGGGGTGTACCCAAGACTCACAAGGACAATGAAAAACCAAAGCAACCCAAGCATAAAGCGACCACGAATAGTGGGACTGCTACGACTACCACAAGACACAAGGAACCTGAAGACGCCACGAACGCCACCGAAGACCCCAAGAGCAATGATCCCACAAGGGAACCCCTGAAAAATCCCAAGAATCCAACGAAAACCCAAGAACCAATGAAACCCGAGAATGAAGCGCAACCTATCAACACTGTGTTTCATCTGGAGCTGAACAAAGAAGACCAGCAAAGCCTTCTAGCAGCCTATGCGGAAGCCCCTGAGTTTAAAGATTTCCTCAAGAAACCAACGACGCCCTCCAAGATGGACGGCTGCTTCATCATTAGATAAGACCACGTGTGCATACCGAAAGGCCGCTTTCGTGATGACGTCCTCCACGACTACCACGATATCCTTAGCAAAGGTCACATGGGCCTACGTAAGACAACCAAAGACCTTGTCACCCGGTTCTACTGGAAGACAATGAGACAAGACATCAAGGATTACGTACAGAGCTGCGACGCCTGCCAACGATTCAAGAGCACGACGCAAGCCCCATTGGGGCTTTTACAACCCCTGGAACCGCCAACCCGACCGTGGCAAAGTATATCCATGGACTTCATCACTCCACTGCCATTAACGGCACGTGGCTACCACGGCCTCTTGGTTGTTGTTGACCGGCATTCGGAGATGATTCGTTTGGCTCCGACAGAACCTGAGACAAGTGCCAAGCACGTAGCGCAGCTCTTCCACGACCACGTCTACCGAACCTTTGGACTTCCCATTGATATCGTCTGCGACAGAGACCGGATTTTTATGTCCCAGTTCTGGCGCGGACTGTTGGACAAGATTAACGTCAAGATTCGCCCCTCCTCACCTTACCACCCGCAAACGGACGGGCAAACCGAAGTCATGAACAAGAAAGTCGAAGAAGTCCTCAGGTGCTTCGTGGATCACAACCAACGCGACTGGGACCTGTATTTGACGAACGTGGAGGTCGCGTACAACCACTCGATCAACTCTGTAACAACGTACTCTCCATTCTACTTGACGTACGGGTACGAGCCCAATGTCGTACCTTTCGACACCCTACGAAGCCCGAGCGACAAGGTCCCGGCTTTAGCAGAGTGGTTGGCGACATTGCGGCAGTCCCACAAAACGGCTGCCGACGCCATCCGCAAGGCCAACGCTTATCGAGCTCAATACGTCAACAAATCAAGAAGAGACTGTCACCTATCAGTCGGCGATCTCGTCATGCTAAGCACCAAGAACCTCATGCCCGAGTCCTTCCAAGGGGCTCGAAAGCTAATGCCGAAGTACTCTGGCCCCTACAAGATTACCGAAGTGGTTACTCCTGTGAGTTTCCGGCTGGATCTCCCTCCAGCAGTGCTCGATCGGAAGGTCCACAATGCGTTTCATGCAAGCCTGGTGAAGCCGTATCATGCTGACACCAGATTTGGCCGTTCCCCGAATCCGCCGCCTGCCATTACGCTCTCCGACGGCACCGAAGCGCACGAAGTCGAACGCGTGCTGCAACACCGTACGCGTCGAGGTCGCTCGCAGTACTTGGTAAAGTGGAAAGGCTATCATGACACGGAAAACAGCTGGGTTCGTGAATAAGACATCGACGCGGCCGAGCTGATCACGGCTTTTAACTCCTCCCGACGGGTTTAAGAGGAGGGAGGTGTAAGGACTAAATCCTTACATTGCAATTCCAAGTCGCAACTTGGAATTCCCCGAGAGGCCGGATCTCAAATCGTACCGGATGTCATGATTTGCAAGAGCGTTCCCTGGACGATTGGTCTTCATTCACATTTCGAATCTGGAAGGTTCAAGGTTCAATCCCGCCTGCCCCCGTGATGACGATGCAACCGGACGATGGCTGTCAATGCTACGTGGCCGCACACCGCAAATGCTGACACGGTATCCACCTGGTGACCATGAACTGGCGCCGACACCGCAACGTAGCACCAGTGTCAATTCGAGCAAGGCATCCTCCCGCTGACCAAGAACTGGCGCCGACAGCGCAACGTAGCGCCAGTGTCAATTCAAGCGAGACATCGCCGAGGCGGCCGAGCGCGGACAGCGCACCCGGCCTCAGAGTGTCAAGGCGGCTGGCTGCCATCAGCCATCCCGACCAACGAGAGCCTGCCATCCATGACATCCGAAGCTTCCATCCTCTTACCATCATGTCTACGGGCGTGCACGGGCACACCGACCCCGAGGGGGGGCGTGGACCCCCTCAGACGAGCTCTGTGAGAGGGGGGGTCGCCGCACACCGGCGATTCTAGGGAAACTTGTGCCCAACCGCGAGAGGACCACACGGAGGGCCTTCTGAGGGACCCCCCAGGGGTATGTATACGGAGTGACCGAGGGCCAGAGGGGGAGACCTGGGGAGGGTAGACCGAAGAACGGAAGCAAAGAACCACTGTACCTGAGAACCCCTTTCCACCGACGTCAAGCTCACCCCCACTTCACACACCCACCCCCCGACACCCTTCTTCTTCCCCGGCTTCCACACCACCTCCCCCGAGTGCGTCACCGCCGTCGAGAGTGTGTGTGGTGTGGTGTGGGTGTGGGGTGCGTGCGGCGTGCGCCCGCGAGTGCGCGTGCGTGCCCGCCGTGGACCCTACACCTACGTGCGGCGTATGGCCGTGAGTCGGGCGCCAGGCGACTTGGCCTTCAACCGCTGACCGCGAAGGGCTCCAGCGCCAGAAGGCGCCCGGGTCGCCAAGAATCTGGGTGACAAGCGGACAGCTGTAGGGCGGGCACCCGCTGAATGGCCCCGCCTGGAGTCTGCCTCCTGCGCTCAGAAGCAGACAGACGAAGCCTCCAAGTGGGCGGCCGATAGTCTGGCACTGGCAGCTCGTAAGATTGATTCGTACCGGCGTCGTGTGGGTGGGCAACAGGCAGAGGCGGGGACGGAGGACTGCCCTGCAGATGGCGAGGACCACTACGAGGAGCTGCTGGAATCTGCAACGGCGTGCCTGTTGAGTTTCGGACAGGAGTGACAATAACAGTGCCTGTTACATTATTGAGCTGACCCTCCGGCAAGACTCACCCCCGGTGTGCGGTGCCCGCTGGTGACACGGCGGGCCGGCACGCCGCGCTAGCGCCGTCGGGTCATGTTTCCGACGCGGCTGCCAGCCAGCGGGCTGTCATCTGGGCGCCCGACGGGCCCCAGGGATATGGGCCCGTGACTCGCTGGGCAGGCTATGGGCAAGCAAGCCGCTTGGTCGGCGCGCCCTGCTCGAATTCTGTCCGTTGTCTTGGCTGCCACACGTGACAGGACGCGGCTTGGAACCACACCAAGTCACCCCTAGTTAAGACCCCCCTTTGGCGGTCTTACGCGATTCTCGGCCTCTGATTGGTCAGAACGGGCAACTCGAAGGCACTTCGCAGCGAAGGCGAGGAGGTGCCTCTCAGCTACATGGTCGCCACCGATGTTGGAGTCCTTTCCACCGCCGACGTTGTCCCGCGCATCGACGGCCACATCGGCGAACAGGCTGCACTCCGCGCGAGGGCGGCGAGGCCCGACTCCGTGCGCGTGGCAACCTCCCTGAAGGCGATTCGCCCGTCATCGGCTGGAAAAAGGGGCGGTACTTTGGTGCGACTGTCGGGAGGGCGGTCGCAGTCACCATCAGGCGGCTCATCCTCGTCACCACCGTCAGCCATCTCCAGTCGGCCTGTGCTTCAATTGGGAACACGTGTCAAAAAGCGTGGCGATAGTTATCATTTGATACTTTTTATCATTATCGCATAAGTTTACTAACGATCGATGGTTTCTTGAAATATAACAACCCTGCACCCGCGAGCCCCCCCCCATGTTCACGCCTAGTTAAGGTGTGCAGCCTGGGTTTCTTTACACTAGCCTTTTCAAAGAATCGTGCAGCCCTGTGAGTGGCTGAGAAGAAAATTGGGGTTTTTTCATGACCCCAATTTTCACCCCACGCCACAGAGGCCGTGAGGGACGGTCGGGCGCAGCCCCGGTGATGCGGCCACCCGGATCTTGTGCATGAGTGTGTCCCCGCGAGTGAATCTACCCAACCCCTTGCACGACATTTCCACCCCTCCCCCCCCTCCCGTCGCCTTGACGCCTCCCCCTTCAACCCCCCCCCCGCCGGAGTCTGAAGGTGACAGCCCTTCCCCCATCAATAACTCCATTCCTGTCGCTGTTACCCCGGGCATTCTCAGACATCTCTGAGATGCCCCGGGGAAGCGTCTGCAGGTGTAATATGAGGGTCGAAAAGCCTCCGAGATGCAGAGGACAGTGTATCCGCCACAGGTGGTAAAGTCACAGTTATGGGGGGACTGCACCTTCCCCGAGACGTGAAAAGACGCCCCCTGCGCCGGGCCCACCCCTGTTTGACCTCGCCAACCCCGGGTGTGGCGGGTAATGAGCCTTTGGGGGGTGCGCCGGGCGAGGGTGGTGGCCTTTGGGCGCTGTGCGAGGGGATGAGGTGGGGTGGGTGGCACTTCACCAAGTTGTGGTGTTTCGTTCCGGCACCCGTTCTTCGAGGAACGGTTGACTCTCCACTATGCATTCTTTTCTAATCTTTTCTATTCTCACCTGCCCCGCACGGCCGCGACAACGGGTGAGCAGTTGTGATGCCTGGCCCGGTGGGCTCGTTGGTCGCAGACGCGCGCCCAGGGCAGAGGCAAAAGAAGTAATCCGGATCCGGAATTCTTGGACTAAGCGCACAACTGGCGCTGTCCTTCAGAACTATGTTGCCTGAGAAGTGAATACAACAGGCCGTGAACTTAACGACTTCAACGAGATCTCGGCCGAGTGCCTTAACGATTTAGCGATTGTTATAATGATCGTTTTACGGCGTTCGTTTAACGACTTATCTTAACCACTGACAACCTTACATCCAGCACCCGCCCTTGGCCAGCCGCGTGACGAATGGCGGGCGCCCGCTGCGGAGCAGCTCCGCCAGAGCTCCTCCTCTCCCCTGCACACCTGACCTGTGGCGACGGGCGGTCGTCGGGACGAGAGGCCTCTCGCGCCGGCCGATGGCGCGCGCGCGCGTGCGGTTGCGGCACGCGCCGCGGCAGACGCGACAGCCCGCGGGCGTGCGCGGGCCGTGCGTGACCATTGGCCGCTCGCCGCCGCAGGCCACGGTGGCTCTGCCGACGAGGCGTGCAGCTGCGCAGACACCCCAGGCCAGATGTCTTGCACAAATATCATTCACAGGGAGGGCTGTGGGGATTGAGGATCCTCAACCTTGCTATTTCAGTAGGAGGTGGGGTCTGGTGCATCAGGGTGTGGCGGGGGGGGGGGCAAGAGCGCATGGACGGGGTGTGCCTCCGGCCGGGGGGGCAGCAGTGGGGGGTCAGCGCAGGAGGATTGTCTCTGCGTGCAAATTTGCATGCCGTTCACCTCTTCCCAGACGCCCCCCCCATCCCATGATGTGCAGGAGGGAGGGTGGTGGGAGGGCAGCGGGCTGCCTGGCTCTGTCTGCCTGCCTGCCTGCCGCTGGGGCTCTGTCCACAGCCCCGCAGACGCCGGGCCCCGCGGCACCCCCCCCAGCAGCGGCTGGTGCGCCCGCGTGGCGAAGCGGCGCGCTCGCCTCGGTCGGCGCTGCCACCACCACCCCCCCTGGCGCCGTGGCGGCAGCCGCTGCGCCACCCACCGGCGGGCGGGGGGGGGGGGCGCGGGGGGGGGAGGGGGGCGGGAGGTGGAGCGAGAGAGTGCAAGCCGAGCGGGGTACGGGGTGGCGGCCGCGACGACAACGTGGCCGCAAGCCCCTGCTGCCAGCGACGCGCCTCGGCGGCCGGCCGCCCAGCGCCGTTGCTGCCTTTCGCCCCCTTCCTGGCGCTCCCGCGCGTGCCCCCTCCCCTTTCAACTGCCCCCCCCCCTCCGCCTTGCACGGCGCTGCCACCCCCTCTGGCCGAGTGGCGGTCTCTCGGCTGCGGATGCGGTGGTGGCGGTGTGCGGCGGCGGCGCCGGCGTCAGAGGTGGCGGCGCCGGCGTCGGCGGTGGTGGTGCACCAGTGGTGGCGGCGTGAGCGGCCGGGGTGCAGGCGGAGCGGGCATCGGTGGCGGCTGCGTCCACGTGGACGCAAACCCCGTGCTGGCAGCAGCGCCACCGTGGCTGGCCCGTTGACCGCCGCCCCTCGCCAGCCCACCACTCCTCCCTAGCAAGGACGGCTGCCGCTGCTGTTTGTGCCGGGTCCCCCCTCCCGCGCTGCCCTCTGCTCCTCGCCTTTGCTGAGCGTCGTCCTGCCGCCCACGCCCTTTCTGCCGTCCCTGGTATCGATTGGGTAGCTACTGGCAAGGTGCGCCGTGGGTTGGACAGCGAGCGGCCGCACTCTGCCAAGGGGGGACTGGTAGGGTGTTTGGGGGGGTTGGGGGGGCAGGGGGGGAAGGGGTACCGCGTCTGACGACGGCCCCGGTACCCCCGGGCGCGCCCCACGTGGACCCCCCCCGGCCCCTCGGCTCCCCCCTCCCCCCCCCCCCCCCCCCCGCCCCCCCTCGCCCCGGACACCACCACCGAGAGCGGGGCGCCTTCGGGCGCCGGGGGGGCCGCGGCCCCCCCCCTCCCCCCCCCCCCCCCCCCGAAGACGAGGCCTACTCGTCGGGTGGCCGCCAGCCGCCGACGCGGGGCCCGCTGCGGGCGTATGCGCGGCTGGTGGTGGCCCGTCCCTGGACGGTGCTGCTGGTGACGGTGGCTGCGGCGGTGGCGTCTGGGGGCCTAGTCGCGGCACTCAAAGCGGTCACCCTCAGCGACCCGTCGAACGAGTCGTTCCTCATCCGGGACGACGTGGTCACCCGCCGTGAGCACGCGCTCGCCGCCGCTCGCAACGGCGCGGGCAGCGCCGGCGGTGAGGCGGTCACCGGCGACGGCCGCCAGCGGCTCATCTCGGAGGCGCACACCATGTGGCTGTTGGTGCGGGACAACAGCGCCGCCGAGGACGCGCTGTCGCCGGCGGCGCTGCGGCGGCACAAGCAGCTGCTCGACTCGTGGCTCAACTCGGGTAGCTACCCGGACTTTTGCTGGCGCAACGCCGCCGCGCGGCTCGACTGCGACCGCCGGGTGCCCGCCTGTGAGCCGCCCACGACGGTGCTGTCGCACCCGCTGGCGTACGGGATGGTGGCCAACGGCACGGTCTGTGGGATGGAGGAGGGTGACCGGCTGCTGACCGACGCGCAGGCGGGCGCGCTCCGCCGTGCTCTCCTCACTGACACGGGGGGGGTGGACCCGGTGTGGGCGGGCGCCCTCGGCACGGACTTTTCCGCCGCCTCCCCGACGACCCGCTTTGTCCGCTCCCGCGTGCCGATGGGCGCGCCGCTCCGTGGCTTCGACAGTGCCGTCAAGGAGACGGCCGCCCAGGACAAGGCATTTTTGGAGTGGATCCTGCCGCTGGCCAACGCGGTGTTGGATGTGGATGAGCCCCGCGGGGTGACGGCCAAAGCGGTCGGCGACACTTTTAACAACGCCATCTTTGGTGACGTTGCCAGCGCGGACCTGACCTGGTCGCTTGCCGCGATTGCCTTTGTCTTCCTCTTCATGATTATCCACATGCGGTCAGTCTTCTTAGCGGCTGTAGCCATGACGCAGATCCTGCTGTCGTTTCCCGTCACCTTTCTCGTCTACTCGGTGGTGTGCCGCGTCAAGTTTTTCTCCACGCTCCAGGTCTTGAGCGTGTTTTTAGTACTTGGCATTGGCGCCGACGACGCGTTCATCTTGGCCGACTCGTGGCACCAGGCGGGCGTCGCGCTGGGCAGCGCCCGGGCAGAGGACCTCGTCGACCGCCTGTCGTGGACGCTGGTGCGGGCGGTCATGGCCATGGCGGTGACGTCGGCGACAACAGGCGCGGCGTTTTTCATCACGGGCCTGTCGGCGGTCATGCCGATTAGCACGCTCGGTATCTGGGCAGGGCTGCTCATCCTGATGCAGTACTTCCTGTGCGTGCTTATGTTCCCCGCCGCGCTGGTAATTTGGCAGCGCAACTGGCGGTCGCGGAGCTGGCGGCGTTGCTTCCGGTTGTCACCAGGGGCCGAGGGCGCGGCCGGCGACGCGTCGACTAGGTTAGGGACGACACCGCCTGCAGCCGATGACCCAGACAACCCTGCAGTGGTGGTGAACGTGTCGAATGACGTCCGACAGAGTGAGGAGGCGGTGGCGGCGACGGAGGCGGCCGTGGTGTTACCCCCTTCTCCCCCGTCTCCGACGACCGATGACGAGGGTGCTGTCCAGGCTCCTGCGGCTGTCGCTGCCAATTCGCTGGATGAGAATGCGGCGGACGCGCCCGAAGAGGGGATAGTCAAGGCTGGTGGCGTGCACCCCGCATCTCCCTTGGAGCGGCTGCGCCCCGTTGAGCGGTTCTTCCGCGGCCCGTGGTTCCGCCTTGTCTGTCGCGCTCGTTACGTGTCGGTCGTGGCGGGGGTGGTGCTCTTTGGCCTGGGCACCTGGCAGACAGTGCAGCTCGAGCCGCTGGACGCGCCGGAGGAATTTCTACCGTCTGATCACTACCTCGGCCTGGGGTTCAGGTGGCTCAACACGCGCTTTAACGCTGCCGCCGATGCGCGCTCCCAATCGCTGGTGTCGGTGGTGTATGGGATAACCGACGTGGACCGGTCAGGGACGTCCCGGTACGAGCCAAATGAGGTGGGCGTTCCCCGCTTTGACCAAGACTTTGACATGACGTCGGCGGCCGCACAGGCGTCGGTGCTCGCCATGTGCGACACTATTGCTGACGACAGGGCGCTTGTCCTGCCCGATGTTGGCGAGAAATCGTGCTGGATGCGAAACTTTCAGTCCTTTGTCGGGGGCACCTTTGTTGACTACCCGTCAGCAGCGGCCCTTGCGGATGCAGTGAGTGCCTTCCTTGTCGCCCAACCGTCGTTTGCCGACGCCAAGCTGGTCGGTGTCGACACGGAGGCCCAGTCGCTGGTGTGGTTCTCCCTTCAATTCTTCTCTGTGATCAAGCCGTTTGACCCGCCCGGGGTGCAGAAGGCCTCGCGGGCGGCGTTTGAGGCCGCTGTCAGCCGGGTTGCTGCGGCCGCCCCGTTGGGGGTTGCCCGCCCTTATGCGGTGAATAGTGCCTGGGCGTTTGCGGTCTCCCAGGACGAGTTGGTGCGTGGGGCCCAGCGGGGGGCGGGGCTCTCCCTGGGTGTGGGGCTTGCGGTCCTCATTGCATCAACGCGTCACCTGTACGTGTCCGTGCTGGCCATCCTGTGTGTTGGCGGGGTGGTTGTCAACGTTTTGGGCCTGGCGAATCTTGTGGGTTGGCGGCTTGGCGTTTCCGAGTCCGTGGCCGCGACGATTGTTGTTGGTTTCAGCTTGGACTACATCCTTCACCTGGCAATTGACTTCACCGTGCACTCTGGCAAAGCGTCTCGGGAGCCGGAGCAGGGAAGGGGGAAGGGGGCGGTGTGCTCTGCAGAGCGCGTGCGCGACGCCCTCACCGAGTATGGTGTGAGCATCCTGGCTGGGGCAGTAACGAGCTTTGGGGCCGCCACGTTCCTGTGGGCCGCCACGATTGTGTTCTTTGTACGTTGTCCCCTCGCCACGCCGTCGGCCTGGTACATACATGGAGTGCTGGTTGAGTTTGTGCGTCACACCTTGAGAGCGCTTCTTGTGCTGGTCGTCGTCCCTTTTTCTGACCCGCTTGGACGGTTTGTCGCCTGCCATGACACCATAGTCTGCCGCTCTTGTTGATGCTGCATTCCTGTTTTAGGACAAGTTTGCGTTCTTTGTGCAAGCAACGGTGGTGTCCAGCCTGGTGTGGTCCCTCCTTATCTTCTCGGGCGCTCTATTGGTGGTCGTGCCCGAAGAGGGCGGGCGCTGGTGGACGGGTGACCTCCGCGACGTGGTCACCTGTGGACGTCGCTGTTGGGCGGCGGCCAAGGGCCCCCCTTCAGTTAGGGAGGGTGGCACCCGCGACGAGGAGGCTTCTGTCAACGCCGTCGCCAAGCGTGGCACCGCCCATGGCGGCGGCGGCCGTGGTGGCGGCGAAATCGACGACCGTGGCGGCGGCAGCGGCGACGGCGGGAGCGGCAGTGGGAGTGCCAGCGGTCAGGGGGGGGTCGAAGCTGACTGGTCCGGCACAGCCGCCCCCGAAGGGTCCAAGGGACAGTCCCCCGACGTCACGGACTACACTGCCCCCGACGGAGCGTGACCGGCCGTGCCCTCCACAGCGCAGCAGGGGGAGGCGCCCTGCGAGTGTGCGAGCCACTCACTGTAACTCAACCTCATCTCTTCTTCATGAGTACACTTTTGAGGGACGCGTCTCTACATAGCTGGGGGGATGGACTGCAAGGACTGTTCTGTACAGTCTGTCGCGGGACACGTCCAATTAGATACCTCTCAGTTGATGAAACGATAGTCCATGGCGAGGGACTGTACCGCTCGTGCTTCAGGTCTGCCGCTCACGGTCCCTTGGTGCACGCAGTGCCGACGAGGGCTGGTGGGGGGGGGGGGTCGGCACGGCCAGGGGAGATGCCCGGCGGGCGCTCGATGGGGGGACGTCGCGACAGTAACAACACACGGGAGCGGACGGCAGGGCTTGGGCCGACACGAGCCACGGCGGCTGTCGCCAGCCGAGCGGCCGCGACGGTATCGCCTACCGTCCCCCCCGTACCGCTTGGTGCGTCCGTCGCCGCTGTGGCGCCCGCCCGGCGTGCCGGCAGCGCGGCCTCGCCGGGGCGGACATGACCCGCGCGTTGGCCCTCCTGCGCTGCAACAACGGCCGACGCTACCGCAGACGGCGCCAGCGGCGGTCGCGCGCCGCCATCGGCACCGCCGGCGGGGCGCCCCCCCCCGTATCGACAGCGGTCCACGCCGCCCGCGAGCTGGTCGCTGCCGCCCGCCGCCACTGCCCCCCCGTCCGGTACCCGCCGCCGGCCGCTGCCGCTCAATCACCGCCGCCCGCCACCCGTACGTGCCGGCCCGTACGCGGCTGCCCGCCGTTGCCACCACCGCCCACCCGCGGCGACTGACTCCGCCATCACGCCGGCAGCGGCGGGACCGGGCAGGCTGTGCGGAGAAAAGGGTGCTGGACAGCGCACCGCCGTGTACGTCAACGTTGCCGTTTCGATAAAAAAAACTGCCGCAACGAGGCTACACGCGTGCGCGCCCGACCTCGTCCGACGCACCCAAAGGACCTGTTGACCAGGCCCGGCAAGTGGGAGTCCGCGTCATGAGTCCGGTACCTATCGGGGCCTAACCCTAAAGGACCCCGGGCGGGTGTTGGCGCGTTCGTCGACGGCCGCTGCCGAGGCCGCCAGCCTGCTGGCGGCGGTCGTCGCGCAGCGGTCCGCGTGCAACGGCCGTGGTCGTCAAGCGCCGCGCACGGATGGTGGCCGTCCCGCCTACCTTGGCCCCTGTTACGGTGGCGGCGCCGGTGGCGGTGACGGCGGCGGCGTCTTCGTCGTCACTTGCGGCACCTGGGGAACCGCTCTGCCGGCACGCGGGGTGCGGACGATAGCCGGGGGGCGCCCGGCCGTGGCAACGCCCGGCTGGGGGGTGGGCAGGTTTGCGGCGGCGGGCTGCGCTGCGCGCGACCGTGCGGCGGTACAGTATACTTGACCCGCCACCCCGCGGTGTGCCCTCTAAACCAGCGTGAGGCGCAAGGCCGGATTCTCTTGATTTTCTTGCGGAGACGCTTGCGCAGCCTGGCGCGCAAGCCCTTGTTTGAGCAAATTTTGGGTCGCAGAGCAAGCTGTTGAGCAAGATCATGCCCATCAGCAATAGAGGCCCTTGCAAGGTCCGCAACGTCCGCAAGTGGCGTCGACGGGGTTCCCAGGCGCTTGCTCAGACTGTGCAAGTCTTTGCGTATCGATTTTTGTGTGCTTTGCCGTAAGCTTGCCCGTTACGATGCGTTCGACTGCGACGTGCGCAACCGGGATGGGTGTGAAGCGCATGCCACAACGATACTCCTCGTAAGAGAGAGCAAGCCCGCAGCGGCCCTCCGCATAGGAGTGCAAGCTTTTGTGTGATATTCGACCGAAAATGTGGGCCAGAGGTTGCTGTGGGTGGGTGCGCAAGGGGCCACGCAAGCGGAAGCATGCCGATTTCAAAAAACCCGCGAGCGACGGTTTAATGGGCACAGCGCCGCTGGTCGGCGTGGCCCACATCCCTGTCATGATTGTCCGATCCGAAAGGTACTATTGAATAGAATTGGCAGTCATGGACTTACGCTTTCATGCCAGGGTTGTACAATCCCACACGTTGCATGAAAACGGGCGTCGACGGCGGCACCACGGCTCAAGCGAACCCGTTTCGTCGTCGCGAGCGTCGCGTGCCGTGATAACGACAGTCTACCTCACTTCGGCTGGCTAGTCCTCGCTTTGCGCCTGCCTGCTCGGACAGCCTCGCGTTCACCCCTGGTCCCGGCTGTGTAACTGCCTGCTCGGGCGACCTCACGTTCACCACTGCTCTGTCGCCCGCCCCCTCCCCCTCCCTCTACTCGCCATGGGAAGGGAACTTAAAAAGGGCACTCGGGGCAATGCCATCCGCTTCATCACGCGGTCCAAAGTGCTGAGGAAGCTGCAAGTCTCCCTCAAGGACTTTCGGCGGCTCTGCATCCTCAAGGGTATCTTCCCTCGGGAGCCAAAGAAGAAGGTGGAGGGTCCCAACAAGACCTACTACCTCCGGAAGGACATTGCTTTCCTTGCCCACGAGCCGCTGCTGGCCACCTTCCGGGCATCCTCAGCGCACGCGAAAAAGATCCGCCGGGCGGCGGCCAAGAAGCAGACTGACGTGGTGCGAGCGCTCAAGGCGGGGCGACCCCGGTACACCCTCGAACATATTGTGCGGGAGCGGTACCCGACGTTTGAGTCGGCCGTCCGCGACCTTGACGACGCCCTTTCCCTTGTGGCCCTATTTGCTTCCCTCCCTGCCCGCGCGCCAATCCGTCCGACAGTGGTGGCGACCGCCAGCCGGCTGCTCGCCGAGTTTACCCACTATGTTGCTCGCACGGGGGGCCTGCGGAAGACTTTTGCAAGCGTCAAGGGCTACTACTTTCAGGCGTCGGTGGCGGGTGAGCTCGTCACTTGGTGCGTCCCACACCGGTTCAGCCAGGAACTACCAGCCGACGTTGATTACCGGGTGATGCTGACTTTTATGGAGCTCTACACGGCGGTGCTGCATGTGGTCAACTTTAAGCTTTACTCCCAAGCTGGGTGGGCTTATCCGCCCACCGTAGACCGGTCGGTGGCTGCGTCTGGGCGGTTGCTGGCGGCGTTTAAGACGCGCCCGGTGGGGGTGGCTGCCCCTGACGCGTCGGCGGTGCCGACACCAGCCATCTCCAAAGACGCCATTGCCGCAGCTCAGACGCGCCTCGCTGATGTAGTTGCTACCAGTGTCGCCGAAGAGGAGGACGACGAGGAGGGTGGGGCTGACGCTGATGAGGCCATGGCGGCTGTCTCGGTGGGCGGTGGTGCGCGCACCTCTGGCGGCCCTGCGGCCGCCGCTCCCCTTGGCACCTCCACCCCTGGCGCCATCACCCCTGCGGACGGGAGTGGGGACGAGCCGACGGGCATGGCCGTCGAGGCGGGTGACGGGGCGCCGCCGGGCGCGACAGCTGCGATGCCTGACAAGATATTCGCCGGCGCCATTGTCATTCTTGGCCGCGAAACGCCCGTTCCCGAGCTGGAGTTTGCCCTCTTGTCGTGCGGTGCTGCCCAGGTGATGGCCGAGGATGACATTCCTTCCGACGATGAGCCAGTGGCGCCCAAGCCCAAGAAAGGTGGCGCGGCGGCGGCGGCGGCGGCGGCGGCGGCGGCGCCAACTCCCTCCCGCCGGCAGGCGCTGCTGGCGTCTGTCACCCACTGGGTGGCGGACCGACCGTCCATCCGTGGCCGCCTGCTCCGCGTCGAGTACGTGCAACCACAGTGGGTGCTGGACAGCGTCAATGCGGGGCTGCGCCTGCCGACTGCCCTCTACGCTGTTGGTGCGCGGCTGCCCCCCCACCTGAGCCCCTTTGTGGACTCTGCGTCCGAGGGTGGCTACGTGCCTCGCTACCAGGCCGTCCTCGACCGCATCCGGGCGGGCGACGAGTCTGTCGTTGCCGAGGCGGCCGCCGCCTTTTGCGGACCTGCCGACGACGACGGCGGCGCGGACCGCCTCCCGGGGCCGTTTGGGCGCTCGGACGGCGGTAAGGGTGCCGCGGCGGCCGACGCGACCGCGGCCGCGCCCCTCCCCCCTCCACCCCCAGCAGCGGCAGACGCGGATGGCCCGTCACCAGACGAGGTGGCCGCCACCGACGCGGACGACGCAGCCGACGCGGCCGACGCGGAGGAAGACTCGGAGGAGGAGGACGTAGAGGAGGATGAGGAGGTGGTGGCCCTCCGCGCCGCACGGGAGGAGGCCAAGGCGCACAAGCTTGCGTTGAGTATGATGTCCAAGAAGAAGCGCGCAACGTACGCGCGGGCGACGGCGCCCGAGCGCAAGGCCGCCGCCAAGGGCAGCAAGCTCCTCGCCAAGCGCAAGCGCCTCGAGGCGGCGGCTGCCGCTTCACCCGCAGCTGCCGCGCCGGCGCCGGCCGCCAAGCGCGGCAAGCGGTCGGGGGGCGTGGTTTGAGGGCGTACCGTCGGCCTGCGTGAGGGCTCTATTGGTTGGAGGGGGGGAGGAGGGAAAGGGAGGGGGGGGGGAGGGGGGGGTAGTTGGGCGGGCGGCCTGCCTGTGTCCCTAGCCCCCGCTGCGCGGGGGTGAGCGGCCTCGCTTCGCTGCTTTTCTGTTTCCTCTTTCAGGCTCCATCGGCAACGGCCCCGCCCGTCCCTCCTTGGCCCCAAATCGTCCAGCCAAATACTGTACCTCTGTTGCCCTTCCGCGGGGAGCCGCCGAGCGCTGCGCGCGCGAACGCCCGCTCCGCCCCCACCGCCGCGCCCCCCCCCCCGTCCCCGCCATGCAGGCCACAACGCCGGCCCGCGGCGGCGTCGGTGGACCCTCTTGTGCCCCCGGGGGGGCGCAGCGCCCCCGCCCCCCTCGGCACCCCGGCACGGCGCAGGCGCGCCGCAGTGCCGTCGCGGTCGTGCCGCGCGGGCACCGGGAGGGCGGTCATGCCGCGCGGGCACCGGGCGGGCGGTCGTGTGGGGTGGCAGACGGCGCTGGCGGGCGCCCGCGTGGGCCGTATGGCCGGCGAGGCGGCCCAGAGTGCCTCCTTTCGCCCGACGCAGCCGGCGGGCCACACCACCGGGCGGGGGGCACAAAGGAGCGGGGCAGTGGGGGGAAGGGGGGGGGCGCCGGTAAGACACTGACGCCCGGGGCGGCCAAACCCCCTCCCTTTCTCTCCCACTTTCCCCAACCCCCAGCGTGCCAGCCGCGGTTGGTCCGCGGCGGGGATTCACCCGCAGAAGGCGCCGCCGTCCTCCCTCCTCTGACAAAGCAGTATGCGCGGGTGGAGGCCTCACTCACCGCCCGGCCAAGTAGGTGGGCCGCGCAGTAGCCAGACACGGCGGAGCTGCAGGGCAACTACACACACAAAAAAAAAATAAGAGCAGCCCAAAAAGGCGAGAGGGGGCGCTGCAGGTCGCCGCCCCTTATGGAGCGACGGCGGCGCCCTCCCCTATCGCCCCCGCCTCTTCCTCCTCTGTCTTGGCAGCCGCCCCCTCTGGCGGCTCGCCCACCACCTCCACGGGCTCCCCCACCGACGCGGCGAGGACGACCCCCCCCCCCGGCGCCCGCGCGTTGGCGGCGGCAAGCGCCTCCAGCGGCTGCAGGACCCCCTCGGTGGTGAGGACAAAGGTCCCCCAGTGGACGGCCACCCCCACCTTGGCGCCCACCGTGGCGGCCAGCGCCACCGCCTCGGCCGCGTCCATATGCTGCGCCCGCATGAGCGGCCGCGGGTGAGTGGCACCAATCGGCACCGCCACCCCGTGGATGGGTCCGAGCGCGGCGGCAACCTCCGCCCACACGGGGCAGTCGCCGCTGTCGCCGACGGCGTAGAGGGTCACCCGCGGGGCGGAGAGGACGTAGCCCCCCCAGAGGGACTGGCACACGTCGGTGAGGGAGCGGCGGGACCAGTGCTGGGCGGGCACAAACGTCAGGCGGGGTGGGGGGGGGCCACCGCCGCTGTCGCCGCCGCCGCCGCCGCCGCCGCCGACGCCGCCGCCATGCCCGTCGGCGGGCGCCGCCGCCGTCGCCAGAGGCAGGGAGGACCACCAAGCCACCTCTGTGACGGCAGCCGGCGGCACAGACGGGGCGGCGCGGTGGAGCCAAGCGGCCAGCCCGAGGGGCACCACCCAACGCGCGTCCGGGAGGGCATCAGCGAGCGCCGCCACGCTCTGCTCGTCTGCGTGGTCGTGGTGCCCGTGCGTGATGGCCACGGTGACGGGCCCCGCGGCGGCGGCGGCCAGCACCGCCGCCAGGCCCGCCACGTCCTCAAAAGGCAGGCCCTGCAGCCGCACCGGCGCGGGCGCCCAGGCGGGCCCGACGACCCGCCCAAAGACCGGGTCGACGAGCACGGTGGCGCCGCCCGCCTGGAGCAGCGACGACCCGTGGCCGAGCCAGGTGATCCGCCCCACCCCCGCCGGCGGCGCCACCAGCCCCGCCACCGTCAGCCGCCGCACCGGCACGGCGGCGGCCACGGCGGCGGCGGCTGCCGCGGCCACGGGGCCGACGCCCACGGACGCGGCGGCGGCGGTGTACCAGGCGCGGGTGGAGAGGAGGGTGAGGAACCGCCGCGGGCGGGGGAGGCCGGGGAAGGTGGCAAACGGGTTGGAAAACGCCCGCCCGTCGGCAGAGAGCGTCGTGGCGGTGACCGCGCCGGGGGGGGGGGGGGGAATACCGTCGCCGGGTAGGGGAAGGGGGGGGGGGAGAGGCGCCAGTGCGCCACCACCGCCGCCACGGCGACGGCGCTCACGGAGAGGGCGACGAGGAGGGAGGGGCGTCTGGTCGTGGCCATGGTAGAGGAGGAAGTGGGATGGCAAACTTTGCCATCCCCTTGAAGGGGGGGGCGGCGGAGGTGGGATGGGCGGGGGGACGCGGAGGAGTCAGGGGGGGTGGATCGATCGTGAAGGCGGGAGAGGTAGTATTCTAAAGAAAACGACCCACAATGGATCCGTCGTGTAGGTGGGCTACTAAATCGTTGTGGGTCGCTCTGGGGGGTGTGGGAGGGGGGGAGGCGGGGTGCGTCTGGGGGCATTTGGGGGGGGGGGGGGAGGGGGATTTATGGGGAGGAACTGGGGGAGGGATTTGTTGAGGGTTCGCTCGGGGGGGGTACTTGGAGTGTGCTTCTGGGGGGCCTCGGAGGGTTCGGGGGAGCTTGGGGGGCCTCATGGAACGTTACGTGTTCCCGTTGGTGCGGCGTGCCTCTCACGCCCTCCCGGCGCATCGGGCTGGGGGGAGCTGGCTCAGCAGGGGGGGGCTCGCTGTTGTCCAGGGGAGCACGGGAACGTTACTCCTCCGTACTGCACAGCGTCACAGCTGTTAGACGTGGCGCCCCTGATGTGACACCCTGTATTCCGACGTAGAGGCGAAGGGACGCGCAACACCAGCGGCAGACACGGCACTTCCTGTGCCGTCTGCCCGTCGTGTGCATTGGCGGTGCCTCCATCTTGTCCGTCCCGATCTTTATGTCAAGATTTTGTGGCTACGTGTCCACGATGGACACCATGGATGACGTTTCTGTACCTGCTGTATTGAGCGGGCAGTTGGCGTCGTTGGGTATCAAGGGTGAGACGACGTTACGTGCGCCGGGAAATGCTGCGCACCAGGCTGTGGTCGCTGTGAAGAAGCTTGATGGCCTACTCGCGTCTCACGGAGGGGGAGCCCATTTTTTCGTTTCTCGTATCTTTGAAGGAGCATGTGGGGAGGTCCGGGACCGGCTGGGGTGGACCACCTTGGTAGGCCGTGTGGGGGTGGTGGACCCTGAGGATCGCTTTTCTCAGGGTGTCATCAACCTCCTCGTTCCCCACGCCTACAAACACGCCCGACTATCGCGTGTGGCCCTGCGTGGCGTTGCCCGGTCGGGACTCGGGCAGGCGAACAACGCTTCGGATGGCGCACCCAGTTCCCCTCGGTCTCCGGCAGCCGCGGCCTCCACCGGGGGTCCGCTTCTGAGCCCCCCTTCGTCACTTGTAGACGAGCTTGAGAGGACATCGTCACCTGGCTTGGACTCATCCGCTGCAGCCCCGCGTGCGCCATCGCCCACGGCATCGTCTGGACAACACGGCTATTTCCCGCGTCGGCCGCCTCTCCCTCCATCTGCTTCGCCACCAAGTCCTTCGCCTCCTGATGTCCCCCGATCTACTTCGCGTGGTGCACTGACAACACCACACCCATCTTCCGCTGACCCACCAAGCACGCCCCCGAGTTGTGAGCCGCGCTCTTCCCCACCCGGGGATCCGCTGCCATCCTTGACATCGGGTTGTCTTGGTTCATCGTCGTCGCAGGCCGAGGTTAACTCGGAGCTCAAGATCTACAGCAGCTCTCAGCCAGCAACGCTGCGTCCCAACCCCTCTGTCGCGGCGATTGTTACGGAGATGAGCTCCAAGGCGCAGGCGTTCTCAAGGCCCATCAAGGTGTTTAAGGTGGCGGCGAGCTGGTGCATTACTGCGCTTATGGTGGCAATGCAGACCGACGGGCGTATCAGACAGGACTTGAACCTGTCGAGGGAAGCTCGGCGGGGACTCATGATTGCCCTGCGTGAGCGGTGGTGGCCTTGTTGGCAGGCACCAATCGGGCCTTCGGGAGAACGATGTGCTGCCAAGCCGCCGGATGGGAAATCCAATGCGATGGACGGATCGGGGGCGGACAGAACCTTCTCTGTGTGTGCATTACGTGTAAATACCGGTCATGTGCGTGCATCCGTGGCGGCTTCCAAGCACGTGAGCCTGGGATGGAAGTCAACGGTGGTATCCTTGCTTTCGCTTAGTCGGGCAAGAGACGTCTCTTATGGCGGTCAAGTTGCCACTCTACTGCTGCTGGCATCTCGAGAAGGCACAAATCTGTTGCCAATCATGCGTCTGTGCATGGAGAAGGACTGGTCTGTGCTCCTCCACGCGCAGGCCATCTAGCGATCGCTTACCGTGGCCTCGGGAATATTTGGACCTTCCTGGGCTGCAACTGCTGAGCCGCCACCCCCTCGCACCCTCCCGAAAGCTGACCGTCAACATTCCATTCTGAACGTCGCGGCATCTTCATTGGCATCATCTCCTGGCCCATCATTGGCGCTCTCCACGCGACGCCCAGAAGCAGCAGAAGCAGCGCCACGAGACGCACTGCCATCTCCAGTGACGGCGGCATCTCCGGTAGCACGTCCTGCGGGACCCGCTCCCGCAGCTCAGGCGGCGCCACCCTCCATGTCGAGGACGCCGGTCAGGCCGCCCCTGACTGCAACGCCGTCGGATGCCCCTATCCTGCCTCCAGCTCCATCAGCCCCGCTGCTGCCGGCTCCTCCTCTGGCGGCCCTATCTACGCCGACCGCGTTCATCCCTTCAACAGCCCCGCAAGTGGTCGCGCCGACAACTACAACATGAATACGAAATGAAGCGGCTTCTTCCATAGGGACAACGGCGGCACCGCCACAAGCTCCTCTTCGAGAAGTGGCACGACCTGCGCTAACGTCAAAGTCTGCGGCGCCTTCGCGGGTGTCTTCTCCGACGGCGTCATCTCAGCTTGCCCCGGCCATCCTGTCTACGGCGCAAGACGTGGCGGCAGACTTGCGGGCGGCCTCAACGCAAGCTGTTTCAACGCCACCGTCCACGGCGACCCCGGTGGCGCGGACATCCATTGCGCCGGCCGTCGGACCAGCATCAGAACATCTGCCTACGATGCCGCCCGATTCACCTCCATTGGCCACGTAGACGGCCACGGACGACGCCTTGCTGGTTGAGAGGACGCTCGTCTCGCCAAGACCATTCGCATCTCCGCCAGAAGCAACATCGCCTTCAATGTCACCTGCGAGGACTGCAATGTCAGCTGCTTTGGCCGTATTAGCCGCCAGTTCAATACCGGGATCGTCTACGAGGGCTAGTGCTGGCACTGACCTTGCGGATTCGGACCGATCAACCGGATGCGGAGGATGGCGGCCGCCCCACCAGCCAAGTTCAAGGAAGGCCGGCAATCGGTCGCAGTCAAGGGCGCGGTCGTGGACCTGCGCGAGAGGTCCCGACTGGGAGAAGACGCGAGGGTGTGCCTAATGCCTTGGGGGAAGGAAGGCCGGGAGATACGCGCGGAGGCACCGCTTTTGGCGAATGCGAAGACGCCGGAAGAGTGGGAGGTAGTCCACGACGCTCACTGCGTCCCCAGCCGGATGCGCCTCCTCCAAAGCACCGTCGAGACAGTGATCTGGAGCGGTCGTTGTTCGGCACGTGGTGGACTGGACAAGAGCGGAGGGGTAGCTGAGGTATACGTTCGGGAAATACAACATGGCTGGTTGAAGATGGCAGATGATGTCAGGGCTCCAACCGCGGATGGCGATGCGGTGCCGCGTAAGGCGCGGTTCTGCGAAGAACAGGGGGTGGCGCCGGTGCGGCGCCTCGCGGAGCCCACTGTGCCGTCGAAATGCCATTGTTCGGTGCTCCAGCAGTAGACGGGGCCCTCTCTGCTCCACACTCGACCACGTCGTTCCCCCCTTCCCGCTCCCAAACCGTCTTGGAGCATACCAGAAGAAACCCAAAGGGCAAAACTAGGGTTCATAATAAGTATTAGCTTAGTGCCGAAATTGGATGAGAATGTCGGCGCTCGAAGCGCCCTCCCCGCAATTACCCTCGGAGTGGCAAGGCACCCGGTTCCATGCCGGCGATAGAACGCCTCTATGAAAAGCGAGTGAGCACGAAGAACTAGCGGCGGCGAGCAAGTGCACAGGGCGGCCGCCGCCTGCCTCCGCGTGTCCAACGACGAAGCCAGTATGCAGTGAGCTCGAGATTGGACACAATAGAGGAGACACAGAAAGATTCAACGGGGGCAGGGAGCCGCTACGATAACAGGGGCTTCCCGCCGCGATTCCGTCCGTGCAGCGGCGGGCCTTCGGTCGGGCCGTCCGGAGCAGGGGTGGGGCAAGCGGGAGAGCGGGCGCAGAGAGGGGCTGCGGGAGCAGGACAATGCCGCCGCGCGTACGTCCGTGAAATAGCAGGCCCCAGGTCGGGTACTCGGGGGGGGCGTGCGACGGGGGGGTGGCCGACATGCGTTTGGATACATGGATAGCCGCTGCGCCAGCGCCTGCCACTGCAGCCAGCGGTCCCCCCAACAGCCATTGTGAGCGGATGGGGGAGCAAACGGTTGGAGCTGGCACATCCGAGTAGGACAGTGTGGCAAAAACCACTCGCGCACACGGCACCCAAGTTGGGGCGGTGCGCAAGGGCTGCCTCCCGTGTCGGGGGAACCGGAAGAAGTGCAAGTTGCACACACTCTATCCCTGTTGTGGGGTAAACCCCCCACGACAAAACCAGAAGATGGTGTGTGAACCAACAGTTTCTTGGTCGGGACGGGGAAGCGAGGCCAAGCCCCGCTGTCCCTCCCCTTATCCCCCCAGGGTCCCCTCAGAATCTCGCCACTCGAAATCTCCAACCCCAGCGCCTGCCCACCGGGCCACACGAAAATTCAAGACGATTGCACGTTGGATTTACTACTAAGCTAACTATCCCTAACTTAGGGAATATGGACCCAAATGCAGGGGGAGAAGCGGGTCAGGCTGGCTGCCTGCCGCCACTTACATGGCACGTGTTGCCCCCCTACCTGGGGTCAATACTGCCACAGTGCTGGCAGGTGTTGCGTGGTATGGATAAGGGAGCGGCGCGTCCGCCAACCCTGAGATGGAACGACTTTTCATTGACGATGCTGAGGACGAGGACGAGTCTGACTACGACACTGAGTCTCAGAGTGCATCCGCCGAAGGCGGCCAATACAATGGCAAGGGAAAGGGCCAGAGCAAGTGGGAGGAGTACGACACGCTTCGAGGCCGGCCGTTGGGGCGGCAAGCGGCGAAGCGCGCAGCGCACGTGGAGAAGAAGAAGGATGCTTTTGAGGCCTCCCTGAACACACCAAACAAGGCCATGCTGAGCGTTGCGGACTCCAAGGCAAAGAAGGCAGCCCTGGCCGAGGCGGCGTACCGTCTGGAGAGCCGTAAGGTGGCCATGGACTTCTTCTTGCGCCCTGAGAACAGGGGCACGCTGGAGGGGATCGAGTTCCGCTCCGTGACGCTGAAGCTGGCGGTGGACCTGGGGAGGGCGTCGGCGGAGGCCGTCTTTGCCGAGCGCGCCTACAGTAGGGGAGCTGGTGTCGTCGCGCCGTCATCAGACAGTGCGCCAGCGCGTACCGGCACGGGGAGTGCGGCCACGCCTGGCAGTTCTGGCGCCAACCAGGGCGAGAGACCACCGTCACGCGGGACGCGCTCAATAGCAACCAAAGTGGCCAAGGCCCAGGGACGCCATCGACGCTCTGGATGTGGACCTTCCTGTGACAACCCCCGGCACTGCAGCTCCGGGAGCTGCTTCTGATACCGCCCTTGTACCTGCAGCGAATGATGGAAGGCGTGCTGAGGGTCTACGCCGTGGGAGTGGGCGGTCGGTAGGGGGTGATGTAGCTGAGGACGATGGGGTGGACGTCGATGGTGAGGGCAGCGTTGAGCGCGCTGCGATCGTCCTGAGTGGCCACCCTGATGATGACGAGGGCGACGACGGCGATGACGACGATGACGAAGAGGAAGGGGACGCGGATGGGGTCGGGGACGTGGACGGGGAGCAGACTTAGCGCGCTTTTGCGCGGTCTTAGTATGCTGCGTCGTAGTAAAGGGAAGGCGTACGTCATGCCCTTTTTTTTCCCGGGCTTCATCGACGGCTTTTCTTTTTCCCACTGGAACAACGTGTCTGTGCACTCCGATAACGCAACCGTCGTCCCTCACAAGGACCCATCACAACCACCAGATCGTTGTCCCCTACTCCCCCAGTCGTTGTCCCTCACTCCCCCCGTCGTTGTTACCCACGCGCCCCCATCGCCGAAAGTCGCCGCTGGAACAACAACCGCCACGCCGTTGTCCCCACATCGGATAGACAAACGCCATCGCAAGCGCCGCGGCCAGGTCGTCGCCCACCCCCAGCGCCACGGCCGCACCGACAAACGCCGCGGAAAACACGGGCGCCAGGTCCTTGTCACCCCACCGCGCGACGACAAACGCCGCGGCAAGCGCAGCGGTCACGTCCTTGCCTTCCCGCCACCACTCTGCGTAGGCGAACGCCACCA
Organism: Pyropia yezoensis; assembly: GCA_009829735.1. NCBI lineage: Eukaryota > Rhodophyta > Bangiophyceae > Bangiales > Bangiaceae > Pyropia > Pyropia yezoensis. Next base: position 3,106,444 of record CM020620.1, read on the forward strand.
CAAGCGCGGCGACCAGGTCCTGGTCCCACCCCCCCTGCGCCGCGCAAGAAAACGCCACCGCCATCGCGGCTGCGAAGTCCTCCCCCCCCCAGCGCCACTACCGCACAGATAAACGTTGGGGCAAACACGGGCGGCAGGTACTTGCGCCCCCCCCGCAACGCCGCGCAGGCAAACGCCATGGCAAGAACGACGGCCAGGTCCTTGTCCCCCCCACCCGAGCGCCGCGCAGGCAAACGCTAAGGCAAAAGCGGGGGCCATTTAGGTCCTTGTCCCACCCCCCCCCCCGGCGCTGCACGGACAAACGCCACGAAAATCGCGATGGCCAGGTCCTTGCCTTCGCCAGCGCACCAACGAACGCCACAGCAATTGCGGCGGCCAGCTCCGGGTCCCCCCCCCCCCCAGCGCCGCACGACAAAAGCCGCCGCAAACGCAAACGCCAGCTCGTTGTCCCCCCTCCCCACCCATCTCCGCACCGAAAAACGCCGCAGCAGGCACGCCGGCCAGGTCCTTGCCCCCCCCCAGCGCATCGAAGAACAACGCGGCAATTGCGGTGGCGAGGTACTTGCCCCCGCCAGCGCACCGACCAATGCTGCCGCAAGGGCGGCGGCCAGGTCCTTGCCCGTTCCCCCCAGCGCCGCACGGACAAGCACCGCGGCAAACGCGGGCGCCACGGCCTTGTCCCCCCCCCCCCCCGCCGACATATGCTACAGCAATCGCGGCGGCCAGGCCCTTGTCCCCCACCCCCCAGTGCTGCACCGACAAGCGCTACCGCAGTGGCGGCGGCCAGGTCCTGGTGCTCCACCGTAACGGCACAGACAAACGACGAATCAGGCGCGGCCGCCAGGTCCTTGTCCCCCTCCCCCAGCGCCGCACTGACAACCACCGCCGCACATGTGGGTGGGGGCGCCAGGTCCATGTTCCCCGCCCCCCCGAGGGCCGCAACTACAAGCGCCACCGCAAACGCGGAGGCCAGGTCCTTCCCCCCCCCCCCCCCCTAGCGTCGCACCGACAAACGCCACAGCAAGCGAGGCGGCGAGGTCCTAGCCCCCCCCACCCCAGCGCCGCACCGACAAGCGCGGCGGCAATCGCGACGATCAGGTCCTTGCGCCCCCCACCCCAGCGCCGCACCGACAAATGCGGCGGCAATCGCGGCGGCCAGGAGCTTGACCCAACCATCCAGTGCCAGCACCGCATCGACAAATGCCGCGGCAAGCGCGGACGCCAGCTCCTTGCCCTGGTCCCCCAGCGCCGCTCCGACAAATGCCGCGGCAAGCCCGGCGGCCAGGCGCCTGTCCCCCTCCCCCCGGCGGCGCCAACCAGCGCCGCCGAAAGCGCCACCGCCAGGTCTTCGTTCCGCTCCCCGGCGGCGCGAACCAGCGCCGCGGCTGGCACCACAGCCGCATTGTCGTCACCGACCCCCCTCGGCAACAGGCGCCGCCGCGAAAACCCACGTCACGTCGTCTCCCCCCCCACCGACGTGGGCAGACGGAGCTCTCAAAGTTTGTTGTGCTGCAGTGAAGGAAGCGAATAGGAGGAAAACGCAAACAAAATGAGGGCGTGGGGTTTATCTACTGGTAGGGACGGACGAAGCGGTCGCGGTGCTGCCAGACGTGCTCGGTGAGGCAGCCCTTCAGCGACGCATGCACGTCCCTGTCCGTTGCATTGGACCAGGACATGAGCACCTGGAGCAGCAAACCCTCCGCCGGAACGCCGGCCGGGGTGTGCGCAAGACCCGGTCCGGCTCCGATGACGAGTGCCTCAGCACTGCCGACCCCACCCCCTCCTCCTCAATCAGCTGCCCCCCCACCTGCGGGCGCACCCCAACCGCTGCCACCCCCTCCCCCCCCACCTCCAGGTGCACCTTCATCACCGCCTCCGCTGCCACCCCCTGCCGCACCACCTCCAGGTGCACCCCCAGCACCGCCACCGCTGCCACCCCCTGCCGCACCACCTCCAGTTGCACCCCCACCGCCGCCACCGCCTCCCACGTCATCCGCTCCCCCTCCCACACCACCCAATCTCTCTTCCACTCCACTCGGTCCTTCCTCGACTCCACCCGGCGCACCTCCACTTGCAGCTACACCCCCATCGCGACCGTCTTCACAGCGTTGAGACTCTGGGGAGGCCTCGTCATGTCGGCCACCTCCGAGCCGCTTCCACCGCCATCTGCTCCACCACCGCTTCCGCCGCCATCTCCTCCATCGCCGCTCTCCGTGACCTCACCTTCCCCCACATCTGGTCCTCCCTGTCCATATCCTGGGCGAGAGCGCGACACGTACCTATCACGGCGTTGCTCAGTAGCCATGCTGTGCAAAATGGCAATCGCCTTGTCCGTACAGATTAGGTTAGACACAGAGTGGGCGCGGGCAGGATACAGAGCCACATTAAAGCGGCGCGTCAGTACGGCGTAGAGACGCTCAACATCCTTCCGTAACGCCTCTTGCAGGCGATTAAAAGCACGCTCTTTGTCAGTGGAGGGCTCTGCATGCGGCGACATGAGAAAAGCACCGCACGGGAATATCCCGTCCACGAGGCAATAAGGAATCCGAAAGCGGGTCCCATGCACAGAAATAGACAGCCCAGACGGGGGCCAACGCCTCTGGGGCACCTTGGTCATGAGCGGGCTGTACGCAAGCACATGAAGGTCATTATCGCTGCCAGGTGCCCCGGCGTAGATGTGCCAGATCCGCATGTCTTCATCACAGACGGTTTCCAGCACGACCGTGCGCTTCCCGTGCCGGTCCTGGTACATGCCGGCGTGTGCAGTGGGGCATGTGCTCCACTCCCAGTGGGAGCAGTCCAGACTGTTAATACAGCCTGGAAGTCCCCTCTCAGCGTTGCGACGCATGATGCGCCTCAGGTCCTCCAAGGTCGGCACCCGGAAGTACTCGTCCTGGTATGTTCGCAGAATAAAGGCCTCCAGCCGATTGGCTGCCAAGGAGATTGTCGTCTTGCCCAAAGCGACATCCTCGTCGCCGCGGTCCATGCACTCCCCATAAACAAGAACACGAAAGGCGCCAATGAGCTTTTGCAGGGGGTGGGCTTGTGGCCGGCTGGTGGCGTTTGGTCGCTGCTGCTCGAGAACGTCCACCAACTGCTTGAATAGCAAGGCGTGATCTCCCCACAATTTAATGAACTTTGTGACTCATTTCTTGTGCTGCATCTTGAACCTCTGACGCTACGAATGGTAAGCTGCATGTGAACGACGTATAGTACGTGTACTGTAAGTCTGTAAATACATCGCGAGAATGGAGGGCTTGAGGAGGAGCGAAGAACAGGCCCATGACGGCGCTCATCATCTGCGTGACCTGTACGACTGCGCCAGGAAAAGCTCCCTCTTCTTGTGGAGAGAGGGAAAGGCGCTCACCAGCAACACGTCAGGGCATGCACGCGGGCTCTGGCAGGTATGTTGTCTACTCAGCTCATGACACGACTCGAGCAACCAGCGCATTGTCCTTCTGGAAGTGCTTTTGCTGCATCGGTCACGGGAAGCCTGGTGGTCCCACGAGCCAGTCCAGTTTCCCGATGCGCGCGAAGGCGGTGGGAGCGTGGAGGAGTGTCGCTTCAGCCGTCGGGCAAGAGCCGATCTCTCAGTAAAGGCACCCCTCAGTCAAGCTCTGTTCCCTAAACGCACCGGGAGGGGCACCTCGTACGTTTGCTAGCGCAACGAGGTATGTGAAGCAGAGGGGCGCCAGTCCCAGGTGGCGGAGACCCCCCCTGCACCCTGCACACTCGAGATACCAACACGCTTATTTTTTCAAGTTTTTTTCTTCATGCGCGGCCTTCCCTTGCCCCGCCGTCGCTGCCGCGGCGGAGTCCCTCGCACCGCCCTCCACCCACTCCCGCCCATTGTACACGGCACGGCGGCGCGCACGCCATCCCGCCTCCCCTCCCCCCCCCCCAGTTCCCCAACCCATGCGCATAAGACACATAAATAACGCGCACCCACGGTTCGCTTGCTTAATCAGTCTCTCCGGAGGGACGGCGCCGGCGTCGCCCCCCCCTCCCGCTCCGCTCCTTCCCACACGAGTCTTACACGCGCCGCGACGAGCGCATTGACGCCATGGCCAGAGGCGCAGCGTCAGCGTCGTCGTCAACCACCAGCAGCGACCGGCGGCCACCGGCGCCCGCGGCGGGCGCCGCCGCCGACGCGGCCACGGCGGCGCGCGAGGCGGCCACCACCGCCCGCCCCGCAGAGGCGGCGGTCTCGCCCGGGAAAAAGCGCTGGAAGCGGAAGGCGGGCGCCCACAAGCCGCGGGTGCGGAAGTCGCGGCGGCTTCCCTCGGTCGCCACCCGCGATGCGGCTGCGCGGAGGTCTGCGCCATCAATCGCCGCAGCGTCCGCCACGGCTGGCACCAGGTGTGCCGCCGACCGGCCAAGGACGCCGTGCGGGGACACGGGCGGCGCGCGCAGGCGGACGGCCAGGTCCACGTGCGGCGCGTCCTCTGCACCCGCCTTCCACAGCAGATCCTGTGGCGGTGACACGACCGACAGCGTGTATGTGCCATGGCGGATGGTGGCGGTCGGGGAGAAGCCATCGTCGGTCAGGGACACGTGCAGACCCGACTCGGCCAGCGCCACGCCCCCGGCCTCGTGGTCGGCCGACAGGGGCTCCCCATTGACAGTCACCTCCAGGCACGAGTAGCCACACTCCATGGCCGAGACGCGGTCACCGCCGGCGCCCAGGACAGCAACGGTGCCGAGGAAGGAGCTGCCCCGCCGAGGCCCCGCCTTGAACAGCGCATTCACGTGCAGCGACGCATCAGCGAGCAGCGCGTACGTACGCGACGGCTTACCCTGGAAGTCATACTCAGGGGAGCCGTCGAATGCCTGCACGTGCGGGTCCTTGATGATGTGCCCATAGTAGCCGTCGCCGCCACCAAAGGACGGGTCAATCGGCACGGGCGCGTACGAGTCGGGCACGGGGCCGTAGCTGTCGGGTACGGGTGCGGGGCCATAGCTGTCTGGCACAGGGCCGTAGCTGTCGGGCACGGGCGCGTAGTAAGGTTGCTCCCGCGCAGGCACCGCCCGCGGCGGCGGCGGCGCGTATACCGGCTCTTTGGGGGCGGGCGCGGGCGCCACTGGCGCCGCCGGCACACCATAGCTGTCAGGGAAGGGCGCGTAGTAGGGCTGCTCCCGCGCAGGCACCGCCGGCGCGGGCGCGTCGGGCGCGGGCGCCGCCGGCTCCTCCACTGCCGGTGCCGCGGGCGCCGCCGGGGCGTCCCCGTAGGTGGGCGCGTCGGGTGCGGGCGCCGCCGGCTCCTCCACCGCCGGCGCCGCGGGCGCCGCTGGGGCGTCCCCGTAGGTGGGCGCGTCGGGCACGGGCGCCTCCGAAGCAGGCTTCTCATCCACCGGCGCCGGGGGCGCACCGTAGGTGTCCGGCGCGGGCGCGTCGGGGGCGGGCGCTGCCGGCTCCTCCTCAGCCGGCGCCGCGGGTGCCGGTGCGTCCCCATAGACCGGCGCGTCGGGGGCGGGCGCCGCTGGCTCCCCCGCCGCCGGCAGCTGCTGCTCGGGCGCCGCTGGCGCGGGCGCGGCGCCGTACGCGTTCTCGCCTACCGGCTCCTGTCCGTCCCGACGGGGGGCGTCGCCGCCGCTCCTCCCCTCAGGCGCCACGTAAGTCGGCTGTCCTCCATAGGTGGGCTGCCCCCCCCCATAGGTGGGCTGCCCCCCATAGGTGGGCTGACTCCCGTAGGAGGGCTGCCCCCCATAGGTTGGCTGGCCCCCGCCGTACGTCGGCTGACTCCCGTACGTCGGCTGCCCCCCGTAGGAATGCTGCCCCCCGTAAGTAGGCTGGCCCCCGTAGCCGTACTCCTGCTGCTGCCCCCCGTACCCGCCTCCCCCGTACCCGCCATACCCCCCATAAGCAGACTGGGGCACCCGCTGCACGCTACCGTGCGTCGGCTCATAGCGGGTGCGGTGGTAGTTGGTCGGGTACCCATACACGTTGTACTGCCGTCCGTAGTCGTACTGCTTGTCCGACACAGGGGCGGCCGCGTCGTCGTTTGCCGCCGCCGCAGCCTTCTCCACCGCCGCCACCGCCACGGTGGCGGGGGGGGGCGCTTCTGCGGTCGGTGCGGCCGACGCGGCCGTCGCGGCGGTCGCGGCCACCGCCAGGGCGGCCACAAGGGTAGCCTTGACCGCCATGGCGCCGCGGACGTTAGTGCGCAAGCACACAACCACCGGCGCACGCGCCGGGGTGCCGGGGGGGGGGGGGGGGGAAGGCAGAGGGGCAGGGAGGTGGAGGTGGTGGATGGGAAAGGGGATGAAGAAGAGGAGGGGGAGAGGTGCACGAGAAAGGGGGTGGGGTGGGGGGTGAGGGGCGAGGACAGGGCGTATAGACCCAAACGGCGGCCGGTCGACGGCACTTCCGAACTCCCCTCTCCACGCTGCGGAGAGGAGGGGCGGCCGGTTCTTGCCCCACCGAGCCGACGCGCGGCCCCCCGTTTTGACCCCTTTCCCCCTCCCCTCGCGCCGCTGCCGCCGCTGCCGCCGCTGCCGCCGCCGCCGCCGCGGCAGCCACCGCGGGCTGTCGGCACACGCCACGGCAAGGCGCGTCGTGGTGGTGGTGGACCAGACTGGCGCAGTGCATGACGGCCACACCACGCTCAGGGGCGGGGAGCGGGCGGGGCAAGGCGGGACGGGGAGGGGCGGGGCAGAGGACGGGGGGGAAGACAGCGGGGGCACCCCACTCTCGCCCCCCCCGGCCTCCCGTCCCGCTCCACCCCACCCCGCCAGCCGGCGACCACGACGCGGGGCGTTACGGCAGGGCAGCAGGCACCATGGCGGCAACCGGCGGCCCGGCGGCCATCCGGCCAGCCGCCCGCCCGACCGTCACCCACCTACTCAGCCACAGCCACCCGCCCGGTGCGCCCCCCGTGGCCGGTGGGGGTGGCGGGGGAGGAGCAGCCACACGCGCGTCACAGCAGCGTGCCGTGGACACCCATGGGAGGCAAAAGGGGAAGAAGAGGCGGCGCCCTCTGGGCGCGAGGGGGGGAGGCTACACCCCGACTCTCAACCGGGGGGCCATCGCGCGTGCTAGGGTGGGGGGGAAGGCCATACCCCCGCCGCCGCCGCCAAGGGGGTGCGACGCCGTCGACCCGCCGGGCGTGCCACGGGCTGTCACGGCAGGTGGCGGCGGGGGGCAAGCGCGTGAGCCGCCCCGCCACTACCGCCGCCGCCGCCGCTGCCGTCGCCGCCGCCGCCGTCTCCGTCGCGCCCTCCTCGCCCCCCACAACAACAAACGTTGACCCGCCAGCAGCGCCCCGGGGACGACAGCCCCGACAGCGACCTCTGGGACGAGGAGGGGCGCAAGGACGGGGGGTGCGCGCACACCCCCCTCCACCTGCCCACCTCCCCCCCCCCCATTCCCCCACCCCCCGACGCCGGCGCCCACACGCGTACGCCCAGATGCGCGACCGCACCCGCGCACGCGACCGCCACACAGGGCGGTCACCGGCGTGCCGACCCCCCCAGACGCCCGCCGGCCGCGCCCCACCTTGGCGATGGTCCCCGACGAGGCTGACACGCCCCGCGTGGGCGCCACCTCCCCCCTGCCCCCTTCACCCCCCCTCCCCCCCCTGCCGCAACAGGCGGCAGCAGCAGAAAGCAGTGAGCGGGCGGGAAGGGGCGGGGGGGGGGGGGGGGGGCCCCCCCCCCCGCGGGGGGCCGCCCGCGCGCGCCGGGCGGGGGGGCGGCGGGATCCCCCCCCCCCCCCCCCCCCCCCGCCGCCACACACACCGCTCATGCTGATGACGACGACGCACGGACGGTAGCAAGAAGGGACAGAGGGAGGGGGTGGGGGGAGGCCGGTGGCAGCCATCCTCCTCTGGATGGGGTGCACCAACGGGCCACCCGTCTGGCCAGGCGGCCCGGGGAAAGGGGCTAAGGGGGCGGGGAGAGCAACGGGAGACCGACGCGGTGGCCACGCGCGTGGCATGGGGCAGGCGGTGGGAGACAGGTGGGGGGGGGGGGGGGGGGGGGGGAGCGGCGGGGATCGTGCGTTGCGGCTGCGCAGGGGAAACCACGTCACTCGCGCCCACGCGCACGGGTGTTGGTTGACGGGCGACAAGAAGGGGTGGCCAGGGGAGGGGGCTGCCCGCGGCTGATCGCCTGGGTAGGAAGGGGGAGGGGGGAAGGGGGGGGTAGGGCAGTCAAGCAGGGAGGTGGGGAGGTAGAGGGGTTCCAGGGGAGGTTGCCCAGACGGGGGGGAGGGGGGGGTGGGGGGCGGGTGGCAGAGGCAGGGGGCGGGTGGGAAGAGGGGTTGGCGCTTCCCCAGCGAAGCTGGAGAGCGGGGGGGATCCCCCGGGAGGAGGGGGGAGGGGGTAGGGCCATTGCATGACACCCCCCCCCCCCACGCACGGCTGGGGTGGTGCCACCCCGCGCGCGCGGCGGCGGGGAAAACGACGGTCAGCCGCACAACGGTGCGTGGCGGTGGGGGGGGGGTGGCCGGCGGCGCGCGCGGAGGCCACGCGACGGCCGCCGCGGCGCGCCACCCGTGTTGCCCCACGCACGGGCGGTGGGGGTGGGGGGTGGTGGTGGACGTTCCCGTCACTGCAATCCCCTGTCTGGGGGGGCGTATTGGTTCTTTGGGGAGTCACCTCAGTCGTCAACCATTTTTTCGTACTTACTGTTCTTGTACCTACTGGTACGTAGTCGGTGGGTGCGCGTGCATCCGGCGAGGACGCCAAAACACCCAATGCGAGCCACGGGAGGCACAGGACAGGGTGGCCAGATCCGGCTGGACCCCGACCCCCCGCCTCTCCCCTCTTTGGTTGCGTGGCGGCCGACGGCCGGATGGCGGCGGCAGCTGTCTCGTCTCCCCCCCACAGCCGCGCCGCTGCGCCACGCGTGGCAGCCGTCCCGCCCCTTTGGCAGCGCCTCTCCCCCGCTGCGACGAGCGGTCCTGGACGTATGGACATTTTGCCCGCCATCATAGTCATGATGACTTGGAGGGGAGGAAACCAGAGCGAGTCCCGGGGGAGCGGGAGGGGGGGGGGGGGTGGGTGGGGGGGGTGCGGCGACGTGACGAGGCAGGCAGGCGGGGAAGGCAGCGAGCGCGCGGGCGAGGCACAAGGCGAGAGAGTGAAGGGGGGGGGGGGGGGGGGGGGGGAGCGTGCGAGGGTGAAGGGAGCGGCGGCTGCCGCCGTCGCTGCCGGCCTACCTCCCGCGCTCGTGGCAGACGGCCGCGAGTCGACACGCCGCTGGGGGGCCCCTGAGGCGCACCGCGCCGCCCACGGCCGTCGCTGCGGGGGGGAAGGCGGGTGCCCGCGCCCTGCTCTGCTCCTCTGCCTCCCCAGCCCCACCCGCGTGCGCGTCTACCTACCGGCCTTGGCAGGGGCGCCCCCGTCTTGTCCCTGCTCCGCTGGACGTCACCGCCGCTGCTGTGGCCCCGCCGCCGTTGCCGCCGTCACCACTGCTGCCGCGCCGTCTTTGCTGCTGCTGCTTGAGCAGCTGCCCCCGCCGTGGCGCGCCCACCCCCCCCCCCCTCCCCCGCGCCCCCCTCCTTGGAGCTGCTGCGCAAGAGGCATGGAGCCGCTGCCCCCCCCCTTCCCCGCCCCCGACCTGGGCGGCCTCGTCGATGAAATTGACGGCGGCGGCTACGGGGCGGCGCCGTCGTTGGCCACCTCCCGCCGGCCGAGTGGCCGACCGCATGCGGGGGGGGGTGGCTGCAGCCGCAGCAGCAGCGGCAGCAGCAGCGGCAGCGGCGGCGGTGGGGGCGCCGACGGGAGGGCGGGCGGCAGCCTGGGGGGGGGGGGGGGGGGGGGGTGGGCGACGCTGGCGTCGGCCTGGGCGGTTCCGGTGGCGGCGGCGGCGGCGGCGGCGGCGGCGGCAGCAGCTGCAGCGGCGGCAGCGGTGGCAGCGACGGCGGCGGGGGCTCGGATGGAGGGGCGCCGGCCGAGGGGCTGGGGAGCCCCCGCCACCCGGTCCGGCGGTCGTCGGGGCGGGCGGTTCCCCGCGGCGACCGGGCGGTGATGCAGTCGCACCGGGAGGGGGGGGGGGGGCGCGACAGCGGCGGCGACGGCGGCTGTGACGGCGGCGGCGGCAGCAGCGGTGGTGGCAGGGGTTGGGTGGCGGCCACGGACAAGGGGCACGACGGCCAGCCGGGGCCGTTGTCGCCGCCCTCCCCGTCGGGCGGCGGCCGTCGGGCGCGCGCGCTGCAGGCGTTGTTTGCCGGCGTTGGGGGGGGGGGGTCTGGCGGCCGAGGAGACAAGGGGCGGGCGCCAGGGGCGGCTTAGCCTTTTCTCATTTTCCCCCTTCTTTTGGAAAACGGAGGGAGCGTGGGGGTGCCCTGGGGAGGGTCGGCGCCGCGCCCAGTGGCGCGACTGCCGGCTGCGAGGCGGATGCCTGGTGGCCAGGGGGAGCGTGGAAGAGAGGACTCTGCCGCTAGTGACGGCCGCGGACGTGGGGAGCACCGCCACCAAAGATGGGGATGGCGGCGGTGGCCTGCAGGGGAAGCGGGGGGAGGAAGGAGGGCAGAGGGCCGGACGGGCCGTTGCCTCGACAGCTCGGGTGGATGCAGGCGGCCCAAAGAGACCGCGGCCATCGGCCAAGGCGAGGCCGGCCACCAGGAATAAGCATTACAAAAACTCGCTGGAAGAAGCGGCAGTCGAGGTCACAGAGGGGGGCGTGCGTGGTGCGCACGAGCCGCGGCGCGCTCGCTCCCGCCGACGGCGAGACGCCACGCCAACCGCCCCACACTTCGCAACGACCGCCGCCACGCTGGACCGCCGTCCCCGGGGGAACGCTTGGGGAGTGAGTGGTGGCGGCAGCCGGCGGCGGCGGCAGCGGCACGACGACCGGCTGTCGCCGCGCCCGCCGTGGCCTTTCCCCTCCCCGGTCGCCTTCCCCTCCCCCCGCCGTACATACCCGCCAGTCGGCCGCGGCCGGCGCACCATCACCGTCGTCGCCGCCTTGGGAGTGAGTCCATGCCAGGCAGCGCGGTGGTCTTGTCTGCCTGCCGAGGACAGCAGGGGCGGTGGCGGACTTGGCGGCGGCGGTGGCGGTGGGCGGCGACAATGGGTGGCGGGAGGCGGTGGAGGCAACGGCCGGAGGCGGTGGAGGCCCCTAGGGGTGGGGGGGGCGGCGGCGGGCGGCGGGGGGGGTCGCGGCGGTCGGTGTTTGGTTCACCGGCCGCACCCGCCACGAGCGGCCGCCGCCTTTCGCGGCGACAAGTGGTGGCGCGTGCGCGCACGCGATTGCGGTGGAAGGGTGGTCGCGCGGGAGCAAGGAGGTGCCGCTCTCCCGCGCGGCGGCCCGACGAGAAGGAAGCTGGGTGATCACGCTGTCCCTGCCTTTGCATGAGCAGGAAGCTGGGTGATCACGCTGTCCCTGCATTGGCATGTCCGCCAGCTCAATACAGTACATACGGTGCATCCTGAACGGGTGGATTTTGCAAACGGTGTTCTCGCCAAACGGCAGTCACCACTGGTTGCACAAACTCCAGTGGCGCTCCAATTTTTGTGCTCGAATCCAAGTGCGCTGACGCGACCTTCCATGACCTCGCCAGACAGTGGGGGCGGGCGGCGCCACGCAACGGGCGACCAACTCAACCGTCGCCGTATCGAGGCTGGCTCACCTCGCGTCGCGCGAGATTCAATACAGCAGGTGGAGGACCCCCTCCCCCCAAACTGTCGGGGCAGAGCGGAAAGTGGCTGGCGCAGAGCTCAGAGAGGGGGGGGCGGGGCCACTCTCGCAGGCGAGCGTCGCCGTCAGAGCCACACAGTCTGGCTCGGCGACCGTACAGCGTGGGGGACAGGTCCTCGTGCTGGCTGAACCCTCCCCCCCCCCCCCACCATAGTGCAGGGGTGCGACAGAGCGTCTTTCACGCCATGCGTGGCATGACCTCTGCGGACGGGAGCGACGCGCCTGGGCTGCGCCAACGGGGGCCCCCCCGGGTGGGCGCGCCCCCCTTCCCCGCCACGCGCGGGTCGGATTTGATTTGGTCGCAGCCGGCGTGACACCAATGATTGGGCGCCAGCGGGGGGGCTCTCGGCCCATGCTGGCGAGCGGGCTGCTGGCCAGCGCGCCCTGACCACTGCCAGCAAAAATGAGCGGCTGCCTCGCACCGCGACAGCTACTGAGGTACAGACGCAGGCATGTGGTGGCTGGCCGCCACCCCTGTGACGCCGACCTTGTTGGTCCAGAAGAGTACATGTATGTAAAGATATCCCGTGGTGGCGTGGCACCACGTGCGTCAAGTCCACCAGCAGTGACCATCCGGGTCGCGCCATGCGGGCCGAGGCGGAAGCATTCCAGGCCAAGGGCACTGCTGGGGGTTCGTCGCGCGTTGACAGAGAAAACCCCATTGGGCAGAGGCTGGCGAGGTGACCCTCTCCTGATTTGTTGGCCTGCCTCGGTGGGCCCAACCAGAGGACAGCAGCAAACGGGATGGGGTTTTTGGGAATGATCGGACCACCTCTCCTTTGTGTTGCGTGGCAACCAAGCCTGGAGAGCCGACGGGTGGTGCGCCGGCACATCGAAAACGTTCTGCTTTCCTCTTTTGACAATGGAAATCACCGAACGTTCCATGCCCCGGCCAGCAGTCCCGTTGCGTTTGGCCACACGGTTGGTCAGTGGGTGCCGATTCAGCTCGGGGTCGCACCAAGAGCGGCTCTCGTGTTCACAGTTTTATCGGAAAAGTTGTGCTAACCTTTTCTGCTCATGATTACGTCCAGACCTGGCCAACCTGGCGCCTTGTCACCTCCTCGTTGCCGTCATGACACCTCCACCCCCTGCATTTTGGTGGGCAACCGCTGGGCCAGTCTGTGACCTCGGAGAGTGGTCACGAGGCACTGCCAGGTCCCAATTGGCCCTGGCCGTGTGTGTGGTGATGGGGATGGGGCTGACCATGCCCGTGATCCCCCGCTCGCGCGCGAATGGTTGTCACGTCGCGGATCTCGGCCCGGATCTCATGCTTGCGTCCCATTCGCCCACCGACGGAATATGCTGACGGTTCAACAGGCGTGAGGCCGGGCGGCACGCGCAGCAGGGCGTCCGTCACCGTCGCCTGCATGAGCCGAATGCGGCCCGACCAGGATCCCTCATCCCGCCCTGGACGCGCCCTTTTGGCCCGGTTGGGTGGGTAGCACACGCCGACACAAGCTGGCGACCAGAGTCTGTCGGTCAAAGGGGCCGCGCCTGGCCAACCGCCGACGCAGGCAGTGGGAGAGTGTTCCACACTTCCACACTTTTGGGTGGGGCGCCCCCGTCCACCTCCAATCTGCCGGTCTGACCAGCACACGGGCCGTGACATGGCGGCGCCTGTCCAATTGGGAGTCGCGTCGGCCCTCCATTCGTGCCCAGCCGAGCGCCTTACATCACCTTCTGCCCCACTTGCGGATGCATTTTGCATCGACGGCGTGGCTCAAGGGGGTCGTGCTGGCCCTGCTGGCTGCTGAGCTGGCTGACCTCGTTTTCTCTCCCGCAGGGCCCCCCCCCTGAACCACGCCCCGATGCCTTACTGTGGCAGGCGAGCCTCTGCCCCGTCAGTGCTGTGCTGATGCTGTGCCGCCCGCGCCCGCTCTGCCGAGGTGTGATGAGTTGCTGCGTCCAGGGGGGGGGGGGGCTCTAATCGCACCCCTTCGTTTTCTCCCAGGGACTGCTTTGCTGCTTGTTGGTGACCACCCCGGGGGCCCAGAGCTCCCAGCCAGCCCACCCTTCCGCGATGTTTGTGGAAACTCCAGCCTTGTCCGGCAATGGCGCGCGTGTGGCTGGGTGGGTCGGGGGGCCAGAGGCCGGCCGAGTCCGCGACCACCGGGGTGCGAGCGGGGGTGTGCAATTGGGAGCTCCCATGGGTTGATTGCGCCACGCCACGCCACGTGCGCCACAGGGCCCAGGCGGCCAGTGACCAAGCGGCCTGCCTTGCCCAATGCTGGGCGGGCGTGGACGATGCACTCTCCCCCGCCCCCCGTTTGGATGGGGCGCTGATGGCGGTCTGGCCCGGGCGCCACACCCGTTCGAATGGGGGTGTGCAGCCGTGGCCGCGGCAGTGGCGGCCCAAACCATTTGTCCTCGCTGACATAGGCACACGCGTGCGGCGGGCTCTGGGGGGGGGTCCAGCACACGGGGGCTCAATGCACTGCTAACACTCTGGAGGCTCCCAGGTGGCGCGTGCTGTGAACGTGTCGAGTTGCACCAGGGCCTCATCAACGCGACCACCTGGACGCGGATCACGTTGCCCCTGTTGGACAGCCGTCGCTTGCCATCAGCCGCTGGGGTTACTAAAGCCCGAGCCCACCACCACCCTGCCAACCGGCTCTCTCCCCACCAACGCACTCCCCCGTCGTCGACCGTCGCCGTTGCCGCCTCTGCCGCCTGCCGCGACTATCATCATCACCGTCGACGTCTTGCCGGCGCGCTTTGCCGTCTCTGTTCGTCCCGTCCCCCGTCCGCCCCCTCTCCCCTCTATCCACCTTTCCCGCTGCCTGCTCTCATGCCTGCTCCCCCGCTTTCTTACGTCCTGCCAGTGAACTACTCCACGTCTGTGTCTGAGGCCATCATGACGCTTGCGTTGCGATCGGACCACATGGAGCGGCGGCAGCCTGCCGCGGGCCCCCGGTCTGGCCGGCCAGCCAAGCGGCAACGGAGTGGTATCGCCCACGAGGCGGCCGTCCCCGTCGCGGCTGCTGTGGCCGTGACGACGGCCCTGCCGCCGCCCCCTGCGCCCCTCACTGGCCATCACGCGGAGGTGGTGGATATCGGCGCCTCCATTTCTCCTGTCACCCCTGTCGCGCCGGCTACAGCTCCATCCTGCGTGTCGCCGCACCAGGCGCCGCTGTTGCAAGAGCGCCGGCTGTCGTCGCTGACCGACGACCAGCTGACCGACGCGGTCGCGGCGGTCCTTGGCCACATCATGCGGGACACTCCCGTCGGAGCGCTCCCTGATTCATCGGACCCGCTGTCCCTCTTTTACGGCACCAACACGCAGCCCTTCTCGCTCGAGTTTTACATCAAGCGGGTGGCCAAGCATTCGGGCGCCTCTCCGTCGGCGTTGGTTGTCGCGCTGGCTCTCCTTCAGCGCTGGGGTGGTCTGGCACTCTGTGAGCTCAACATTCATCGGGCCGTGACGACGGCGGTGATGCTCGCCGCCAAGTGGCTGGACGACGTTGTCTACTCGAACGGCCACTATGCCAGCGTTGGGGGCGTGCCGTCGCAGGGCGAAATGAACGCGTTGGAGGTCGTCATGTTGACGGGCATCCATTGGAACGTGGCGGTGGGCAAGGAGGAGTTTGAAGAGTGGGAGCGGGAGGTGGTGCGCATGGCCTCGCTCCTCGACCAGCCGGCGATGCCCTCTGGTCTCAAGCGGAGACGCGTGTGAGCATGTGAGGCGCCTGTCCCCGGCGCCGACCGCGAGCGGTCAAGTGTTTTTCTGTTTCGATGGTTGTGTTCTGCCCCGTTGCACTGTGTTCTATCTTATGCTCTGTGTCTCCATGGGGTGGGATTGCGCGTCTCTGGCCCTCGGCAGGCAGAGACGTGGAGAGGCACTGCTGGAAGCATAAAAGCTTTCCGTTCCCACATCAATAATTATTAGTCCTTGGCCTGCGCGAAGCAGCAGGAGACCCCTTGTTGGAAGGAGCCCGCGTACAACGCACAGCCCTGCACTTGCTCTTCATCTCGGGTCATTGTCTGCTGGTGTAGCCATGCTATGCCGGTCGCCACCGCTGGCAAACTGTCCCAGGTGCCCACTGTGTTAGTCGGCTTTCTGGGAATCTACTCTTTGCGTGCAGCGTGGAAGTGACCCTCTCGGACTGGATGCGCGCAGACACAGGCCAGTTCGTCGGCTGCAGCTCGCATCCACCCTCTCGTAGCTATGTCGCTGCGACCTGGCACCCACTGCTTGTCCCGCTTGTCGGGATAAATCTCCCTCTACTGCTGCCCTGCCGTCGAGTTCTGTTTGAGCTCTTCCACCTTACGCTTCGGGTGTTCCTGTTACTTGTGGCACTGGTTTGGCCTTCGAGAATGTCTTGTTCCACACTGCACTCCTACGCAAGGACGACCGCTTCAACCCACACAGCTGCCTGTTGGAGAACAGCACCTCTCATTCCCCACCATCAACCTGGACAATGCCACACCCCACCCAACCGCGAAAACCCGGGCGCAGCCTTACTACACCGGAGCCCCTTACCCCGCAGTAGCGCACCTGGGTCACGTCGCCAGCACGGCCCCATCCCCACACCCCCAGCATACCGAGAGGGCCCTCGAGCCCCTGGTCACCCCACCGCCCGCCCCCCTCCCTCCCCCGCCCAATTCCCTCCCTCGCCCGGTCACCGCTCCCCCCCCCACCAGGAGCGTGGCGCTGCCGCGCAACGTCCAATTTCGCGCGTCCTCGCCCAGCTGCGTCCTCCCAACCAGGCGGACGACGCCCTGCTTGCAGTCCAGTCATTGCTCCACCACCACCACAAACTGCAAAACAACTAGCACAGAGGGGGCGGACAACCCGTACAAGGGAGGGGGTGCAGTAGGCGGGGGAGGGGGGGGGGGTGGGGGGGGCGGCGGCGGCTGGGTGGATGGACAGCTGCCCTGTCATTCCAGTGACCACCCGCGTTTGTGACGGGTCTGCTGCCAATCATTGCATGCTGTTGACGCAGAGCGCGAGCCTCACCACCCCCACCTGCCACCACTCCCCCCCTCTCTGCACACAAGACGGTGCCCCCACCCGCGGGAAGGATCCCAGCCGCGCGGCGGGGATGGGGGGGGATCCCGGCCGCGGGGAGTGGCGGGCGCTCAAAGAACAGGGCGTGTCGGCCCGCGCGTGCGACGGCAGCCACCCCTTTGTCGGGGCGCGCCGGGGCGCGGCACGCTCCCACGCTCAGCGGAGAGCAGCCGAGTTGGGGCCAACAGGCGCACCAATCCTAAGGGAGGGGGATTTGGGTTCAAACCTTCGCGCGGCAGACTGGGAGGCGGATTGTAAGCTGCGTGGCAGGGGGGGAGGGGTGTGGCGGCAGGGGGCGGCTCAACTAGAGGCCTTGTCACGGGCCAGCACGCAAAGGTGTCGCGCGTTTCAGACAGAGGTGACATAGACGAATTTCTTCAACAGCGTAGCCCTGTCTAATGCGCTCCACGTGTGTTGCATTACCGACGGGTTGTCCATCCACAAGCATCTGCCGTCTTCCCGGCAAGGAGGATGCGACACGCGACGCCCGTCGGGAGCCCCACATGTCCGTCACGAGGACATCAACAGTATGTACGTAGTCGCAAGACTCACCATCGACTGGCCAATCACTGCCCCTGCTTCAGAGTCATTTTTGTTAAATTTATTAGAAAATACATGCAGTGAATCCACGGCCGGTCTGTCACACGGTCGAGTTTGAGGCAGAGTGCAGTACGTAGCATGATCTGATTGGCCCCTGAGTCCCATGTGTTGTTCCTGGCCACCTTCAAACCAATCTGCCCCCAATCAGAACAATCTCGCCCCAATCAAAACATTCCCGCCCCAATCAAACCAATCTCGGCCCCTCAAGCGCCCTCGTCGAGCAGCATTGGAGCTTCACCACCGCCGATTTACACGTGTACGTACTACCAAAAATAAACTCGACATGCGCCACGTGCCAACTGCCGAGTGTCCACAGCAGTTAGTTCCTCTCGAGCGTACGGTCCTCACTCGCACTGGCACAACATCCCCGCCACCGCCGGCGCGTTGTGTCCCCACGTACTCGTCCTCTCCCGACACCGGCCCACGCACTGCCTCGTCTCTTCATCTCCTTTTACTATCGCCTACATACACGCTACTGCTTGCTTCGCCCTCGAGGGCTCAAACGCAGCGCCATGGCATAGAGTGAAGGGCACCTGCAACGGGTAAGTGTTAGGGGAGAGAGGAAGTGAGGGAGACCGATGCATCTGATGCCGCCTCCCCGCCGTCTTCTGCCTCGAACACCCCGCCCTTCCCCACACCCCATCACCGCGCTCCCCCAGTCCCAGTCCCAGGCGACCATCTTTCCTGCACGCCCCGCGTGCTCCTCTCCTTTTCGTGTTCCCTTGTTGTACAAGAGGCGGGTGTGTACAGTACATGGAGGCGGGGGGTGGGGGCCGCAGGAGGCAAGCTGTCTTATGAAAAGCCCCGAGCACTACATCTGTTCCCATTGGGTCGCAAATGGTAGTTACAAGTGACGGCGTGACTTCCACTGTCTCTTTCGAGCAATGCTCACTGTAATGGGTGAAGTGCTCAGTTGCCAACTCCGTTTTGGATGACTACAGATTGGCAGATTGCATTTCCGTCAAAGAATTTAAACTACATGAACGGTCTCAGTCGCAGATAAAACTACTTGCTCCCGGAACAGAAGGCCTTCCACTCCCAGTCTGAGGCATCGATGAGTGAGTTGTGGAGAGAGGGCGGTCACTCAGCCCCGCTGAAAGAGTGTCAGTGGTGGGAGCGCGGCAAGCACGCGTGCGGTCACCCTATGACGACCTTGCTGGGGACTGCGATAAACGGTGTACAAGCACCGGGGGGAGAGGACATCGTCGCACTCTTGTTCTCTGGCAGCCCTCACTCGCGGTGTGTGTTGCGACGGGAAAGAATACTGCGAGTGTCATGTGTGTACCTTGGCGGCACGCCTGCAACGGCAATGGCTGTGTGAGATTGGGACGCCAATGCAGCGAGGTCACGGTGGACCTCGAAGAGAAGCATGGAGTGTCCGCTGTTGGCTTCGATGTCTGGTTCCACCGTCGAGCTTGGCGCCAGCGGAACACATTGACCTGGTCTGAGGACGGCAACTTCTACACAAGGGAGGAACCAACGACCTCACGTGTGTGCGGGACCGGGGTGGACAGCAGGGCGAGGGTGGAAGGCGGATAGACCCGCAGTCCACCGGCGTTCCAATCTCGGTGAGTGGTGAGCGCTATCAGGTGGCCGTGCGAAGTATTCCGGCGGTCGCAATAAATGAGCGGACGCGCCGTGCGCCCCCGCCCGAAATAGTCCTTCCTGGCAGTCCCGCCAGAGGGCGCTGTCATGCCCTCGCGAAACAGACCTTGCGGTCTCGCTGGCGGGTAGAGCGCGGCTGTATCACACACTGTTTGCGCCGTGACAACATGCGCAGACCCCCCCCCCCGCATGCAACCTTCGTACGCGCAGCGGAGAGGGCACGAGGCGTTTGGGGTGACCACCAGGGGATGACCAGGTCCAACCAAACGTATGGCGTGCCACCTGACCAGCCGAGGCAACGACCCGTTTCCTCCACAAAAGATGAGCCAACAGAACGGAAGGGGCGTGCCATGTTGCACCTCGCTACAACACCACCCTCAGTGCCCTGTGCTGCACATCGGATACACACGCGGGGTGGTGATTGGTCCCCCCCCACCCCCGCACGGGAGGCTGCGCCCAAATGGCAATGGTTGCACTTCTCTCCACGCATCGGTGGAGGGGACGGCCTGCGGGGTGGTCGGCCCACAAGGGGGGTGGCAGCCAACCTTGGGAACCCGCCCCTCCGCTCGTTGCCGGTCCGCCCAGCCGCGCCCCCGAAACGGCCGGTCGGAGCGCCCGGCGGCCAGCCAACGGCGGCGCGCAGCACCGGTGCTGGGCCAATGGGTGGCTTGACAATAGCGGGGGCCCCCCCGAGCGAGGCCCCTGCTGTGCCTGCTGCGGGCCGCCGCGAGGTGGCGACCGCGCCGCGTGGGTGGCTGTCGCGGAAGAGGGGCGTATGTGGACGGAAGCGCCGTGGCAGGGGGGTGCGAGCGAGCGGCGGGAGGGGGGCGGCGGCGCCGACAGGGCCCACGGTCAGGTTGGTCGGTCCACCAGTGGGCCCGCCCGACGGCGGCGTGGAGGCGCTGGCGGGAGCTTTTGCCGGCGTTTGAGTGGCCCCGCTTGCACGTTGGCCCTGTTCCCGGTCCTCCCAACCACCCGCCGTGCAGCGGGGTTGGCCCCGTTTCGCCCCCGTTGTAGGCCAATCGCCAACTGCCGACGTCGCGATAATTGGAAACACAAGAACAATGGCCATGCTCCTGGCCCACCCGTCGCAGCGGGGCACCGCTCGTGGCTGGCAGCACCCCTCAAGCGGGGGGCGGCGGACGGCCGCCCCCCCGCCGCCGGCTCCACTGCCAGCCCTTGCAGGGCCGCACTCTCTCCCTCCGTGGGCCAGTGCCGCCAGCGGTGCACCGCCAGCGGAGCCCCGTGGCACCTTCCTCTGTGCTATGTAGGACTCTCCTCTGTCCCGCGTCAATCTCCTCCCCATCTCTGAGCTGGTGATTAGGGGGCCGCGCACCCCCCCACGCCGCGCCTCCCGCCGCCGCGCTGGGCTGGAAGCACACGAGGGGGTGCTTGCGAATGAAACATCGGAGAAAATCTCCGCTTGCCCCGCATCCAACGCCTGGCCCAGGTCCCCAGACGCGGGGAAGCCTGCTGCGACCAGGATTCCTTGCGCCCCCTCGTGTGACCACGAGGACCGACCAACACGCCCCGTGCGGACAGACACACCCCCCGCGAATCCCGGCACCCGCGTTGGGGGTGTTGCGGTGGTGTCGCTCCCCTCCCCCCCCAAACTCAGCAACATGGAGGGGGCAGGATGACAAGGCAACGGTGACTGGGAAGACGGCCTGCCGCGGTGACGTCGCGGCGGCGGCAGCGCCAATCAGGTGCGCTCTACGACGGAGGCTGGGGGAAGGCGGTCGATTGCTCCTCGTGCCGCCGCCGCTCCCCCCCCTCCCCGTCTTCTCTTTTGACGTTGGGCACGTTGGGCGAGTCCTCTCGTGTGACCCTCCCCCCCCGCGCGCTCCTGCCGCCTGTGATGCCTCATGGGCCCTCCCCGCTGTGTCCATAGCGCGCGCGTGCGTTGTGGCGGCCGCGGCGGGGGGCCACGGCGCCCGGCCGGCCGCCCCGCGGGGGGGCGCGGCCCAGCAGAAAAGGCCGCCCAGCCGCTGCCGGGTAGCGCCCCACCCTTTCGACAGCCATCCTTCCACCCCGCCCACCGTCGTCGCGCACGGCTTCCCCGACGTTGTCCACCCCGTGGACCACCCCGCTCACCCGCAGCTCTTGCCCTTGCCCTCTTCCCCCTTCTTTCTGCCGCTGCCACTTCAACGCAGGCCTCCACCGCTGACAACCTCACTCAAAAGCCCCCCCACCAGCACGCTGAGTCCCATCGCTGCCCTTCCCCCTCATTGTGCCTGGTCCTCAGCCACGCCCCTGCTGACTGCTCTTCTCGTTGACGGCCGACGCGAACCAAGACGCTTCCCTCGCTGGGCGCCCCCCTGCTGTCACACGCCCACCCGCTTCGCTGGCATTGCGCGGGCCACCCCCCCCCCCCCCCCCCCCCCCCTCGGCCCCCCCGGGTAGCCCCGTTCTTCCCGCCTCCCACCATGTGCTACCGCGTCAAGGACCGCTTCTACTGCGGCTGCGAGGAGCTGAGCGCGCCCATCTGGTGTCCGTTGGCCCGCGCGAATGGCAGCGTCTGCTCTGACGTGCGGGTGCAGGACGGGGAGGGCACCGCCTACACGTGCAAGTGCGCCGAGTGCGCGACAAACGACGATGACAGCGACTAGGGCGCTGGGGGGTGGCGGGGGTGCGGGGCCGCGCCGGCCGGCTCCCCCCGTCACGGGGCGTCGTGACGCCGCCACCCCCCCCCGTCCTGTGGGCCCCCGCGTCGGGCGCCCGCACCCTGTTCCCAGCGTCGCTGGCGGGGGCGCCGGCGCCCCCGTGGCGGCGGGCGCCCCGCCCGCCGCGGCGGGCCCGCCCCCGCTGGCGGCGGCGGCGGCAGTGCGCAGACGACGGGCGGCTGCGGCGCTGCCGCCGGCCGCGTCGCCGTCGGGCCCGCCCCCCGCCTGTCGGGATTGTGGCGGTTGGGGTGGGCGGCGGCGGCGGCGGCGGCGGCGGCGGCGGCAGCCGTGCCACTGCCGCCGCCGCCAGTGCCGCCGTCCCTGCCCAGCACCGGTCGCCGCCACGGCCGCGCTTGGCCGGCGGGACACCTCCCCCCGATGGGCACGCGCCGCCGTGCCGAAACGTTTGGGGGGCGGCGGGGGGAGGGGAGGGCGAGAGGAGAGGGGGAGGGGGCGGGCGCGGGCGCGTTGGCCGACCGCGCATCCACGCGCGCGTGGCGTCGGCTGTCCCCCCCTTCCGCCTTGGCTCCTGCGGGGGCCCTTTACCCTCTTTGCCCTCTTCCCTCCTCCCCCCCCGCTCGGTCGTTGCCGCCTTTGTCGTGACTGACTAGCGCGCGGCTCCGCAGGGGGGAGGGGGGGCGACGACGGCGGTGGCCACGTGTGGTGACCGCCTTCCTCCCCCCCCCCCCCCCCCCCCCCTGCCCCACTCGTATTTGCCCGTCCCCGCTTGCGCGTTGATGCGGGGCAGGCCCACCGGGGGCGCCAGTGGCGTTTGCCACACACGGCGCCGCCCTGGACCTTGCTAGCGTCGTTGCATAGTTGACCGTTTGCCACACAGGCAGCCGCAGCCGCCGTTGCTCCTAGCGTCGTTGCGTAGTTGCCCTCTTCTCCTCTGATGTCTATTTCATCTCTTTGTTTTTTTCTGCTGCTCTGGTTTCTATCTGTCTTGCTTCGTTCTGTGGAGGGTGGGGGGGTGGGCGGGTGTCAGAGGGGGGTGGCGCCGCCCGCTGACTGTGCTCGCGCCCCATGCCGGTGCGGCATGAGGCTGCCCGCGGGCGGCGGTGGTGAGGTGGCGGCCGTCGCGGGTGAGGGGCGGGGGGGGAAGGGAGGTGGGGAGTGGGCAAGGTGTCTGCTATTTGTGGGTGGCGGCGCCACACGCGTGGCGCCCGCGGCCGGGCGGGCGTGGGCGGCACAGCACCCGCCCACCCGCCCACCCGCCCACCCCCCGCGCCCCCCCCCTTGGTGCCGACGACGGCCACCAAGAAGGCGCGCAGCCGGTGGCGCCGCCGTCGACGGGGGCGCGCTGTGGAGTCGGCCGCCACCGACGGCGCCGTCCCCCACCCCCTCCCTCGCTGCCGCCCGGGCGGCCGGTCAGCGCGGCCGCCGGGTGCGGCCGCCACGGGCGCGGCGGGTGTGGAGCGTAGCCCCGACTCGGACAAAGCACCTCGGCCACACCACAACACAGACGACGCAGTTAAAGAGGAAAAAAAAAAGAGGGAAAGAGAGGAGGGAGAGTCCCCAGTGGGGGGTTGTCGTCTGCCCCCCCCCGGCGTCCCCTTGCGCCCCTTCCGCCGCCCCCTTCCACCCCTACCCCCCCCCCCAGGACTACTCACCAAGCGGCGGTTGCCTACTCACACCGCCGGCGGCCGTGGCGGCGGGGCACCCCCGCCGCCCCCCCCCCGCGCGAGCACCCCCCTCCTCCCCCGCCCCCCCCCCCCGCCGTCCCGGCGTCGGCCCCTGCCACCGCCGCCGCTACCGCCACCACCACCCCCACCACCACCACCCCAACCGCCACCGCCACCGCCACCGCCACCGCCACCGCCACCGCTCGCCGCCACCGCGGCAGGGTGGTCGCCCCAACCCGAGCGGGGAACGCCCTTGCGCCGCGCCCGCGCGGGCGCCGCAACCGCCGCCGCCGCCGCCGCCGCCGCCCTCCCCCCCCCTCCGCCACCGGCGCCGCCCACAGCGGCAAACCCCCCCCCCCTATTAGGCGGGCCCCCCCCCCCCCCGTACCGCCCCGACGGCGGGTAGATCAGCGACACGGCCGCCACAGGGGTGGCCGCGCCACCAGCCGCGCCCGCCCGCGATGGCCACGGCACCACGCCGCGGGCGGCGGCAACGGCGGCGGAATACCCCCGCCGCGGCGGCACCCACTGCCGTCGCCCCGTGGCGGCGGCGCCGTCGTCGGCGGCGGCGGCCGCGGCGGCGACGGCGACACCGCTGGCGGCGGGGCGGCGGGAGGGGCCTGCTGCCGCCCGGTGGGGGGGGGAGGGGGGGCGGGACCCCCGCGCGGAGGCGGCCGCGGCGGTCGGGGGGGGGCGCCCCGACGCTGCCAGCGCGCCTGCCGCCACAGGTGCGGGGGGGGGGGGGGGGGGCGACGCGCTGCGGCCGCCGCGCGTCCCAGCGGCCCGGTGCGGTGGCCGGCCGCCGCCGCCGCCGCCGCTGTCGTCGACGTTGCCGACGGCGGCGGCGGCGGTAGCCGCGGCGGCGGCCGTGGCGGTGGCGACCGTGGCCACGGCAGCAGTCGAGGCGGCAGGTAGAGCAGCTGCGACGGCGGCGGCGGCGACCGCGACGGCGAAGGCGGCGGCCATGTCGGCGGCAGCAGCGGCGGCGGTGTCGGCCGCGGCCGCTTCCGCCGCGTCCCCCAGCTGGCCGGCGGCGACGGGTGCGGCGGCGGCCGCTTGCGCCCCCGCTGGGGCATGGGGGCGGGGGGCGTGCCGCCGGCGGGGGGAGGGGGGGGGGGTCGGGGCCAGCCGGCCGCCGCCAGTCGTGGCGGCGGTGGCGGTGGCAGCGGTGGTGAGGGTCGCGGCGGCGGCGGCGGCGGACACGGCCGCTGCAGCGTGTCGGGGCGTGGGAGGGAGGGCGGGACCGTCGTGGCGAGCGCCGACGCCGGCGCCGGCGCCGTCACGGTGGCCCAGGCCACCGGGGCGGCCGCCCGCGGCGGTGGCGGCGGCGTCGCAGCCGGCGCCGCCGGGGCGGCCGCCCGCATCGGCGCAGCGGCTGGCGCCGCCGTGGCGGCCGCACGTGGGGCCGGCGCGGCCGGCGTCACCGGGGCGGCCGCCGCGGACGGCATCACCGGGGAGGTCGCCGCGGCCGGCATCACCGCGGAGGCCAGCTTGGAAAGTGGCGGCGGGGGTAGCAGCGACGGCCGGAACAGCGCTGCGGGGGCGGGGTGCAGGAAGCGGTCGGCAGCAACGGGCGGCCGCGGCGGCGACGGCGCCGTCACGGCGGCCGCCGCTAGCGCCGCCGCCGCCGCGGCCACCACCGCCACTGGCGCGGTCGCCGCGACCACGGGTACCGGCAGGGGCAGCGTGGGTGGTGGCGGGGGGGGGGGGGGGGGGGGGGGGGGGGCGGCGGCCGTCGCGGCCGGCGGTACGGCGGGCGCGACAGCAGGGGCCACCGTCCGCAGCGGAAGTGCGGACGGTGTCAACGGCACGGTCGGGGTGGCCGGCGCGGCAGGCGTACCGGGTACGGCTGGCGCGGTCGGCGCGGCCAGCGCAACGGGCACGGCCGGCGCGGCCGACGACGGCGGCAGCGGCGGCGGGAGCCGGGGTGACGGCGGCGGCGCCGGGGAGGGCGAAGCGGATGGGACAGCCGCAACGGGCCGCGGCGGCAGCGGCAGGGCGGCCGGCGCCGCCACTGGGACGGCCGACGGCGGGCACGACGGCGGCGGCGGTGGCGGCGGCAGCGGTAGTACTGGCGGGGGTGGCCGCAGGGGCGCCGCCACGCCAGCGGTGGCAACGGTGGTGGCGGCGGGGGCGCCATCGGTGGCGGTGGTGGCGGTAATGGCGGCGGCAGGCCCCCCACCCGCCCAGCCGCCGCCCTTGCCCACCGGCTGGCCTGCCCTCCCGTGCGGCAGCAGCCGTCGTGACGACGGCGGCGGCGCGGCGGGGGGGGCAAATGTCACCTCCACCAGCACCACCGACGAGGAGGAGGAGGAGGTGGAGGAGGTGGAGGGGGAGGGGCATGGCCGGCCCCGCGTCACTGGCGCGGTGGCAGAGGCGGCCACGGCGGCGGGGGTGGTGGTGGCGGCGGTCGCGGCGGCCGCCGGCGGGACCACTGTCACAGGCGGTGAGGGGGGGGGCGGCCGGTCGGTCGGCGCCGCCGGCGGGCTGCTGCCGCCGCCGCCGCCACCGCCGCTGCCGCCGCTGCCGCCTCCGCCGCGGCCGCCGCTGCTGCTGCTGCTGCCGCGGGGGGGCGGCCGCCCCCACCACCGGCCGTCCCCACCACCGCTGGCGCCGGGGGCGCGGTCGTGGCTGCCGCCGCTGCTGCCGTCGCTCCCCGCGCCGGGCCCCCACCTGGCCACCGCCGCGCCCGAGGACGGTACCGGCCGCGGCGGCGACGGCGACGGCGACGGCGGTGGCGGGGACGGTCGCCGCGCCGCCAGCGACAGGGGTGGCGGTGGGGACGGTGGCCGCACCAGCGGCGGCGGCGGCGACGGCGGCAGCGGCAGCGGCGGCGGCGGCGGCAGCGGGGGCGGCCCTGACCGGGGGCGCTTGCGCCGTACCGGCGGCCGGGGTGGCCGCGGGGGGGGGACGTGCGACAGTGACTGCCGGGAGGGGGGGCGGGTGCTTGAGTGGGTGGGAGAGGCGCCCGCAGATGGGAGGGGGGGGGGGAGGGGGGGCGCGTCGCAGCAGGACGCACCAACGGCGGGGGGGGGGGGGGGCGGCCGTGACTGGGATGGGGAGTGGTGGCGGCGGCGGGAGCCCGCCGACCGCGACCGCGACCGCGACCGCGACCGCGACTGAGACAGCGGCGGTGACCGCCGTGGCGAGTGCGGCCGCGACGACGGCCGTAACGAAGCGGACTGGGACGGCGGCGCCGCCGGCCGCGACGACCGCGACGGGCGCGCAGACAGGGAGGCTGCCGCCGACGGGGCCACCGCCGACAGGGCGGCCGCCCCGGCGGCCGGCGCGGCCACCGACGACACCGACGCCGACGGCGGGGGCGTCGGGCGGGGGCGCTTGCGGCGAGAGCGCGGCCTCGCGCCGCCGCCAGCCGCTCCCGTCCCGACCGCCGCCACCGCAACGGGCGCGTCGTCAGACGACACGTCCACGACGGTCACAATGGGGGACGACGCAGGCGCTGTGGCAGCCGCCACCGACACCGACGCCGACGCCGACGCCACCGACGCCACGGCAGCCGCTGTCACGGCCGGGGGGGGAAGCGGCGGCGGCAACGCAGGTGTGGACACAGCCGCGGGTATCGGCAGCGGCTTAGCGTCTGCATTGGCACGCCGCAACGGTGGGGGTACCCCCACCGTCGCCATCACCACCGCTGCCGCCGCGGCCACCGCCGCGGCCACCCCGTTGGCCACAACCGGAGGCGCCGCCGGCGCGGGCGCATCAGCAGTGACGGCGCCGCCCCCCCCTCCTCCCACCCCCCTCCTCCAGGCGGCCGTCCGTGACCGCGGCTGCGGCGGCGGCGGTGCCACCACCGGCGCGGCAGCAGCGCCACTGACGGTGCCCACCACCTCAACGTCGCCCCCCGCGGGCGCTGCCAGCGTCAATGGCGGTGGAGGCGGTGGTGGGTGTGACAGAGACAGCCGCGACGGCCGCGCCGGGGCGCCAGTGCTGCCGCCGGCACTGCGGCAGCAGACAGCGTCCACGACGGCCGTGGACGGCGACGGGGACGAGGACGACGAAGAAGACGACGAGGACGGCGGCCGCGGCGGCCAGCGGGACCGCTTGAGCCGCGCGCCGCCGCCACCGCCACGGACGGCGCGCCCACCCCAGGGGCCCCGCGGCGGTGGGCGACCCGCGTTTCCCCCCCCACCAGCAACGGGGGCGGCGGTTGTCACGGGCGCCGGCTGCGGCAGTGGGTCAGCCGCCCCACCGTCGGCTGCACGCTCCGCGGGCGCCGTGGACGGCGCCTGCCGCTGGGACCGCGACAGCACCAGCGGCGGCGGCGGCGGCGGCAACGCCGGCGGAAGCACTGGCGGCGACGCGGGTGGCGCTGCTGCCTCCACGGATGCCACCGCTGCCGCGCACGTCAATGGCGGCACCGGCGACGGCACCCGCAACGGCGACGGCGACGACGCCCCCCCCCCCCCCCGCGACAGGGACGACGACGGCGCCGGGGAGCGGGGCGGCCCGCGGGCGGGCGCCCCCGCCGTTGCGACGCGGAGCTCCCCGACGGTACGGCGGGCGAGCGGCGGCTCGGCGGCCCGGGCGGCGGCCCAGGCGGCGGCTGACCCGCCGGCGGCGGCGGCGGCCGCCGCCGCCCGCGCCCCCGCCGCCGCCTCGGCGGCCGACCACGCAAACCCCGCCACCGTTGGCGCCGCTGCGTCAAGCGGGTGCGCCCGCCGGGGCGGGGCGGGATGGGGGGAGCCGCCTTTGGCAGCGGCGGCGGCGGCGGCCGCCGCCGCCACCGTCGCCGCCGCTGCTGCTGTGGCAGCGGCGGCCGCAGCTGCCGCCCCGCGGCGGTGCTTAAAGGCGAGTGGCGGCGGCACCACCCCGCCCACAATGCGTGGCCGCTGGACGCGGCCGTCGGCGCCGAGGCGGCACCACAGCGTCGCCGACCGGGAGATGGGGTTCCACGGCACCCGCGGGGCGGCGGCGGCAGCGGCGGCGGCGGCGGCGGCGCGAGGGGGGGGGGCGGCGGGGAGGGACATGGGCCGCCGTCGCCGCCGTCGCGGCGGCGACGGCGGCGCGGCGGCGATGGCCGCCGCGGCGGCGGCCGTTGTTGTGGCCGCCGCCGGGGGCGGCGTGCCCCCCGCCCCCGCCGCGCCTGTCCGTCCCGGCCGCAGCGCCGCGGTGAGGTCAAGGAGGTCCACCCCACGGGCGGCGGCGGCGGCGACCCAGCCGGGGAGGATGTCTGCCAGCGCCGCCGCCACCACCGCCGCCGCCGCCGCCGCCGACGCCGCCACCCCGTCCGCGTCGTCGGCCGCCGCGGGGGGCGGGACGGCGGGGCGGGAGGACCCTGCCGCCCCGCCGGGGGCGGTCGCCGTCGGTGCGGTGACTACGCCAGGCGCACCCGCCGCCGCCCCCGCTGCCGCCGCCGCCGCCGCCGCCGCCGCCGCCGCCTCCGCGGACCGTAAACCACCGCCGCCCGGCGGCGGGGTCGGCGGCGGTGACACCGTCGGTGCCACCGCCGCAGGGTGCTCGCCGGGGGGGGGGGAGGCCTCCCCCCTTGCGGCACACCCTACAGCGACTGCCCCCGCCGCTACCGCCGGGACCGCCAGCCGTCTGGCCGTCCCCACCGGCGGCGGCAGCGGCGGCGGCAGTGGGCCCGTCGAGGCAGCTCCGCCAGCCGCGGGGGGTGCCCGCGACGGCGGCGGCGCCGGCGCCGGCGGAAACGGTGACGGCTGCAGCGGCGGGTGGCCGCCATCGGCCACGGGCGCCGCCTTGGCCGCCCCCCCACCCCCTGCCCCCCCCGCCGCGGCTGCCACCGTCGGCGTTGCCACCAGAGAGGTCCCCCTCCCCCCCGCCGACGCCACCGGCCGGGTCGTCCATGCCTCCTGCGGCAGCAGCGGCGGCGGTGGCGGCAGCGACGGCGGCGGCGGCGGCGGCGGCACGGGCACGGGCACGAGCACGGTCACGGGGGCTCCCCCCCCCGGCCCTGCCGGCGGCGCCCCCCCCCCCCCCGAGGCAGCCCGCCAGGCCGTGCCACCACCAGCGGCGGGGGCGCCCACGTCGGTGCGGGCCCTGCGTCCAGCATCACCGCCCGCGGGCGCTCATGCCGTGGCGCGCCCGCCGGGGGAGGCGCGTGCGGGCGGGGGGGGGGGGGGATGGGGGGGGGGGGGGGGGGGGAGCGGTGGGTAGGGGATTGGGGGGGGGAGTGTGGGGGGAGTGGCAGGTGGGTTGGCCGTGAGCCCCCACTGCCGGAGGGGCGGGGGTGTTGAAGCGGGTGTGGAAGAGGGGGGGGGGGGCGGGGGAGCCGCCGGGGGCGCCCGGCGTAGGGGCGGGGAGGGGGGTCAGGATGAGGGGGAGGGGAGGGGGGGAGGAAATAGGGGGGGGGGGGAGGCGCGGTTGTACCGTCCCGCACGCGCCGGCACGGGGATAGCGGGGGGGGGGGGGGGGGGGGGGGGGGGGGGGGGCGAGGAGGGGGGGGGGGGAGAGGGGGGGATGCGGCACCGCAAGGTGGGCGCGCGCGTGTCGGCGACCGCGGGGGGCGGGGGGCGGCGGCCGCGCAGCGGGGGGCGGCGACCACGACACAGTCGCCGCGATGGCCGCAACCCGCGTGGGGCGTTGGCCCCACGGGCGACGTGGGGGCGGTGGCGCCGAGCACGCGATCGTCCACGATGCGGATCCGACACACGCCAGCGGGTTTGAAAAAATGGCCGCGGGCCGCGGGCCGACAATCAGGCAAGGGCCAACCGCACGGGCGGGCGGCACCCGCGGCGTCCCTGACCACCAGCATCCGTCTACCTACTCCACACCACCGGCCGGCGTCTACGCCACGGCCATGCGCCCGCTTTTTTTTTTCCACATCCCCAAGCCCCGCCCACCACCCACCCGCTTCCGCCCCCGTCCCGTCCCACGACAGGGCGCTCCCTACCCCGCGGCGCCCCCCCCCCCGCCGCCGGGCGCCCCGGCCGCCGGGGCCCGGCCCACCCGCCCCGCCGCCGCCAGACCACCCCCGGGGACGGGGGGGTAACGCGCTGGCCGCCCGCGCCGCCGCCGCTGCCGCCGCCGCCGCCGCCGCCGCACTCTCCCGGTCCGACAGGTAGCCCGCCTCGGCAGCCGCCCGGCCGCCCCGCCCCCGGCACCGCACACGCGCGGCCGCCGGCGGCGGCGCAAGCGCGCCCGTCCGCCAGCGTCCACGTCCGCGCGGGGAGGTCAAAGCCCCCGTCACAAAACGCCGACGCGGGGATGGCGATGGTCAGGCCGAGGCGCGCACCCCCCCTCCCAGAGGCGGCGTCAAAAGCCGCGGCGGCGGCGGTGGCCCGCTCACGCCACACGCGGCCGGTCGAGGAGCGCCCGCCCAATCGCCGCCCGCAGCAGCGACTGGAGGGTGTCCATGACGGGCGGCGGCGCGGCGGCGCCGTCGCTGTCGTCGCCGTCGCCCGCGCCGGCGTCGGCCTCCTCCTCCCCAAGCAGCGCCTCCTCCCCGTCAGCGCCGGCCCACTCCTCCTCCGCGTCCCAGCGGACGTGGCCGCCACCCCCACCCCCGCCACCCCCACCCCCGCCACCCCCACCGCCGCCGCCGTCAAAGTCGTCGCCGCCGCCCAAGTCGGGCGCCCACCCGCCACCGTCGTCGGCGTCGTGGCCGCCGCCACCGAGGCGCGGCTTTTTCGTCCACCCGCCGCCGCCCGCCACCCCCCCACCCTCCCCGTCTGCCGCGGCGGCCGCCGCCGCCCACTGCTCCCGCACCACCCGCAGCACGTCAGCGGCGGCAAAGGCGCCCAGCGGCGCGCCCGCATCCACCAGCCCCCCCCGCTCCCGCCGCAGCAGCAGGCGCAGGCCCGCTAGCGCCACCCCCACCGCGGGGGTCTCCACCTCGGCCCACCGCTCGGTGCCGCCGTCGAGGCGCACCCACCCCACCGCTCCCCCCACCGGCGGCCCCGCCACCCCACCGCCGCCACCGGCAGAGCCGGCGGTGAGGGGGCGGAGGAGGGCCTTAAAGTGCCGCACCTGGGAGGTGGCCAGCAGGGTCACGCACTCCCCGCCCTCCCCCCCGCGGGCGGTGCGGCCGGCGCGGTGGACGTACGTCTTGGCGTGCGGCGGCGCGTCATAGTGGACAACCGCCCCAAGGGCGGGGAGGTCCAGCCCCCGCGCGAGCACGTCGGAACACACAATGACGGTGGTGGGGGTGGGGGCGCCCGGCGGGGGGGGGGTGCCCAGCGACGCCAGCGTGGCTGCCCGCTGCGCGGGCGTCAGCGACGACGACATGTGCACAATGCGCACGGGGTGGGAGGGGGTGGGAGGGGGGGCGGGGGCGCCGCCGCCGCCGCCGCCGCGCGTGGCGTCCCCGTCGCCGCCACCGCCGCCGCGGCCACGGCCGCCGTCGCCGCCGCCGTCGCTGTCCGCCGACGAGGAGTCGTCGTCAGACAGGCGGGTGCGGCGCTTCTTGGCCCGCCGCCGCCGCTTCTTGGCCGCCGACACGGCCGGCGCGGCGGCCGTGCCGGGCGCGGCGCCCGCCCTTGCGGCCGTCCCCCCACCGGTGGCTGCCCCGCCGGCGGCAGCGGCGGCGGTCGCCGCCGCCGCCGCCGCCGCGTCGGCGGCGAGCAGTTCAAGCAGCCGCCCCAGCCGGTGCGCAGCCTCGACCGACTTTGTAAACACCAGGCTGGTCGTGCCCGCCCGCAGAGGCACCACCGCCGAGCCGTCCAAGGGGGAGCCCCCGCCGCTGGTGGCGCCACCGCCGCCGCGGCCGGCTCGCCGTCCCGCCGCTGCTGTCGGTGGCGACGGCGGCGGCGGCGGCACCAGCCGAAGGAGGCGGGCGAGCGCCAGCGGCTTTTCGCCGGGCGTCTCCACCACCAGCACCCGCTGGGCGAGGGTGGCGGGGAGGGCAAATTTGGGCGCCGGACCCGGAGGGGCGGCGGCTCCGTCGCGACCGTTGCCGCCGTCGGCGGTGGCGGCACCCACAGACGCAGACGCGGTGGTGGCGGCGGTGGCAGCGGCGGCGGCAGCGGCATCACTGGGAGTGCCGGTCGTGCCGTCGCCAGGAGACGCGGCCGCGGTCGCAGCCGGCGGCGGCGCCGCCGCCCCGACCGCCCGGGCCGTGTCAAACGACACGGGCCGCACCAGGCCGAGCGGCGTCAGCCGCGCCGGGTTGCGCGTCTGCGTCGCCGACACGAGCACCTTGCGCACGTACCGCCGCCGCGGCGGCAGCAGCGACGGCGGCGCCAAAGGGAGCGCCCCCCCCCCCCCCCCCCGTCGCCGGCAGCAGCAGCTGCCCAGTCGGGGGGGGCGGCGGTGAAGAGCGTCGCCGCCAGGTCCGCCACCATGACCCCCCGCGACGCCTCGGGCGCGGCGGGCACGGCGACGGGGACCCCCCCTGGGCGGCTGCCGCCACCCGCCGCGGCCAGCACCGCCCCCACCCAGCCGTGAAAGGACTGGGCGAGGAGGCGGTCACTCTCGTCGAGGACGAGCGTCTCAAGGCGCCCCAGGCTCAGCCGTCCCCCACCACCACCACCACCACCGCCGCCGCCGCCACCACTGCCGCTGCCGTCCACGGGCACCCCCCCCCCCCCCACCTCGGCTGCCGACACTGCCGACGCCACCGCCCCCGACGACGGATCCAGGTGGTCGACCAGCCGCCCCGGGGTGGCGACAAGCACGTCCACCCCCCCCTCGACCAGCGCGCGGGCCTCGGAGGCGAGCGGCGTGCCCCCCACCGCGGTGTCAATGGCGAGGCCCGTGCCCGCCGCGAGGGCGGTCAGCACGCCCGCCACCTGCCCCACCAGCTCCCGCGTCGGCACCACCACCAGCGCCCGCGGCGACGCGCGTCGGGCGGGGCCGACGGCGGTACCGCCCCCCCACACTCCCGGCCCCCCGCCTCCCCCCCGTGACAAAGGTGGCGCAGGCGGCGGCGGCGGCGGCGGCACGGGCGGCTCGGCCGCCGCACTGCCGGCACCCGGCGGCGGCGGCGGGGGCAGCAGTGACTGCAGCAGCGGAAGCGCGTACGCGACGGTCTTGCCACTCCCCGTGGGCGCGCAGAGGAGCACGTCCCGGGAGCGACCTGACCGGTCGGCGGCGAGCAGCGCCGCCGCCACCGCCGCCTGCATGGTGAAGAGGGTGGGGATGCCCAGCGGGGGGGCGCGCAGGTTGGAGACGAGGGTGGGGTGGAGGCGCAGGGGGTCCAGCGGGTGGGCGCCCCCTTGGGGGAGGTGGATGGGGGGGGGGGCGCCGGCCGACCCCATGGCCAAGGGGGGGGGGGGCAGGGAACCAGAGGGCAGGGTCGGCGGCACGGGGAAGGGGCAGGGGCAATGGGACAGGGAGAACAGGGGGGGCGTGATGGCCGTGCGCCGGCGTAGCGCGACCAGACCAAGGTGAGCAGGGCGGAGGCTATCATGTATCGCGGAGAGGTGGTTGTGCTTGACGGACTTGAGGATACGGGCGCGTGGACGTCGCCGACCTTGATCTTGTCAAGTGGCACCCGTTTCTACCAATCGGGGAAGGTGGTCTTCTCGACCGCCAGCCCATCGTCAGCAGCGTGGATTTTTTTTTTGAGAGCAGCTGCCACTGGCGGTGGGGACAGGAGCCATTGCCGTCCTCCAGAGGGAACCTCGACCCGTGCCGAGGCACCGTTGCCTCTTTGACCCCTGCCTGCCGCCTGCCGAGCCCTCCCGCTCGGCTACTTTGCTGCGCGCGACCGTTGTGTTTCTCTTTTTGTCTATATTTTCTGCTGTGTTCAAGGGGCTGTGCATCATTGCCCCGGTGGAGACGTCCCTGCACCCTGCAGCGCCGGCCGCGGGACGGCAACCCCCTGCCTTCCCCCCCTCCCCCGACCATGGCGTACCAGCCACACCCGACGCTGCTGCCGCCCTCCCTCCTCCCCCCCTCCATCCTCTCCCTCTTCAACGCCCCCCCCCCCCCGCCGGTGATGCCGCCGCCGCCCCCCCCGGCAGCCTCCGCGCTGCCATTGCCCTCCTCTACGCCGTTGCCGACGCCGCGCTGGGCGCCGCGACCGACGCGCTGGCGCCCGTCACACCCGACGCGGCCACCCTGGCGGGTGGCCTGCACCCCCCCCCCTGGGACCCGTTCCTCGCCGCCCTCGCCGCCGCCCACGTTGTCGTCATTGCCGTTGCGGTTGCCACCGGTCGCGGCGGCGGCGGCGGCGGCGGCGGCGGCGGCGGCCGCACCGGGGAGCGGCCCCACCGGCTGGGCGCCCAGCTGGGCCTCCTCCTCTACGCGGGCGCCCTCGTCGCTGCGGCGCCGACGCTCAACCGCCTCGGCAGCGCGCACTGGCCGCGCTTTGCGGCGCGCAACTACTTTGACGACGCCGGCGCGTTTGTGTGCCTCGCGGGGTGTGGGGTGCCCCTGCTGGTGGCGGTGGTGGCGGTGGGGCGGCTGGTGCTGGCGGCGGGGGAGGAGGGCGTGCGAGCGGCGGCGAGGAAGCGGGGGCGCAAGCGGGATTGAAGGAGGGGGGGGCGGAGGGGGGGGGGAAACAAGTGGGTCTGCTGCGGCTGGTCGAGAGTGTTTTCCCCACACGGAGAGCGGGGTGTCTGGGCGTCGATTGGCGTTGGAGGGCGGGATGTGGCGGCGGAGAAAGAGAAAAAGAGGTGGCTGTCGTCTTCAGGGAGCAGAACATGTGCGCAGTTCCAGCCCAGCGTGACCTCCACGCCTGGGACAGCTGGGAACGATGAGGCCCGGGCCAGGTGGCAGTCACAAAAGACGGAAAGGAAAAAAAGAAAAAAACGCACTGCGCAGGGGCAGCAAGAGCGCCCCCAACCCCTTCCCCTACGCCGTCGGCTCCCCCCCCTTGGTGTCCCCGTCTGGGGTGCCGCCCCCCCCCCCCCCCCCCTCTGCGTCCCCTCCCCCGGCCCCCGCCACGCCCACCCGCCCACTCTCCCAGACGTGCTCAACCAGCGCAAGGGCGCCTGCGAACCCCCCCCCAAAGCCCGTAAACACATACGCCTTGCGCGCGCCGCCGCCGAGCAGCAGCCGAATCATCCCGTCGCGGCCACCGCCCTTTTGTACCTTGGCAACGTCCCCAAAGTCCACAACCACCCCAAAGCCCGCCGCCCCGCCAAGCGCGCCCCCCGGCGCCGCGCGGAACGCCGCGTGGCCGACGCTAATGTACAGCACGCCGCCGGCGGCAAGCGCCAGCGGCGGCGTCGCGTCATTGTGCATGCACCCGTACTTTTGGGCGAGCGCACACGGGAAGGCGTCAAGGACGTCCTCCCCCGCGGCGGCCAGGTCGGGGAAGTGGGCCGCAAAGGACGCGGACAGATCGACAGGCAGGTCCGTGGGGGGGGGGGTCGTCAGCGCGACGCCGCCGCCGCCGGCCGCACCGCCACCGCCGCCACCACCACCGCCACCGCCGCCGCCACCCCCCTCAGCCCCGTCGACAGCACCCCCCCCGTCGCCGGCGGTGCCGTTCGCCCCCCCCGCCGGCGCAACACCGCCCGCCCGGGAGGCCTCCCCCCCCGGCGGAGGCGGCGCAAACATGGTGTCGAGGAAGCGGTTGAGGTTGCCCCACCCCGCCGTGACGCCCTCCCCCACCTTGGCCAAGTTTTCCTGTGCCGCCGCCGCCGAGGCGGTCAGCTCCGTCGTCGCCCGCGCAGCCATCTCTGCCGCGTTTTCTGCGATGCGCTCCAGAGACTGCGAGCAAAATGGGGAGAGCAAGGCAAGAGGGGAGAGAAAAGAGGGACAACAACAGCGGCAGCGGCGAAGCGGGTGGGCACCACGACAAGGTGGGCCAGGCGCGCCAGAGTCAGTCGTCACCCCTCAGACAAGAGCCCCCCCCAGATGGCACAGATGGCGTGCCCCTCGACCGCCACCGCCAGTCCAGCACATAGTCCAGCAAGTACAAGCGGTCCCTCAGGCTCCACGTGCCCAGGGCGAGCCCTCTCCTTCTACGTCCTCCTCCCCTCCCCCGCCTTCCCCTCTAAACACACCTGCTCATCCTGGTCTGTTGACAGCTTGGCGTCTCCCCCACCCTTGGTCGCCGCGTCGCCCTCGCCCCCTCCCGCCGTGGCGGCCCCGCCTCCCCCCCCCCCCACCCCCAGCCAGCTCGACACTCCAAGCATGTCCACCCACCCCTCCTCTTCCCCCCCCCCCCCTTCGCCTGCTGCGCCCCCCCCCGCCGCGCCCCCCCCGCCGTCCACGTCAGGCAAGTCCAGCACGTCCCTGCCCGACACCACCGCCGCCGCCACCGCTGCCGCCGTGGCCTCGTCGGCGCTCATGGGCTTGGCCGCCGCCCCCGACGCGGGCGCCTCGGCCGCAGCCGCGGTGGGGGGGGTGGCCGCGACGGTGGCCGCCGCGGTGGCCCCGCCACCGGTGCCGCCGCCGCCGCCGCTACCACCATCGCCACTGCCATCGGCGGCCGCGATGGCTGATGAGGCCAAGGCGCTGTTGCCAGCCGCCGCAGCGTCTGTGGCGGGTACAACGGGGGGGGGGGCGTCCGCCGGGGTGACGGGGATGGCCATGCCGGAGAGTGCCGCCCCGGAACAAATACAAAAAACAAAAGTGCAAGACAAGAACAGCAGGGGCAGAGGGGGTAGCAAAAGGAGGGAGGAGGGCGCGAAGATAGGGGACGGCCTCCGGGACAGCCTGGAAGATCAAAGAGCGGCACACCAGACTGCTGAGGGGGGGAAGGACGTGGGGGGGTAAAGGAGTGATGGTCGCCCACAGCAGGTCGAGGAGTACTGGCAGAGGGGCGCTGCCGCGGCGGCAGCCACGGGCGGGACAGCCACGCAGCTGAGCCGAGCAGGTCTGGCGGTGGGTGAAGGCGGACTTGCGTGCGGGAACAGCCGGCCGCGACCCAAGACGATGCCGCCGATCCGCGGGGCTACGACCACGCACACCGCTCCAACAGCTGGTCTGACAGCCACGGAGCGGAGTGTCGGCACACTCGCAACTATTGGCATGCCGAATACTTATTCATCGCACGGAATATTCCATCCGGTGTGTGTATTGTACGTAAGTTAACTTAACGAGAAAGTAATTCCCATGTATTTCAGTTTGAGAAGTTGAAACTCGACGAAGCTATTTACCTACCAGTAGTACTGTGATGGTCGGATGAATTCATCCGACCACCACAGTACCACTGGTCATGAAGTGGAGGGTGTGTGTGTGGCTCACCATACTGTACAGCACACAGCGACGGGGAGGGACAGCGTGCCCAGGCCCACCCCACAGTGCCAGGCCACATCACCTCGTGCTTGCTCACCACTCCCGCCCCCTTCTGCCCCACCCCCCACCCCCCCGTGTCGCCTTTACTGCATGTGTGGGGGAAGCCCCCCCCCCCCCCCTCCACCGCAAAGTAGGCGCGATTGGAGTACACCCACGGGGACCCCCCCCCATACTCGGCAAGCAGCTCCCCCCTCCCCCCAAACAGCTCCGCCATCCGCGCCACGTCGGCGGGCACGCCCGGGTAGAGGAACACCACCTTGGCCGCCGTCACCGGATCCACAAACGGCCGCAGCGCCTTGTACGCCAGGTGAAACAGCCGGGGCGCGCCCCACAGCACGGCCAGGCCGAGGCGCTCGGGGTAGTGGTGCTGGAGGATGGCCAGCGTGGCCCGCTGCGTTGCAAACGACGGCGCCACCCGCAACGAGTAGCCCGTAAAGTCAATGAGCAGCGTCAGCTTCTCCACCCCCGGTCGCATCGCGGCAACGCCCCGCTCCAGCGAGTAGACCAGCTGCAGCAGGTTCCCGCGGGTGTCTTTGGAGTTTTGGACCCCCGGCCGCATGTACAGCACCGGCCGACCGGCCGCGCAGGTGCCGTGCACAAACTGCTTGCCGGTCGCCGACTCGGCGTGGACCGTCCGAACGGTTGGGTCGGCGGCGGCGGGGAGGGGTGTTGCACCCGCATCGGCCGCCGCCGCGGGGGGCGCCGCCGACACGGCGGCCGCGGCGGCGGCCGTGGCAGCCATCAGCGGGTCGACGCCAAAGGATTGGCGCCAGGCATAGGTGTCGCGCAGCTGCGTCGCGGCACTGGCAACGTTGTAGTCACGTGCGCGGAGGTGCCGCCAGAGGCACCCATCGTCAAGCCAGGCGGTGGGGGTGCCCACTACGCGGGGGAACTCGGCGTCCAGCTGGTCCCTCATCGGTGCACAGATGCACGCAAGGCGGTGAGGTTGGGTGGGGCGGGATGATATGGGGCGTGGCGGAGTAAGGTCGGAGAAGGGCGGTGCGGAAAGCATGAACGCAGACATCGAGGGCCAAAAGGCAACACGCGTAGAGACGGGGGCAGCAGGAGGGTCATAAGGAGCGCCGGCGTGACACCGTCAGTCAGTCGCTGGAAACGATACTCTTTACTCCCGCCAACCAGCTACAGTATCAAGCGGGGGACACCGGGCACCTCGACCGCTCCCCCTGCGGATGCTCCCAGCACCCGACGCCATCTCTGCGGCAGCCACCCACGGCAGCCACCGCGGCTGCACGGGGGGCCCCGGCCACTGCAGTTGCCACTGACGGGGCAAGCAAGAGAACAGAAAGAGAAGGGGCACCGCGGCTGGTACACGGACAAGCCGAGGGGGGGGGGGAAGGGCGGGCGAGGCGCCGTCAACAACCTACCTGCTCACGGAGCGCCCCAAAGGCGTCCCGGTGCGCCGCATCCCGGGCGACGGGGGGACCGACGGACCCGTCGACCGGCGCTCCCGGCGTCTCTGTCATGGCCGCGACCGGCCACCGGGCGAAGACTGGCACCTACCAGCTGGCCAAGGGAGGGAGAAGGGAGCGGCTGGAGGCAGCGTCGGCGGGGGGGGGGGGCGCGTAGGGGCAGAGGCGGCGGCAGCCGCCAGCGGCCGCGCAACGGTGACGCGGTGGCAGGGACGACGGAGACCGTGGCAGTCGCGACGGAGACCGTGGCA
Organism: Pyropia yezoensis; assembly: GCA_009829735.1. Classification (NCBI taxonomy): domain Eukaryota; phylum Rhodophyta; class Bangiophyceae; order Bangiales; family Bangiaceae; genus Pyropia; species Pyropia yezoensis. Next base: position 3,145,384 of record CM020620.1, read on the forward strand.
GTGGCGATAGAGACCGTGGCAGTGGCGACGGAGACCGTGGCAGTGGCGACGGAGACCGTGGCAGTGGCGACGGAGACCGTGGCAGTGGCGACGGAGACGGCGGAAAGGCTAGCGGTGGTGGTCCTCGGGGCGGTCGTGGTGGTGGTGGTGGTGGGGGTGGGCAGCGGGGGTCTGTGGGTCGGCGGCTGGTACAGTAGGATACATAGGATGTGGGCGGTGGGCCCAATGGCGATGGCCGCGGCCTTCTCCCCGCCTCTCGTGTGTGTGGCTGTGACGCAGCTGCGGACGATGGGGGCTGGCGGACTCCAGGCACACCACAAAGATGTCGTGGGGGTCCACTTTTCGCCTCGTAGACGGTGCCACCGTGACGCAGTCGGCACGACGCCCACCACCCGCGGCGCCGTCCCCGCTACCTCGTCATCCTTCTCTCCCTTGCATTCGTCCGCTCCCCCCCCACCTCACCCCCCTCTCCCGCTCCCGGCCTTCTGCCACGCCGCCGCGGCCGCCATCCGCACGACGACGACGACGACGACCACCACCACCCCCACCACCCCCACCGCCACCCCCCGCTGGCCGTCGTCACGCCCCAAGACCCCTGCCCCCCTCCCCCGCCGAAGGATGCGGTCTGCAGCCTCGGCTGTGGCCGCGGCGGCCGCGGCGGCGACCGCGTGGCGACGGCGGCCGCCGACGCGTGCCGCCACGGCCGCTGCTGCTGCGACTTCCGCTGCCGCTACCGCCGCTGTCGCCGCCACCAGCATGACCGCCGCCGCGGCAGCCGCGGCCGCCGCCCCCTCTCCTCCCCGACAAAGGACGGCATCCGAAGCCGGCTGGCTGCTGGGTGCGCCCGTTGCGCCCCTGACCGTGGTTCCCCCCCTGCCTGTTTTGGTCGCGACGGGCACCCCGTCGGCCGCGGCTGCCGCTGCCGCTGCCGCAGCTGCCGTCGCCACCGACACGTCACGGGCGGCGGCCGCCCCGCTCGTCGACCCGCACGCGGCCTCTCTGGCTGGGAGGGGGAGGTGGCCGGGCTTTGGGGGGGGGGCGCCCCCACCGTGGCTGACCGCCGCTGCCGCCGCCACTGCCGCCAATGCCGCGTCGCCGGCCGTGTCGGCGCTGGGGTTTGCGGCCGCAGCGGCCGCCGCCCCCCCGGACGCCGGCTGCGGGTGTGCGGTCGCGACCGTGGCGGGAGGGTGGGGGCGGCGGCGACGGGCGATATGCGGGGAGCCCCCGCCCCCTCTCGCAGCCTTTGGACACCACACCTTTGCCCCTCGCTGTCCGACACTCGGCCACTGGCCGCCACTCCCCGCCGCAACGGCCGTCCGTGCGAGCGGCCCGGCGGGTGGCGGCGGCGGCGATGACGACGTCAATGACCTCCTCGACGCAGCCTCCCGGCTGGCGTCCCGCCTCGCCGCGGGTACCGCCGCGTGGGCGCGCCGCCACCGGGCCACCCCCGAGGGCCGCGCCCTCCTCGCGACGGTGGCGGCCAACACGGCGGTCTTTGCCGCCTGGCGCCTGGCGCCTTCGACCTATATGGCGCGCCACTTTACGCTCACCCCCGCAGCGGTGACGGCGTTCCGGCGGCGGGGCCACACGCTGGTCACGTCCTTTTTTTCCCACGCGTCGGCGCCCCACTACGCGGCCAACATGTACATGCTCGTGTCGTTTGCGCCCGCCCTGACCGCCGTGCTGCCCCCCGGGGTGGACGCTGCGCCCGCCTTTGGGGCCGTCTACTTGGGCGGCGGCGTTGCGGGCGCGGCCGCCCGCCTGGCCGCGACCGCCGCGGCTGCCGCCGCAGCGGCGGCGGCGGCGTCGCCCCGCGGCGGGGGGGGGCGGCTGGCGCTGCCGCCAGCGTCATTGGGCGCGTCGGGCGCGGTGCTGGCGCTGGTGTACGCCGTCGCCGCGGCGGCGCCCGACACGCGCGTCGCGGTCCTCGGGGTGATGCCGTCGACGCTGGGGGAGGTGGCGATGGGGGGGGCGCTGCTGAATGCGCTGGGCGCGTTGCGCGGGTGGGGGCGGGTCGACTGGGCGGCGCACGTGGGGGGGAGCGCCTGGGGCGCCGCCGCGGGCTGGTGGCTGTGCCGCGAGCGGGAGCGGCAGCGGGCGGCCGCCGCCGCTGCCCGGGAGCGGGGGGGGGGAGGGATGCTCCGCCGCGCGTCCCGGTGGGTGTGGGGGGGGGGAAGGGGGGGGGGGTGGGGGGGGTGAGCCGCGAGGTTAAGGCAGCGACCGCCAGCCGCTCGACTATTTTGTCCCTTGCGGGCCATCTCATCCGCGGGACGCGGTCATGTCTCATGAAGGGGGCGGACCCCCACGAGTTGACCACCTGTGTGGCTTTGGCAGCACAGCCGCCCACCCACACGCCTGGCGCTGCCAGCTCCTTGAGCCCCTCCCCGCGCCCTGCCCTCCCCCCCACCCCCCCGCTCGGGCTCCGGCCTTGCGCTCGCCCGCCGCGTCGTACTCGTAAAACCCCCGCCCGCTCTTGACGCCCAGCCACCCCGCGGCGACGTGGCACACGAGCAGCAGGGCGGGCTTGTACGCCCCCCCCAGCCCCCCCTCGAGGACCCGCAGGATCGCCACGCACGTGTCGAGGCCGATAAAGTCGGCGAGCGCGAGCGGCCCCATGGGCACGCCCGTCCCCCCCACCATGACCGCGTCAATGGCGTCGCGGGAGGCGACGGCGGCGCCCAGCGCGGCGGCCGCCTCGTTGATGTAGGGCATGAGCAGGCGGTTGGCCGCAAAGCCCGGCTCGTCCCGCACAGCCGCGACGGCCATGCCCATCGCCGCGGCAATGCCCCGGCCGGCGGCCACCGTGGCGGGGGAGGTGGTCAGGCCGGGGATGAGCTCCACCACCCGCATGGACGGGACGGGGTGAAAAAAGTGGAGGCCCACCACCCGCTGCGGGTGGCGCACCGCCGCGGCGGCCAGGGCGGTGATGCTGAGGGAGCTGGTGTTGGACGCGAGCACCGTCGACGGCGGCGCCGCCGCGTCGAGGCGGCCAAAGAGGTCCGCCCGGGCGGTGCCGTTTTTAGGGCGACCGTCACCTTTGGTGCAGGTTTTAGGGAAAGCGCATTCCCAGCGGTGGCTGTTTTAGGTCCACCGCAACCCCAAAAGCTGGGATAGGGAGGAGGCTCGCGCTATAATCGGTCATTATAGGGCGCGTCGGTCTCACTAGACCACATTCGGGGTTGATGTCCTCTGTACAAATCTTGTCGAAATCGGGCATACGTCAATAACAGAACCGTATTAGATGTGCCGCTATAGCCTAACCTGGAAAAGATTCGTGACCACGTGCGAACAGATGAACATCATCACTTTCTGGCACAACTCTCTAGCGAGGATGCGCAGAAGCTCATGAGTCCCCACGACATTCAGACATTCTCAAACAATCATGGGAACACCAGTTGACGGACAACAGCCGTGGAGTCTTCACGCCTCCCCGGACATTCTTCTTGAGTGCCGTGGGCCAAGAACTCCCACTATCTCATCGGCAATCGTTCCTGGCGTGGTTTTATCATCCACGCACCATGACTGCATGTCCCGTGCCCTCCCTGTCCGCTAGAGAAGTCGATTAAATGATAGTACCATAAGGTGCTCCAGGACCACGTATGACATGTCGATCGCACTCCATTTCCAGTCCCAAGGCACCTGCGGTCCCGTCCGCATTCTCTGCACAGACCCCTCCCTGCTACCCCGTCACAATGCGTCTCATGCAGGTCTCATGCAGTCTCAACCCTCTTCTGCGTCCCTCTCGTCTCCCACGTCCCTCTCGTCTCCCGCGTCCCATCATCCGACACTCCCATCCGACCGCCCAACGGTCATCCCCTGCAGCACAGAACCTTGCCAAGTGAAGCACAACTCCTATTATAGCACTGAGCAACAAAGGCTTTGCCTCACGAATACAGCACCCACATCAGTATCCCCGGCAGCGCGAGGCACACCACCGGCACAGCTGCGTTAGTATGCGGTTGAGACAGTGGCGTGTAACACAGGGACCGAAGCGTGCTTGACCTGGCGGCCCAGCCTCGGGTTGACATCGGGCGGGACGTCGTGTGAGTACATAACATGGCCACGCCGAACTGGAGACGAGCGACTCAATACAGCAGTGGATAATCTACAACGTACCTGACCAAGCGGCCTGTACGCGTCGCGCGGGCGGCTGCAGCGGGATGCCAGAGAAGAACGCGAAAGGAGACCACGAAGCACCCCAACAGGCAAGCTACGGGCACTTTGCGGCATGTGGCGAGTTTGTGGCGGTGAGTTTGTGGCAAGCCGTGGCGCGACCTCATTGGCTGATGCACCCACGTGTCTCATGGTGCCTCGCGCAAACTCCGGAACAGCGCCACATGGCAGAGGGGGTCAGCCATGTGGCTGCCACAACAGTTGCGCCGCACAGCAGCGGCAGACGAGAAGAGGCGGTGGTCCGCGGGTCAGTGTCCTGTAGTGTCTTGTACAGGGGGGGGGACAAAAGTATAGATCCGCCTGGGCTACTTTATTGCAAGATCGGTCCCGGATCGTTTCGCTGAGTCAGAGAAAGGTGGCCCTTAGACGCCTCAGGGGCCGATTGTCTTCAGTATTTCGTGGCGTGCCCGCGAGCCTGCACCACCGCCCCGACCCGACGAGTCATCGACTCCCACAAGGTACGGAAAAAACTGTCCGACAGACCACCCCACTCCTCACACAACGCCGTGAAGAGGCCGTCCAAAGATGTAGGCATGCGCTCGCGCGCCCGAAGACGAGTTTCCAGGACGCTCCACGCGTTCTCAATCGGGTTCATGTCGGGCGACTGCGCCGGCCAGTCAAGGCGCCGCAGGCCATGCAGCGCCATGTACTTGCCGACATTGATGGCCCGATCGTCGGCGACCGGAACCACTGTATTTCAGCGCATGTTTTCCTGTATTTCAACGCCTGTTTGAAATGCAGTAAATACAGGCAGATGCTTGCAACTCAGGCACCGAAAAAGGGCAGCAACAATGGTGTGATGCAACATACACCACGTGTATTGCATCCCATAACACACCTCAATACAAGCTAGATTGCAGTGTGAAACACAATGAGTTGAATAGGCCACTACAGGGCGTATCCGGCACATGCCGGATGACGCCGGATGACGGCCCATTTTATTCCGGTCCTTGTGGAATTTCTCATTCAATTTTGTTTACTTTAGTTGTTGCTCAGAAACATATCACAGAGGCGGGCCACCTGGAGCTGCCTGATCAGGTGAATAGACGCAGACACGGACAGACACTACAGACAGACACAGTCACAGCCACTTGCCACATAGACGTCAGTGCCTCGCCACAGTGTCTGGGCCGCGCCCGACACACACCGTCAGACACCGCCACAGACACACACGGTCGTCGGGTCCACCTGTCATCCCCCCCCACGTGCACCACAACAGCATCCGCCTCCCATACACACGCCAACCTTCACCACCACAGAGGCTGTCACTCTCTTACCTGTCCACTCCACGCCACCATCTTCACCACCGTGTCAGCGGCGCCCGTGCATCCCGCCCCGCCGCGGCAGCCACCACCCGCCCAGCCGCCCACAAAGCCGCCCGAGGCAGCCGTTGCACGTGCGGCTTGCACCGCCGTGGCAGCTGACACCCGTTCAGGCCACCCGCCCAGCTGACCCCCTCGACCACCGTGGCAGCGGCGCCTGTACATTCCGCACAGCCGCGGCAGCCACCACGCGCCGAGCACCACCCGCCAAGCCGCCCACGAAAACCACGGCGGCAGCCGTCGCCCGTGTAGCTCGCACCGCCGCGGCATTTGCCGCCCGACCAGGCCACCCGCCCAGCTAACTTCCTCCACCACCGCGGCAGTGGCCCGTGCATCTCGCATGCACTTTCGCGGCAGCCACTCCGAGCCCACCGCGCACCGACGCCACGGTGAAAGCGGCGCCCGCGCAGATAGCGCCGCCGCGGCGGCTGCCTCACGTCCTGCTGCCCCCGAGCAGCACATTGGCAGTCGCCACCCACCAGACCCCCGACCGACACCAACGCGCCACCACTCGTCCAGCCACCCACCATCACCACCGAGGCAGCCGTCGCCCACCCGCACCGCCGCGGCAGCTGCCGTCCGCCCAGGCCATCCGCCCAGGCGTCAGTGGCGCCCGCGCCTTCACAGCAGCTGCCGCGCGTCCAGTCGCCCAACAAAAGCACCGTGGCAGCCGCTGCTAGCGGCCCCCCGTGCATCAGGACCGCCGCGGAAGTCGCCGCACACTTGATGTCCACCACCACCATGGCGACGGCATATCGGACATACAGGGACATACAGGGACATACAATGACACACAAGAAAACACAGGAAGTAGCAAAGTAGCAATGATCATTGAACACTGTCACGCACTGCCACTCTCATCCTCATCCCCACTCTGCCGACCATCCCCACTCTCACCCGAGCCACTACATTCTTCACTCCCACCATCGCCATCTTCCTCGGCCTCCTCTTCCTCATCCTCCCCCTCCTCATCCTCTCCCTCCTCCTCCTCGCCCTCCTCCTCCTCTCCCTCCTCCTCTTCTCCCTCCTCCTCCTCGCCCTCCTCCTCCTCGCCCTCCTCCTCCTCGCCCTCCTCCTCCTCGCCCTCCTCATCCCCGCCCTCCTCCTCCTCCTCCTCCTCCTCCTCACCTACACTACCCTCCCCCTCAGCCTCTTCACTGGGGGCCCCCCCGCCATCACCCTCCTCCATCTCCCAGGGCGCGTCATTTCCTTCACCCTCTTCCTCCTCCACGATCTGCAGGTCCTCATCACTTTCCCGCTCCATCTTGACCTTTACTCCAGGCACACTGTCGCGCATCGGCTCAGTCGACATCAGCCGCTGCATGCGCAGCTCGTCCCGCGACTTCGGCGCGACCGTGACAGACGGCGGCGTCACGAGCACGACCTCGTCGTCTGACGTGAAGTCCGACTCCTCCTGAATTGTGGAGTCGCACAGGTGCCGCAGGGTCTCCTTCTGCTTGTCCTCGTCGCCGTTGAACTTCCGCTTGTCACCCCGCCGAGCGGCAAACGTTCGGGTCCCCAAGGTCACTTCTGGGTCCTTCAGCGAAGCGCAGTCGTCCTCGTCCACGTCCGTCTTAAACAGCCGTACCCATACACAGTCCGGCGAGCGCGCAGACTCGTAGAGAGCCGCCAGCTCCTCGCAGAAAATGGCACGGTGGGACGGGGTCAGGCCGCCAAACACCTTCTGCTTCCCGTCTCTACCCAGCGAACACAGCAGTAGCTGGGCGCGCACCTGCACACATAAGAGAGGAAAAGCGACAACACAACACACACCAACCGTATACATCCACGACACGGAAGAAGCGACAGAGCACGAGCCAACCACACAGTACCATGTGTCAGGCCCAGATCGGAGGTAGGAACTGGCACTGCGTGACAGCGACTCACAATGAATCGCAGAGAGATACAGTACGATGGAGTGCGGTACAAAAGATATAGAACCCGGCACAGCACAATGTAATGCGATGCAAGGAGATGCGCTAACCTATAAAACAGCGCAGACGAATGCAACAACTTACCTTGGCGAGAATGATGGCCAGTTGACAGAGCCGCAACAGCACTACGCATCCCTTATGGATCGCCGTTGTCTTCGCGTTGTCAACGTCGAGGTTGCGGATGAACTCAGCTGCAATCTGATACAGCGCCAGGCGACGCTTCTTTGTCTTCAAGTACCGCCTGCCACGCAGCCACCACCGCGCCGCCTTCGCCCGGGTATCCTGGGCACGCGCCTTGGCACGGGCTTCCTCGCCCTCGCCCCGCACCCCGTCCTCTCCTTCATCCTCTTCGTTCGGTGGCGTAAACCCGGCTGAGTCGTAGAACTTGGCATGGTACTGCCACCGATGGATGATCCAGCGCGTGAGCGCGCCGTAGACGGCCGACCGCGCCATCCCACAGAGCCCGAGGAGGTCATTTACCCGCCTCTTGCTCCCCGACCCACCTTCCTTCGGCTTCCCCTTGTGCTTCCGGGGCACCGTCTCGGCCACAGTGTGGCGCAACTCCTCTGCCCGCTCCAGGCTGGCGGGGGCCGCCGCCATGATGGACGCCAGGTACATGGCGTCGGCATCTTCAGCACAGAGGAAGACGTCGTCAGCGTCCTCGGGCGCCGCCATCCCGTGGTCGACGCGGGCGCTGACCTCCGCCCGAACTGCGACGGCAAGGTCGATCCCCTCTTTCTCGTCCGGGTGCCGTGCCGGCCCCTTGCCCTTCTTCGACTGGCGAGGCTTCTTGTGCATGGGGGGGTTGGCCTTGTCCGCGTCGCCGTCGGCGGGGTCCTGGACGGGGTGCCCAGGAACTGGGCTTGCAGGTAAGAGCGCTGCTGCGGTAGGCGCGCGGCGCTTGCCAACCACTGCACCGGGTGGTCCTCGGACCAGAGCCCCCCCCTTCTTCATCGCACGCACTACAGCAGGCACCCGCGCTTTAAAAGCGCGCACAGGAGCGCGTGCCGTCGTCGACGCGGCCGCGGCAGCCCCCGCACCACCCGCAGATGCAGCCGGGACTGGCAGAGTGCGGTGCTGTGCCGGGCGCCCGACAACCACCGGAGGTACAGCGACAGCCGGGGACTTGACTGCGCGAGGCATGCCACCCGCTGGCCCCCCCTCCCTCGCCCCACCAGCCTTGGCCGCGCCGCCCACCTTGCCCTGCACAGGCGTCTTGCGCCGTACTGCAGGGGCTGTGGCGCTGGCCGGGCGGGTGCTCCGCTTCTGTTGCGCGGCCGCCTCGGCGGCTGCGGCGTCCTCCGAGTCGCTACTGGAATGCCCGCTGGCGGATGTCGACGGCGACTTCGGCGGCGGTGGCTTCTTCCGCTTCTTTTGCAGCTTCTTTGCAGGTACAACCGCCTTGGCCGGCCTCTTGGGGGCCTTTGCCATGGTAGCCGCCGCCCTCAATGGAGGGCCCGCGGTGCCCTCCGCCTCTTTGGGAAGAGCCGACTTCTTGGGCGCCTTCGGACGAGGGGCAGGCGCAGGCGTGGCATCCTCCGCACGTCCCTGGGGGGGGTGGAATCAGGAATAATGAGGGGGGTGGGGATTGGAGATCGAAGGAGGGGGGGGTAGAGGGGGGGCGGGGAAGATGGGGAGGTAGGAGGGCGTTAAGACAGTGCTTGAGAGGCTGCAGGTAAGGATCCGGAACATACAGTATCATACAACGTGCAATACAGGCCTGTACAACCAGCAGCACACAAATACAACACACGACAAGGACCGGGTCGTGGCGTTGCGCGACATGGACTCCGACGCTACGTACCTGTTGCTTTGTCTTCGCCACCGCCTTCGCCGGTCGGGGAGGCGCTTCCGCAGGTGTCTGTTCGTCCGTGTCAGCTGGTGCCTGTTTCTCCGTGCTCGCCTCCTGAGAAAGTACCATGGCGAGGGGATCAAGCAGGACGCGGGGGGGGGGGGGGAGGGGACTTTTCGAGAGGGGCAGTCGGCGGACAGTGGACAGCCAAAGTCTTACGGAAGACGGGAGAGGGAGTAGGGTCAGTCCCCTGAATACATACAAACATACAACACATTGCACGCAACACAGCGCATTGCGTGGGCCTGCACCCGACCGGGCAGTATCGCCAAGCACACCAAAGCAAGCAGAACAAAAGTGTAAACGTACGTGTTGGTTCTGTTTCGCCACCGCTTTTGGCGGACTGCGCACGGATACCGGCTTGGCTCTACGGCGTGGGGTGAAAGCTGCAACCGCCATCGCGGATGCGCCTGCCTTTGCAGCCCGGCGCGCAGGCGCGATTGGCTTCTTCACCGCAGACTTCTGTTGAGAAGGGAAAAAAGACAGAGAGGGTGATGAACGACATTCCAAAGAACCAGAAGCAACGTGAAACAGTGGCGGGGAGCAGGGTTGGCTGGCAAGTCAGCGCATAATTTCCCTCCAACGAGCAGGGTCACGCGCACCATAACAGCACAACATGTCCAAGACAAGCAAAAAGCATGGAGTGGTGCAGTTGTCGAGGCGTACCAGTTGCTTCCCTTTGCCCGCGGCCTTCCGCCGCATCGGTGGCTTTCGACCACCTGTCTTCTTGGTCTGCTACGCTCTAGACATGGAGGCCAATGAAAACAACGAGGCGATCATGCGCGTGAGTGACGGTTAGCATGTGATACAACAACTGGACCCAGGATTGGAACTGGCGCGTCGCGAGTTGCACAGAGATACAATGAGAGGTGGCGAAAGGCAATCCCGTACAATGTAACACGGTCAGACACAACAGAATCCAACAAACACAACGCAGTACACAATATGTCCATACCTTCACCGTGGCAGCCGACCTCCACCGTTGTCGCGGGCTTACAGTCCGCTTCTCAGCGGCTGGTGGCGTTGGTACAGGGGCGCCGTCCCCCGATGAGTCTCCCACAACGGTATCAGCAGGCACAAAGCCGGGACCGTCTCCATCGCGGGGTGCCGTACCTGCTGCTTCCACACCATCAAGTGGTGCTTTGTCGGCCTGCTCGTCGTTGCCAACAGCGCCTCCGGCGTCACAAAAAAACGCCGCCTGTGCCGTCATCGGTCACTTCCCCAGCGTCGGTTCCACCGCCACCGTCCTGGTTTAGCGGCAGCGTCAGCGCGCTGGCCGCGTGCGCCGCGCGCAACTCGTCGGTTGCCCCTTCCGGGGTGAGGGTCGTCTGCCTCATCCTGGTGTCACTACCCTCAGTGTCCGTGAAGGGATGACCCGGCGGCCACGCAGTAGTTGCAACTGTCGACAGGAGGGGCATCGTCACAGGGGGCGTCACCACCGGCAAGTCAGCGCCGTCGCCGCCGCCGCAGGACTGGCCGAAGAGGCGACTGGCCGCCAAAGTGGCTGCCGCCTCCAGCCGCACGGCCTCCGACTCGATCGGCGTGGAAGGCGCGGCCGACGTCGTCGCCGCTGCCCCACTCGGTGTCGCCGTGGGCGTTGCCGCCGGGGCGAGCAAGGCCCCTGGCGCGGCCGCCGTGGTAGCCGCCGCACAGACCGGCGCGGTGGGCGGGGACGCCGCCGTCCGGGTCGGGGTGGCGGGCCCGGCCGCCGTGCTTGCCGCCGCCAGGAGAGGCGCCGTTGACGCTCCCGCCGCGGTACCCGCCGCACAGACCGGCGCTGTGAGCGGGGACGCCGCCGTCCCGGTCGGGGTGGCGGGCGCGGCCGCCGTGATTGCAACCGCCGACCAGATCGTTGCGGTGGGCGCGGCCGCCGAGGTTGCCACTGCCGACCCAATCGGTGCGGCGGGCGCGACCGCCGAAGTTGCCGCCGCCGTCTGGACCGGGGTAGCGGGCGCGGCCGCCGCGGTATCCGCCGCGCAGACCGGCGTGGTATGCGGGGACGCCGCCGTCCGGGTCGGCGTGGCGGGCGCGGCCGCCGTGCTTGCCGCCGCTAGGGGAGGCGCCGTTGACGCCCCCGCCGCGGTACCCGCCGCACAGACCGGCGCTGTGGGCGGGGACGCCGCCGTCCCGGTCGGGGTGGCGGGCGCGGCCGCCGTGACTGCACCCGCCAACCTGATCGTTGCGGTGGGCGCGGCCGCCGAGGTTGCCACCGCCGACCCGATCGGTGCGGCGGGCGCGGCCGCCGAAGTTGCCGCCGCCGTCTGGACCGGGGTGGCGGGCGCGGCCGCCGCGGTATCCGCCTCGCAGACCGTCGCGGTTAGCGGGGACGCCGCCGTCCGTGTCGGTGTGGCGGGCGCGGCCGCCGTGGCCGGTAGTGCCCTGGCCCCCGGGGCCGCGCGTGAAGCATCGTTGTCCGTTGTGTCCGTGGGGGGGGGGCGCGTGTGGGCGGCTTGCCGTTGGGGCAGTATCGGCGTAGTTGGCGCAGGGGGCAGATTGGTGCGCGTGGGGTGGGGGAGGGGGGGGGTGGAAGGTGGGGGGGGGGTGGGGATGTCATCACGTGAGTGTGTGTTGCAGGCCCTCGAACAGCAAGTACGTGCGCTTCACCACAGGTACAGGCGCTTGAGCTGTGGGATCGGCGCCTGGCACGGTACACGTACACGCAAGGACGAAGGCCCACTGTCTTGGCCTGTATCGGCGTGTGACTCCTTCGAGGGCCAGCGACCTGCTGTTGTGCCCTGTGTTGCACCGGCCAGGTATGGGGCCACCCTGCGACGCCTTGCAGGGGTGAACTCGCTGTATGCTCCTCAGTGGCTGTCGGGGAGGGTGGCTGTGTGGTGCATTGCAAGGTCCAGTGGAAGCTCCGATGGGGTGTGTGCCAGGGGGGGGGGGGGGGGGGGGGGGGAGGGGGGGGGGGCGGGGGAGGGCAGGGGGGAGGGGTTGGTGCCCGCAGCTATTGTGTCCACAAATAGGTGTATGCGGGGCCAGTTCGTGGTGGCGGATTGCAGTGATTGGTCGGACGAGCGAATATAACGTGGAGCTTGCTCGACCGAGTGTCCCGATCAGATTCTCTGCGGTCACAGCTCTAAAATGAGACACGTACTTACAAAACGGTTTTTGTGATTAACGACATGTAACAACTATTTTCATTGGCGAAGCCACGTGGTTCATCTGAGTTGCAGTGCGTTGCAATTGTCAATGCACGGAGATGCTATGCGCTACACAACGGCGGTGAACAACTGTGATGATCGATTGCCCTGTGTTCGACTGCGGGGAGCAGTTTGTGTGCTCCATTTTATTGGGTCGCCACCTACGGAGGCGCCATGCCTTTGATGGGCGACGTCCCGTCGACGATCCCGGGAATGCTCGTGGAGAAGGCTGCGGTGATGCCGATCCAGTTGGAGGCGCAGCAGGCGGGGGCGATACAGTCGGTGGCGGTGGTGAAGATGCTGGTAGTGTGGCTGGAGGTTGTACGGGCGAAGAGGATGGAGGCCCTCACCCTAACGATCTTGGAGACGACTGTGCAAGCTCGGTCGGGATAAGTGACGGTGAGAGCAGCGACTCGGATGGATTCATGGACAAGGATCGCAGTGAACCTGTTGACGAGACGGACGAGGAGGGGGTACTAACAAGCGATGACACTGGTTCAACTGTCGCAGAGGACGCGTGTGCTGCGACCTGTGGATCCATGCGAATGGGGGCAGAAGGCGAGTCCAGCGAGCCCGCGGACGACGCGGAGGATCACGCCTTGTCCAAGTTGTACTCCCTTGCCGCTCGTCATCATCCGGGGGAAGTGGATATTGGAGCAGGCGACCTTGGGGCCTCGTTGTGCGGGCAAGTGTGGGACTACTACAACGCACTGCCGTGCGCCAGCAACTCCGTGTATCACCCTGCAACGTTTTCTTCATCCCACACGCACGTGTCTGCATTTAGGTCTCCTGCAACGAGACAGTTCTTGTTCCACGTTTGTACGTCTGGTGGCACTGGTGTGTCGAAGGGTGAGGTCGCCCGGCTCTATCGCCTTTGTCGACGGGTCGAAGACGGGACCGGCTCGACTACCAGACCCATCAAGGACGCCTTCAAGTCTCCAACCGCCATCAAAGAGGCTGTTCAGAAGGAGAAGAAGCGACTGTTGGAGTCGCTTGGATGGAAGGAGGCCGACGCTCCTACCGTGCTTGGACCGCAGCGGATCATCTTCCGCAGTGGCATGGCGGAGGTCATGAAGGCAGTCGCCTCGGCACCAGTTATTCGTTGGGAGCGTGGAGGTGGTACCTGCAACTGTCGAGAGGATGTGCGCTACGACCGACCCAACTGTGATACAAGCAAAGGCAGTGTGTTGCAAGGCGACCCAAGCAATGTCGAGAGTCCTCGGGTTGAAAGAGGTTGCCGCGCTTGCACTCCTGAACTCGACGAGTGTGGCGAGCCGCGGCTTTTACCGATGCAGAACGACGACGTGTTACGTGACTGCTTCGATGGGAAAGCGTACGAGGCCCAGAGAGCCGATGTGCTCAAAGTTCTCGGCATGGGTGCGCTCATGTTGGCCTTGGCTCTTCACTCGGAAGGTACTGTCGTGACCACCTCTGGAGGTAAGACATGCCACTTGCCACCTTTGGCGACCATTGGGTTCATTCTGCAGTATGTGGCGCCACAGCTTCGTCAGCGTTGCGTTGATACGTATGTGCGTCGCCTTGTATTGTGGAGGTGTTGCATCGACTTGCATTTTGTTGTATCTTGTTGCGTTGCACGATGTGTACCGTACTGACATCGTGTCCGCATATTTGGTCGCCACCATGCCTTTTCACAGGTGTGCTTACCCGATAAGAATGAGGATTATGAACTTGTTGTCGCGTGTGCCTGTTTGGGTGACTGTGGCATATGTTCCACAGGTGTGGGCAGACTTCCAGAAGTGCTCGACATCCAACGCCGCTGCAGCGCGTGCGCAGGTGTTGCAGCACACGCTCAACCTGGCCTTTGGCGACCTTATGCGTGCGAGTCACTTCGGCGTTGCAGTTACCATGCTGGACGGTACGCAAGGCATTGTATCGCCTCGCGTCGTACTGTATGTCAGTGATCAGCCTGAGGAGCGAGACATTGTGTGTCTGAAGAGGCACGGTACGGCCTTCAGCTGTACACCTTGTATGGCTCCTTTAAGCAGCTGTGGTCGTCGGCGGAGTGTGCCACACAAGCAGCGCAACGTGTTGAAGATGGTGGGCAAGCAACTCAAGGGAGCTCGAATGAGAAGGTCCTATGGTGCGGGTGTCGTGATTGATGCGATGGAGATGAAGTATAGTATCCACTGTATCGTACCTGCACTGGCAGCTTGGGCGGGTCTGGGCTCCGGGTGTCTTCTGCTCTACAAAATATTCGGATTCGACCGCCTGCATGTACGTTTACCATTTCGTTTATGTTTGTGTGGGTAGTGTGCTGTTGTTGATTGTATGTCGCTGTATGTCGCTGTCTTCCGTACGAAGTAACTGTGTATGTTTGTCATTCCCTGTATGTTCTTGCCACTTACTAATCATGTACGTTACGAGACAGACGTCCCACCGCAATGCACTCTTTGTTATGGCCTGGTCGTCTCGTTCGCCAGGTGATCGATCTTGGTATCTGTCGGGATCTGACAAAGGGCGTGTACAACTACGCGAAGGCGACTGCGCGACAGGGGCTTCTCCTCCATGTGACAGACACCGAGTCGATACGTCACGCTAACAAGCGGTTCCGCTTCGCGTGCCGCACCCATCACGTCCCCTATGTGGCCCCCGGCTACTTCATTAAGCCGGGTGTGTTGCAAGCCACGCTGAAAGGAAACGAGCACCGCGACGCTGTGCATTTCCTGCCTTTTGCGGTTGCAGGCTTGTTTGGGCGAGGTGCGCCCGGTCGTCGATTCCATGGGATATTGACATGGAGCATCTGTGAGCTGGCGGCGCTGCTCAGGGACTTCTTCGATCCGCGGGCGAAGACGTGGCGCGATGCCCAGGACCTGTGCGAGCGGTTTTCAGATTGGGTTGAGAATGACTTCCACGAGCTGTTTGGCGAGACCAACACGCGCAAGGTGCATCGCACTGTATCTCATCTCAAAGATGAGTTCTTGTTGCGCGCGAGTGTGATTGACGGCAACACCGGCGCAAACGAGGCGCTGCATAAGTACGTGAAGCGGGCCTTCCAGCTCACCGACAAGAACCGCGGACATGCAGCGCTACAGATGATGTTGGCTGAGCAGATATCGACCCTCATCTCGCCTTTGGAGGCGGACCAGAAAGCAGTCAGGCGGGAAAGCAACCGGCGCAGGCGGGTAAGGACACGCGGCAGGTCTTGCTCAGCTGGTGACCTCGCGGTTGATCTAAGCCTGCCTAAGCTCTGCGACGCATTGCAATGTGATGCATCTGACTGTGTCGTCTTGCAGTCCGGTGTGTGGCTCTCGGAGGAGGTGCCGCGAAAGGCGGACGGACGTCGGTCGACTTTATGGGCGACAGCCAATCTCAAGGGCCGTCCTTGGCGTGACTGGGTGAACTGCCGGGCGTCCGACGGCTCGGAGCGATACGGACGAGCCCGTGTCTTGGTGGTGAGCCTGAACGGGTCGGTCCGCAGAACTGTGGTCGTCGAGCGCGCAGTAGCAACAACTGCAGTACCGGACTGCCCTTTTTCTGCCTATGGGTGCACCCGGCTGCGTTGGGTTCATCAGCAGGGTTGTACTGAGGCCGACCTTGAAGCCATTGACTTGAGTGCCATTACGAAGGTGCTCTGTGTTGAGCTCGACTGGGACGATTGGGTGACGCGGAACGGCCTCATCGACTTTCCGACAACGCACCCGATTGATGCAAGTGACCTCCGCCAGCGACGCTTCTTCGTCAGTGCATTTGCTTCTTAGGCTGCTTTGTCGTACGTGTCTTTCAATATCTTGCTCTGCAAACCTCTGTATACACATAGCATTTGATTGCAACTCGGGAATACTTCCATTCTGTCTTTTCCATACTGTCATTGTGCGCCTCGGGAGTGAGTTCTCTGGTGCTTGTATGGCCATGCATCGACTTGAATGTTTCTCTCTGAAGCGACTATGAGCGATTGTGCCAAGTGGAAGTGTGTACAATGAGCGTCTTGCTCCCGTCGTCATTTTTCCTCACGTTCCATGAGCTGATTTGATGAATCAAGGGCCCTTCTTGGAAAGGGGGTCGACATGGGCAAGCGAGAGGGCTGGAGGGCGGGTAGGACGGTGGGTCGGACAGCATCCGCAGCTGCGATTGACCATGATTTGAAGGGTCAGACAAAGATTCCGGGAAAGAGGGGTGGGGATGGCTCAGGACGTAGCAAGGAGAGGCCATCGAGTAAAATCTTCAATCATGGTCGGGTGAGCTCACAGGCTCTTGATCTCCACGACTGCACCAAGTCGATAGTCCTCCGACTTGGGCAAAGAAACGACCGCATCCCTCAAGGATGATTCTCGAGAGGTGCATTGTGTGGGAATGTGAGAGGCGCGCCAGCCGGGAACCGGATCATCGCTTATGAAGGGTCGTGGTGCGATTTAGGACACGCTGGGTCCAGAATCAGCTCACTGGCGTCGGTAGATGCGCAACTGAGCATGTTCAGGAGGGGGTGTCAAAAAGTAGCCTCCGTGAATGGAGGCTCGGGCGAGGCTGTGTGGTCAATCAGATGTCGTGAAACGTCCGGACCGCGCGATCGGAAGAATTGGTGGACTCTTCAGCGATGTATTTTAAACGAAGATGACACTGGCGGCCGGGCGCGTACGCGTGGAGAACGAAAGGTCCATGTTCCGTCGTCCGCGACTCGACCAGCTTGTCAGATGCGACTGTCGGAGTCGCGATGGCCAGTGTGTGAGGAGCGGTGATGTGCATGAAGGATCTGTGTTGCAGCACAATACAAGAAGATGCGGCGATACACAAGTCATGACATGTATTGCAGTGGTGCTCTTTTTTCATCAGTGGACGGTCTTCGCTTGATGTTGCAGGACGTTGCAGTGGAAACCTGTGAAATACAACGCCATGCAGTGTTTGTGATTGAGTTGCATGTGGTTCCGGTCCCCGACGATGCGGCCCACAGTTGTCCTCCATAAGAATAAAGTTGGATGTCCCGCCGTGCCGCTGCTCAACGAAGGGCAACAGATACTCGTGGATGATGCCCATGTACTTGTGTTGGTTGAGGCGCCAGTCAATGCGCACCAGCGGGGTCCTGCACTTTGAGGAGAAGGCAGCCCATACAGAGAGAGTTGTCCGCCCAGACTTGAACGACGGGAGTAGACAAGCAGGCAGGTAGCGCTCGTGAGACCGCCGCCAGACCCGAGCCTCCCCCCTGGCAGGGCGGACGGTGAATGAGCTTGCGTCCGAGAAAGAGACGTTCCCCCAGTCCGCCAGAGACCACGGAGAGTGCGTCCGACCCCATGCCAGGCGGCGCGACACATGCAGCCGCGTGAGAAATGGCTTTGTCACCGCAGCATAGTTAAGCATGGCCATGCGGTGCAGGTAGCGCCTGATGGTGCGCTGGCTGACCTGCCGAGGCATCTCGGCGTTGTATTCTGCCGTCAGCTGCTACAGGGTGACGCGCCGACTGCGGAACACCACCAACTGGAGATGCCACACCCCTCTGGCGTCTAGGAGACGGGGCCGCCCCTGCTTGCGGCGGGGGGAGGCGGGCTCTCCGCGGCGCACGCGCGCAGCAATCATGCTGACGGTGCCAATGGGCACCGCGAGGGCATCAGCCACCCTGCGGTTGGTCAGACTGGCCTTGACAAGGGCCGCCATGGCCGCCCTAGTGGCCGCTGGCACCTCCTTCGCCCCTTTGGGGCGACCCATGATGACGTTCAGGACGAAGAAGGAGGCGTGGTTGCGTCGACCTCCCCGACTGAATGCATCAATCTGTGGCCTTCTCCGGACGTGGGGGGGCTAAGTCGATATCGAATCTGGGCAGATCTATACTTTTGTCCCCCCCCTGTACGGCTGGCGAGTGCCGGTGGGTGGGGGTGGGCGTGCCCGTGGGTGCACCGGTGGGTGGGCGTGCGGCTGGGTGGGTGTACCGGTTGGTAAGCCGTCCACTGGTGGGTGGGTGCACCGGTGGGTGGGCGTGCCGCTGGGTGCGTTGGGTGGGTGTACCGGTGGGTGGGCCGTGCACTGGTGGGTGGGTGCACCGGTAGGTGGGCGTGCGGCTGGGTCGGTGCACCGGTGGGTAAGCCGTCCACTGGTGGGTGGGTGCACCGGTGGGTGGGGGTGCCGGTGGGTGGGCGTGCCGCTCGGTGGGTGCACCGGTGGGTGGGCCGTCCCCTGGGTGGGTGCACCGGTGGGTGGCCCGTCGACTGGTGGGTGGGCGCGTCGGTGGGTGGGCCGTCCACTGGTGTGTGGGTGCTCCGGTGGGTCGGCCGTCCACGTGTTGGGTGCACCGGCGGGTGGGTGGGCGCTAAGGAGGTGCACTGGTGGAGGTGGGCGTAACCATCGTGCGCATGCCATGCCCTTCCCCTTCAAGCCGTCCCCCCTTCCCCGCTCCGGCCCCCCACCCCCCCACCGGCTGCCTCGCTGTCTGTCTTTGCAAAGAGCGTCGGCGGGCAGCAGCGCATACTGCGTAGCGGCACGGCGAGCAATGCCGCCTCGTCCCACAAATGTGGGGGTCCGTGGGGGGGGGGGGCCGGCGGCAAAGACCGCGACGCCGCCGCGGCGGGGGGAGGGGGGGGGAGGACGGCCACATTCTTCCCCTCCCCCCCCGTAATGACAGCTCGTCCCATAGCCACAACAGTTGAGCGGCACAATCTCGTAATGCAGTGGGAGTTGGAATTTAGCTCGCAGCATACTTGAAAGTGGGCCCTACCGCTCCTGTCGTGCTTCACACCATCTGCAAGCGCGCCATCCCACTGCAACCGTCGCCTCCTGCCACCCAACGGTGCCTGCACACCACGCGCTTCTCGCTCCCCCTCCCGCCACGTGCGGACGCCCGCGTCCACCGCGCCGCTGCCTGCTGTTTGATTGACGGCGGGAAGGCAATGAATATCATCCTCTCCGCCCCTTGGGCATCCGTTTTGTTGTTTGAGTGCCTGACCAACCGCTGTGACGGGCTCCACCCGCCCCTCACCACAGGTACGCTGCTGATCGCCCGCGCGCTTGCGCGCGCCCCCCTTATGGACGTCCATTTTTTTATTCTCTATCCACGCCGAGTGCCCGTGACCTGCCCCCCCGCCTGTTAGTTTCTTACAGAAGCCTACCACCTCCCTTCTTGCGTCCCTCCGCTGTGCATGCTCCCTGAACCCGTCCCCGTCCCCCCTCTTCAGACGTTTCTCCGTTGCTCCCGCCACCTGTCGGCAGATGCACCCTGAGCAGGCTGGCACACGGGCGCTCTCCGTTCAGCTTTCCGCGTCACCGAGTGGTGCGTTACGGGAGTCCTGGCCGCCTGGCGGTTCTGGCGGGGACGGGGTCAGGGGGTAGGGGTGCTGGGTGTTGGGCGGGGGGGGGGGGGGGGGGGGGAGTGGTCGAGCTCTGGGCGAACTGGGAGGGGGGATGCGCGGTGTACATGTGCCCATCTGATTTCCGTATGTCCTAGTTTGAACTATTGCAGTTCCCGAACTTTGTCTGATTGAAACAACAGCAACAGCGTGACAACAAGGCCATGAGCCAACCGCGTGCTGGGAGCTCGCAGCGAACCAATTGCGTGCTGTGGGGCTTTCCTCTTAGATCAAGCGATGATTGGCTGCAGTCGCGGCGGATCTGGTACCGAACGCTGGTTGGTCAGACAGCTGTTGTCTTCTCTCGCGATCTCGGCGGATTTCCCTCTATCTCGGCCCGATCTACTCAAGAACACTAGTGTCTATTCTACCGACCGGATTCCAGAATCCTCTCCGAATTCTAGAATCCGGTTTTTCGACTACTGTTTTCTCAGACTTCCTGCCGTCCGTTGCTCATTCTGACGCCAGAAACGGACTCAGCGCATTTGAGTTGACCTTGGGGCAACTCCAGTGCATCCCACGCCGAGGAGAACCCGCGCCAAATAGTTTTCTCTTATGTGCGCAGCCGCCCCGCCATCATACCCCACAAAGGGACGCCAGAGGCTCCTTTGGCTGTCTTCAGAAGCAGTGACGGCATCCGGATGAAGCTCGGGCTGCGAAGGACGCGCCAGTGATCACCAGGCGCGCTGCGACCCCACCCATTGTCATCCACCGCTGTCATCACCGACAGTACTCGCTTCTGTGTCCACAATTCCTTTCCCTCTTCCACACTTGGCTGTTCTGTCACGTGGTGGGGTGGCGCGCGACCCAGCAGTCGATGTCCAGGGACGGGGGGGGGGGCGCCCCCCCCATCGCCGTTGCCCGCATCGCGACCACCGCTGCCCTCGGCGGCATCGCCAAGCAGTGACTGCCGCAGACAGCTCACCTACCTGCACCCCACTACTGGCAGCGGGGGCGCGTGCACTGGCCGCGACGCGGCGCCGCCGCCATTCCCGCCTGGTGGGCACTATCCGGTCGCTGGCTTGTACGCGCGTGCGGCGGGGGTCGCCCACAACCGCGTCCGAAAGAGCCGTCAGACGGCAGCAGCGGCCAGCAGCAGGACGCCAGACGCTTCAAAAACGCATGGGGGGGGAAGGACACAGCCACTGGCCGCCCATGGCCGCCGTCGCCGCGGACGGCGCCTGCTGCTGCCGCTCGCCGCTGCCGCTGCCGGCCGCCGATGCCGTCACCGCCGCCGCAGCCGCTGCCGCTACCGCCGCCACCCACTACCCGCCGCCCGCAGCCTGCCGCGCACAGTCCGCACACGGTGCCGCCCGCCGCCGTCGCGGTCATGCCACGCGCGGACGCGAGGCCACGACCGCGCGTCGCGCGGCGGACCCAGGGTGCCGGGAGGGGGGAAAGAAAGGGCTGCCCGGCCGCCGCGGAGGCGCCCCGTAGACTCCGCGTCGAGCGCCTAACGGGTGGGTGTTGTGGGTATCTGGGCGTACGCCCACACCAACGGGGTACCTTATCCTCCTGAAGGAGAATGCTGGGGAACCCGGGGATAAACCCTAGAGTGAGAACCGCCGGAACGTAAAGCTCCACGTGAAGGTGGAAGCGTCCGGGACGGGGAACACGAGGGTAACGCAAGGTTGATTTTTTGTGAGGGGGAAGCAACGGGCACAGCCCCAGGCGCAGATATCCCTCTTTGGCCCGCCGGTCCAGGGCCCGCTGTGGGACCCCGGAGTGCGGGCCAACACTCCCTACACTAAACACCCAATCAAAACACTCAGAACCCTCCAACACATCTCTCCACGCAAAACACGCTCAGTGGTGGGATCTCACTAAATCTCGGCCAGATTGGGGCGGAAGTAGCCCGCCCTAGGTAACTTCCCTTCACTGGCCAGAAGGCCAATTCCAATCGGGTGGGCGTAATCGCTCGGCCCGATATTATCTTATCTCCCCCCCCCATTCATGGGGGTATCCAGCGAGGATGACGTGGCGTGCCCCTCCCGAGGGAGGAGCGACCCCCTCCTGCCCCCGATTGGTCAGGGGCAGAGGTCGCCACGATCCGCCTCCCCCTGAAGGGGGATGCCCCTAGTCCCAGGGGTGCGGTAAACCCCCACACTGCCCACGCCTTAAGGCCACGCGTCCCGTGTGGCATATGCCGACACTGACGAGAAGGGGTTGTGTGACGCACCCCTCAAAGGGAGTGCCGCTTTGGGACGGCCATCGTACCCCCTCCCCACCCTGGGCAACCCCCTTCAGGGAGGTGCTTTCAGACGGAGCGCACGGGGGGTGCACACACACACCCCCTGCTTGCCGCCCTTCAACCGGGGTAACCAACCCACGTGCCCCCATCCGGGGGCACCGGGCCTGCGCCGAACGGGTGCGACCCGGGTTTTCCCGGGCGTCTTCGCTCATCGCACCCTCATACGAGGGTGCAACCGCGGGGCTTGTAGGGGAGAGAGGGTGTCACTCCTCCCCTACTTGTCGACCACGTCCTTGGCGCCACCATACGGTGGAGCCACCGGCCTCCTTGTGGGACTCCACCGTTTCTCGGCGGGGCACCTTGGCCCTTTGAGGTACTCGCCCCCCCTTCTTCCCCCCTTTAAAGGGGGGTCTCCGCTCGGAGTGTGCCGGCGTTCCGGGCGGCCACCATCGGCTCCTCTGTGCGCCGCCGCTGCGAGCGCGCACCGCTTCCTCGGCGCGCCGCCGCTGCGGGTGCGCACCTCTTCCTCGGCGCGCCGCCGCTGCGGGCGGGCACCGTTGCTGTGGTCCGGCCGCTGTGGGCCGGCGTTGTCGTGGCCGCGCTGCCGCTGCGGGCGCGCGGCTCTGCTGTTGTCCGGCCGCTGTGGGCCGGCCCTGTCGTCCTTCTTGCGGCGCCGCTATGGGCGGTCGCCGTTGTCTTTGTCCGGCCGCTGTGGGCCGGCGCTGTTGTTGTAGCTGCGCCGCCGCTGTCGGCGCGCCTCTTCCTCCCCGTCGCGCCGCCACCAAGGGCGGGCGCTCCTGTTGTCGTCGCGCCCCCTCTGTGGGCGGGCAACGTCTTGCCGGGCGCGTCGCCGCTGTGGGCGGGCGCCTGTTTCCTTGTTGCAGGGCCGCCCTTCTGGGCGGCCGCTATGTCGTCTCCGGGAGACCACCCCCCTATGGGGGTGGATGACATACCGGAGGGTGACCGTGGGTCAACCCCTGATGGGGTTGACACCTACCTGGGCGTACCCCTTATCGCTATCGATGAGGATCGGTACGACTCAACCAGGGGTCCCCGGTCATCTAGTATTTCACACCTACGGTATCAAGCCGTCGGTGTACTCCCGATGGTTAACATCTGGCGCAACCTGCGCATGCAGTACGGCACGGTTTGTACCGTGTCGGAGGTGCTGCCATCGGACTTACCCTTTTACAGGGGTCGGCTCGACATAGACCTCCTTTAGAGGGTCGAGGAGATACTGGCGGGTCCCCCCTTTACAGGGGAGGGACCATGCACTGACCTTCGGTACTACCCGGGGCCTATCCCCACTCTCGGCCTGGACGACCCCGGGTATTATATCCGGGGCGCTCTGGCGGAGTGGCGCCTACTGGAATTTCCTGGACTCCTCATTAATGGGGAGCAGAAGGAGTACCATCACGTCCCCACCCCTATGAGTGGGGGGCTCTACCCGGCCGTGCCCCCGTGGTGGTCCTCCTTGGAGGTTCCACGGGGAAAGGCTTGCCTTCTTCCGTCGTTCTTCCTCCTACGAGGAAGTCACCTTGTCTGCTCCCCTTTAGGGGGGCGGGAAAATGCCATGGCCTCCACTTCCTGGTTGGTGGAGGTGGCGGACATCTTTTTGTCCGCCGTCACGTTTCATGGCCATTTATGGCTTTTGAACGAGCCCATTCTTGAGGCTCTTTCTGCGTTGGACACTTCCCTCCTCTTTAAAGAGGAGGACTCTGCCAAGGCGGGTCTCTTTGACGAGGCCCTTCAACTCCTTCGGCGGGTGAGGTCGCTCGTACCTGACGAGCGCCTCCGCGATCAAGGCGGCCGCCGAGGACTCGTCTTGGTCTCCCGGGAGCGTTCCCCCGGGGATCAGCGGCTCCTCCTTACTGAGGGGCTTGACATCCCGACCCTCCCTTACGGGGAGGGTGTTACTGCATCCACTCGGGTTCTCAACCCCGAGGTGCAGATGTGCCGGGAGGGCCCAAGGCTCTTCCCCGAGTTGGGGGAGGTCGTCCCTCCCGGGGAGCGTCCCTCCCATACGGGAGGGGGCTCCTCGCTCTGGGGATCCGATCGGATCCCCTGTGACCCAGCCCGGCCGCCGGGGGCAGGAGCTCCTCGCGCTGGCGCGGGAGCCACCACCGGGCAACCTGCGGCGACCTCGGCCTGGAAAGGCCAGGATGGGGCTTCCTCCCGGGGAGCTTCCGGTCGAGGCCGAGCTGGCCTTGATGCGGGTTATGGGGGTAGCCGTCTGGTTGCCCCCCCGAGGGTCCCACCCTTTCGGTGGAACCCCGAACTTCGTCTGGAGGTGGGGGGCACTATGTCCCACCAACTTTTGTTCGGGATGAGGGCCTCCTTTGGGGAGGACCTCCCGGCCGAGTTTACCTTTGCCACCCAGTCAGTACTGACTGTGGCGTTATTACGAGCCTACACAGGCTTGGCCAACGACATGGCTGGCGTGTTGGCGGGTGCCTCTCCTCCCCAACGCCAGGCCGCTTTAGCGGACCTGTCGGCGGAGAATCTCACGACGCGTATGCGTCGTGAGTTGGGGGTCGCGACTTCTGAGACGCGGGCCCTGGTGGACATGCAAGCCCTCCACACCCAGGCACTACGGGCTCGGGCTTCATCACCGGCCACTCCTTATGGAGAGGCCGCGGGAGCCGCATATGGTTGGGCCCCCGCTTCAGCGGGGGGCCGCTCTTCGGGTACCGACCGTGGGGAGGAGTCCCAAGCAGGTCCGTACCGTTCCCCCGGGTATAGGACCTACCCCCCTTCATCCCCCCATTATCTGAGGTATTGAGGGTTGTACTCCCGGCTTGAGCCGGGGTGCTTTGTTTCTTTTCAATAGGAGTTTACCCCGAGGGGCAAGGTTTGCGTAGGTCCGCGTGAGGGCATGTAAAGACGGCTCCCATCAGAGTAGAAGCTGTTGTCCCTTACTTCTCAGTGCCGTTGCATAAAAGAAGATGCCACTCGGGGTAACCCGAATTTTGAGCTTCCTTCTTCTGCAATATTTTCGCACGGCTTCAGCCGGCAAACCCGTTGCTAGCCGCCAAGTATCATCCTGGGGGCCATAGCCGAACCAGCGTATGCGTAGTTCAAGCGCGCCCTCCGCATTAAAGCGGTGGTCCACAAACTTCTCGAACACGTACTCTTTGCCATCCCCTGTACTCGGGGAGGGCTGAGCCACTTTAAAGTTGGCTCGTGTTGCCTCGGCACGTGCCCAGGCAGGATGGCCTGCTTGGGGTGTCGGGGCACGAGTGGCATGGTTACTCGTCACCGTTCGGATCCCTGATGGGGTCTCCACAGTGAAACGTCGCCCATCGGTCCTTAAGACCATGTAGGGGCCCACGCTCTTATGAGCGAGCTTAGACCGCTTACGGGCATGGGAGGCCAGGAAAACCCAGTCTCCCTCCCGTAGGTCCTTATTCTTCTCCGCGACAGTGGCGTCAAAGGTTTTCTTATACGCCTCCTGCGCCTTGGCCATGTGCTTACGCACCTGGGGGATAATGCTCTTCAAGTCTTCCACAAACCGTAAGGCTGCGGTCTAGGAGTCCTCGTCCTCGCCTTCCCCCAAGTCTTCCTTCTCCTTAAGGGGACGGAGCTTCGGGAGGCGCTCGACCCCCATTGTTGGGAGCCGCCTTGGGCTCACAGACATAAGGGGGGCCTGTCCAGGGCTAGAATGCACTTGAGTGTTATAGGCCGTTGTGAGGAGTGAGACATAACGGTCCCACTCCTTTGGGTGCTCCGCGGAATAAACCCGGAGCTGCCTCATAATAGTGCGATTATATCGCTCCACCTGCCCATTTGTTTGGGGGTGGTAAGGCGTCGTATACTTCGCCTCAATCCCTAGGAGTCCTAAGACCCCCTGGAAAAAGACGGAAGCAAGCTGCGGACCGTTATCGGTCAGCGTTGTGTCGGGTATGCCATAAGACGCTACCCAGACGTCAATGAAGGCCGAAGCCACTGCCACCGCGGTAATCTCCTTCATGGGGACCGCCCGGGTGAGCTTACTAAAACGGTCTACCATAACAAGTATAAACCTGTTACCGTCTTCAGAAGCGGGTAAGGGTCCGAGAATATCCATCGCCAGGCTGGCGAAGGGCTCGTTGGCTGGGAATAGCTTGAGCGTAGACGTATGCCTACGCTCATCCAGCCTATTCCGAGCACACCCCGTGCACTGGGAGACGTGTTTGTACACGTCTACAATCATAATGGGCCAGTAGACCCTACGCCTCAGCGTGGCGTACATCCGGCGAGCCCCAGGATGGGCCGCCAAAGGTAATTCATGGTGGTACGTCATAAGACGCTCCCGTAGAGATGAGGGGATCACCATCTGAGTGGTGTCCAGGAAGAAGGACCTCCGGCATAGTATTCCTTCTTCGTTCTCAAAGAAGAAAGCCTTCCTGGCCCATTTTGGGTCAGGGGGAGGTACCGACTCCCATTCCTTCCGCCGTTCCAGGCAGAAGGTGTCCTCAGCCTGAGCTTTGATAAGCTCCTCTACCGTAATAGGCCCCAAAGGGCGATGCTTCTCGCTCCGCCCGGCCAAAGCCTGAGCAGATCGGGTCACCGTTGTGAGGACCGGAAGGTCCTCATCTATAGGAGCATTGTCAGGCTCGTCCGTGGGCAAGCGTGACGAAGCGTCGGCCACCTTATGGTCGTCCCCCGGTTTATACCGGAGTTTGTAGGTAAACTCAGACAGCCGAAGCCGCCAACGGTTAATCCGTATATTCGGGCTATTTGTAGCCAGCGCGGACAAAAGGGCACGGTGATCACACCTTATTACAAATTCCTCCCCTTCAAGGTAGGATCGTAGGTGTGTCACGGCCCATACGAAACCAAGCGCTTCAATCTCTGTGACGTGATAATTTCTCTCGGCCGGGTTCAACGGCCGGGAGTAATATCCTACAGGGAGGTATTCCCCGTCGGGTTGCTGTTGTAATAAGCAGCAGCCGGGCGGCTCATAGCTCGCGTCCACGTCCACCATATAGTGGCCGCCCATCCGAGGTATCGCTAACACGGGGGGTGAGAGAAGTAGCCCCCGTAGCGTCTCGAAAGCGTTCCTCTCCACCTCTGTGGGGGGAGATAGCTTCGTAGGAAGCTTGGTACTCGTCAGCGCGGTTAGGGGCTTCGCTACTTTGGCGAAGTCCCGTACGAAGCGCCGATAGACGCCGCACATCCCCCAAAAAAAAACTTTTCATCTGGGTTTGTGTACGAGGGTATTGCAACCCTCGTAGCGCTCTCGTACTTTTCTCGTTAACGAGAACGCGGCCAGGTCTTATGACATGGCCGAGGTAGTCGACCTCCTCTTAAAAGAGGTGACACTTGTTGGCCTTGAGGGAAACCCCATGAGCCTTGAGGAGGGAGAGCACCGTCTCAAGGTGCTCTAAATGATCCTCCGCCGACTTGGAAAAGACAATAACGTCATCCAAGTAGACGAGGCATATCTGCCACTTCACGCCTGCCAGGATCATGTCCATGGCACGCTGAAAGGTGGCTGGCGCGTTGCACAACCCAAAAGGGAGGCGCTTGCACTGCCAAGTGCCAGAGTGGCATGTAAAGGCCGTTAACGGCCGGTCCTCCTTGGCTACCGGTATTTGCCAGTAGCCAGCATTAAAATCCAACGTCGAAAAGACGTTGGCGTTTCCGAGTGAATCTAAGCACTCGTCCATACGCGGGATAGGATATGCATCCTTCACCGTCATCTTATTAAGACGACGGTAGTCGATGCAAAATCGTTTGCCGCCCCCAGGCTTGGGGACGATTACCACGCGGCTAGCCCATTCTCCGTGGGAGGGTTCTATGACCCCGAGAGAGTCCATTAATCGGACTTGTTCCTCTTCCACTAGACGGGTCCTAGGACCAGACTTATAGGGATGTTGTCGGACGGGGACCGCTCCTGGCTTAAGCCGGGTACGGTGTACCGTCTGTTTGATCGTTCCGAGGGTGCCATCCCAGAGAGAATTATATCTCTCGAAAAGCGCCGTGAGCTTAGCTCGTAGGCCTTCGCGCACCTTCCCCAGGTCTATACCTGGGGCGAGGGAGGATTCCTTCGGAGCCGGTTTCGGCTCCGGATCCTTCAACTCCTCGGTGGAAGCCTCTTGGCTGACGCCATCAAACACAGTAATGTGTCCTATGGCCATGCCGGCACGTAAACGTGCCGGCCGCTTGGTCGGATTCATAACCTGTACCGTAGTAGGCTGGCCAGGCTTAAGCGTGGCGGGCCCCTCGGCCAGTTGCGCTCCATTAATGGAGTGCAATGTGCTCTTGCCACGGATGTATCCGTGGCCTTGAAAGTTGCCACGCACTTGAACGTGCGCAATCGTACCTGGGCGCATAAGCGTCTTCTGGGTAAGGACCAGGCGGGCGTCCCCCCCCCGGGGACACGCACACACCGCCTCCCCGTTCGGCTTGCGGCGGGGGTTCTTCTGAACCCCCCGCAGGATGGGGACAATCTCCCCCGATAAGAGGGTGACCGTCTGGTCCTCCGAGTTAATACTCTTAGTTTTGTGGTCCACGAATGTGTTCCTCAGGATAACAGGGACGCACATATTCTGAACCACGCCAAAGGATATGTATGAGATTTATTTTCCCACACAGACCCCCAGGGTGACGCTTCCCACTATGGGGAGCCATCCCCCGTTCACATCATAAAACCTTAAGGTTTACAGGTCTCCCAGGGGTTCCATAGGGAACCCCCGAGGTAATGCCTGCTTCCGGACGAGTGAAGAGCCACTCCCGGGATTGAGGATGGCCCTCGTCGCCCATTCATATCCCTTAGTAATAAAAAGCCGTACGGCTAATTGATATGCCGTGGGTGGTGACACTAATGCCACCATCCGAGCTGCTTGTTTAGCTTCGTCCTTCCCTTCAGGGCGGATCATCTTACGCTTCACCCCACGAGGCCGGGGTAAGATGCGTTTCAACACGACCTCCTCTTCCCCGGGGGAGGAATCATCCTCATCAGGCCTTCTCCTGAATCGTTTTTTGAGGAGGGGGTATCCTCAGATGAAGAGTCCTCTGACTCTTCAATATTCCCCTGGGGGCCAGGCCCCCCTTTAGGGGAGCCAGAAGGCCTCCCCTCAGTGACAGCCGCTACGGGCTGCGCTGTCCCCGCCGTACCCCGCGGGGTACGGCCCTCAATCCGTGCGCGCTCCTTAAGGGCTTTCTCAAACTTAGCCCGCGTCTCGACACTAAGGTCGGGACAGTGGCGCGTAAAATGCTCGTGGCTATTACAAGCCAGGCAGGGGTAGCGATTTAAACGCTCCCTCCCCGCATCAGCGCCAACTTTGGCCTTCCCCCCGTACGACGAAGTTACGGAGGAACCGCTGGGGGTAGTAGCCACCCCCGCTGCGATGCCTTTAGAGGCATTGCGCCGAGCCCGACGCTCCGCGGCGTCTGCGGACCATTGGGCCCGCAGCTCCTCATCGCGCCGGCGACATATGTCGCCTTTGCGTTGAGCATAGCGTACCAACGCCTCTATGGGCGTGTCTGGTGTATTAAATTCACGGACATCAGTCCGTACCTCCCACCAGACCCCTTGCATAAAGCGGCCTTTAAGTTTGCTCGCAGTATGAATATAGCCGCAGAGCGCATTTGCGTCGCGGACGCGCCGGTAAAAGGCGGTCTCGGTTTCATCCTCCTCTTGGGCAACGTTTTTAAACGCTGCAACTTGGAATGATATTACTTCCTCATCCGCATAACTGCGGAGGAGCCAGTTAACCAGCTCCAGATACGAAGTGACCTCTCCCGCTCGTCCTCCCGCCTTAGAAGGGATAAGGGAGAGGAGCTCCTTCTTGAGTTCCCCTTTGGTAAACTCCGGAAGGAGGTACATAGCCCGACCTTCTGAGAGGTCGTTGTCATCGCTAGCCTTACGGAAGCGATTTAGGAATTCGAACACCCCTAGAGGGGGGGTCCCGTCCCAGAGGGCGTCACGCCCAAACGTGAGGGATATCTCTTTGCGCTTCCGGCCTAAGCCGTGAGCCATCTCTTCATCATAGCGTACGCTCTTATTGGCGAGTGCATAAGCCTCGAAATCCAGGATACCTTTGAAGGTATCATCATCGGGTATTATTTAGAGCGGGATAACCCGCTCCGGTTCCCCGTTACGTCCGGGGGATAGCACACGGGCTACCCGGCGGTGGGTCGAAGCGCTTAAGCGCCTCGCGCCACGTCTCTCAGGATCAACGTCACTTGCCTCTGAAGAGGAAGATGTCTGCGAATAACCGTGGGGTCGGCGGCGAGTCCGCCGACCAGATCGAGAGATTGAACCCTCGACCTCATCGAGTCGAGCAGAAATTGGTGACACCACCTCAGTCAACATCTGGCGGAAAGCCGCCAGAGGAACAGCTCCCATTGCCGTGGAGGACGACCCCCCCACAGCGGGTTCGCCCCCCAAAGGGGCGCCTCTAAAATTATCCGTATCCATACGGTCCTGGGTGGGCGATGGAAACGTACCCCCACCCGCGGGTGAGGCCCAGGCTCCCCACTCACGGGAGGTAAAGGTAGAGCGGTCGCCGAAGCCGTGGGCTGCCTCCCCATCAGGGGTCGCGCCTGGAGTGGCTTGTACCAGGCCGGGAGCCTCACCGGCGCCTGGCACTCCACCCGGAGGCAGGTCCAAACGGGACAAACTCGTGCGTTCCCGCTGAGCGGCCGACTCAACACCAGGGTTGGTCCGTGAGGCGCCACCGGGAACTTCGCCGGTGCCTGCTGTCACGTTTGACGTCTCCACAGGTGTAGGACCTCCTCCTTGAGGAGGAGCAGAAGTATCAGACTGCATCTTGACCCACCTGTAAAGACTAGAAAGAAATGGTACCAGGGGTCACAACCCAGCGACAGAGCACTCGACCAAGAAACCATCCAACAAAAGGAGAGGAGACTCCACCAGAAGGCGGAGCGAATCCCCTCCCGTGCTGCTCCACCAAATGTGGTGGTTATCTGGGCGTAAGCCCACACCAACGGTGTACCTTATCCTCCTGAAGGAGAATGCTGGGGAGCCCGGGGTACAAAACCTAGAGTGAGAACCGCCGGAACGTAAAGCTCCACGTGAAGGTGGAAGCGTCCGGGACGGGGAACACGAGGGTAGCGCAAGGTTGATTTTTTGTGAGGGGGAAGCAACGGGCACAGCCCCAGGCGCAGATATCCCTCTTTGGCCCGCCGGTCCAGGGCCCGCTGTGGGACCCCGGAGTGCGGGCCAACACTCCCTACACTAAACACCCAATCAAAACACTCAGAACCCTCCAACACATCTCTCCACGCAAAACACGCTCAGTGGTGGGATCTCACTAAATCTCGGCCAGATTGGGGCGGAAGTAGCCCGCCCTAGCTAACTTCCCTTCACTGGCCAGAAGGCCAATTCCAATCGGGCGGGCGTAATCGCTCGGCCCGATATTATCTTATCTCCCCCCCCCATTCATGGGGGTATCCAGCGAGGATGACGTGGCGTGCCCCTCCCGAGGGAGGAGCGACCCCCTCCTGCCCCCGATTGGTCAGGGGCAGAGGTCGCCACGATCCGCCTCCCCCTGAAGGGGGATGCCCCTGGTCCGAGGGGTGCGGTAAACCCCCACAGTTGGGATGGTGTCCGAGTGGGGGGGGCGTGGCGTCACTGGCGGCGGAGGGTGTCGTCCGTATGCGCACTCGCTGAGTAAATGTTTTTTTTTTTTTTCTGGCCGTGGGGTGCCTCACACTGGACAGATTCCACGTTTCTCCTGAGGATTTCAGATTCCTCAGAGGCGGATTCTGGAATCCTCTCAAGCGGTGAAATAGACAGTAGGAGAGGTCGCAGCTGGTTCCTGCGACGCCTGTTACCTCTTCGATGTGGGCAGAAATCTCGAGAAAGTCTTATATCGCACTGCTTTCACACTAACGCGGAGCACTCATTTGTCAGTAGTGCGCCATCTGAGGCATGCCATTGGCCTGTTGTGGGCCTATTGTTGTTATGGTCGTCATGAGACAAAATTCGGGGTACTGCAATACTGCTGACTGGCCATTGTCATGGCTGCCTTCCCCCTCCTTGTTACCTTTTTCAATGGGGGGACGTCGCGCGCTGGTGTGCTTTTCTGCTCTTCCGTATCCCTTGATTGCATTTCATCCGGCTATGATTAACCCTGCCCCCGTCCTCCCCCCATATTGTAGCGCGCTCACTGCTCCGTTTTTTGAGAAACAGGAAGGCGCGAGAGGGGATGCTTGTTGGCACCGTGCGTTTGCGTCTGATGTTTTCTCTCATCTAGCAAC
The DNA here is from genome assembly GCA_009829735.1 of Pyropia yezoensis. Taxonomy (NCBI): domain Eukaryota; phylum Rhodophyta; class Bangiophyceae; order Bangiales; family Bangiaceae; genus Pyropia; species Pyropia yezoensis. The sequence goes on from CM020620.1 coordinate 3,177,500, forward strand.
GTCTACCCTTCCCACTCCCCGCCCCCGCCCAGAAGTTTCCCCGCCTTCCTCTCCCCGACGAGGGCACCGAGCCAGTGATCGCCCCGCCTCGCTACCATGTTATTCTACCCCACCACTACTTGCCCCCCTCCCGAATGCTTACGTGTGCTGATGCCCCCCCCGCTATGCATGCCGGCCACCGCTACTATCTCCCCCTGCACTGCCTGGCCTGTGTCCCTCCCCCTCTGACAAACTGCGCGCAACTTCCACAGCCTCCTCTTGCCTCCTTCAGGCGGGCGCCATCTACGCGGGGGATGTCAAGAGACCGCGCGCCCTCTCTCGGTGACGAACCCTTCACAATGCGCAGGAGTTCCTCCCGCGCTTTCTTCTGCAGCCCCTTTGTGCCACCACGTTTTGTACTTTCTGAGTGCTTGCCCTCCACCTGCCGCACCCCGTCCAGAGTGAGTCCGTCGCCCCGCGGCCTGTTGCCGGGCGCGCACTCGCGACGATCCTCTCCCGCGTTCAGGAGAGTGCTCCCCCGTGCCAATGCTCTCTTGCCACCGCCGTATTCTTCTCTACATTGCGTACGCCTGCGACGCCCGCCCCCCCCTCACAGTGTACCACCATCTGCTCCCGCCACCTGATCTCCGACTCTCTCTTTCTTCTACTTTGCATCTGATTGGAACACCTTCTCTCAACCCCTCTGATTTTTCAGTTCCGTGCGGGGAAAGGCCCCGCCGCATTTATTTGTCACCTCACCGCCCCCCACTGTTTGCATCAGAGCTCCGCCCGCCCCCATCTGTCCACAACCGCTTCGCCTGGCCAAGCGTGCACAGGTGCCCTCAAACTGGGGGGGGAACAGTGGATGGCGCGAGATCAGCGCCAGTCTGCACTGTTCTTTTGTTTTTTTCTCGATCGCTGTACCCCCCCGTCTGTTCTCCCACCCTCACTCCCCGCCCCCCAACGTGTTCCTGATTGCCCAACTCCCGTCATTATACCAAGCTCTTCTGCCGCCACTTGTTGGCGGGCACCGGGTTGCACCCTAGGGCGGGGTACTGGCCAGGCGCCTTAGCCACCCATCTGTACCAGCCGGTGGTGTGGCAGTATTGACCCCAGGTAGGGGGCAGCACGTGCCATACAAAGGACGGCAGGCAGGTAGTCTGACCGGTTTCTCCCCATGCATTTGGGTCCATATTCCCCAAGTTAGGGATAGCTATCTTAGTAGTAAGTTCAACTTGGACTTGAGGGTTTTCTACATTTTATCGTCTTGAATTTTCTTGTGGCCCGGTGGGCAGGTGCTGGGTTGGGAGATTCGGAGTGGCGAGATTTTTAGGGACCCTGGAGGGATAAGGGGAGGGACAGCGGGGCTTGGCCCTGCTTCCCCATCCCGACCAAGAAACTGTTTGCCCACACACCATCCTCTTGTTCCGTGGTGTGGCGTTTGCCCCACAGCAGGGGCAGCGTCGGTGCGGCTGGCACTTCTTCCGGTTCTCAACGTTACGAGAGGCACCCTCACCGTTGCCACGAACTTGGTGGAGGTTACTGTGAGCGGGTTTTGCCACATATGGTGGAGCAGCAGGGGATGGAGGTAAACTTTACCGCCGGGGGCGCCGGGAAGTAGAACGCACTTCCGTCTCTTTCCTTTGCTCGCAACGTGAGAATCGGTAGCCAACACGGCTGCGTCGGACCCTCCGACGTTCGGTAAGCTCTCCGGTGACAACTTTACTCCGGAGCCTTTCAATACTGGCAAGACACAGGGTGTTCCTGGGGTCGCGGAGGTGCTCGAGGCACTCCAGCTAGCAGGGCCGTGGGTATCGGTGCGGGTGGTATGCCATCCCGACAAAGTCGGGTGTTCACCCTGAAAGTTCTCCTCGGACCGGTGGTTCGCACTTCGGACATCGGGTGGTACACTCAAAGGGAATGTTGTAGTGGTTTTACGTACCTTAGGCACGTAGCACCCAGAAGACACAGAGAAGGAACCCACCAAGAACGCGGGGAGACAGGAGAGATACCGATCCGCCGACCACCTGGCTTGGTCACGCGGGGATCCGCGACCAGGACGACAGTGTTCAAGCACACGCATGTCTGTTTTTTTCGAAGGGGGAAGCAGCGCGCACCCCCACGCACACTCTTTTCCTCTCTCACCCGCACCCAGAAACGCTCCACACCGGGCCACGTGCGGGCCAATCAAAACCCCCCCAGCATGTCCGGAGGGCCCCCTACCCCACGGATCATCCCCGCCAGCAGGGCAGGAATCTCCAAGATACGGGAAGAGGAGCCCCGCCGGACATCAGTGCCAACACTCCAGATCTCCCCAATCTCACAATCACGCAAAGTACACAATCACAATCCAAGCCCGAAATGCATCCCATCCCGGATCATTGACCAAAGTCCAATTCCGGTCAGGGGGAATTCCCCTACACTGGGAATCCCAATATGAGCCCAAGAACCAATGGCGACCCGGTCCCATCTCCAAAGGAGCGGACGAATCGGAAGCCAGTAAATTCCCGAGGGGCCAAATACGTCCCGTCCTCCTCACTAGGAAGGTGGGCACAGGGATACGATGCGATCTCTACGAGGTCCCCACACGTCGAGGACCCATAGGGTCCCTACAAATGTCCCGAGGTGAGAGGATTGTCCACGCGAGATCCACTCGGGTTGGATTCAACTTTGGCGTAGAGCCATCGCCAACTACGCGGGTCGAGGACGGCGGACCTTCTCTCGTTGGTGATAGGCTCGAGCCTGTGATTGGGGTCGTAGTAAGCTTTTACCCCCGCCACCTTCAAGTAAAGTATTTTTGATGGGAGCGTAATGCCCCTTGGGGTGTATATCTCGGGTCTAGTACACTATACTAGATCCTGGGGACCAGGAACTTCGGGCCCCTTATGAAAGTGACGCATGTGGATGGGTTGCTGTATGCACAAGTGATGCGTGGACACGTCCCGCACTGCCTTACTGCGTGCAGCACCCCTTACAGGACTTTGTCAGAGACCGGACCGCAGTTTGTGTCCGTTTTGTTCCAAGGAGCATTGGACAGGCCGGAAAAGTCACGCGCTCGGGGCACGTGTTGAACCCCGAGGCGGCAGAGACCAAGAAGTACTTTTCCCTGACAGTAGACGTAGTTGCGAAGGCCCAGATTGAGAATCCCTTCTGGAAATCGCAGAGGGAGGCGCTGCGCACAGTCGCGGAAACACGATTCTTTGCCGGATAGTGATGGCCTCCCACTGAGTAAAGGGGCGGTCCAGGGTGTCGCAGTAATGACCCCAGGTTGGGGGCAACACGTGCAATGCAAGGAACGGCAGGCCGCTAGTCTGACCGGTTTCTCCCCATGCATTTGGGTCCATATTCCCCAAGTGAGGGATAGCTATCTTAGTAGTAAGTCCAACTTGAACTTGAGGGTTTTCTACATTTTATCGTCTTGAATTTTCGTGTGGCCCGGTGGGCAGGCGCGGGGGTGGGAGATCTTGAGTGGCGAGATTTTGATGGATCCGGGGGGGATAAGGGGAGGGACCGCGGGGCTTGGCCCTGCTTCCCCATCCCGACCAAGAAGCTGTTTGCCCACACACCATCCTCTTGTTCCGTGGTGTGGGGTTTGCCCCACAGCAGGGGCAGCGTCGGTGCGGCTGGCACTTCTTCCGGTTCTCAACGTTATGAGAGGCACCCTCACCGTTGCCACGAACTTGGTGGAGGATACTGTGAGCGAGTTTTGCCACACAGGGGACTGAACAACTCGTTGGCCCCGAATCTCTTAAGGTTACTAACCTTTAGCGGCAGCATAACGCTACTAGAGGTGGACACCTGGGGTGTAGTAAACTTTCCCAGACCCTGAGGACCAGGTACTACTGGCCCTTCATGGTGGTGGACATCTACAGTTGAGTGGCTGCATGCACAAGTGGTGCACAGAACCGCCTGATGGAACGGCGGTCTACTACGGCTATGCTTCTGTTCCCGGCCAAGGGGACCTTTGCCGCGTTGGCGATGGACATTCAGGCGGTACGAGCAAACTTTGCCACTCCCTACTACGCACAAGCTATTGGGCAGGCGGAGTGCTTCAACACGACTATTGCTAGGCGGCTGCACCACTGTGTGAGTGAGCACGTGGAAACGTGGGACAAATACATTTTTTCCTTGACTACGGCCTACAACCCGCAGGTTCACTCTTCTACGGGGGAAGCACCCCTTTCATTCGTGACTCCGCGCGGCGTGCGGTCTATTGCTGTACAGCGGCCGCTCCCAACTAGGAAGACCGGTGGCAGGAAGCCTACTCCTACTGAGAGTAAGGTGGAGTTTGCTGCTAGGCTAGAGAACCTCATCCCTAAAGTCAGGGCTGACGTGGACAGGGCGCAGAGACGCAATAAGCGTACTTTCGACAAAACAGTGCGTAACGCCAAGTTCGTCCCCAAGCAGGGTGACTGGGTGCTGGCACAATCACATACCCCAACTGGGGGTAAGCTAGTGGTCCGAACGAAGCGACCCTACCAAGTCCTTCGTACGGATGGGCGACGGTTCACCATCGCAAGTGACGATGGGATCCGTACATTAAGCGGACAGGACGTGGTGAAAGCTTCACCACCTCCTCCAGGCGGCCCGGTCTGGGCGCATGCGCTGAAAGTGTGGCGTTTGCCTTCGCTGCCTGGGAGCAACAATGGCGCGCAGGAGTTTGCGGTTGATGAGTTCATCGACCACGGCTGGGATGAGGATACTGAACACCTCATGTTGAGGGTGCGTTGGTTTGGCTGTCGTGCCAAGGACTATACTTGGGAGTATGCAGAGGAACTTCCGGCTGACAAGGTCCGGGCCTACTGCGCCCGGAACGATATCGGCCCTGACCGTCCTCCCTCATTGCTAGGGAAGGTCGAGTGGTTGTACCAAGAGAGTGCTTCAAGTCGAAGTGGTACGCAATGTCGCTTTTACTGCATCCCTAAGCCGCTCACTCTCTTAACAAAAGCAAATGCCAACCAGGCACGCATGCTCGACTCCCCACCCTCACGTGAAGGGGAACGGCGAGACCCACGTCGACAGCGATCCCCGCTAGTCGGCGGAGCCGGCGGTTCCAAGTCGGAACCGTCGTGACCAACACAGTCGCGAGTACGACGACGACTGCGGTTGGTAGCCTGCTTGGTATTGCACGCAGGCTGGCGACGCAGACGCCGGACCGACTCGGTCTCGGACGGGGTGGATGACTCCGACTCGGACTAAGACAACGCGTCCTCCGACACGGAGGGAGAACGCTGCGAGTGGTGGCGATGACGACGAGGAGGCGAGTACGCTCGGCTCTCCCGACGCCTGCCGCACCCAAGTGGGGCCGACAAAGACATGATGGAGCCGATACGAGCCAGCTCGGCCGTCATAAACTCTGCAACCGACTTGCAACTAGCAGTCGAGACGACAGTGCGATCGCGCTCCTGAAGTTGAGTAGCCTCCGACGTTTGGAGGGTGGCAGCCGACGCGGCCATCCACGAAAGGGTGCGCACCAACGTGGTGATTAGCATCTCCGAAGTCAAGGGCGCGGACGGCAACACTAACTTGTGGTAGACCTTGAGTAGAGTAGCTCCCAAGTTCGGAGACACAGGCGTGGATGACTCAACCGCAACGACGATCGGGATGTCCCCGTGCGGCTAGAACTGAACAGGAGGAAGACGAGGGGCTCGCCGACTCGGTGGAGCCCGAAGGTAGCCGCGACCCCGAGGCGGGGTCGACGAAGCGCCTTGCACCAGATACTCTTTGTGAGTCGCTACGCCTAGCACCGTCTCCTTGTCCGGGGGCGGCGCACTGTGGCTTCGGGATGTTCCCGTGTGGCTGGAACGGGACGGAAGGAAGAGATGGGAGTCTCCGAGTGGGCGGAGCCCGATGGTAGCCGCGACCTCGATTTGAGGCCGCCGCCTTGCCTTGCGCCAGGTACTCTACGTGCGTAGCTACGCCCACCGCCGACCTCTTGTCTGGACGCATTGCAGTGTGGCGCTTCACCCCTGGGGCATACGGGTAGTCCCCGATGCCCAATTGCTCCTTGAGTACCACCCGGCCGGCGTGAAGTTCACGACCGACCCAGACGAACTGCCTTAGTGAGCCTTCCTCCTTGGACCCGTTGGAGGATCGGCGCAACTTCTGCTCGATGCTCCCCCACTCGATGAGTTTATGGAGTCTCAGCATCTCCTCATGAAGAGAGAGCTGGCTCGCCGGGCATCCCTCAGCAACTAGCCGAGGGGTGAGCTCCTAAAACCTTGGATCAGGCGGGGTGACAAGCGCACCAACAAACCCGCGTCGCTGTACGCACGCTACCGAGACCGACATGACCTCGAGGAGCCACGGTGTTGCCAACATGGCGAACACTAACTGGTCCGGGCTAGCCGTCAACATCACGGAGCCAAAGTTATCAACCAACTCCGGCAACATTGCCGGGAACCCAATAGGGACCGGAACTTGAGGCTGTAGCATCCTTGGACCTGACTTGGCGTCGACCCGGGATGGCGACCAGGGGACACCAGGTTCTATAACACGCCCGCCGTGTGGGGATCGTTGGTGGCCGTGGCCCGTGCCCGGCACTGGGAAGCGGTGGACGACGCTACCGACACGTGAGAGAGGGACTTCTGATGGGTTTTTGCATAGTTGTAAGGGACCGGATTTGAGAGAATTTGAGTGTGAGATTAGTGAGGGAGAATAGATTTAGTAGTGATAGTGGCCCCCGACCTGACGAGGTTAGACTGGGGTCGGGCCACTCGGGTGTAAGGGGGGGGGCTACCTGGTCAACGTGCCGGGGCTCCCCCAAATGCATGTTAAGAGCGACAGCGAGGGGCCCTTGGCCCACTCCCTCAGGGAAAAAGACAACGGCGCGTTAGCTTTCCTCTTCCCCGTGTGCACTACCGTGCGTATCTGTTGGCTCTGCCGACAGGCACGTAAGGCAACAGGCATACCACTCCCGTAGTTCCCCTTTCTGTGCTACCTGTCCCATTCCCCTGAAGGATACTGACACGTGTCTGAGAGGATCGAGTTTTATACCACATATTTGGTGGAGCAGCAGGGGATTTGGAGTAATTGAGAAGAGACATTTGGGAGCAGCGGTTGGGTTTTCTCGTTCTGTCCTCTTCTGTGGTATGGGAATTATTGGCACCCGTTCACGGGAATCCCTTCCCTGGCTCTCCAACCACTCTCTTGTAGTCTGACGATCTTTGGACACGCTGGCAACTGGACTGAGGAAGTCAAAAGACCAACATGGCTACCCTCCCTGGCACGACGGTGCCCGAAGGGGTAGACCCTGCGTCCCTTGACGCATCCCCGGTCACCGCGGGGGACGGTGTCCAACTCGGCGTTGTCCCCGCGGGAAAAGCAGACCTGGGCGCGACACGCGGTAGCGGGCTGGAATGTACAGGCGGCCAAGTACCTCCTGCTCCGGTTCCTCCGGCTGTCCGTCCTGCGGCAGCAACCCCGGGATCAACAGCGCTCGAGACACTCGAAGCAGACGACTCCCTGTAGCACAATAGGTATCCGCTGCACGTCCACTCTCAGGGAACACTCACCACGGGGGATCGGCACCAACGTCACCGGGAGGCCAAGGTTGCTGTCCTTCGAGCGCAAGCCACGGGACCAAGATGGGAGCCCAAATGGGAGGGGTTTGTTGATCTACCATGGCCGGCGGTGGATTCGTCGCCGGCTCCCTCGTTATAAACCCTCGGTGACACTACTAACTACCCTCCACCCCAAGATGCAAGTCCCTCTGGTCATAAGTAACTTATAAATACCGTGACCAGTACGGACTCCCAAATTGAAAGTTAAGGGTTAGAAGTAGCCCCTTTAATATTAGGGTCACAATACGGACAACCATATTGCTACATATCCCCCCCTTAGATTCGGCCCGTCCTCGGGTCGAGTTGCATTCGGGGTTCCGAGTGTAAGTGGGTCGCGTGACCGTTTACCAGTCGGGTGGGGCTTTGCGCCCTGTCGCGACAGACACCCCTTTTCGAGGTTGTCTGAGGGGGGTGCCCCCCTTTGTGTGGTACACACACGATCCGTTTTCCGGACCGTTGAATTCCCGATGCGGGTTTCTGTTCACGACCCCCCTTTCCGGGGGGTGGTGCAAGCGGATCCGCCACCAGGCGTCTGGTGGTAGGGGGAACCCCTCTCGCGGGACGATTGAGTGGGTGGCGGGGGTTGCGCGCGTTGCGTGGGGGCGGTTGGGGGTGACCCCCCCCCCCTTTGATTACCCCGTGTAGGGGGGCGTGGCCCCGATCCGGGTGCCTGGGTGGAGCGCCCTCGTAGCTCGGCTGCCGCGGGTCGTCCCGCGCTACCGTATCGCTCGTGCTGAGCTGTGTGGTTATAAGCGCGGGTGCCCGCGCTTCCCTGGCTCGTCCGCGCGAGCGTTTCTTGTACCGGGTCGAGCCGGCTGCGGCTTTTTTGGCACGGGGCGCCCCTGCTACCCCGGCTTCACCATGTCGGACCCCCAGGTACCCGGGGGCGAGGACGACCTCCTGCTTGAGGAGGAGGAAGAGGTGATGGTGGACGACGTTCCCGTCTCTGCCACCGCCGCCGAGTGCTTTTTGGAGAGCTCGTCGGAGAACGAAGGCGACCGGGTGACCGTTCGTGTGGCCCCGGGAGGTGCGCCGGGCGGATTGTCGTCCGTGTGCAGCGGCACGACGGCTCCGTCGGGTGGCGGGCAACCGCGTGTAGCGGCTGCCTCCACCCCTACCCCTCCGGCGGCCCGGATGGCTCCTGTCGCCGGTGCCGGCGCGGCTCTACCTCAAGACGGCGTCGCCGGCGTGTCGGACGGTCGTGGCGGCACCCCGGACGGGACGGCGGGTCAAGACGGCGCGGGTGCCCGCCCGGTTCGTGTGTCCGCGGCGGCGGGTAACGGGTCTACTCCTGCTGCCCCCGTGGTGCCCACGTCGGGCCCGGGTGGCAGCGATGCTCTGCCCGCGGTGCCGCGGACGCTTGGTGGTCAAGAAGTGTCTACCCCGATGGCAGTGGACTCCGGGAGCTACTCCGGGCGGGCGCCCGCCCTTCTTCTTCCTCCTCGGCCCCGTGCTCCTCCGGTGCCGGCCCATCTGCCGGTGGGGCTCCCCCCGGCGCCCCCGATTCTTCCTGGTCCTGCCCGGGTTGCCCCGTTGGGTGGCGGCGTCGCCTTGGCGGCAGGTCAACCCGCCCTGTCGATGTCCGACTTGGTGGCTCGGGTTCGAGGCATGACTGTGCAAGAGTCGATGGAGTCCGCTGGGCGGATGCGGGTGGACTTCCACCAGCCGCGTCTCCCTGGAGAGACCTCCCGGCGCGTCAGGGTGGACCCGAGTTGGGAGCGGGAGTTGGTGCGGCTGGTCAACTAGCCGAACGCGGTCCGAGTGGAGCATCATTGGATCCTGAGCCAGCCGGACGACCGGCATGCGCAGCTCTGGCGCACCCGGATTGGGCGGGATGAGGTCTACCTCGACTCCGCCTTCGGGATATGCGACTTGATTGCCCCCGCGTTGCCGCGGGAGGTTGACTACCCGGCTAGTGCTCGGGGGGTTGCGGCGGCGGCGGTGCCGGTGGCGTTTGGGGAGACGGTGTGTGATACCGGCCGGTATCCCGGGTTCGAGTACTTCCCGGGGGTATCCCCGTACCTGACGTTGACGGCTCCGTACCCGCCCATGGCGGGGTTGAAGTCGGCGTCGAGCTGGCGACGCAACCATGGTGTCATGGCGGATGCGTTCCGCACCGATATAACGTGTGCGTTGCAGACCGGTAACGGTCGTGCGCCGGTGTACACCGCCGTGCGCCCGCCTCTGTGGCAGGAGGGGTGGGAACCCGCCCCTGCTTTCAGGTTTGAAACCGGCTCCTGTCTCCGATACTTCAGGAGTGTGTTGGCCTCCCGGCCGGTCCACCCGTTACAGGGGACCTTCACCCTTGAGGTTCCCCTCGGGCAGGCTTCCTCCTTCTTGCTGTCCGTCCGCCGGCAGGGGCGCCTGTTTCATCTTCCGACGGTTGTCCGTCGGCATATCGGGCAGTTGGGCGTGGACATGATCGCTGCAAAGTCCGGGTTGGCTCGGGAGTTCGAGGCTCTGCTGGCTGTTCACGATGCCGTGAACTGGGCTGGGGTGTTGGCCCTTCCCCCGTACCAGGACCCGCAGGCTGGGGCTTCCCCCTTGGCTCGTCACTCGTTGCGTATCCGGCGTACTCAGCCGGGCGAGCCCAATTGCCATGGGTGGGCGTCCACCGAGGCTGTTGCTGACCTGGGTATTCCCATGGTTATCCATGACCCTCTTCAGATCCTTGCCCCGTGGTTCGGGTACTCGATACCGGTGGCGGTTGGCCGTCGTCCCCGAGAGTGGGGCTCTGCGGGTGGGGAGCGTGAGGTGTCCAGTCGTCGGGCGGAGCCCCGCCGGGTTTACGGTGGAGCCCCTTCAGTAGGGACCTACCGGGCCTCGTATCAGGCGCCACCGGCTCCGGCGGTAGCCGTGTCGGCTCCTGTGGCTCCTCTGGCTGCGCCAGTGTCACCTCCCGCCCCTTTCCTGCGTGATGGGGGTCCCCGTCTATGATATGATGGCGTTGACGCCCTTATTGCCCGTGAGATGCGGGAGGGTCTCTCTGTTAGCTGGGGGGATATCCCTCCAGGTGCTGCGCTGGTTGGGTCCGCGCGTTGCTTCGGTGGCGTGCTTGACCGCTTCCAGTCTGCTCTGGCGGACGTGGAGGCTGGCCGCAGCACCCTCGTCCAGCTATGCACCGAGGTAACTCGGGTGATTGACCGTCGTGAGATTGCCGGCCGGTGGAGCATGGAGGTGTACGCGCTTACGCGTGAGTGGCCTCCCTCCGGCAGTGGGTCTACCCACTGAGGAGTGCTATTGTTAGTGAGGGAGAGGGACCCGGTGACCCTTTTGGTGGCCGGGTAGTAGTCAGTATAAACTCATCCCCCGTTGGGGCGTTTGTATGATACTAATGCCTGCCCTTGGGGAGTACCCCGTCTGACTTAGCCGTGGCCTGCCTCGGTTCCTTCTCGCGCCCCCAACTCATGCTGGTTGGTTAATACTCCTGAAGGTCAACCTTCCTTGGTCCGTCACCCGCCCCATGGATGAAGGTTTACATTGGTGTAAGCCTCAGGTCACTTTGACATTATCGGAGTTAGATATCTCCTTCAAGTAAACTTGTAAAGGTCAGTACCTTACTTAGTTTGCCTAAGTCCGCTCCAACTTAGTGAACCTAAGTCTTGCCGAATCCATTGGACACCCCACTTAGTAGGTATAAGCCTCACCCCCCAACACCCGAAGTCGGTGTCGGTTGGGTTGTTACAGTAGGCGTCGTCGCCTCATGTAAGGCATGGAGAGTTGGCGGGGTATATTCGCCGCCTGTTCCCAGGTGGGTGAGTCGTATCCGACCCACATCACCTTGACGTCCCAGGGTCCTGGTAGGTCCGGGTCGTTGTGTGTCCGACCACGCTCTCTACTTGGTATGGAATCCCATCCGGTCCCACCGGTCATCTGACCGGTGAGTTGTAAGAGCTTGATGTAGCAACCCAGCCGGTACCGGCTGAGGCTGTTCCGGCTTCGGAGCAGGTGTCACATCATTGAGGTTGATGCGTTGTATCTCCATAGCGGAGTGCAGGATTACAGAGTGATCATCTCTGTATAAGATCTGGTACGGTCCCTTGACCGGTTGCATAAGCTTGTTCCCGCGGAACTTCTGGTGTCTGATATAGACCCAGTCACCTGTTACCAGGGTTGCGTTGCGTACCCGTAGCCGGGCGTCAAAGTTCTTCTTGTATCGAAGTTTTGTACGGTCATGGGCACCGTTGGGCTGGGGTATCATCCACGATAGCTTGGCCAACCAATCTAAGTGGATCCGTTCGGCCGGTCGGCCCTTCGGTATGTCACACCGAGTGCACCTGCCCGGTGGCAGCGTCAGGTTCCCGACGCCCATTGGCATGACCCATTCCAGTGGTGCAATGCTGGTACTGCGGTGGGGCCTGGCATTGTATGCCAGGGTCAAGACGGACAGAAGCCTGTCCCACGTCTTCGTGTGCTCCGCCACATAGCATTGGAGCATCTTGACGATGGTGCGGTTGGACCGCTCCACCTGCCCGTTGGATTGCGGGTGGTAGTCGGCGGCCCGACGGGGTTCGATACCGAACATGCCCAGGAACTTGGTGCAGAATGCTGACGCAAGGTTTGCTCCGTTATCGGAGAGGAGTTGCTTCATTACTCCGTACGCACTGATCCAGTGGTCAACCACTGCCTTCATGATGGTGTAGGCCGTATCGTCCGGGATTGCTACTGCCCGCGACAGCTTAGTAAAGCGATCTGACATGACCAGGATGTACCTGTTCCCCTCTTCCGTTACCGGAAGCGGTCCGAGTATGTCGATAGCGACTTGCTCGTTGGGCCCATCCGGGTGGAACAGTTTCATAGCGGATACCCGCCTATGAAGACTCATACGATTCCGTGCACACGGGTGGCATCCCCGCACGTGGTCGACTACATCGACAGCCATTGCTGGCCAGTAGAAGAACCTTCGCATTGCTGCGAACATGCGCGGGCCCCCTGGGTGTCCGGCTGTGGGGTTCTCGTGTTCTCATTCCATGACGGCTTGCCGTAAGGACACGGGAACCACGACCTGATGCCGTCCATCGGCGGGTGCCCGCCGGTATATGAGTCCGTCCTCGTTCTCGGAGAAGATGCCGGCCGTGCCGGCCAGGAGGTTAGCACGATGGCGTTTACTGTCATCGTCATTGGCCTGTGCCTCGCGGAAGTCCGCGAGGGTCAATGGGCACGCAAGGTGTGCCATGATATGGTCAACCATACCTTGGGTAGCATTACCCACCATGCACACCGGTACAACCGGGATGTCTTCGTCCACCTGTCGGGTATCCCCGCTCGGTATATCGAGTCGCGACAGCGCGTCTCTCAGATGATGGGTAGAGCCGGCCTGATATATGGTCCGGTAGTCGTGCTCGGCCATCTTCAGCCTCCACCGGGCTAGCCGACCGTGGCTGTCGGAATCCTTGTCACCAAGGTTGAGAAGCCATCGTAAAGGTTCGTGGTCGGACCTTACGATGAACCTGGAACCTTCCAGGTATGGCCGGAGAAGTTGCACTGCCCATATGACTCCGAGGCACTCGCTCTCGGTGGCACTATAGTTACGCTCAGCCGGGTTGAGTGTCCGGCTGATGTACCCTACCGGATGTAGGTCCGGGATAGCATTATCGGTACCGATGATGGTCTCTCCCTGTAACAGGGTGCATCCTACTTGGGTATCCCAGGCATCGACGTCGATGACGAAGGTCCCGCGTCTATGCGGCAACGCAAGCACGGGTGGGGCTAGAAGAGCTTGCTTGAGCAGCTCGAAGGCCTCTCCCTCGCTGGGCGAGGGAGGTTGGAGTACCTTTGGGGAGGCACTGCTCGTCAGAGCCGTTAACGGTTTGGCTATACGAGCGAAGTCCTTGACGAACCGTCGGCATACGTTGCACATCCCCAGGAAGCTTTTCAGCTGTGTCTGGGTGGTCGGGTATCGCGCATCCCGGAGTGCCCGGGTATTAGCTTCGAGTCCTCCCAGTTTACCTGGTGTGATCTGGTGACCCAGATACTCGACTGTGTGCTGGAAGAAGGCGCACTTCTTGAGGCGCAGGGTTACCCCGGCGTTCCGCAAGAGGGTGAGTACCTCATCGACATGTCGCACATGGTCATCCATGTTACGCGAAAGGACGATGACGTCGTCCAAGTACACCAGGCAGTTGCGCCACTCGACTCCCGACAGTATAATGCCGATGGCCCGTTGGAATGTGGCGGGGGCGTTGGACAATCCGAAGGGCATCCTTAGGAACTCATACACGCCACTGTGACAGACGAACGCCGTCTTGGGGATATCCTCCCCCGCAACGGGAATCTGCCAGTACCCGGCATTGCAGTCGATAGTGGTAAACACTGTGGCTTCCCCCAGGGAATCGATGCACTCGTCCATCCTTGGTAAAGGGTATGAGTCCTTCTTGGTAACCAAGTTGAGGCGTCGATAATCGATGCAAAACCGAGGGGTTTGATCCTTCTTCGGTACGATCACGACTGGGGCACCCCACTCCGACATCGAAGGTCGGATCACCTTAGCTTCGCTCATCCTCTTCACTTCTCCATCAACGATCTCTCGTTGCATCGGTCCCGCGCGATGCGGTTGCGACCGCGCTGGTCGAGCACCTGGTACCAGGTCTATACGGTGTTGGGCTGCCCCAATGGTACCCAGCGCCCCGCCGGTCCACATGACATCATGCTTTCTCAGCATCCGTCGTACTCCTTCAGCTACCGAAGAGGAAAGGTGGTCGAGGTCAGCCTCGGCCAGTGCCCTCAAGGCTTCTTTGTCTCTTGGCGGCATGTCCGCCGGAGCTGTCGATGGGCTAGGCTTCCCGTCATGGGGTTGCTGCCGCTCGGTGGTCTCGGCGACCGCCAGTACCTCAAGTGGTTCCACTTGACCTTCCTTGTCAGGGCTAAGGATGTCTCCTTCGTAGAGCTCGGCAATCCCGAGGATAGTTCCTTTCGGAAGGGTACCTGCCTTACGGCGATAGTTCGCCATCACCAGCAGTGATGACCCCCCCGCTGGGAGGTCTACGATACCATTGGCCATTGTCAATCCATGGCGCTTGTAGGTTCGTAGGTTGGACTGGACTCTGCAGATGCCTGCGAGGTCACAGTTAACCGGGAGGACGGTCTCCGATAACGGCTCAAAGCGAGTCCGCTTGGCCAGCCGGAGTGTCTTCGGCTCTACGTTTGCGTATACCTCAGCCACGTTGACGTGGCTCCCTTGTAGCGTCAGGTCCCTGACGATAGCTGTCTGTCCTCACTTCGTCCCGTCGGCCTCTTGCAGCTCGACGGTCCTCCGGCCCGGCCGGATTGCATCAACGTGAACGTTGATGAAGGTGCACCCCAGTATTCAGGGCACAGATAGAGTCTCACATACCAGGAAGTCAACTTCCGTAGTAAGCTCCCCGATGGTGACCTGCAGCGACATCGCTGCGGTCGTACGAATGAGACGACCATTCGCATCCTTGATCGTGGGTCCCCGAGCAAATCTGACTCGCGGGAGCCACTTGTCCGGGAGAGTATCCTTCCGGATCAAATTAGGTCTAGCCCCTGTATCCAGTACGGGGTAGTACGATCGGGTCGACTGGGGGTCAACCCCCAGTGTGGCTGATACCTTGAAGCTCTCCAAGGTGAACAGCACGTGGCCTACACCAATATCCGGTGTACCTCGGGCATCCTGAACAGGGCCCTTGTCTGGTTCCATGTGACGGGGCTTCCCGTCCTTTCCTCCCAACCTTGGAGGTTGGTCATGAATCCCCTGACGCCGTGTCGTCGGGGCCGGAAGGTGTACCCGGGGGTTGATGCGGCGTCGGCTCAACCGCGCTCTCCGTGGGGCTTTCCCCGCGGCAGTCCGGGGTGGCTTGCTAGGGTTACCCCAGCGACCCCGTGTCGTCCTTTCTCTTACTCGTTTGCCGTGCTCGGCCGGGTACTATCTTCCGGGATATCCGGGAGAGGAGGTGCCTCCTCGGCTGCCAGCACCCCTCCTGGAGCTTGCTGCCTACCCGGTGCCGGGCCTCTGGCGGGATACCCACCAATGCATGCCTTGCGTTGCGCCGCTGCCCATCGAGACTCCTCCGGGATGAGCGGGCATGAGGACACCCAGTGTTGGGGGTCTCCGCACGACATACACCCGGACGTGCCGGCCGTCCCGGGCGTCCGCGTCGGGTCGGCTCCATAGGTCCGGTTGCCTGCCTCGGGTGTGGCAAAAGCCTCTCGCGCTCGCGACACCCAAGTTGGGGCAGAGTACAAGGGCTGCCTACCGTGTCGGGGGGAACCGGAAGAAGTGCAAGTCGCACACACTCTATCCCTGTTGTGGGGCAATCTTCCGACTGACAAACAAAAAGATGGTGTGTGGTCCAACAGTTTCTTGGTCGGGACGGGGAAGCAGGGCCAAGCCCCGCTGTCCCTCCCATTTTCCCCCCAGGGTCCCCTCAGAATCTCGCCTCTCAGAATCTCCCACCCCAGCACCTGCCCACCGGGCCACACGAAAATTCAAGACGATAAATGCAGAAAACCCTCAAATCCAAGTTGGATTTACTACCAAGCAAACTATCCCAAACTTAGGGAATATGGACCCAAATGCAGGGGGAGGAACGGATGAGGCTAGTGGCCTGCCGCCCCTTGCATGGCACCTGTTGCTCCCCTACCTGGGGGTCAATACTGCCACACTGCCCTCTCCTCATTTCCAACCGACCCGGTCGGCCCTGTGAGGGGGTGCGTAAACGCGCGTCTCGGCGTTGGGGGGCGCGACTTGCTGTCCCCCCTTGAGTACGTAACGTGGACGTGGAGGCGGTCACGTTGACCGCCCCTCTCCTCAAGCTTGCCCACTCGGCAGCTTGCTCCCCCCGGTTCGCACTTAACCACCACCAACACATCCCCTTCACCTTCCCGTTGGCCACCCCACGCTGGGGAGGCCACCCATCTACCCACGATCCGAGCCCCCCTCAACTCGAGGCGGGTCTCGTGCCGCTGTAGCAAGGGCGTCTCTCCCCAACTTGGGGAGAGCCATGGCGACCCCGAGGGTGGAGACGGACTCTCTCGACGAACGTATGGAGGACACGTCCTACGGTGCAGCGCCCGCCGGGACTTCCGGCGGGGGCTCCGCGATCGCTCCGGGGGATGGGACTCCCGCGTCACCCGGCTTTGGATTGACGGCGGGATCTCCCCCGGAGGCGGGACAAGTTGTCCCGCGTGAGGCCTTGGGGCGGTGGTCTTATCCCGCTTGGCCTCTATATGAGGAGGGGTTGACTGTTCTTCGCTGTGGCCGACTTGGCGCAGCGATGGGTCGGGTATGGGACCGCCTACGGGAGAGGTATCCCCGTAGGGTCGGGTTCCCCGCCGGCTTCAGGACGGACCATTTTGCCTTCCTGGACGATGAGGAGGTCGAAGACGTACAGCGGGCCAAGGCCATGGTGGACCTCGGGGGAACTATCCCGGGTCCCGGCAACATGCCGACCTTTACCTGGGACGCGGTGGCAACTCGCCCCCCGTACCTTCACGAGGCCGATTCGCACACTCATCACTTTGATGTGCGGATGGAGAAGGACTTCCGGCGAGGTCCCTACTTGGTGACCCCGGCTCAACTTGAGTTTCCTCAACAGTCTGCTGCCCGTAAGGAGCAGTACTATCCGATGAAGCCCGAGTGGTGGCCTCAAGTTGAGGTCCCCTACGGGTTCCCGGCGTTGCTGCCACGGTTACTTGACAACTTCGGTTCCGTCATGTTGATGGCTGGCCCTAATCACCTGGTGTGGGCCATGTTGGCCACCCAGTGGCTCCTCGAGGTCATGTCGACCTGGGTGTCTTGTGTTCAGCGGCGGGGGATGCTCTGGCATCTCCCCCCCCGGCTTATCCAAGGTTTGGAACAGCTCACCCCTCAGCTAGTTGCTGAGGGGTGCTTATCAGGACAACTCACTCTACTTGAGGAGATGCTCCGCCTCCACAAGTTTATCGAGTGGGAGAGCATCGAACACAAGTTGCGCCGCCCCACTCGTGGGCCCAAGGACGATGGCGCACTTCGCCAGTTCGTATGGGTCGCTCGTGAACTTCATGACGGCCGTGTGGTTCTACCAGAAGGGTTGGGCATCGAGGACTACCCGTATGCCCCGGGGGTGGATCGCTACACTGCGCCACCCCCTGACAAGGCCATAGTTATGGCCGTGCCCTCACATGATGACCATATGACTCAACCCACTGCGGGGGCCCCAAGTCAGGGTCGCAGTTACACCCGGGTCCCGCCACCTCGGCGTGCCCCTCCGCTTCCTCCTGTCCCCTACCAGCCGCACGGGGACATCCCGATTAGCGTGGCCGTTGAGTCGTCCACCCCGGTGTCCCCCAACTTGGGGGCCACCCTCCTGACGGTATACCCCAAGTTGGTGTTACCGCCCACGCCTCTCACCTCAGTGATGATGATCAACACGTTGGTGCGCACCATTTCCTGGTTGGCCGCGTCGACCGCAACCCTTCAAACTTCCGAGACTCCTCTACTTGAGGAGCGCGTTCGTACTGCAGTGGCGACCGCGAGTTTCGAGTCGGTGGCGGAGTTTATGACGGCCGAGTTGGCTCGCATCGGGGCTATTATGCCACAGCCAGCACCACTTGGGCGTGGCAAACGTCGTGCCAGCCGGGCATACTCGCCTTCTCGCCGTCGTCGCCGGCGCTCGCGGCGCTCTCCCTCCGTGTCGGAAGACGAGTTGTCTTACTCCGTCTCGGAGTCCTCGCCTCCGTCAGAGTCGGAGTCGGTCCGGCGTCTGCGTCGCCAACTTGCGCGCGAGACTAAGCAGAAGAGCAGCCGCGGTCGTCGCCACTTGCGCGACCGTGAGGGGCGCGACGGGTCCGACTTGGAGCCGTTGCCCCCCCAACGAGTGGTGACCGTGATCGGCGTTGGTCTCGCCGCTGGCCTCCACGTGAGGGCGAGGGCCGGGGGGTTGGAGAGTCTAGCATGCATGCCTAGTTGGCAGCTGCCTTTGTTGTGAGAGTGTGAGGGTTAGGGCTGTAGTTAAAAGCCACTCTGCGTACCACTTCGACTTGAAGCACTCTCTTGGCACTGTTACTCCGCCTTTTCTCACGTTGAGGGAAGACTGTTAGGGTCTATCTCATTCCGGGCACAGGATGCCCGGACCTTCTCAGCGGGAAGGTCCTCCACATACTCCCACATATCATCGTTGGCCTTATAGCCGAACCAACGCACCATCAACATGAGGCGGTTAGTGTCCTCATCCCAGCCGTGGTCGATGATCTTATCGAACACGTACTCCTGCGGGCCCTGTTTGGCCGCAGGCAGTGAGGGGAGGCGCCACGCTTCCAACGCACGCGCCTAAGCTGGGTGGCCTGCAGGAGGTGGTGCAACTTTAACCACATCCTGTCCGTTCACTGTGCGGACCCCATCGTCACTTTCGATGGTGAAGCGCCGCCCATCCGTACGAAGGACCTGGTACGGCCCCGTCGTCTGGAATACTAACTTACCCCCAGTTGGGGTGTGTGAGTGGACCAATACCTAGCCACCCTGTTCGGGGACATGCTTGGCGTTGCGAACCTTTTTGTCAAAAGTACGCTTGTCGCGCTTTCGTGCTTTGTCCATCTCAGCCCTGACTTTAGGGATGACGTTTTCAAGCCTAGCAGCGAACTCCGCCTTACTCTCAGTAGTAGTAGGCGTCCTGCCACCATCCTCCCTAGTTGGGAGCGACCGCCGCACAGCAATAGACCGCACGCGACGGGGGGTCACAAAAGCGAGGGGTACTTCCCCGGTAGATGAGTGAACCTGCGAATTGTAGGCAGTGGTAAGAATAGAAATGTATTGGTCCCACGTTTTCACGTGCTCACTCACATAGTGGCGCAGCTGCCTGACAATAGTTTTGTTGAAGCGCTCAACCTGCCCATTAGTTTGTGGGTGGTAGGGGGTGGCATAGTTTGCCCGCACCCGCAACATATGCAGCACTCCCTGAAACAGTACAGACGCAGATTGCGGTCCATTGTCCGATAGTGTACTATCCGGAATGCCATACGCGGCAACCCAGTGATCTAGGAAGGCTGACACGACCGACATGGCCGTGATCTCTGCCAGTGGGATCGCTCGCGTAAGCTTAGTGAAGCGGTCACAGATAACCAGGAGGTACTGGTTGCCCTCCTCGGTCACTGGCAGTGGCCCAAGGACGTCCATCGCTAACGCGGCAAAGGGCTCCTTGGCCGGGAACAATAGCATAGCCGTAGTAGGCCGCCGTTCCATCAGACGGTTCTGTGCACAACTTGTGCAGGTAGCCACCCAACTGTAGATGTCCACCACCATGGACGGCCAGTAGTACCGTGGTCACAGCGGATGAGGAACTTCTCACCCTCTAGGTATTGACGAAGTGACGTCACCGCCCACACCACTGCGAGTCCTTCCAACTCGGTGACTCCGTAGTTCTTCTCGGCCGAGTTCAGCCGCTCGCTGAAGTATCCCACCGGCACGTACTCCTTATTCGGCTGCTGCTGAAGCAACACACAACCAAGTTGGTCGTAGCTAGCGTCCACATCCAGGATTTAATGGCCTCCCAACCTGGGTATAGCCAGGAAAAGGGGGCTTCAGCAGAAGGTCCCGAAAAGTCTCAAAGAATTACTGCTCCGCCCGACTTGCGGGAGTCAGGTTCTTCGGTAGCGTAGAGGTAACTGGCTCATTCAACGGTTTCGCCACCTTGGCAAAGCCCTTGGTGAAGCGTCGGTACACGTTACACATCCCGAGGACGCTCCTCATCTGGGTCTGGGTCCGGGGGTACTGAGTCTCACGGATGGCCCTCAAGTTCTTCTCGTTGACACTGAGGCGCCCCCGACGGACAACATGTCCCAAGTATTCCACCTCTTGAGTGAAGAGGTGGCACTTACTCGCCTGCAGTGACACACCGGCGTCAGCAAGTAGCTAGAACACCTGGCCAAGATGGCCAATGTGTTCCTCCGGACTTCGGGAGAACACAATGATATCGTCTAGATACACGAGACAGATCTGCCACCGTACTCCGGCCAGAATCATGTCCATAGCGCGCTGTAAAGTTGCCGGCGCGTTGCACAGTCCAAACGGTAGTCGCTTGCACTGGTAGGTACCACAGTGACAGGTAAAGGTAGTTTTATGCCTGTCT
Organism: Pyropia yezoensis; assembly: GCA_009829735.1. Lineage (NCBI taxonomy): Eukaryota > Rhodophyta > Bangiophyceae > Bangiales > Bangiaceae > Pyropia > Pyropia yezoensis. Next base: position 3,198,105 of record CM020620.1, read on the forward strand.
TCCGGGGCAATGGGAATTTGACAGTACCCCGCGTTGCAGTCCAGGGTAGAGAACACGTTTGCCTCCCCCAGAGAGTCCAGACAGTCGTCCATCCTAGGTCGGGGATAACTGTCCTTCACCGTGCTCTCGTTGAGCTTACGGTAGTCGATACAGAACCGGGGGGTCCCATCAACTTTGGGGACGATAACCACCGGACTCGCCCACTCGGCGTTGCTGGCCTCGATCACATCGAGGGCCTCCATGCGAGCAACTTGCTCCTTGACGAGGGCCCTTGAACGGGGCCCTCCCCTATACGGTTGTTGGCGTATAGGGGGTGCACCGGGCTTCAACTCGATCCGGTGTTGGGTGGCTCTCATGAGTACCAATTGGCCATCCCACAACTTGTGATATTGGTCCAAGAGGCGTTCAACTTGAACCCTCAACCTGGGTGGGACACCCTCCATGTTCACATAGGGCCGAGGAGAGGCGGCCGACTTGGCTTGATGCTTCTCCTTCCCGGACTTCGGGTCGCTACTCGCGCCCGCGTTGAGGGTGACCGCTACTACCGGTCCCTCGTGTTGGTCGATATAGCCGAACTTGGCTCCCGACTTGAAGTACTTGGGCGACGAGCTCAGGTTCATCACCTGGATCCTCCACGGGACTCCGGCTTTGGAGTCCATCGTGCCAAGGGCAACATGCACTTGGTGCTTGCGAGCAAGACGGGGGTGAGGGTGCACCAACCCGTTCCCCGTATAATCAGTTACAACGTCAACGTGCGCCACCGAGTTGGGGGGCAACGTGACTTTACGGGCTAAACGCAGGGTAGCAGTAAACCCTTCTCTCACAGAGCAAACAGGCTTCGACTGTGAGACTGTCACAGGAGCCACAGACTTTCCCTTACCAAGGATGGGGATGGTCTCCCCATTCTTCAACTTGACCCAATACTCAGGGCCACAAATCAAAGGCACTTGTGTAACAACATAAGGGGTACCCAGAAGCAGGGGTACCGATATATTCTCACCTACTCCATAGGTCACGTCGACCTCATGGGTCCCCAACCTTGTCGGTAGGGTCACGGCACCAACGATGGGAAGTACCCCACCATTGATATCGATCAGATGGTCAGCTTTAGACCTCCAGCGTTGGAGCTTCACCTCCTTTGGTAATAGCGACTTGCGTATAAAGGAGGCCCCTGACCCGGTATCAAGTACGATACGGGCACAGCAGGCACGGACGGGGGCAAGTTGCACCCGTCCAGCCACCTGGACGTTCTCACCCGTCAGCACCGCGATGACCCGACGTGGGTTTACGTTCTTGGGGAGTCCTACCCGAGGTGGGCGGACTCTCTTAGGTCGCCGCAGTATCCGGCACGGTTGGTTCGTCCTCTTGACCCACTTGGCCGAGGCTGCCGTTGTGAGCTTTGGACAGTCAGCTCCAACGGTCATTCGTTTCCCGCCGACTTGGCGTCCGAATCTGAGGACGAAGGGGAAGACGACGAGTCCGAGGACGACGTGTCCGCCCCCTCCGCCGAGGGTGTGGCGACCGCCACTACCGGTCGAGGCCCACCCTCGCGGCGTGAACGTACTTCGTTCGTAGCCGACTTCCTACTCGCATTCCTAAAAAGTTGTTGAATGCTTTTACTCAACTTGGGGCAATCCTATGCCCAGTGTCCATCGGAGTTGCAGTTCCAACACCGATTATCAGTTCCCGGACGGGTCTTCCCAGCTGGGAAAGACGAAGAGGTACCCTGGGAAGTTCCCACGGTAGCTACCACCCTCTCCTCGCGGATTCGACGTGCCGCTCTCAACTCTCTGGCCTGGCGCGCCTCCTCCCGTTCCTTGGCCAACTCGGCTTGACGCTCCTGGCGATGTTCCTCCCGCAACTTGCGGTAGGCCTCGCCTCTGCGGTAGGCGAGCCTAGCCAACTTGGCCAGGGTCGCCCGGGCAGTGTTATGCTCCCGGGTCCCCATCCGGACTGACCAATGGAGTCCCTCCACAAATTGACTTTTCACCACAGCTTGTGGATGAAGAAACCCACGAAGATTGTTGAGCTTACGGACTTTCTCCGCAAAGGACAACTCGTCCTCCGCCTCTTCCTGATGGGCTTGCGTAAACTCCTCGACTTGAGAAGCCAACGCCGCTTCATCAACCATGGCCCTCAACAACCAGTTGACGAGCTCCAAATAGGACGTCACCTCCCCAGCGCCTCCACTTGAGGAGCTGGGCATAACGGACATAAGTTCTGTCCGCAGGCCTCCCTTCGTAAACTCCTGTAGCATGAAAAATGCCACGCGTTCACTTATGGGATTGTCGTCACAGGCTTTTATGAAGCGACGTAGAAACTGAAAGAAACGGAGGGGGGGAGTTCCATCCCACTCCGCTTTGTGCCCTAAAGAGTGACGTGCATTCTTCTTCGCAAGGCCCATAGCTCACGCCTGAATAGGACCGTACGCCACCGACTTGTTGTCGAGGGCGTAGGTCTCACAGTCAAAGAATCTCTGGTAGACCGGGTTGGCTACCTGGATCTTGGGCGGCACCTCACGTTGAGGGAACAGCCGCTGTGGCACTGGGGTAAGGTGCCCATCAGTGCCTGTAGTCTGGCGCGGCGAGCTTGGTATAGCCGCCGGCGTTTCGGTGGGAAACTCCCACGTGAAGGGCGTACGCCCCGCTGAGAATGGTGTGGCTCCCTCGTTGGGAGTCACAGGTGTCGCCTCCTGTTCGGGGCGACCCGCGATACGCGTGAGGAGAGATTTCCCCTGCGCCTGCGGGCTCGAATGCCCCGATCCGGTCTGGACATTAAGGCCATCTGGCAAACTCGCCACAATCTGATTCAGAATAGTATTCGTCATCGTGACCACCAGGTCCGGCAAAGTCTGCCGCAACACATTGTTCGCCTCCCGACGGACAGTTTCCGCGAGGAGTGGATTGTCGACTCCAGTTGAGTCTCGGTCCGCCTCCGGGAGTCTACCTGAGGGGTAACCACATTCCTCAGGGGTCTCAACCAGGGGCATGGGCGCGAGACCATCGCCGACCAACGGAGGTCCGTGTAGCGATATGATCGGCCGTATTGCGACCCTAATATTAGGGGGGCTACTTCTAATCCTTGACTTTCAATTTGTGAGTCCGTACTGGTCACGGTATCTATAAGTTACTTATGACCAGAGGGACTTGCATCTTGGGGTGGAGGGTAGTTAGTAGCGTCTCCGAGGGTTTATAACGAGGGGGCCGGCGGCGAATCCACCGCCGGCCAAGGTAGAACAACAAACCCCTCCCATTTGGGCTCCCATCTTGGTCCCGTGGCTTGCGCTCCACGGACAGCAACCTTGGCCTCCCGGTGACGTTGGTGCCGATCCCCCGTGGTGAGTGTTCCCTGAGAGTGGACGTGCAGCGGATACCCTATTGTGCTACATGGGTGGAGCAGCACGGGACAGGTCTCCGTTACCCTTGTGGTGACGCCGTCTTCGGCCCTGGTACACGGATAGGGATCCAGTCCTTTTCTTGTACTTGTGGTGCTGCGATCTGTTGAATGTTTAGAGTGGTTGCGTTTGACTGCGATCTACGGTTACTCTCCTTCAACTCCCCCCTCGCTCTCTTATTCGTGGTGACTGTTACGTCGGTTGACTGCTTGTGACTATGTCTACCCAAGAGACAGGGAACGTCCAAGGTGACAGATCGGCGTCGACGCCGACCCCGGAGCTGATCCCGGGAACCGGGATCGGTAACCCGATCGACAACATTGAGACGCCGATGCTCTCCGGTGCCGGATCGACGTTTGGTACGGCACGGACGGCCGGGGGCGGCGGACCGCCGCAACTGTCCTCTGCCGACCTCACGCCGCCGCCACCATCACCAGGGGATTCCCTGATGGCATCATTGGCTCGCATCGAAGCTTTGTTCACCGGGCTCGACGCCCGTCAAGAGCGTACGGAGGACGCAATGGCGGTGCTGCTGTCAGCACGCCATACGACGGTACCCCGTCGGGTCCCCCCCACACTGGTACGGTTCGAACCGGCCTGACTACCTTCGGAGGCCACCAGGGTCAACCCCGGTGTTGCTACTCCTGGACAACCCCCGGACACGGCGGGTTATGGATCCGACTCGTCGGGTGTGTTGGAACGTAGCCATACGGAGCGCTACGCTCGGAGCACCCAGAGCGGGCTCCTCGGACATGGTCCGGCGGACACTTACGCCGGAACAGAGTCGGCGATGGGGGGAAACAGTACCGTCTCGCAGTACGCAATCGACGAAGGGAGCCAAGCAACTCGGGTACCCGAGGCGCCGACGCCGGAAGTCCCAGCGTCACTGATGCAAGCGATGACAGCGCAGGTTACGGCGAGCTTACTGAAGCGGTTGGAGTCCGATGAGTTCACTCATCAATTGGCCAAGCGACTGGATATCCAGGACGCAGACACGGAGATTGTCAACGAAGTCTTCAGGTCGGTACTGACTCCCGAACGTTGTCATTTGGAGGACCGATCCACTGCCGTATCGGAATCGATGCGTACGACCTCGCACCGAGCGATTCGCTCTATGCAGACCCTTATGAAGGGAGTCCCTATGTTCGGGGGCCCCAACGGACGCCCGTTGGCAGTCATCGGCTTCTTGACTAGGTTGAAGGCAGCCGCAGACAAGGCACTCGTCAACGAGGGGCTGGCGCTGGAGATGCTCCCGTTCTTCGTTGACGAGCGGGTTCGAGGCATCCTCCGCCAGGCATCCCCGATTCCGGGAATGAGGGTCGCAGCCACCCCCATGGATTACCGTGGTATATTGAAGGAGTTGCTTAGAAGCTACCTCAGTGAGGACAAGTGCAAAGACCACTATCGGGCCCTTCGCACCGCCACCGCCCAGTCCTGGGAGGATGAGGAGATGCTTGGACGCCGGATCCAAGAGCTCGACTACGAGCTGGGGAAGCTCCTCGGTGAAGGGGAACTAAGGGCCATCCTGTTCGCAGGAGTACCCAACTACGCGCGGATATCCGCACGGGGAGCCAATACGGCCCGGACGAACTTCAGGCGACTGATGCACATGTGCAAGTCCCTAGAGGACGCCTACCGGGTGCTACACCCGGAATGTGCCTTGGCCCCGAAGCCCAAGGGTGAGGGATGCAATCCCAGTCTTACCCCGGTACCAAGGAAAGAGAAAGGTGGAGCGCAAGGTCGCACCAGTACTGGTGGCGACCAAACATACCCCTTCGGGCGAGGAGGAACCTCTAGTCGCCCAACAGGGCCACCTGTTGCTACCGGCGACGCCGGTGATTGATGAGCATGGTACGGTAGCGTACATCGCCCCGGCTGGGACTCAGTTCCAGGTCAACGAGGGAGCGGGTTGGCACGTCCCGTATGTGCGGACTACGGGGTATGCCCCGGTTACGGGTAACCCCCACCAGCCCCTGCCGACATGGGCAGTACGTACGGAGGCACCTCCGCACATCGCTGGTAGAGCCAACCGGTTGGGGGAGTCCATGTTCCGGCTGGCCCCGGGACCCAAGGCCTACCAAGGGGCGGGCACTCGGGCGCCCGAGGCAGGCAACCGGACCTATGGAGCCAACCCGACGCGGACGCCCGGGACGGCCGGCACGTCCGGATGTTTGTTGTGCGGAGACCCCCAACACTGGGTGTCCTCATGCCCGCTCATCCCGGAGGAGTCTAGACGGGCAGCGGCGCAACGCAAGGCCTCCGTCGGGGGGTTTCCCACCGAAAGCCCGGCACCGGGTAGGCAGCAAGCTCCAGGAGGAGTACTGGCAGTCGAGGAGGCACCCCCTCTCTCGGATGTCCCGGAGGACAGTACCCGGCCGAGCACGGCAAACGAGTAAGAGAAAGGACGACACGGGGTCGCTGGGGTAACCCTAGCAAGCCACCCCGGACTGCCGCGGGGAAAGCCCCACGGAGAGCGCGGTTGAGCCGACGCCGCATCAACCCCCGGGTACACCTTCCGGCCCCGACGACACGGCGTCAGGGGATTCATGACCAACCTCCAAGGTTGGGAGGAAAGGACGGGAAGCCCCGTCACATGGAACCAGACAAGGGCCCTGTTCAGGATGCCCGAGGTACACCGGATATTGGTGTAGGCCACGTGCTGTTCACCTTGGAGAGCTTCAAGGTATCAGCCACACTGGGGGTTGACCCCCAGTCGACCCGATCGTACTACCCCGTACTGGATACAGGGGCTAGACCTAACTTGATCCGGAAGGATACTCTCCCGGACAAGTGGCTCCCGCGAGTCAGATTTGCTCGGGGACCCACGATCAAGGATGCGAATGGTCGTCTCATTCGTACGACCGCAGCGATGTCGCTGCAGGTCACCATCGGGGAGCTTACTACGGAAGTTGACTTCCTGGTATGCGACACGCTATCTGTGCCCTGCATACTGGGGTGCATGCACCTTCATCAACGTTCACGTTGATGCAATCCGGCCGGGCCGGAGGACCGTCGAGCTGCAAGAGGCCGACGGGACGAAGTGAGGACAGACAGCTATCGTCAGGGACCTGACGCTACAAGGGAGCCACGTCAACGTGGCTGAGGTATACGCAAACGTAGAGCCGAAGACACTCCGGCTGGCCAAGCGGACTCGCTTTGAGCCGTTATCGGAGACCGTCCTCCCGGTTAACTGTGACCTCGCAGGCATCTGCAGAGTCCAGTCCAACCTACGGACCTACAAGCGCCATGGATTGACCATGGCCAATGGTATCGTAGACCTCCCAGCGGGGGGGTCATCACTGCTGGTGATGGCGAACTATCGCCGTAAGGCAGTCACCCTCCCGAAGGGAACTATCCTCGGGATTGCCGAGCTCTACAAAGGAGAGATCCTTAGCCCTGACAAGGAAGGTCAAGTGGAACCACTTGAGGTACTGGCGGTCGCCGAGACCACCGAGCGGCAGCAACCCCATGACGGGAAGCCTAGCCCATCGACAGCTCCGGCGGACATGCCGCCAAAAGACAAAGAAGCCTTGAGGGCACTGGCCGAGGCTGACCTCGACCACCTTTCCTCTTCGGTAGCTGAAGGAGTACGACGGATGCTGAGAAAGCATGATGTCATGTGGACCGGCGGGGCGCTGGGTACCATTGGGGCAACCCAACACCGTATAGACCTGGTACCAGGTGCTCGACCAGCGCGGTCGCAACCGCATCGCGCGGGATCTATGCAACGAGAGATCGTTGATGGGAAAGTGAAGAGGATGAGTGAAGCTAAGGAGATCCGACCTTCGATGTCGGAGTGGGGTGCCCCAGTCGTGATCGTACCGAAGAAGGATCAAACCCCTCGGTTTTGCATCGATTATCGACGCCTCAACTTGGTTACCAAGAAGGACTCATACCCTTTACCAAGGATGGACGAGTGCATCGATTCCCTGGGGGAAGCCACAGTGTTTACCACTATCGGCTGCAATGCCAGGTACTGGCAGATTGCCGTTGCGGGGGAGGATATCCCCAGGACGGCGTTCGTCTGTCACAGTGGCGTGTATGAGTTCCTAAGGATGCCCTTCGGATTGTCCAACGCCCCCGCCACATTCCAACGGGCCATCGGCATTATACTGTCGGGAGTCAAGTGGCGGAACTGCCTGGTGTACTTGGACGACGTCATCGTCTTCTCGCGTAACATGGATGACCATGTGCAACATGTCGACGAGGTACTCACCCACTTGCGGAACGCCGGGGTAACCCTGCCCCTCAAGAAGTGCGCCTTCTTCCAGCAGACAGTCGAGTATCTGGGTCACCAGATCACACCAGGTAAACTGGGAGGACTCGAAGCTAATACCCGGGCACTCCGGGATGCGCGATACCCGACCACCCAGACACAGCTGAAAAGCTTCCTGGGGATGTGCAACGTATGCCGACGGTTCGTCAAGGACTTCGCTCGTATAGCCAAACCGTTAACGGCTCTGACGAGCAGTGCCTCGCCAAAGGTACTCCAACCTCCCTCGCCCAGCGAGGGAGAGGCCTTCGAGCTGCTCAAGCAAGCTCTTCTAGCCCCACCCGTGCTTGCGTTGCCGCATAGACGCGGGACCTTCGTCATCGACGTCGATGCCTGCGACACCCAAGTGGGATGCACCCTGCCACAGGGAGAGACCATCATCGGTACCGATAATGCTATCCCGGACCTACATCCGGTAGGGTACATCAGCCGGACACTCAACCCGGCTGAGCGTAACTATAGTGCCACCGAGAGCGAGTGCCTCGGAGTCATATGGGCAGTGCAACTTCTCCGGCCATACCTGGAAGGTTCCAGGTTCATCGTAAGGCCCGACCACGAACCTTTACGATGGCTTCTCAACCTTGGTGACAAGGATTCCGACAGCCACGGTCGGCTAGCCCGGTGGAGGCTGAAGATGGCCGAGCACGACAACCCGGACCATATATCAGGCCGGCTCTACCCATCATTTGGGAGACGCGCTGTCGCGACTCGATATACCGAGCGGGGATACCCGACAGGTGGACGAAGACATCCCGGTTGTACCGGTGTGCATGGTGGGTAATGCTACCCAAGGTATGGTTGACCATATCATGGCACACCTTGCGTGCCCATTGACCCTCGCGGACTTCCGCGAGGCACAGGCCAATGACGATGACAGTAAACGCCATCGTGCTAACCTCCTGGCCGGCACGGCCGGCATCGTCTCCGAGAACAAGGACGGACTCATATACCGGCGGGCACCCGCCGATGGACGGCATCAGGTCGTGGTTCCCGTGTCCTTACGGCAAGCCGTCATGGAATGAGAACACGAGAACCCCACAGCCGGACACCCAGGGGGCCCGCGCATGTTCGCAGCAATGCGAAGTGTAGCATCCCTGGCCCCGACTTGGCGCCGACCCGGGCCTGCGACCAGAGGGCACCAGGTGCCAGTACACGCCCGCCGCGTGGTGATGGTTGGCGGCCGTGGCCCGTGCCCGGCACTGGGATGCGGTGGACTACGCTATCCACACGCGAGAGAGGGATTTCTGATGTGTTTTTGCATACTTGTGAGGGACTTGAGTTGAGAGAAATTGAGTGTGAGATTAGCGAGTGGGAATAGAATTAGTAGTGATAGTGGCCCCCGACCTGACGAGGTTAGACTCGGGTCGGGGCCACTCGGGGGTATGGGGGGGCTACCTGGCCAACGTGCCGAGGCTCCCCCAGATGCACGTTAAGAGGGACAGCGAGGCGCTCTTGGCCTGCGCCCTCAGGGAAAAAGACAACTGCGCGTTTGCTTTCCTCTTCCCCGTGTGCACTACCGTGCGTATCTGTTTGCCCTGCGAGCAGGCACGTGAGGCAACAGGCATACCATTCTCGTAGTTCCCCTTTCTGTGTTACCTGTCCCTTTCCCCCGAGGGATATTGACACGTGTCTGAGAGGATCGAGTTTTATACCACATATTTGGTGGAGCAGCAGGGGATAGTGGAGTGTTTGGGAAGAGACAATTGGGAGCAGCGGTTGGGTTGTTCCTGTTCTGTCTTTTTCTGTGGCTTGGGAATTATTTGCAACCGTTCACGGGAATCCCATTCCTGGCTCTCGAACCCCTCTCTTGTGGTCTTGCGATCTTTGGACACGCAGGCAACTGGGTTGTGGCTGTCAAGAGACCAACATGGCTACCCTCCCTGGCACGACGGTGCCCGAAGGGGTAGACCCCGCGTCCCTTGACGCAACCCTGGTCACCGCGGGGGACGGTGCGCAACCCGGCGTTCTCCCTACGGGTAAAGCAGACCTGGGCGTGACATCCGGTAGCGGACTGGAGTCTACAGGCGGCCAAGTACCTCCTGCTCCCGTTCCTCCGGCTGTTCCTCCTGTGGGAGCCACCCCGGGGTCAACGGCGTTTGAGTCCGCTCGCAGCAGACGTCTCCCTCCTGTCGGTTCTACTCCTCAACCTCCAGGGATAGCCCCTGGTGTGTTTACTCCTGGACCCACACATGGCAGCTGGGTGTATACACCTCTTCCTGTGGGCACTAGCAGTGCCAGAGGCACCGCTATGACTGGTTCTACGGGTCTTCCTGAGACTTCGACTCCTGGGACCGGCCAAGCTTTTCCTTCCCTTGCATCCTATGGGGCGGGGAGCTCCAAGACCGGTAACCGGAACAGCCGTAGGCGTCGGCGTCGTCGCCGTCGCTCTAGCACCAGCGAGACGAGTTCCTCCAGCTCTGAGGAGGGATATGACTGGGATGCATCTCCCGGTCCTACCAGGCGCAGGCTGGTCGAGTTCGACTTCCCTGCCCACCAAGTGGGAGATGCCACCCTGAACAAGGTCACGTATTGGGGTAACTACCGGCTGGAGAACCAAGACCAAGGTTACACCCGGAAGATGGCCAAGAAGATGGCATCCCTGAACCGGCGAATGCAGCCGAGCTTTGGGGGACATCCTAAGTTTTCCGGGAAGAAACCGGCGCTTATCCTTGCCTTCCTGCGCCGGTTTGTCAAGGCATGCAATGACAACGATGTGTCCGAGGGCAAGGCTCTCTATCTCCTGGTGAACTTCATGACCGGAGAGGCGGAACAGCGGTTTGCACAGGTTCTACCAGACTCTGCCGGACCCATTGTCGGGCGTACCGTTGCGAGTTACCCGGAGGCGGTCAACTGGCTCCTGTCCAACTACGCTGACGCGGACTCCCTGCGTAAGGCAGTCGGCAGGTTGAACCGGGCAGCCATGGAGAGACAAGAGACTCCAGAGGCATTCGCTCGTCGTGTCCGGGAGATGAGCGAGGCTTGTGGCAACGTTTGCCCTGAGGACAGGCTCAAGATGATCTTCTCGGAAGGGCTTCCTGAATATCTTCAAGTGGATGCGGAGAACTACAACCAGATACATCAAGAACATACCTTCCAGCAGTTGATGGCCTACACCCAGGGAAAGTACCCGCAAGCCAAGGCCCTCCAAGCTCCCATGGTATCAACTCCCAACCCTTTTGTCGCGAGTTCGTCCCGGACCCGACAAGTATAAGGGAGGTGATAGCCCTGAAACGGTACTCGCAGTCGGCGAGGCCTCACCCATGGAGTCAAGGGACAAGTGGGGCGGCTTCGTTTCTAAGCAGCAACCTTCCCTGGTCACCCCCAAGCAGGTAAAGAACCAGCGGTTCCGGTCTTGCTGGCTGTGCCAGAAGGAGGACCACATGTCCTACCAGCGCCCGACCATCCCCAAGGACCTCCAGGAGAAACTCAAGCGTCAAGGACTGGTGTTTGCAAAGGCGGTCAACTGGTCTGACCGGCGGGCACCCTCCAAGATGGACAAGGCACAGGTACACGCAATCCGGGTGGCAACCTTGCAGAGCATCACGGAGGCTCTGGCAAGGGAAGCTCCTACGGACTTCGACCTGGAGACCGAAACCTCTAAGGACTCCTCGGACCCGGGAAACGAGTAGGGCAGGCGCTCTCCCCAAGTGTCTTCCCGAATCTCCGACGGCAGGGTACTTCTACCCGTTCTCCCCTTGCGTGCCGGGAGAAAGGACGGCAGCTACATGCTCAACCGGTAGCCGCCTGGACACCCTGTTTGTTCAAGGGGACCTTGCTTGTCCTGCGTAAGGAAAACCTCAAGATCAATGCTCGTATGCGTGTGGGGGATAGCCTCCCTCAAGCTGTTACTCCGGTTGTTGACACGGGAGCCGGACCAAGCGTCATCACTGAGAACCTGCTACCTCCAGGCTGGCGTCAACATGCCTGTAGAGCGCCTACCAAGACCCAGATTGTAGACGCTTCGGGTCAAATCCTACGACCGCTTGGCCGTCTTCCTGTCGCCATCTATGCCAACAATGAAACAATGCTTTTTCCCTTTCTAGTAGGCAAGACTCTATTAGTCCCCCTCATCCTAGGCTGGGACTTCCAGAAGCAGCATGTCAAGAGTATCCTGCCCGGAGAAGGAAAGGTGCAGTTCAACCATGGGTTTGTGTCACCGGTGCTGGAGCGTCTGGGCGCCAAGGTTCGTGTGGTCAAGAACAAGAAGGAACGTATCCCACCCTCTACCTTGACTCTCTTCAAACCGGTGCTCCTACCTCCTCGTTCGGAGACCAAGGTTCAAGTCACGACCCGGACTGCAGGCCAATGCCTGATCTACGGACGCAAGGAATTTCTGGCGAAACACCGATTACACCTAGCCCACGGACATCACAAGAAGGTGGAGAGGCACACCCCGTTCTCGGTGCTGATCGTCAACGTGAGCCGGAAGCCAATCACCCTCGCCAAGGGCACCTGAGTTGGTACAGCAGAGCCTTACCGGGGGTCCGCCCGTGCTATGAGCAAGGAGGACCTCTTGAACCTGCAACAAGAGTTGGCATCCAACTTGACGGCCTCAGACGTATCTCCGGAACAAGAGCAGGCTGACAGTGCTACTCCGAAGCCCGAACCAGCACCCCCCGGGATGCCAAAGGTCAACCAAGAAAATGTCCCTCCCGACTTGAAGGAGACACTGGAGAAGCTTCTCCAGGAATATCGGCACCTGTGGTCCGGAGAGCTGGGCAAGATGGACGCCACCCTACACCGGATTCAACTCAAGCCAGGTGCCAAGCCAGTGCACATGCAACCATATCGGGCTGGACCTCATCGCCGGGATGAGATTGAGAAACAGGTTAACAAGATGCTCAAGATGGATGTTATCGAGCCGTCGGATGGCGAGTGGGCTTTCCCGGTGGTAGTCGTCCCGAAAACCGGCGGTCACTTCCGTTTCTGCGTTGACTACCGGCGCCTGAACGAGATGACGGTCAAGGATGTATACCCGATACCCCGGATGGATGATTGCATCGACTTTCTTGGTGATGCCACCCTCTTCTCGACGCTGCATTGTAGTGCCGGTTACTGGCAGATCCCTCTTGCTGACGAGGATAAGGACAAGACTACCTTCACGTGCCACTTGGGACTATTCCGGTGCAAGCGTCTTCCTTTTGGTCTCACCAATGCCCCGGCAACCTTTCAGAGAGCCATTGACATCATCCTGTCGAGGCTAAGGTGGAGAACATGTTTGGTCTACCTGGACGATATTATTGTTTTCTCCAAGACCCCGGCGGGACACCTAGCGCACCTACGAGAGGTTCTGGCTCTCGCGTCCAAGGCTGGAGCTACCCTGAAGGCCGAGAAGTGCCACCTGTTTGAGACTGAAGTGGAATACCTGGGGCACGTGCTGAGTCCGGGGGAGCTCCGGGTCAACGAGAAAAACATCAAGGCCCTCCGGCATGCACGGCAACCAAAGACCCAGACGGAACTCAAGAGCTTCCCGGGTATGTGCAACGTCTATCGCCGGTCCGTACGGGACTATGCCCTGATTGCCCGGCCATTGACCAAGCTCACCAGCAGTAAGCTCCCCGTACAACTCCCGGTGTTCGACGAGAAGCAGACCGCTGCCTTCGAAGAGCTCAAGAAGCGCCTGACCACGACTCCAGTACTGCCGTTACCCAAGCGAGAGGGCCAGTTTGTCCTGAAGACTGAAGCCTGTGGCGTCCAGATGGGGTGCTCTCTACTCCAGCAGCAACCTCATGGGCACTTCCTCCCGATAGGCTACTACAGTCGCGTCTTGACTCCAGCCGAGAAGAATTATTCCACGACGGAGCGCGAGTGCTTGGCAGTCGTCTGGGCTTGCGTCCTGTTACGGCCATATCTTGAAGGACAAGAGTTCCTCATCCGGACGGACCACGCCAGTCTAAGGTGGCTACTATGCATGGACAGCAGCCAAGAAAGGGTCGCTCGGTGGCGCCTACGCCTTTCGGAGTTCAAGTACAAGGTGTGCACCAGAGCAGGGAGGGAGCACCACTGCGCCGACACCATGTCCCGGCTGGAGACTCCTGCAGCCGACACCGGTCCTATCCCGGAGGAAATACCTTGCTTCATCCCCCCGAATGTCGGACGTGGCTGGCATGCTCCCCTGTATGAGACACCTGAAGCTCATCAACCGGTAACCATTCACCGGATGCTGGAGGCACAACTGACGGACCCTCAATGCTTGGAGCTTCGCCACCAAATGGACCTGAACCGGAACAGTCGCTTCTCCGAGTCTACAGATGGACTCCAGATACGGGTGTCACCCTTCGATGGGGCAACTCAAGTCTACGTACCCCGGAGTCTACGGGCTGACATTCTACGCCTGGAGCACTCGTCTCCCCAGGCCGGACATCCTGGTATCAATCGGATGTATGCTTCCATGAGACGACACTATTACTGGGAAACCATGGCCAGTGACGTCCATAAGTACCTGGAGGCTTGTGTTTCTTGTGCGAGGAACCGGTTGTCCCAGAGGAAGAAGACTTCCAAGCTACGCCTACTCCCTGCGGCGGAACCCTTTGCAAGCTTAAGCACGGACATCCTGGGGCCCCTACCTGAAACATCCAGTGGCAACATATACCTGCTCATCATTTGCGACCGGTTCTCCAAGTTCACTCGAGCGATCCCGCTGAGGACCATCACGGCTCTGGATGTCACATCGGCCTTCTGCGAGTACTGGATAGCTGCCTACGGCCCTCCAGACTCCGTCTTAACTGATAATGGTCCCCAGTTTGCATCCCTGTTCTTCCAAGGAGTCTGTGACCTGATGGGCATCAAGAACTTGTACACCACGACGTACCATCCTCAAACGAACGGCCAGGTGGAACGATTCAACCGGACCCTAGTGGACATGTTACGACACTACGTGGAGGAGCACCAAGAAGACTGGGACGAGCTCCTGGCTGTCCTCACTCTAGCCTACAACTCCCGAGTTCACCGGACAACGGGAGTCGCTCCACTCGACTTTGTCACCCCAAGGCGGCTGACCAACTTCTCCCTGGAAAGAATACCGGATGGTCTCCAGCCTGCACTGAAGTCAGGTCCCAAGGCAAAGGATGAGTTCCTGGAACAACTGAAACTCCTGCTCCCAAGAGTCAAGGAGTCAATCTCGAAGACCCAGGAGCGCTATAAGCGGGACTATGACAAGGGCGTTCGGGAAAAGAACAAGGAACTGGGTGGTGGCGACTGGGTTTTTGTGGACAACCATAGCAAGACCCGGGGGAAGCTGGACTCGAAGACGGATGGACCATATGAGATCCCGAATACGGATAGCTGGACCTTCCTTCTAGACGTGGATGGTTCCCCGTACCGGGTGAGCAGCGACCATGTCACCCGAGCTCCACCGCCAAGCAAGCGGGACTTGACCCGGCGCAAGCGGGCCGCAGTACCCTGGCTATCCCAAAAAGAAGGCCGGGAATATGTCTACGTCAAGTTTGTCGACCATGCCTGGAGAGACGGGCGCTTGTACCTGCGAGTACGCTGGTTCGGTTTTAACCCGGCAGATGATACCTGGGAACCCTCAAACCGGTTACCCATTGCGGACGTCTGTGCCTACACGCGACGGAACGGGATAGAGGGCACTCCAGTGGCCAGAGCCGGCAAGACCCTGGAGTTGGACGCGGAGGAGGACCCGGAGGATGGGGCTGATCAAGACCATCGGGACGAGACGAGCTCACCCGCAACGGATGCGGAACAAGAGGATTGAGAAGAAGGGAACGGGTGTATCAAGGAAAACACGCAATGCATGCAAGGAACAATCAAGAAAAACAAACACCCGCTCGAGCAACCCTTCTCTCCGCCTCTACCCTCCTCGCTTCTCCCAAGACTCTCACCTTCCTTGCCTCCAAGAAATACTCCCAGCGCGGACGCTAAGCCGCGGGAGCGTCCGTCAGCGCTGCCTCTGCGGCACGACGGGAACCGGAAGAAGACGGGATGACGTAGTGCGGTGGACGCGAGGCATCCCGGTATGACGCCATCGGGGTAGTACCGGTAGTTGCCGGGGGCTCCCGCTCATCCAGATATGCCCGTCGGCGCCCCTGGAAGCCAGTAAAGGTCTCTGACCACCGCTGGGCCAAGCCATGCCGCGTCAAGGTCGCCAGAAGTTCGCCAACCACCGGGCTGTTCGACATCTGGCCGCTGTCCGCGCACGAAAACACCCGGTCGACCACGTCGTTCAAGACGCTGGCATAAGTGCCCAGCACCAGGGAGGACCCAACGCATTCAACCTGCCCCGGAAGACGACCCAGCTGGTCTTCAATCATACCGACGTCGTACTGGTCGCAGGTCGGACCACCTTGGATCAGGTACCAGTCAGGCACCCGGAAGCGGGTAAGGCGCAGAGTTGGCGCCGGAATCTCGAACCTCCCCGAGGATGACACTACCGGACGGTCCACAACGGCCCCAGAAACCGGAGTACCCAACTCCAGCGGAGGCACAGCGCCGCCGGCGTTGGAAGAAGGCGTCCGAGGCAGAGCGGCCGGAGTAGTCGGCGACCGCACGGCCACCCCCAGACTCGCTGCGGACAAGCGCGGTGCCGGAGGAGCCTGAAGCACCGGCACAGCCGGAGCAGGGCGCGGACGCGCCGGCGACGGTTCAGGCGAGGCCACCGGGGCGACAGGTGCAACAGGAGGAAGCGGAGCCGCCGCAGACGCCTGACCGACCGCCGCGGCCCATTCCGACTCTTGCACCGGCGGCCCGGCTGGCAGAAGATCAAGGGCGACCGGAGCAGGAAAGCTGCCCAGCTGCGGCCACGCCGGAAACGGTGTCGCGAGCTGCACCTTAGCCGGAGAAGACTGGTAGACCACCTGCGCCCAACCGGAGCCATCCCGACGCGGGCGGTTCTGGTCGGCAATCGCGTTCAAGAAGTTCCGGTCATGCACCGGCACTAGACGCCGGAAGTCAATCATCGCCTGGAAGAGCCCCTTGTACTCCTCGTCCTGGCTGCACAGGAAGTCGACGGTCAACTTGTCGACAATCCAGACCATCAGGAGGTCGGGGAGAAACCAAAGCCGGTTGGACACCAAGACCTCGTGAAACCAGTGGTTGGCCGCCAAGACTGTCATCTCGGACGTGTACATCATGTACGGGATTGAGTGGAAGAAGCCCTTGATCGACGCCTGGGTCAAGGCGTCCAAGAAGTACCAGGTGAAGGGGATGCTAGAAGGAGCAAACCCGACCGGGATCTCGACTTCCTGCTGCTGCGGGATGACCTTGGGGTAGTACGCCGCCCGGTTAGCCTTGTCCAGCTTCCAGAACTCTTGGTGGTTGCAGCTCCCGAGGAAGTCACGCTGACGCCCGCGTCGCTCACCCTGCTCCCGTGCCGGCGACAACTTGGAGTACTTCCGGGTCAGGAAGGGCGGCTCCAGAGCGACCATACTCGGACGGGGATCGCAGTTCAGGCTCCCCGACCCCTTGAGCGCCTCGTCCCAGACCTTGAGTGCCCGGTGGACGTACCCTTCCTCCTCCGGCCACCGGAGAACGGACGCGGACACGCGACGCTCGGTCAAGGGTAGATCCAGCACCAGCGCGAAGGGGAGATCCTCCAGACGAGCAACCCAAGAGGAACCCGAGAAGCTCTGGAAGCGGTCTTGTGCCAGGCGCATCTGGTCCGCCGTGTGAAGACGAGCCTTATCCATCTCGGTCAAGACCCCGCGCTGGAGTTCCTTGCGCCAGAGGTCCAAGCAATCCTGCTGGCACCGGGCCGCGCCGGCGTTGCCGACCACCGTGGAGTAACGCCGGGCCGCCAGGGGGTCCTGCCCAAGAAGCATCTCCGGGAGACCCACCGGGGGGGTCTCGATCGGGTGCAACGCAGAAGCCGGGGGAACCCGATCCGTCTCCGCCGTAGCAGCCGGCGCCGGCACCGACATCCGAGGAACCGGAGGCAGGAGAAGGGCGCGACTACCCGAGTTCTCCTCCGCAACGCTCGCCGCCGGAACCACGGGCCCAGCTTGAATCTTGGAACTGGACATGACGTCCAGGCTCCGGGGGGAACGAGAGGGCCAACGTGAAGGAGAAAGGGGAGGGGGCAGAACCGGAGCAGGTGATCGAGACCGGGGGGAAGACGCTCGACCTCGGCACCGGTGTGGACGTGCTCGAGGCTGTGCACGGTGGCACCTGGTTCGGCCCGAGGACGAACCGGACTAGGGAGGGAGCTATGTAGCATCCCTGGCCCCGACTTGGCGCCGACCTGGGACTGCAACCAGAGGGCACCAGGTGCCAGTACACGCCCGCCGTGTGGTGATGATTGGCGGCCGTGGCCCGTGCCCGGCACTGGGATGCGGTGGACTACGCTATCCACACGCGAGAGAGGGATTTCTGATGTGTTTTTGCATACTTGTGAGGGACTTGAGTTGAGAGAAATTGAGTGTGAGATTAGTGAGTGGGAATAGAATTAGTAGTGATAGTGGCCCCCGACCTGACGAGATTAGACTCGGGTCGGCGCCACTCGGGGGTATGGGGGGGCTACCTGGCCAACGTGCCGAGGCTCCCCCAGATGCACGTTAAGAGGGACAGCGAGGCGCCCTTGGCCTGCGCCCTCAGGGAAAAAGACAACTGCGCGTTTGCTTTCCTCTTCCCCGTGTGCACTACCGTGCGTATCTGTTTGCCCTGCGAGCAGGCACGTGAGGCAACAGGCATACCATTCTCGTAGTTCCCCTTTCTGTGTTACCTGTCCCTTTCCCCCGAGGGATATTGACACGTGTCTGAGAGGATCGAGTTTTATACCACACGAAGGTTCTTCTACTGGCCAGCAATGGCTGTCGATGTAGTCGACCACGTGCGGGGATGCCACCCGTGTGCACGGAATCGTATGAGTCTTCATAGGCGGGCATCCGCTATGAAACTGTTCCACCCGGATGGGCCCAACGAGCAAGTCGCTATCGACATACTCGGACCGCTTCCGGTAACGGAAGAGGGGAACAGGTACATCCTGGTCATGTCAGATCGCTTTACTAAGCTGTCGCGGGCAGTAGCAATCCCGGACGATACGGCCTACACCATCATGAAGGCAGTGGTTGACCACTGGATCAGTGCGTACGGAGTAATGAAGCAACTCCTCTCCGATAACGGAGCAAACCTTACGTCAGCATTCTGCACCAAGTTCCTGGGCATGTTCGGTATCGAACCCCGTCGGGCCGCCGACTACCACCCGCAATCCAACGGGCAGGTGGAGCGGTCCAACCGCACCATCGTCAAGATGCTCCAATGCTATGTGGCGGAGCACACGAAGACGTGGGACAGGCTTCTGTCCGTCTTGACCCTGGCATACAATGCCAGGCCCCACCGCAGTACCAGCATTGCACCACTGGAATGGGTCATGCCAATGGGCGTCGGGAACCTGACGCTGCCACCGGGCAGGTGCACTCGGTGTGACATACCGAAGGGCCGACCGGCCGAACGGATCCACTTAGATTGGTTGGCCAAGCTATCGTGGATGATACCCCAGCCCAACGGTGCCCATGACCGTACAC
This sequence comes from Pyropia yezoensis, assembly GCA_009829735.1. Classification (NCBI taxonomy): domain Eukaryota; phylum Rhodophyta; class Bangiophyceae; order Bangiales; family Bangiaceae; genus Pyropia; species Pyropia yezoensis. Next base: position 3,217,252 of record CM020620.1, read on the forward strand.
AACTTCGATACAAGAAGAACTTTGACGCCCGGCTACGGGTACGCAACGCCACCCTGGTCACAGGTGACTGGGTCTATATCAGACACCAGAAGTTCCGCGGGAACAAGCTTATGCAACCGGTCAAGGGACCGTACCAGATCTTACACAGAGATGATAAGTCTGTAATCCTGCACTCCGATACGGAGATACAACGCATCAACCTCAATGATTTGACACCTGCTCCGAAGCCGGAACAGCCTCAGCCGGTACCGGCTGGGTTGCTACATCAAGCTCTTACAACCCACCGGTCAGATGACCCGGTGGGACCGGATGGGATTCCATACCAAGTAGAGAGCGTGGTCGGACTCACCGACCCAGACCTACCAGGACCCTGGTACGTCAAGGTGATGCAGGTCTGATACGACTCACCCACCTGGGGACAAGCGGCAAATGTACCCCGCCATCATCTCATGCCTTACATGAGGCGACGACGCCTGCTGTAACAACCCAACCGACACCGACTTCGGCTGTTGGGGGGTGAGGCTTATACCTACTAAGTAGGGTGTCACATGGATTCGGCAAGACTTAGGTTCACTAAGTTGGAGCGGACTTAGGCAAACTAAGTAAGCGACTGACCTTTACAAGTTTACTTGAAGGAGATATCTAACTCCGATAATTTCAAAGTGACCTGAGGCTTACACCAATGTAAAGCCTCATCCATGGGGCAAGTGACGGACCGAGAAGGTTGTTCTTCATGAGTATTAACCAACCAGGATGGGTTGGGGGATGTAAGAAAGAACCGAGGCAAGCCACGACTAAGTCAGACGGGGTACTCCCCAATGGCAGGCATTGGTATCATGCAAACGCCCCAGCGGGGGATGAGTTTATACTCACTACTAGCCGGCCCCCATAAGGGTCACCGGGGCCCTCTCCCTCACAAACAATGGCACTCCTCAGTGGGTAGACCCACTGCCCGAGGGAGGCCACTCACGCGTAAGCGCGTACACCTCCATGCTCCACCGGTCGGCAATCTCGCGACGGTCAACCGCCCGAGTTACCTCGGTGCATAGCTGGACGAGGGTGCTGCGGCCAGCCTCCACGTCCTCCAGAGCTATCTGGAGGCGGTCAAGCACGCCACCGAAGCAACGCGCTGACCCAACCAGCGCAGCACCTGGGGGGATATCCCCCCAGCTAACAGAGAGACCCCCCCGCATCGCGCGGGCAATAAGGGCGTCAACGCCCTCATACCATAGACGGGGACCCCCGTCAGGCATGAAAGGGGCGGGAGGTGACACGGGCGCAGCCAGGGGAGCCACAGGAGCCGACACGGCTACCACCGGAGCCGGTGGCACCTAATACGAGGCCCGGTAGGACCCTATTGAAGGGGCTCCACCGTAAACCCGGCGGGGCTCCGCCCGACGACTGGACACCTCACGCTCCCCACCCGCAGAGCCCCACTCTCGGGGACGACGGCCAACCGCCGCCGGTGTCGGGTTACCGAACCACGGGGCAAGGATCTGAAGAGGGTCATGGATAACCATGGGAATACCCAGGTCAGCAACAGCCTCGGTGGACGCCCACCCATGGCAATTGGGCTCGCCCGGCTGAGTACGCCGGATACGCAACGAGTGACGAGGCAAGGGGGATGCCCCAGCCTGCGGATCCCGGTACGGGGGAAGGGCTAACACCCCAGCCCAGTTCACGGCATCGTGAACAGCCAGCAGGGCCTCGAACTCCCGGGCCAACCCGGTCTTGGCGGCTATCATGTCCACGCCCAACTGCGCGATGTGCCGACGGACACCCGTCGGAATATGAAACAGGCGCCCCTGCCGGCGGACGGACAGCAAGAAGGAGGAAGCCTGCCCGAGGGTAACCTCAAGGGTGAAGGTCCCCTGTGACAGGTGGACCGGCCGGGAGGCCAACACACTCCCGAAGTATCGGAGACAGGAGCCGGTTTCAAACCGGAAAGCAGGGGCGGGTTCCCACCCCTCCTGCCACAGAGGCGGGCGCACGGGAGTGTATACCTGCGCACGACCGTTGCCAGTCCTCAACGCACATGTTATATCGGTGCGAAACGCATCCGCCATGACACCATGGTTGCGTCGCCAGCTCGACGCCGACTTCAACCCCGCCATGGGCGGGTACGGAGCCGTCAACGTCAGGTACGGGGATACCCCCAGGAAGTACTCGAACCCGGGATACCGGCCGGTATCACCCACCGTCTCCCCAAACTCAACCGGCTCCGCCGCCGCCGCAACCCCCCGAGCACTAGCCGGGTAGTCAACCTCCCGCGGCAACGCGGGGACAATCAAGTCGCATATCCCGAAGGCGGAGTCGAGGTAGACCTCACCCCGCCCAATCTGGGTGCGCCAGAGCTGCGCATGCCGGTTGTCCGGCTGGCTCAGGATCCAATGATGCTCCACTCGGACCGCGTTCGGCTGGTTGACCAGCCGCACCAACTCCCGCTCCCAACTCGGGTCCACCCTGACGCGCCGGGAGGTCTCTCCAGGGAGACGCGGCTGGTGGAAGTCCACCCGCATCCGCCCAGCGGACTCCATCGACTCTTGCACAGTCATGCCTCGAACCCGAGCCACCAAGTCGGACATCGACAGGGCGGGTTGACCTGCCGCCAAGGCGACGCCGCCACCCAACGGGGCAACCCGGGCAGGACCAGGAAGAATCGGGGGCGCCGGGGGATGCCCCACTGGCAGATGGGCCGGTGCCGGAGGTGCACGGGGCCGAGGAGGAAGAAGAAGGGCGGGCGCCCGCCCGGAGTAGCTCCCGGAGTTCACTGCCATCGGGGTAGACACTTCTTGACCACCAAGCGTCCGCGGCACCGCGGGCAGAGCATCGCCGCCACCCGGGCCCGACGTGGGCACCACGGGGGCAGCAGGGGTAGACCCGTTACCCGCCGCCGCGGACACACCAACCGGGCGGGCACCCGCGCCGTCTTGACCCGCCGTCCCGGCCGGGGTGCCGCCACGACCGTCCGACACGCCGGCGACGCCGTCTTGAGGTAGAGCCACGCCGGCACCGGCGACGGGAGCCATCCGGGCCGCCGGAGGGGTAGGGGTAGAGGCAGCCGCTACACGCGGTTGCCCGCCACCCGACGGAGCCGTCGTGCCGCTGCACACGGACGACAGTCCGCCCGGCGCACCTTCCGGGGCCACGCGGACGGTCACCCGGTCGCCCTCGTCGTCGGACGAGCTCGCCAAGAAGCACTCGGCAGCGGTGGCAGAGACGGGAACGTCGTCCACCATCACCTCTTCCTCCTCCTCAAGCAGGAGGTCGTCCTCGCCCCCGGGTACCCGGGGGTCCCACATGGTGGAACCGGGGTAGCAGGGGCGCCCCGTGCAGAAAAGCCGCAGCCGGCTCGACCCGGTACAAGAAGCGCTCGCGCGGACGAGCCAGGGAAGCGCGGGCACCCGCGCTTATAACCACACAGCTCAGCACGAGCGATACGGCAGCGCGGGACGACCCGCGCCAGCCGGGCTACGAGGGCGCTCCACCCAGGCACCCGGATCGGGGCAACGCTCCCCCCACACGGGGTTATCAAGGGGGGTCACCCCCAACCGCCCCCCACTCAATCGTTCACACGAGAGGGGCCCCCCTACCACCAGACACCTGGTGGCGGATCCGCTTGCACCACCCCTCGGAAAGGGGGGTCGTGAACAGAAACCCGCATCGGGAATTTACCGGTCCGGAAAACGGATCGTGTGTGTACTACACAAAGGGGGGCACCCCCCTCAGACAACCTCGAAAAGGGGTGTCTGTCGCGACAGGGCGCAAAGCCCCACCCGACTGGTAAACGGTCACGCGACCCACTTACATTCGGCAACCCGAATGCAACTCGACCCGAGGACGGGCCGAATCTGAGGGGGGGATATGTAGCAATATGGTCGGCCGTATTGTGACCCTAATATTAGGGGGGCTACTTCTAATCCTTGACTTTCAATTTGGGAGTCCGTACTGGTCACGGTATCTATAAGTTACGTATGACCAGAGGGACTTGCATCTTGGGGTGGAGGGTAGTTAGTAGTTTCTCCGAGGGTTTATAACGAGGGGGCCGGCGGCGAATCCACCGCCGGCCAAGGTAGAACAACAAACCCCTCCCATTTGGGCTCCCATCTTGGTGCTGTGGCTTGCGCTCCAAGGACTGCAACCTTGGCCTCCCGGTGACGTTGGTGCTGATCCCCCGTGGTGAGTGTTCCCTGAGAGTGGACGTGCAGCGGATACCCCATTGTGCTACAGTCCGCCGTCTTCCGAAAGCCTAGTTGGCGACGGCTCCAAGCCAAAGTTGGCTCCAGCCCGAGTGGAGCCCGCGGGGACAGTCCTCAACCCTTGGGGCGTTCCCGTTGAGTGTACCACACGGTGGCCAGACTTCGGCCCACCCACATCAGAAGTGTCACCCGAGTGAGCTCCCTACTGAGTCGGGCTGGCCTGTTGCCCGCCCGCACTTCCAGTCCTGCTGGCTTGAGGGACCTCTCGTCCCTCTGCGACCCCAGGGAAGCCCACCTGTGTCTCACCAGTAATAGAAGGCACTGACGTACGTGCGTCACCCGTGTACTCCCCGGACGGCGGGGGGTCCGAACTAGCCATGTTGGCTGACGATCCGTTTGACACGGTCCAAGTCCACCGCTCCTCTGAGATAGCGGGCCCCCTACACCAGGGCGCACCCGGAGGTAAAGTTAACCTCTGTCCCCTGCTGCTCCACCAAATGTGGCAAAACTCTCTCGCACACGCGACACCCAAGTTGGGGCGGTGTACAGGGGCTGCCTCCCGTGTCGGGGGGAACCGGAAGAAGTGCAAGTCGCACACACTCTATCGCTGTTGTGGGGCAATCCCCTCACTGACAAACAAGAAGATGGTGTGTGGGCCAACAGTTTCTTGGTCGGGACGGGGAAGCAGGGCCAAGCCCCGCTGTCCCTCCCCTTATCCCCCCAGGGTCCCCTCAGAAGCTCGCCACTCAGAATCTCCCACCCCAGCACCTGCCCACCGGGCCTCACCAAAATTCAAGACGATAAATGCAGAAAACCCTCAAATCCAAGTTGGATTTACTACTAAGCTAACTATCCCAAACTAAGGGAATATGGACCCAAGTGCAGGGGGAGGAACGGGTCAGGCTAGTGGCCTGCCGCCCCATGCATGGCACGTGCTGCCCCGCACTTGGGGGTCAATACTGCCACATCGGGCGCCCGAGTGCCTGCCCCTTGGTAGGCCTTGGGCCCCGGTGCCAACCGGAACATGGACTCCCCCAGCCGGTTGGTTCTACCAGCGATGTGCGGAGGTGCCTCCGTGCGCACTGCCCATGTCGGCAGGGGTTGGTGAGGGTTACCCGTAACCGGGGCATACCCCGTAGTCCAAACATATGGGACGTGCCGACCCGCTCCCTCGCTGACCTGGAACTGGGTCCCAGCCGGGACGATATACGCTACCGTACCATGCTCATCAATCACCGGCGTCGCCGGTAGCAACAGGTGGCCCTGTTGGGCGACTAGAGGTTCCTCCTCGCCCGTAGGGGTATGTTTGGTCGCCACCAGTACTGGTGCGACCTTACGCTCCACCTTCTCTTGCCTTGGTACCGAGGCAAGACTGGGCTTGCATCCCTCACCCTTGGGCTTCGGGGCCAAGGAACATTCCGGGTGTAGCACCCAGTAGGCGTCCCCTAGGGACTTGCACATGTGCATCAGTCGCCTGAAGTTCGTCCGGGCCGTATTGGCTCCCCGTGCGGATATCCGCGCGTAGTTGGGTACTCCTGCGAACAGGATGGCCCTTAGTTCCCCTTCACCGAGGAGCTTCCCCAGCTCGTAGTCGAGCTCTTGGATCCGGCGTCCAAGCATCTCCTCATCCTCCCAGGACTGGGCGGTGGCGGTGCGAAGGGCCCGATAGTGGTCTTCGCACTTGGCCTCACTGAGGTAGCTGCTAAGCAGCTCCTTCAGTATACAACGGTTATCCATGGGGGTGGCCGCGACCCTCATTCCCGGAATCGGGGATGCCTGGCGGAGAATGCCCCGGAACCGTTCATCCACAAAGAACGCGAGGATCTCCAGTGCCAGCCCCTCGTTGACGAGTGTCTTGTCCGCGGCTGCCTTCAAGCTAGTCAAGAAGCCAATGACTGCCAGCGGGCGTCCGTTAGGGCCCCCGAACATAGGGACTCCCTTCATAAGGGTCTGCATAGAGCGGATCGCTCGGTGCGAGGTCGTACGCATCGATTCCGATACGGCAGTGGATCGGTCCTCCAAACGATAACGTTCAGGAGCCAGCACCGACCTGAAGACTTCGTTGACAATCTCCGTGTCCGCGTCCTGGATACCCAGTCGCTTGGCCAATTGATGAGTAAGCTCATCGGACTCCATCCGCTTCAGTAAGCTTGCAGTAACCTGCGCTGTCATTGCTTGCATCAGTGACGCTGGGACTTCCGGCGTCGGCGCCTCGGGTACCCGAGTTGCTTGGCTCCCTTCGTCGATTGCGTACTGCGAGACGGTACCGCCTCCCCCCATCGCCGACTCTGTTCCGGCGTAAGTATCCGCCGGATCATGTCCGTGGAGCCCGCTCTGGGTGCTCCGAGCGTAGCGCTCCGTATGGCTACGTTCCAACACACCCGACGAGTCGGATCCATAACCCGCCGTGTCCGGGGGTTGTCCAGGAGTAGCAACACCGGGGTTGACCCTGGTGGACTCCGAAAGTAGTCCAGCCGGTTCGAACCGTACCAGTGTGGGAGGAACCCGACGGGGTACCGTCGTATGGCGTGCTGACATCAGCACAGCCATTGCGTCCTCCGTACGCTCTTGACGGGCGTCGAGCCCGGTGAACAAAGCTTCGATGCGAGCCAATGATGCCATCAGGGAATCCCCTGGTGAAGGTGGCGGCGGCGTGAGGTCGGCAGAGGACAGTGGCGGCGGTCCGCCGCCTCGGGCCGTCCGTGCCGTACCAGACGTCGATCCGGCACTGGAGAGCATCGGCGTCTCAATGTTGTCGATCGGGTTACCGATCCCGGTTCCCGGGATCAGCTCCGGGGTCGGCGTCGACGCCGATCCGTCATCTTGAAAGTTCCCCGTCTTTTAGGTAGACGAAGTCACAATCAGTCAACCAATGTAACAGTCACCACAAATAAGAGAGCGAGGGGGGAGTTGAAGGAGAGTAACCGTAGATCGCAGTCAAACGCAACCACTCAAAACAATCAAACAGATCGCAGCACCAAGAGTACAAGAAAAGGACTGGATCCCTTTCCGTGTGCCAGAGCCGACGACGGCGTCACCGCAAGGGTGACGGAGACCCGTCCCCTGCTGCTCCACCAATGTAGCTCAATAGGTATCCGCTGCACGTCCACTCTCAGGAAACGCTCACCAAGGGGGATCGGCACCAACGTCACCGGGAGGCCAAGGTTGCTGTCCTTGGAGCGCAAGCCACGGGACCAAGATGGGAGCCCAAATGGGAGGGGTTCGTTGTTCTACTAGGCCGGCGGTGGATTCGCCGCCGGCCCCCTCGTTATAAACCCTCGGAGAAACTACTAACTACCCTCCGCCCCAAGATGCAAGTCCATCTGGTCATACGTAGCTTATAAATACCGTGACCAGTACGCACTCCCAAATTGAAAGTCAAGGATTAGAAGTAGCCCCCCTAATATTAGGGTCACAATACGGCCAACCATATTGCTACATGTAGGCTAGAGTGAGGACGGCCAAGAGCTCATCCCAGTCTTCTTGATGCTCATCAACGTACTGTCGTAGCATGTCCACCAGGGTCCGGTTGAATCGTTTCACCTGGCCGTTCGTTTGTGGGTGATACGTCGTGGTGAACCAGTTCTTGATACCTATCAGGTCACAGACTCGTTGGAAGCCCAGGGATGCAAACTGGGGGCCATTGTCGGTTAAGAGGGAGCCTGGAGGGCCGTAGGCAGCTATCCAGTACTCGCAGAACGCTGACGTGACATCCAGGGCCGTGATGGTCCTCAGCGGGATCGCTCGAGTGAACTTGGAGAACCGGTCGCAAATGATGAGCAGGTATATGTCGCCACTGGATGTTTCAGGTAGGGGCCCCAGGATGTCCGTGCTTAAGCTTCCAAAGGGCTCCGCCTTCGGGAACGGGCGTAGCTGAGAAGTCTTCTTCCTCTGGGAAAACCGGTTCCTTGCACAGGAGACACAAGCCTCAAGGTGCTTGTGGACGTCACTGGCCATGGTTTCCCAGTAGTAGTGCCGTCGCATCGAGGCATACATCCGGTTGATGCCAGGATGTCCGGCCTGGGGAGACGAGTGCTCCAGGCGGAGGATGTGAGCTCGTAGACTCCGGGGTACGTAGACTTGAGTTGCCCCATCGAAGGGTGACACCCGTATCAGGAGTCCATCTGTAGACTCGGAGAAGCGACTATTCCGGTTCAGGTCCATTTGGTGGCGAAGCTCCAAGCACTGAGGGTCCGTCAGTTGTGCCTCCAGCATCCGGTGAATGGTTACCGGTTGATGAGCTTCAGGTGTCTCATATAGGGGATCATGCCAGCCACGATCGACATTCGGGAGGATGAAACAAGGTGTTTCCTCCGGGAAAGGGCCGGTGTCGGCTGCAGAAGTTTCCAGCCAGGACATGGTGTCGGCGCTGTGGTGCTTCCTCCCTGCTCTGGTGCACACCTTGTACTTGAATTCCGAAAGGCGTAGGCGCCACCGAGCGACCCTTCCTTGGCTGCTGTCCATGCATAGCAGCCACCTTAGACTGGCGTGATCCGTCCGGGTAAAGAACTCTTGTCCTTCAAGGTAGGAGCGTAACAGGAAGCAAGCCCAGACGACTGCCAAGCACTCGCGCTCCGTCGTGGAATAATTTTTCTCGGCTGGAGTCAAGACGCGACTGTAGTAGCCTATCGGGAGGAAGTGCCCATGAGGTTGCTGCTGGAGTAGAGAGCACCCCATCTGGACGCCACAGGCTTCAGTCTTCAGGACAAACTGGCCCTCTCGCTTGGGTAACGGCAGTACTGGAGTCGTGGTCAGGCGCTTCTTGAGCTCTTCGAAGGCAGCGGTCTGCTTCTCGTCGAACACCGGGAGTTGTACGGGGAGCTTATTGCTGGTGAGCTTGGTCAATGGCCGGGCAATCAGGGCATAGTCCCGTACGAACCGGCGATAGACGTTGCACATACCCGGGAAGCTCTTGAGTTCCGTCTGGGTCTTTGGTTGCCGTGCATGCCGGAGGGCCTTGATGTTTTTCTCGTTGACCCGGAGCTCCCCCGGACTCAGCACGTGCTCCAGGTATTCCACTTCAGTCTCAAACAGGTGGCACTTCTCGGCCTTCAGGGTAGCTCCAGCCTTGGACGCGAGAGCCAGAACCTCTCGTAGGTGCGCTAGGTGTCCCGCCGGGGTCTTGGAGAAGACGATAATGTCGTCCAAGTAAAACAGACATGTCCTCCAGCTTAGTCCCGACAGGATGGTGTCAGTTGCTCTCTGGCATGTAGCCGGAGCATTAGTGAGGCAGAATGGAAGACGCTTGCACCGGAATAGCCCGATATGGCACGTGAAGGTGGTTTTGTCCTTGACATCGTCAGCCAGAGGGATCTGCCAGTAACCGGCACTACAATGCAGCGTCGAGAAGAGGGTGGCATCACCAAGAAAGTCGATGCAATCGTCCATCCGGGGTATCGGGTATACATCCTTGACTGTCATCTCGTTCAGGCGCCTGTAGTCAACGCATAAACGGAAGTGACCGCCAGGTTTCGGGACGACTACCACCGGGAAGGCCCACTCGCCATCAGACGGCTCGATAACATTCATCTTGAGCATTTTGTTAACCTGCTTCTCGATCTCATTCCGGCGATGAGGTCCAGGCCGATACGGTTGCAGGTGTACTGGCTTTGCATCTGGCCTGAGTTGAATCGGGTGTAGGGTGGCGTCCATCTTGCCCAGCTCTCCAGACCACAGGTGCCGATATTCCTGGAGAAGCTTCTCCAGGGCCTCCTTCAAGTCGGGAGGGACATTTTCTTGGTCGACTTTCGGCATCCCGGGTGGTGCTTGATCGGGCTTCGGGGTGACGCTGCCAGCTTGCTCTTGCTCCGGAGGTACGTCTAAGGCCGTTAGGTTGGATGCCAGTTCTTGTTGCAGGTTCAAGAGGTCCTCCTTGCTCATGGCACGGGCAGACCCCCGGTAAGGCTCTGCTGTTCCAACTCGAGTGCACGTGGCGAGAGTAATCGGCTTCCCGCTCACGTTGACGATTAGCACCGAGAATGGGGTGTGCCTTTCCACCTTCTTGTGATGTCCGTGGGCCAAGTATAACCGGTGTTTCGCCAGAAATTCCTTACGTCCATAGATCAGGCATTGGCCCGTAGTCCGGGTGGTTACTTGAACCTTGGTCTCCGAACGAGGAGGTAGGAGCACCGGTTTGAAGAGAGTCAAGGTAGAGGGTGGGATACGTTCCTTCTTGTTCTTGACCACACGAACCTTGGCGCCCAGACGCTCCAGCACCGGTGACACAAACCCATGGTTGAACTGCACCTTTCCTTCTCCGGGCAGGATACTCTTGACATGCTGCTTCTGGAAGTCCCAGCCTAGGATGAGGGGGACTAATAGAGTCTTGCCTACTAGAAAGGGAAAAAGCATTGTTTCATTGTTGGCATAGATGGCGACAGGAAGACGGCCAAGCGGTCGTAGGATTTGACCCGAAGCGTCTACAATCTGGGTCTTGGTAGGCGCTCTACAGGCATGTTGACGCCAGCCTGGAGGTAGCAGGTTCTCAGTGATGACGCTTGGTCCGGCTCCCGTGTCAACAACCGGAGTAACAGCTTGAGGGAGGCTATCCCCCACACGCATACGAGCATTGATCTTGAGGTTTTCCTTACGCAGGACAAGCAAGGTCCCCTTGAACAAACAGGGTGTCCAGGCGGCTACCAGCTGAGCATGTAGCTGCCGTCCTTTCTCCCGGCACGCAAGGGGAGAACGGGTAGAAGTACCCTGCCGTCGGAGATTCGGGAAGACACTTGGGGAGAGCGCCTGCCCTACTCGTTTCCCGGGTCCGAGGATTCCTTGGAGGTCTCGGTCTCCAGGTCAAAGTCCGTAGGAGCTTCCCTTGCCAGAGCCTCCGTGATGCTCTGCAAGGTTGCCACCCGGATTGCATGTACCTGTGCCTTGTCCATCTTGGAGGGTGCTCGCCGGTCAGCCCCGTTGACTGCCTTCGCAAGCACCAGTCCTTGACGCTTGAGCGTCTCCTGGAGGTCCTTGGGGATGGTCGGGCACTGGTAGGACATGTGGTCCTCCTTCTGGCACAGCCAACAAGACCGGAAGCGCTGGTTCTTGACCTGCTTGGGGGCGACTAGGGAAGGTTGCTCCTTAGAAACGAAGCCGCCCCACTTGTCCCCTGACCCCACGGGTGACGCCTCGCCAACTGCGAGTACCGGTACAGGGCTATCACCTCCCTTATACTTGTCGGGTCCGGGACGAGCTCGTGACAAAGGCTTGGGAGTCGATACTGGGACGGGAGACAACTGGTCTGACCCGTTTCTCTCTTTGCATTCGATCCCGAATTTCCCGGAGTCCGGGACCCTTTGCTAGATAGAAAATCCAACATGGATTTGATGGTTTTCTGCATTTTTGTCGTCTTGAAGTTTTGTGTGGCCCGGTGGGCAGGTGCTGGGGTGGAAGATTCTGTGTGGCAAGACTCTGAAAGGACCCTGGGGGGATAATGCGAGGGACAGCGGGGCTTGGCCTCGCTTCCCCGTCCCGACCAAGAAGCCGTTGGCCCACACACCATCTTCTTGTCTACTGGTGGGGGGACTGCCCCGCAACAGAGACAGCGTGTGTGCGACTTGCATTCCATTCGGTTCCCCCGACACGGGATGCAGCTCTTGTCCACCACCCCAACTTGGGTGCTGGGTGCGCAAATGGTTTTTGCCACGTTCGGTGGAGCTGCAGGGGACGAAGTTAAAATTTACCTCCGGTTGCACCCGGGTGGAAATGGCCCTCTGTCTCAGAGGAACGGTTTTCTTGGACTGTGTCGTAGTTATCGTTAGTCGACATGGCTGGATCGGACCCCCCGTCGTCCGCGGAGCACACGGGTGATGCACGTACTTCAGTGCCTTTGAATACTGGTGAGGCACAGGTAGGTGTACCTAGGGTCGCGGAGGGGCTAGAGGTCCCTCAAGCAAGAAGGACTGGGAGTACAGGCGGGCAACTGGCCACCCTGACTCAGTCCGGAGTTCTTTCGGGTGACACTTCTGATGTTGGTGGGCCAAAGTCCGGCCACCGTGTGGTACACTCAACGGGAACGTCTCAAGGTGCGAGGACTGTCCCTGCGGGATCCACTCGAGTTCGAGAAAACTTTGGCATGTAGCCATCGCCAACTAAGCTTTCGGAGGACGGCGGACCTCCGTTGGTCGGTGATCGGCTCGCACACTTGCCCCTGGTTGAGACCCCTGAGGATCATGGTTCATCCTCAGATGGACTCCCGGAGGCTGACCGAGACTCAACTGGAGTCGAGAACCCTCTCCTGGCGGAAACTGTCCGTCGGAAGGGGACCGATGTGTTGCGGCAGGCGTTGCCGGAACTGGTGGTCACAATGACGAATACCATTTTAAATCAGATTGTGGCGAGTTTGCCACATGGTCTCGATGTCCAGACCGGAGCGGGGATTTCGAGCCCGCAGACGCAGGGAACACTACACCCTACACCTGTACCGGGGCGTCCCGAACAGGGACGAACCCCTGTGACTCCCAACTTGGGAACCACGGGGACGTCAGCAGGTCGAACGCCGAATGCAGGAGCGTCTCCCTTAGAGATATCGGGGTTTACAGGTAGCCCGCCGGTGTTGACGGCAGAGACGGTTCCGTTCACCCATCTGCCCCAGCGGCTGCTTCCTCAACGTGAGGTGCCGCCCAAGATCCAGGTAGCAAACCCGGTCTACCAAGGTAACTTTGACTGTGAGGCCTATGCCCTGAGCGACAAGTCGGTGGCGTTCGGCCCTGTTCAGACCCGAGTTTTGGGCCGTGCCAAGAACAACGTATCTCACTCTTTCGGGGACAAAGCGGAGTGGAATGGAACTCCCTCTCTCCGTGTCTTTGAGTTCCTACGTCGTTTTACGAAAGCCTATGATGACAATGCCATAAGAGAAGGCATGGCTTTCAACATGCTACAGGAACTCACCAAGAGAGACCTACGGACGGAAATTATGTCCGTCATGCCCAGTTCCTCAAGTGCAGGAGCTGGTGAGGTGACGTCCTACCTGGAGCTCAGCAACTGGTTGGTGGGGGCTATGGTTGATAAAGCCGCGTTGGCTTCTCAACTCGAGGAGCTTACGCAGGCGCACCAGGAGACAGAAGAGGACGAGCTGTCCGTCGCGGACCGAGTCGGTAAGCACAACAATCTCTGTGGCTTTCTTCAACCACAAGCTGTGGTGAAGTCACGCTATGTGGAAGGTTTCCATCGGTCGGTCCGTATGGAGACCCGGGAGCATATTACCTCGGCGACTCTGGCCGAGTTGGCAAGTCTTTCTTACTGCAGAGGGTAGGCTTACCGCAAGCTGCTCGATGAACAACGCCAGGAACGACAGGCGGAGTTGGCGAAGGAAAGAGAGAAGGCTCGCGAAGCCAACGCGCTACGACAGGCTCGCCGAATCCGCAAGGAGCAGGTTGTGGCCACTGTAGGAGCTTCCCAAGGAAGCCTTTAGGGTTTCCAGGTCGGTAAGACCCTCCGGGGAGCGGAGAATCGGTGTTGGAACTGCAACGCTGATGAACAATGGGCGTGCGCCTGCCCCATGTTGAGTGAACGCATTCAACACCTTGTCAAGAGTTCGAGCAAGAAGACGGCAACGAACGAAGTACGCTCGCCCCGCGAGGCAAGTACGCGGCCGATGGTGGCTGCGGCCACACCCCTGGCGGAAGAGGCGGACACGTCGTCCTCGGGTTCGTCGTCCTCCCTTTCGCCATTTGACTCTGAAGCCAAGTCGGCGGGATTCGAGTCACCGCTAGAGCTGGTCACGACCAGGTGTCCGAACCTCACCGCTGCAGCCACGGAAAAAAGGGTCAACAGGACAAATCAACCCTGCCGCATACTGCGCCGACCGAGAGGGTCCGCCCACCTCGGGTAGGAGTGCCTAAGAACGTTAACCCACGTCGGGTCATTGTCGTGCTGACCGGAGAGGACTTCCAGGTGGCTGGCCGGGCGCAACTAGCCCCAGGCCGTGCGTTCTGTGCCCGTTGTAGCATCCCTGGCCCCGACTTGGCGCCGACCCGGGCCTGCGACCAGAGGGCACCAGGTGCCAGAACACGCCCGCCGTGTGGGGATCGTTGGCGGCCGTGGCCATACTCGATCCTCTCAGACACGTGTCAATATCCCTCGGAGGAATGGGACAAATAACTCAGAAATGGGAACTACGAGAGTGGTATGACTGTTGCCTCACGTGCCTGCTCTCAGAGCGAGCAAATACGCACGGTAGTGCACACGGGGAAGAGGAATGCAAGCGCGCAGTTTTCTTTTTCTTGAGGGCGCGGGCCAAGGGCGCCTCGCTGTCCCTCTTAACGTGCATCTGGGGGAGCCTCGGCACGTTGGCCAGGTAGCCCCCCACACATACCCCCGAGTGGCCGCGACCCGAGTTTAACCTCGTCAGGTCGGGGGCTATTATCACTACTAAATCTACTCCCACTCACTAATCTCACACTCATATTTTCCAAAATCAAGTCCCTCACAAGTATGCAAAAACCCATCAGAAATCTCTCTCTCGCTTGTGGGTAGCGTAGTCCACCGCAATCCAGTGTCGCGCACGGGCCACGGCCGCCAACGATCCCCACACGGCGGGCGTGTTCTGGCACCTGGTGCCCTCTGGTCGCAGGCCCGGGTCGGCGCCCAGTCGGGGCCAGGGATGCTACAACGGGCACAGAACGCACGGCCTGGGGCTAGTTGCGCCCGGCCAGCCACCTGGAAGTCCTCTCCGGTCAGCACGACAATGACCCGACGTGGGTTAACGTTCTTAGGCACTCCTACCCGAGGTGGGCGGACCCTCTCGGTCGGCGCAGTATGCGACAGGGTTGATTCGTCCTGTTGACCCTTTTTTCCGTGGCTGCAGCGGTGAGGTTCGGACACCTGGTCGTGACCAGCTCTAGCGGTGACTCGAATCCCGCCGACTTGGCTTCAGAGTCAAATGGCGAAAGGGAGGACGACGAACCCGAGGACGACGTGTCCGCCTCTTCCGCCAGGGGTGTGGCCGCAGCCACCATCGGCCGCGTACTTGCCTCGCGGGGCGAGCGTACTTCGTTCGTTGCCGTCTTCTTGCTCGAACTCTTGACAAGGTGTTGAATGCGTTCACTCAACATGGGGCAGGCGCACGCCCATTGTTCATCAGCGTTGCAGTTCCAACACCGATTCTCCGCTCCCCGGAGGGTCTTACCGACCTGGAAACCCTAAAGGCTTCCTTGGGAAGCTCCTACAGTGGCCACAACCTGCTCCTTGCGGATTCGGCGAGCCTGTCGTAGCGCGTTGGCTTCGCGAGCCTTCTCTCTTTCCTTCGCCAACTCCGCCTGTCGTTCCTGGCGTTGTTCATCGAGCAGCTTGCGGTAAGCCTACCCTCTGCAGTAAGAAAGACTTGCCAACTCGGCCAGAGTCGCCGAGGTAATATGCTCCCGGGTCTCCATACGGACCGACCGATGGAAACCTTCCACATAGCGTGACTTCACCACAGCTTGTGGTTGAAGAAAGCCACAGAGATTGTTGTGCTTACCGACTCGGTCCGCGACGGACAGCTCGTCCTCTTCTGTCTCCTGGTGCGCCTGCGTAAGCTCCTCGAGTTGAGAAGCCAACGCGGCTTTATCAACCATAGCCCCCACCAACCAGTTGCTGAGCTCCAGGTAGGACGTCACCTCACCAGCTCCTGCACTTGAGGAACTGGGCATGACGGACATAATTTCCGTCCGTAGGTCTCTCTTGGTGAGTTCCTGTAGCATGTTGAAAGCCATGCCTTCTCTTATGGCATTGTCATCATAGGCTTTCGTAAAACGACGTAGGAACTCAAAGACACGGAGAGAGGGAGTTCCATTCCACTCCGCTTTGTCCCCGAAAGAGTGAGATACGTTGTTCTTGGCACGGCCCAAAACTCGGGTCTGAACAGGGCCGAACGCCACCGACTTGTCGCTCAGGGCATAGGCCTCACAGTCAAAGTTACCTTGGTAGACCGGGTTTGCTACCTGGATCTTGGGCGGCACCTCACGTTGAGGAAGCAGCCGCTGGGGCAGATGGGTGAACGGAACCGTCTCTGCCGTCAACACCGGCGGGCTACCTGTAAACCCCGATATCTCTAAGGGAGACGCTCCTGCATTCGGCGTTCGACCTGCTGACGTCCCCGTGGTTCCCAAGTTGGGAGTCACAGGGGTTCGTCCCTGTTCGGGACGCCCCGGTACAGGTGTAGGGTGTAGTGTTCCCTGCGTCTGCGGGCTCGAAATCCCCGCTCCGGTCTGGACATCGAGACCATGTGGCAAACTCGCCACAATCTGATTTAAAATGGTATTCGTCATTGTGACCACCAGTTCCGGCAACGCCTGCCGCAACACATCGGTCCCCTTCCGACGGACAGTTTCCGCCAGGAGAGGGTTCTCGACTCCAGTTGAGTCTCGGTCAGCCTCCGGGAGTCCATCTGAGGATGAACCATGATCCTCAGGGGTCTCAACCAGGGGCAAGTGTGCGAGCCGATCACCGACCAACGGAGGTCCGCCGTCCTCCGAAAGCTTAGTTGGCGATGGCTACATGCCAAAGTTTTCTCGAACTCGAGTGGATCCCGCAGGGACAGTCCTCGCACCTTGAGACGTTCCCGTTGAGTGTACCACACGGTGGCCGGACTTTGGCCCACCAACATCAGAAGTGTCACCCGAAAGAACTCCGGACTGAGTCAGGGTGGCCAGTTGCCCGCCTGTACTCCCAGTCCTTCTTGCTTGAGGGACCTCTAGCCCCTCCGCGACCCTAGGTACACCTACCTGTGCCTCACCAGTATTCAAAGGCACTGAAGTACGTGCATCACCCGTGTGCTCCGCGGACGACGGGGGGTCCGATCCAGCCATGTCGACTAACGATAACTACGACACAGTCCAAGAAAACCGTTCCTCTGAGACAGAGGGCCATTTCCACCCGGGTGCAACCGGAGGTAAATTTTAACTTCGTCCCCTGCAGCTCCACCGAACGTGGCAAAAACCATTTGCGCACCCAGCACCCAAGTTGGGGTGGTGGACAAGAGCTGCATCCCGTGTCGGGGGAACCGAATGGAATGCAAGTCGCACACACGCTGTCTCTGTTGCGGGGCAGTCCCCCCACCAGTAGACAAGAAGATGGTGTGTGGGCCAACGGCTTCTTGGTCGGGACGGGGAAGCGAGGCCAAGCCCCGCTGTCCCTCGCATTATCCCCCCAGGGTCCTTTCAGAGTCTTGCCACACAGAATCTTCCACCCCAGCACCTGCCCACCGGGCCACACAAAACTTCAAGACGACAAAAATGCAGAAAACCATCAAATCCATGTTGGATTTTCTATCTAGCAAAGGGTCCCGGACTCCAGGAAATTCGGGATCGAATGCAAAGAGAGAAACGGGTCAGACCAGTTGTCTCCCGTCCCAGTATCGACTCCCAAGCCTTTGTCACGAGCTCGTCCCGGACCCGACAAGTATAAGGGAGGTGATAGCCCTGTACCGGTACTCGCAGTTGGCGAGGCGTCACCCGTGGGGTCAGGGGACAAGTGGGGCGGCTTCGTTTCTAAGGAGCAACCTTCCCTAGTCGCCCCCAAGCAGGTCAAGAACCAGCGCTTCCGGTCTTGTTGGCTGTGCCAGAAGGAGGACCACATGTCCTACCAGTGCCCGACCATCCCCAAGGACCTCCAGGAGACGCTCAAGCGTCAAGGACTGGTGCTTGCGAAGGCAGTCAACGGGGCTGACCGGCGAGCACCCTCCAAGATGGACAAGGCACAGGTACATGCAATCCGGGTGGCAACCTTGCAGAGCATCACGGAGGCTCTGGCAAGGGAAGCTCCTACGGACTTTGACCTGGAGACCGAGACCTCCAAGGAATCCTCGGACCCGGGAAACGAGTAGGGCAGGCGCTCTCCCCAAGTGTCTTCCCGAATCTCCGACGGCAGGGTACTTCTACCCGTTCTCCCCTTGCGTGCCGGGAGAAAGGACGGCAGCTACATGCTCAGCTGGTAGCCGCCTGGACACCCTGTTTGTTCAAGGGGACCTTGCTTGTCCTGCGTAAGGAAAACCTCAAGATCAATGCTCGTATGCGTGTGGGGGATAGCCTCCCTCAAGCTGTTACTCCGGTTGTTGACACGGGAGCCGGACCAAGCGTCATCACTGAGAACCTGCTACCTCCAGGCTGGCGTCAACATGCCTGTAGAGCGCCTACCAAGACCCAGATTGTAGACGCTTCGGGTCAAATCCTACGACCGCTTGGCCGTCTTCCTGTCGCCATCTATGCCAACAATGAAACAATGCTTTTTCCCTTTCTAGTAGGCAAGACTCTATTAGTCCCCCTCATCCTAGGCTGGGACTTCCAGAAGCAGCATGTCAAGAGTATCCTGCCCGGAGAAGGAAAGGTGCAGTTCAACCATGGGTTTGTGTCACCGGTGCTGGAGCGTCTGGGCGCCAAGGTTCGTGTGGTCAAGAACAAGAAGGAACGTATCCCACCCTCTACCTTGACTCTCTTCAAACCGGTGCTCCTACCTCCTCGTTCGGAGACCAAGGTTCAAGTAACCACCGGGACTACGGGCCAATGCCTGATCTATGGACGTAAGGAATTTCTGGCGAAACACCGGTTATACTTGGCCCACGGACATTACAAGAAGGTGGAAAGGCACACCCCATTCTCGGTGCTAATCATCAACGTGAGCGGGAAGCCGACTACTCTCGCCAAGTGCACTCGAGTTGGAACAGCAGAGCCTTACCGGGGGTCTGCCCGTGCCATGAGCAAGGAGGACCTCTTGAACCTGCAACAAGAACTGGCATCCAACCTAACGGCCTTAGACGTACCTCCGGAGCAAGAGCAAGCTGGCAGCGTCACCCCGAAGCCCGATCAAGCACCACCCGGGATGCCGAAAGTCGACCAAGAAAATGTCCCTCCCGACTTGAAGGAGGCCCTGGAGAAGCTTCTCCAGGAATATCGGCACCTGTGGTCTGGAGAGCTGGGCAAGATGGACGCCACCCTACACCGGATTCAACTCAGGCCAGATGCAAAGCCAGTACACCTGCAACCGTATCGGCCTGGACCTCATCGCCGGGATGAGATCGAGAAGCAGGTTAACAAAATGCTCAAGATGAATGTTATCGAGCCGTCTGATGGCGAGTGGGCCTTCCCGGTGGTAGTCGTCCCGAAACCTGGCGGTCACTTCCGTTTCTGCGTTGACTACCGGCGCCTGAACGAGATGACGGTCAAGGATGTATACCCGATACCCCGGATGGATGATTGCATCGACTGTCTTGGTGATGCCACCCTCTTCTCGACGCTGGATTGTAATGCCGGTTACTCGCAGATCCCTCTGGCTGACGATGTCAAGGACAAAACCACCTTCACGTGCCATATCGGGCTATTCCGGTGCAAGCGTCTTCCATTCTGCCTCACTAATGCTCCGGCTACATGCCAGAGAGCAACTGACACCATCCTGTCGGGACTAAGCTGGAGGACATGTCTGTTTTACTTGGACGACATTATCGTCTTCTCCAAGACCCCGGCGGGACACCTAGCGCACCTACGAGAGGTTCTGGCTCTCGCGTCCAAGGCTGGAGCTACCCTGAAGGCAGAGAAGTGTGTTGCACCCCGATCCTCTCAGACGCGTGTCAGTGTCCCTCGGGGGAAAGGGACAGGTAACACAGAAAGGGGAACTGTGGCAAAAACCATTTACACACACGGCACCCAAGTTGGGGCGGTGTGCAAAGTCTGCCTCCCGTGTCGGGGGAACCGGAAGAAGTGCAAGTCGCACACACTCTGTCCCTGTTGTGGGGCAAACCCCCCACGGACAAACAAGAGGATGGTGTGTGGTCCAACAGTTTCTTGGTCGGGACGGGGACGCAGGGCCAAGCCCCGCTGTCCCTCCCCTTATCCCCCCAGGGTCCACTCAGAATCTCGCCACTCAGAATCTCCAACCCCGGCACCTGCCCACCGGGCCACACCAAAATTCAAGACGATAAATGCAGAAAACCCTCAAATCCAAGTTGGATTTACTACCAAGCTAACTATCCCAAACTTAGGGAATACGGACCCAAATGCAGGGGGAGGAGCGGATCAGGCTAGTGGGCTGCCGCCCCTTGCATGGCACGTGTTGCCCCCCCTACCTTGGGGTCAATACTGCCACACTCCCCTCTCCTCAGTTCCGACCGACCCGGTCGGCCCTGTGAGGGGGTGCGTAAACGCGCGTCTCGGCGTTGGGGGCGCGACTTGCTGTCCCCCCTCGAGTACGTAACGCGGATGTGGAGGCGGTCACGTTGACCGCCCCTCTCCTCAAGCTTGCCCACTCGGCAGCTTGCTCTCCCCGGTTCTCACTTCACCACCACCAACACATCCCCTTCACCTTCCCCTTGGCCGCCCCACGCTGGGGAGGCCACCCATCTACCCACGTTCCGAGCCCCCCTCAACTCGAGGCGGGTCTCGTGCCGCTGTAGCCAGGACGTCTCTCCCCAACTTGGGGAGAGCCATGGCGACCCCGGGGGTGGAGACGGACTCTCTCGACGAACGTATGGAGGCCACGTCCTACGGTGCAGCGCCCGCCGGGACTTCCGGCGGGGGCTCCGCGATCGCTCCGGGGGATGGGACTCCCGCGTCACCCGGCTTTGGGTTGACGGCGGGATCTCCCCCGGAGGCGGGACAAGTTGTCCCGCGTGAGGCCTTGGGGCGGTGGTCTTATCCCGCTTGGCCTCTATATGAGGAGGGGTTGACTGTTCTTCGCTGTGGCCGACTTGGCGCAGCGATGGGTCGGGTATGGGACCGCCTACGGGAGAAGTATCCCCGTAGGGTCGGGTTCCCTGCCGGCTTCAGGACGGACCAGTTTGCCTTCCTGGACGATGAGGAGGTCGAAGACGTACAGCGGGCCAAGGCCATGGTGGACCGCGGGGGAACTATCCCGGGCCCCGGCGACTTGCCGACCTTTACTTGGGACGCGGTGGCAACTCGCCCCCCGTACCTTCACGAGGCCGATCCGCACACTCATCACTTTGATGTGCGGATGGAGAAGGATTTCCGGCGAGGTCCCTACTTGGTGACCTCGGCTCAACTTGAGTTTCCTCAACAGTCTGCTGCCCGTAAGGAGCAGTACTATCCGAAGAAGCCCGAGTGGTGGCCTCAAGTTGAGGTCCCCTATGGGTTCCCGGCGTTGCTGCCACGGTTGCTTGACCACTTCGGTTCCGTCATGTTGATGGCTGGCCCTAATCACCTGGTGTGGGCCATGTTGGCCACCCAGTGGCTCCTCGAGGTCATGTCGACCTGGGTGTCTTGTGTTCAGCGGCGGGGGATGCTCTGGCATCTCCCCCCCCGGCTTATCCAAGGTTTGGAACAGCTCACCCCTCAGCTAGTTGCTGAGGGGTGCTCATCAGGACAACTCACTCTACTTGAGGAGATGCTCCGCCTCCACAAGTTTATCGAGTGGGAGAGCATCGAACACAAGTTGCGCCGCCCCACTCGTGGGCCCAAGGACGATGGCGCACTTCGCCAGTTCGTATGGGTCGCTCGTGAACTTCATGACGGCCGTGTGGTCCTACGAGAGGGGTTGGGCATCGGGGACTACCCGTATGCCCAGGGGGTGGATCGCCACACTGCGCCACCCCCGGACAAGGCCATAGTTATGGCCGTGCCCTCACATGATGACCATATGACTCAACCCACTGCGGGGGCCCCAAGTCGGGGTCGCAGTTACACCCGGGTCCCGCCACCTCGGCGTGCCCCTCCGCTTCCTCCTGTCCCCTACCAGCCGCACGGGGACATCCCGATTAGCGTGGCCGTTGAGTCGTCCACCCCGGTGTCCCCCAACTTGGGGGCCACCCTCCTGACGGAATACCCGAAGTTGGTGTTACCGCCCACGCCCCTAACCTCAGAGATGATGATCACCACGTTGGTGCGCACCATTTCCTGGTTGGCCGCGTCGACCGCAACCCTTCAAACTTCCGAGACTCCTCAACTTGAGGAGCGCGTTCGTACTGTGGTGTCGACCGCGAGTTGCGAGTCGGTGGCGTAGTTTATGACGGCCGAGCTGGCTCGCATTGGGGCTATTATGCCCCAGCCAGCCCCACTTGGGCGTGGCAAACGTCGTGCGAGCCGGGCATACTCGCCTCCTCGCCGTCGTCGCCGACGCTCGCGGCGCTCTCCTTCCGTGTCGGAAGACGAGTTGTCCTACTCCGTCTCGGAGTCCTCGACTCCGTCAGAGTCGGAGTCGGTCCGGCGTCTGCGTCGCCAACTTGCGCGCAAGACTAAGCAGAAGAGCAGCCGCGGTCGTCGCCACATGCGCGACCGTGAGGGGCGCGACGGGTCCGACTTGGAGCCGCCGGCCCCCCCGACTGGTGGGGAGCGTTATCGCCGAGGGTCTCGCCGCTCGCCTCCACGTGAGGGCGAGGGCCGTGGGGTTGGAGAGTCTAGCATGCATGCCTAGTTGGCAGCTGCCTTTGTTGTGAGAGTGTGAGGGTTAGGGCTGTAGTTAAAAGCCACTCTGCGTACCACTTCGACTTGAAACACTCTCTTGGCACTGTTGCTCGGCCTTCCCTCACGTTGAGGGAGGACTGTTAGGGTCTATCTCATTCCGGGCACAGTACGCCCGGAACTTCTCAGCGGGAAGGTCCTCCACATACTCCCACGTATCATCCTTGGCTTTGTAGCCAAACCAACGCACCCTCAACATGAGGCGGTTAGTGTCCTCATCCCAGCCGTGGTCGATGATCTTATCGAACACGTACTCCTGCGGGCCCTGTTTGGCCGCAGGCAGTGAGGGGAGGCGCCACGCTTCCAACGCACGCGCCCAAGCTGGGTCGCCTGCAGGCGGTGGTGCAACTTTGACCACGTCCTGTCCGTTCACTGTGCGGACCCCATCGTCACTTTCGATGGTGAAGCGCCGCCCATCAGTACGGAGGACCTGGTACGGCCCCTTCGTCTGGAATACCAACTTACCCCCAGTTGGGGTGTGTGAGTGGACCAATATCCAGTCACCCTGTTCGGGGACATGCTTGGCGTTGCGCACCTTTTTGTCAAAGGTACGCTTGTAGCGCTTTTGTGCTTTGTTCATCTCAGCCCTGACTTTAGGGATGACGTTTTCAAGCCTAGCAGCGAACTCCGCCTTACTCTCAGTAGGAGTAGGCGTCCTGCCACCATCCTCCCTAGTTGGGAGCGACCGCCGCACAGCAATAGACCGCACGCGACGGGGGGTCACAAAAGCGAGGGGTACTTCTCCGGTAGATGAGTGAACCTGCGAATTGTAGGCAGTGGTAAGAATAGAAATGTATTGGTCCCATGTTTTCACGTGCTCACTCACATAATGGCGCAGCTGCCTAACAATAGTTTTGTTGAAGCGCTCCACCTGCCCATTAGTTTGTGGGTGGTAGGGGGTGGCATAGTTTGCCCGCACCCGCAACATATCCAGCACTCCCTGAAACAGTACAGATGCAAATTGCGGTCCATTGTCCGATAGTGTACTATCCGGAATGCCATACGCGGCAACCCAGTGATCTAGGAAGGCTGACACGACCGACATGGCCGTGATCTCTGCCAGTGGGATCGCTCGCGTAAGTTTCGTGAAGCGGTCACAGATAACCAGGAGGTACTGGTTGCCCTCCTCGGTCACTGGCAGTGGCCCAAGGAGGTCCATCGCCAACGCGGCAAAGGGCTCCTTGGCCGGGAACAATAGCATAGCCGTAGTAGGCCGCCGTTCCATCAGACGGTTCTGCGCACAACTTGTGCAGGCAGCCACCCAACTGTAGATGTCCACCACCATGGACGGCCAGTAGTACCTGGTCCTCAGGGTCTGGTACAGTTTACTAGACCCCAGGTGTCCACCTGTGGGAGCGTTATGCTCCCTCTCAAGGATACTGTCCTTGAGGGATGCGGGGCCGACAAGATGTTCGGTCCCCTGGAATACCTTCCTCCTCATGAGGAGGCCATCGTCTCCCAGAAAGAACCGCATCTCCGCCACTGTATCCAGTGTATCCCTCTGCGACTTGCAGAAGGGATCCTCGGCCTGGGCCTTTACCATCTCGTCCAGGGACAGGGGCAAGTACTTCTTGTTCCCTGGCGCCTCGGGGTTCAACGCCTGACCCGAGCGCGTGACTACCCCCACGATGGGGATGTCCTCATCGACTGGGTTAGTGTCCAGCCCCTCTGTAGGTACCCGAGAGAGGCCGTCGGCAAGGGCATGTTGCCTGCCAGGACGGTACTCAATATCAAAGTTGAAGGGTGCCAGTCGCACCCTCCACCGGTTGAGACGAGTGTTCGTACAGTCCGTTTTGAATATGAACTGCAACGCGCGGTGGTCACAGCGGATGAGGAACTTCTCACCCTCTATGTAGTGACGAAGTGACGTCACCGCCCACACCACTGCGAGTCCTTCCAACTCGGTGACTCCGTAGTTCTTCTCGGCCGAGTTCAGCCTCTTGCTGAAGTATCCCACCGGCAAGTACTCCTTGTCCAGCTGCTGCTGAAGCAACACACAACCAAGTTGGTCGTAGCTAGCGTCCACATCCAGGATGTAGTGGCCTCCCAACCTGGGAATAGCCAGGATAGGGGGCTTCAGCAGAAGGTCCCGAAGAGTCTCAAAGGATTCCTGCTCCACCCGACTTGGGGGAGGCAGGTTCTTCGGTAGCGTTGAGCTCACTAACTCATTCAACGGTTTCGCCACCTTGGCGAAGCCCTTGGTGAAGCGTCGGTACACGTTACACATCCCGAGGAAGCTCCTCATCTGGGTCTGGGTCCGGGGGTACTGAGCCTTACGGATGGCCCTCAAGTTTTTCTCGTTGACACTGAGACGCCCTGGACGGACAACATGTCCCAAGTATTCCACCTCTTGAGTGAAGAGGTGGCACTTACTCGCCTTCAGTGACACACCGGCGTCAGCAAGTAGCTTGAGCACCTGGCCAAGATGGCCAATGTGTTCCTCCGGACTTCGGGAGAACACAATGATATCGTCTAGGTACACGAGACAGATCTGCCACCGTACTCCGGCCAGAATCATGTCCATAGCGCGCTGGAAAGTTGCCGGCGCGTTACACAGGCCAAACGGTAGACGCTTGCACTGGTAGGTACCACAGTGACAGGTAAAGGTAGTTTTATGCCGGTTCTCCGGGGCAATGGGAATTTGCCAGTACCCCGCGTTACAGTCCAGGGTAGAGAACACCTTCGCCTCCCCCAGGGAGTCCAGACAGTCGTCCATCCTAGGTAGGGGATAACTGTCCTTCACCGTGCTCTCGTTGAGCTTACGGTAGTCGATACAGAACCGGGGGGTCCCATCAACTTTGGGGACGATAACCACCGGACTCGCCCACTCGGCGTTACTGGCCTCGATCACATCGAGGGCCTCCATGCGAGCAACTTGCTCCTTGACGAGGGCCCTTGAACGGGGCCCTCCCCTGTACGGTTTTTGGCGTATAGGGGGTGCACCGGGCTTCAACTCGATCCGGTGTTGGGTGGCTCTCATGAGTCCCAATTGGCCATCCCACAACTTGTGATATTGGTCCAAGAGGCGTTCAACTTGAACGCTCAACCTGGGTGGGACACCCTCCATGTTCACATAGGGCCGAGGAGAGGCGGCCGACTTGGCTTGATGCTTCTCCTTCCCGGACTTCGGGTCGCTACTCGCGCCCGCGTTGAGGGTGACCGCTACTACCGGTCCCTCGTGTTGGTCGATATAGCCGAACTTGGCTCCCGACTTGAAGTACTTGGGCGACGAGCTCAGGTTCATCACCTGGATCCTCCACGGGACTCCGGCTTTGGAGTCCATCGTGCCAAGGGCAACATGCACTTGGTGCTTGCGAGCAAGACGGGGGTGAGGGTGCACCAACCCGTTCCCCGTATAATCAGTTACAACGTCAACGTGCGCCACCGAGTTGGGGGGCAACGTGACTTTACGGGCTAAACGCAGGGTAGCAGTAAACCCTTCTCTCACAGAGCAAACAGGCTTCGACTGTGAGACTGTCACAGGAGCCACAGACTTTCCCTTACCAAGGATGGGGATGGTTTCCCCATTCATCAACTTGACCCAATACTCAGGGCCACAAATCAAAGGCACTTGTGTAACAACATAAGGGGTACCCAGAAGCAGGGGTACCGATATATTCTCAACTACTCCATAGGTCACGTCGACCTCATGGGTCCCCAACCTAGTCGGTAGGGTCACGGCACCAACGATGGGAAGTACCCCACCATTGATATCGATCAGATGGTCAGCTTTAGACCTCCAGCGTTGGAGCTTCACCTCCTTTGGTAATAGCGACTTGCGTATCAAGGAGGCTCCTGACCCGGTATCAAGTACGATACGGGCACAGCAGGCACGGCCGGGGGCAAGTTGCACCCGTCCAGCCACCTGGAAGTGCTCACCCGTCAGCACCGCGATGACCCGACGTGGGTTTACGTTCTTGGGGAGTCCTACCCGAGGTGGGCGGACTCCCTTAGGTCGCCGCAGTATCCGGCACGGTTGGTTCGTCCTCTTGACCCACTTGGCCGAGGCTGCCGTTGTGAGCTTCGGCGGCCAGCTCCAACGGTCATTCGTTTCCCGCCGACTTGGCGTCCGAATCTGAGGACGAAGGGGAAGACGACGAGTCCGAGGACGACGTGTCCGCCCGCTCCGCTGAGGGTGTGGCGACCGCCACCACCGGTCGAGACCCACCCTCGCGGCGTGAACGTACTTCGTTCGTAGCCGACTTCTTACTCGCATTCCTAACAAGTTGTTGGATGCGTTTACTCAACTTGGGGCAATCATATACCCAGTGTCCATCGGAGTTGCAGTTCCAACACCGATTATCAGTTCCCGGAGGGGTCCTCCCAACTGGGGAAGACGAAGAGATACCCTGGAAAGTTCCCACGGCAGCTACCACCCTCTCCTTGCGGATTCGGCGTGCCTCCCTCAACTCTCTGGCCTGGCGCGCCTCCTCCCGTTCCTTGGCCAACTCGGCTTGACGCTCCTGGCGTTGTTCCTCCCGCAAATTGCGGTAGGCCTCGCCTCTGCGGTAGGCGAACCTAGCCAACTCGGCCAGGGTCGCCCGGGCAGTGTTATGCTCCCGGGTCTCCATCCGGGCTGACCAATGGAGTCCCTCCACAAACCGACTCTTCACCACAGCTTGTGGATGAAGAAACCCACAAAGATTGTTGAGCTTACGGACTCTCTCCGCAAAGGACAACTCGTCCCCCGCCTCTTCCTGATGGGCTTGCGTAAACTCCTCGATTTGAAAAGCCAACGCCGCTTCATCAACCATGGCCCTCAACAACCAGTTGACGAGCTCCAAATAGGACGTCACCTCCCCAGCGCCTCCACTTGAGGAGCTGGGCATGACGGACATAAGTTCCGTCCGCAGGTCTCCCTTCGTAAACTCCTGTAGCATGAAAAAAGCCATGCCTTCACTTGTGGCATTGTCGTCACAGGCTTTGGTGAAACGACGTAGGAACTCAAAGACACGGAGGGGGGGAGTTCCATCCCACTCCGCTATGCGCGCAAAAGAGTGCAGTGCATTCTTCTTGGCACGCCCATGGCTCGGGCCTGGTCAGGACCATACGGCACCGACTTGTTGTGGAGGGCGTAGGTCTCACAATGAAAGATCCTCTGGTAGACCGGGTTGGCTACCTGGATCTTGGGCGGCACCTCACCTCAAGTTGAGGCCGCCTCACGCGTACGCCCTTCACGGGGGAGTTCCCCTCGGAAACACCGGCGGCAACACCAAGCGCGCCGCGCCAGACTAAGGGCACTGAGAGTCAACTTACCCCAGTGCCACAGCGGCTGTTCCCTCAACGTGAGGTGCCGCCCAAGATCCAGGTAGCCAACCCGGTCTACCAGGGGATCTTTGACTGCGAGACCTACGCCCTCCACAACAAGTCGGTGGTGTATGGTCCTGACCAGGCCCGAGCCATGGGCCGTGCCAAGAAGAATGCACTGCACTCTTTTGCGCGCATAGCGGAGTGGGATGGAACTCCCCCCCTCCGTGTCTTTGAGTTCCTACGTCGTTTCACCAAAGCCTGTGACGACAATGCCACAAGTAAAGGCATGGCTTTTTTCATGCTACAGGAGTTTACGAAGGGAGACCTGCGGACGGAACTTATGTCCGTCATGCCCAGCTCCTCAAGTGGAGGCGCTGGGGAGGTGACGTCCTATTTGGAGCTCGTCAACTGGTTGTTGAGGGCCATGGTTGATGAAGCGGCGTTGGCTTTTCAAATCGAGGAGTTTACGCAAGCCCATCAGGAAGAGGCGGGGGACGAGTTGTCCTTTGCGGAGAGAGTCCGTAAGCTCAACAATCTTTGTGGGTTTCTTCATCCACAAGCTGTGGTGAAGAGTCGGTTTGTGGAGGGACTCCATTGGTCAGCCCGGATGGAGACCCGGGAGCATAACACTGCCCGGGCGACCCTGGCCGAGTTGGCTAGGTTCGCCTACCGCAGAGGCGAGGCCTACCGCAAGTTGCGGGAGGAACAACGCCAGGAGCGTCAAGCCGAGTTGGCCAAGGAACGGGAGGAGGCGCGCCAGGCCAGAGAGTTGAGGGAGGCACGCCGAATCCGCAAGGAGAGGGTGGTAGCTGCCGTGGGAACTTTCCAGGGTATCTCTTCGTCTTCCCCAGTTGGGAGGACCCCTCCGGGAACTGATAATCGGTGTTGGAACTGCAACTCCGATGGACACTGGGTATATGATTGCCCCAAGTTGAGTAAACGCATCCAACAACTTGTTAGGAATGCGAGTAAGAAGTCGGCTACGAACGAAGTACGTTCACGCCGCGAGGGTGGGTCTCGACCGGTGGTGGCGGTCGCCACACCCTCAGCGGAGCGGGCGGACACGTCGTCCTCGGACTCGTCGTCTTCCCCTTCGTCCTCAGATTCGGACGCCAAGTCGGCGGGAAACGAATGACCGTTGGAGCTGGCCGCCGAAGCTCACAACGGCAGCCTCGGCCAAGTGGGTCAAGAGGACGAACCAACCGTGCCGGATACTGCGGCGACCTAAGGGAGTCCGCCCACCTCGGGTAGGACTCCCCAAGAACGTAAACCCACGTCGGGTCATCGCGGTGCTGACGGGTGAGCACTTCCAGGTGGCTGGACGGGTGCAACTTGCCCCCGGCCGTGCCTGCTGTGCCCGTATCGTACTTGATACCGGGTCAGGAGCCTCCTTGATACGCAAGTCGCTATTACCAAAGGAGGTGAAGCTCCAACGCTGGAGGTCTAAAGCTGACCATCTGATCGATATCAATGGTGGGGTACTTCCCATCGTTGGTGCCGTGACCCTACCGACTAGGTTGGGGACCCATGAGGTCGACGTGACCTATGGAGTAGTTGAGAATATATCGGTACCCCTGCTTCTGGGTACCCCTTATGTTGTTACACAAGTGCCTTTGATTTGTGGCCCTGAGTATTGGGTCAAGTTGATGAATGGGGAAACCATCCCCATCCTTGGTAAGGGAAAGTCTGTGGCTCCTGTGACAGTCTCACAGTCGAAGCCTGTTTGCTCTGTGAGAGAAGGGTTTACTGCTACCCTGCGTTTAGCCCGTAAAGTCACGTTGCCCCCCAACTCGGTGGCGCACGTTGACGTTGTAACTGATTATACAGGGAACGGGTTGGTGCACCCTCACCCCCGTCTTGCTCGCAAGCACCAAGTGCATGTTGCCCTTGGCACGATGGACTCCAAAGCCGGAGTCCCGTGGAGGATCCAGGTGATGAACCTGAGCTCGTCGCCCAAGTACTTCAAGTCGGGAGCCAAGTTCGGCTATATCGACCAACACGAGGGACCGGTAGTAGCGGTCACCCTCAACGCGGGCGCGAGTAGCGACCCGAAGTCCGGGAAGGAGAAGCATCAAGCCAAGTCGGCCGCCTCTCCTCGGCCCTATGTGAACATGGAGGGTGTCCCACCCAGGTTGAGCGTTCAAGTTGAACGCCTCTTGGACCAATATCACAAGTTGTGGGATGGCCAATTGGGACTCATGAGAGCCACCCAACACCGGATCGAGTTGAAGCCCGGTGCACCCCCTATACGCCAAAAACCGTACAGGGGAGGGCCCCGTTCAAGGGCCCTCGTCAAGGAGCAAGTTGCTCGCATGGAGGCCCTCGATGTGATCGAGGCCAGTAACGCCGAGTGGGCGAGTCCGGTGGTTATCATCCCCAAAGTTGATGGGACCCCCCGGTTCTGTATCGACTACCGTAAGCTCAACGAGAGCACGGTGAAGGACAGTTATCCCCTACCTAGGATGGACGACTGTCTGGACTCCCTGGGGGAGGCGAAGGTGTTCTCTACCCTGGACTGTAACGCGGGGTACTGGCAAATTCCCATTGCCCCGGAGGACCGGCATAAAACTACCTTTACCTGTCACTGTGGTACCTACCAGTGCAAGCGTCTACCGTTTGGCCTGTGTAACGCGCCGGCAACTTTCCAGCGCGCTATGGACATGATTCTGGCCGGAGTACGGTGGCAGATCTGTCTCGTGTACCTAGACGATATCATTGTGTTCTCCCGAAGTCCGGAGGAACACATTGGCCATCTTGGCCAGGTGCTCAAGCTACTTGCTGACGCCGGTGTGTCACTGAAGGCGAGTAAGTGCCACCTCTTCACTCAAGAGGTGGAATACTTGGGACATGTTGTCCGTCCAGGGCGTCTCAGTGTCAACGAGAAAAACTTGAGGGCCATCCGTAAGGCTCAGTACCCCCGGACCCAGACCCAGATGAGGAGCTTCCTCGGGATGTGTAACGTGTACCGACGCTTCACCAAGGGCTTCGCCAAGGTGGCGAAACCGTTGAATGAGTTAGTGAGCTCAACGCTACCGAAGAACCTGCCTCCCCCAAGTCGGGTGGAGCAGGAATCCTTTGAGACTCTTCGGGACCTTCTGCTGAAGCCCCCTATCCTGGCTATTCCCAGGTTGGGAGGCCACTACATCCTGGATGTGGACGCTAGCTACGACCAACTTGGTTGTGTGTTGCTTCAGCAGCAGCCGGACAAGGAGTACTTGCCGGTGGGATACTTCAGCAAGAGGCTGAACTCGGCCGAGAAGAACTACGGAGTCACCGAGTTGGAAGGACTCGCAGTGGTGTGGGCGGTGACGTCACTTCGTCACTACATAGAGGGTGAGAAGTTCCTCATCCGCTGTGACCACCGCGCGTTGCAGTTCATATTCAAAACGGACTGTACGAACACTCGTCTCAACCGGTGGAGGGTGCGACTGGCACCCTTCAACTTTGATATTGAGTACCGTCCTGGCAGGCAACATGCCCTTGCCGACGGCCTCTCTCGGGTACCTACAGAGGGGCTGGACACTAACCCAGTCGATGAGGACATCCCCATCGTGGGGGTAGTCACGCGCTCGGGTCAGGCGTTGAACCCCGAGGCGCCAGGGAACAAGAAGTACTTGCCCCTGTCCCTGGACGAGATGGTGAAGGCCCAGGCCGAGGATCCCTTCTGCAAGTCGCAGAGGGATACACTGGATACAGTGGCGGAGATGCGGTTCTTTCTGGGAGACGATGGCCTCCTCATGAGGAGGAAGGTATTCCAGGGGACCGAACATCTTGTCGGCCCCGCATCCCTCAAGGACAGTATCCTTGAGAGGGAGCATAACGCTCCCACAGGTGGACACCTGGGGTCTAGTAAACTGTACCAGACCCTGAGGACCAGGTACTACTGGCCGTCCATGGTGGTGGACATCTACAGTTGGGTGGCTGCCTGCACAAGTTGTGCGCAGAACCGTCTGATGGAACGGCGGCCTACTACGGCTATGCTATTGTTCCCGGCCAAGGAGCCCTTTGCCGCGTTGGCGATGGACCTCCTTGGGCCACTGCCAGTGACCGAGGAGGGCAACCAGTACCTCCTGGTTATCTGTGACCGCTTCACGAAACTTACGCGAGCGATCCCACTGGCAGAGATCACGGCCATGTCGGTCGTGTCAGCCTTCCTAGATCACTGGGTTGCCGCGTATGGCATTCCGGATAGTACACTATCGGACAATGGACCGCAATTTGCGTCTGTACTGTTTCAGGGAGTGCTGGATATGTTGCGGGTGCGGGCAAACTATGCCACCCCCTACCACCCACAAACTAATGGGCAGGTGGAGCGCTTCAACAAAACTATTGTTAGGCAGCTGCGCCATTATGTGAGTGAGCACGTGAAAACATGGGACCAATACATTTCTATTCTTACCACTGCCTACAATTCGCAGGTTCACTCATCTACCGGAGAAGTACCCCTCGCTTTTGTGACCCCCCGTCGCGTGCGGTCTATTGCTGTGCGGCGGTCGCTCCCAACTAGGGAGGATGGTGGCAGGACGCCTACTCCTACTGAGAGTAAGGCGGAGTTCGCTGCTAGGCTTGAAAACGTCATCCCTAAAGTCAGGGCTGAGATGAACAAAGCACAAAAGCGCTACAAGCGTACCTTTGACAAAAAGGTGCGCAACGCCAAGCATGTCCCCGAACAGGGTGACTGGATATTGGTCCACTCACACACCCCAACTGGGGGTAAGTTGGTATTCCAGACGAAGGGGCCGTACCAGGTCCTCCGTACTGATGGGCGGCGCTTCACCATCGAAAGTGACGATGGGGTCCGCACAGTGAACGGACAGGACGTGGTCAAAGTTGCACCACCGCCTGCAGGCGACCCAGCTTGGGCGCGTGCGTTGGAAGCGTGGCGCCTCCCCTCACTGCCTGCGGCCAAACAGGGCCCGCAGGAGTACGTGTTCGATAAGATCATCGACCACGGCTGGGATGAGGACACTAACCGCCTCATGTTGAGGGTGCGTTGGTTTGGCTACAAAGCCAAGGATGATACGTGGGAGTATGTGGAGGACCTTCCCGCTGAGAAGTTCCGGGCGTACTGTGCCCGGAATGAGATAGACCCTAACAGTCCTCCCTCAACGTGAGGGAAGGCCGAGCAACAGTGCCAAGAGAGTGTTTCAAGTCGAAGTGGTACGCAGAGTGGCTTTTAACTACAGCCCTAACCCTCACACTCTCACAACAAAGGCAGCTGCCAACTAGGCATGCATGCTAGACTCTCCAACCCCACGGCCCTCGCCCTCACGTGGAGGCGAGCGGCGAGACCCTCGGCGATAACGCTCCCCACCAGTCGGGGGGGCCGGCGGCTCCAAGTCGGACCCGTCGCGCCCCTCACGGTCGCGCATGTGGCGACGACCGCGGCTGCTCTTCTGCTTAGTCTTGCGCGCAAGTTGGCGACGCAGACGCCGGACCGACTCCGACTCTGACGGAGTCGAGGACTCCGAGACGGAGTAGGACAACTCGTCTTCCGACACGGAAGGAGAGCGCCGCGAGCGTCGGCGACGACGGCGAGGAGGCGAGTATGCCCGGCTCGCACGACGTTTGCCACGCCCAAGTGGGGCTGGCTGGGGCATAATAGCCCCAATGCGAGCCAGCTCGGCCGTCATAAACTACGCCACCGACTCGCAACTCGCGGTCGACACCACAGTACGAACGCGCTCCTCAAGTTGAGGAGTCTCGGAAGTTTGAAGGGTTGCGGTCGACGCGGCCAACCAGGAAATGGTGCGCACCAACGTGGTGATCATCATCTCTGAGGTTAGGGGCGTGGGCGGTAACACCAACTTCGGGTATACCGTCAGGAGGGTGGCCCCCAAGTTGGGGGACACCGGGGTGGACGACTCAACGGCCACGCTAATCGGGATGTCCCCGTGCGGCTGGTAGGGGACAGGAGGAAGCGGAGGGGCACGCCGAGGTGGCGGGACCCGGGTGTAACTGCGACCCCGACTTGGGGCCCCCGCAGTGGGTTGAGTCATATGGTCATCATGTGAGGGCACGGCCATAACTATGGCCTTGTCCGGGGGTGGCGCAGTGTGGCGATCCACCCCCTGGGCATACGGGTAGTCCCCGATGCCCAACCCCTCTCGTAGGACCACACGGCCGTCATGAAGTTCACGAGCGACCCATACGAACTGGCGAAGTGCGCCATCGTCCTTGGGCCCACGAGTGGGGCGGCGCAACTTGTGTTCGATGCTCTCCCACTCGATAAACTTGTGGAGGCGGAGCATCTCCTCAAGTAGAGTGAGTTGTCCTGATGAGCACCCCTCAGCAACTAGCTGAGGGGTGAGCTGTTCCAAACCTTGGATAAGCCGGGGGGGGAGATGCCAGAGCATCCCCCGCCGCTGAACACAAGACACCCAGGTCGACATGACCTCGAGGAGCCACTGGGTGGCCAACATGGCCCACACCAGGTGATTAGGGCCAGCCATCAACATGACGGAACCGAAGTGGTCAAGCAACCGTGGCAGCAACGCCGGGAACCCATAGGGGACCTCAACTTGAGGCCACCACTCGGGCTTCTTCGGATAGTACTGCTCCTTACGGGCAGCAGATTGTTGAGGAAACTCAAGTTGAGCCGAGGTCACCAAGTAGGGACCTCGCCGGAAGTCCTTCTCCATCCGCACATCAAAGTGATGAGTGTGCGGATCGGCCTCGTGAAGGTACGGGGGGCGAGTTGCCACCGCGTCCCAAGTAAAGGTCGGCAAGTCGCCGGGGCCCGGGATAGTTCCCCCGCGGTCCACCATGGCCTTGGCCCGCTGTATGTCTTCGACCTCCTCGTCATCCAGGAAGGCAAACTGGTCCGTCCTGAAGCCGGCAGGGAACCCGACCCTACGGGGATACTTCTCCCGTAGGCGGTCCCATACCCGACCCATCGCTGCGCCAAGTCGGCCACAGCGAAGAACAGTCAACACCTCCTCATATAGAGGCCAAGCGGGGTAAAACCACCGCCCCAAGGCCTCACGCGGGACAACTTGTCCCGCCTCCGGGGGAGATCCCGCCGTCAATCCAAAGCCGGGTGACGCGGGAGTCCCATCCCCCGGAGCGATCGCGGAGCCCCCGCCGGAAGTCCCGGCGGGCGCTGCACTGTAGGACGTGTCCTCCATACGTTCGTCGAGAGAGTCCGTCTCCACCCCCGGGGTCGCCATGGCTCTCCCCAAGTTGGGAAGAGCCGTCCTGGCTACAGCGGCACGAGACCCGCCTCGAGTTGAGGGGGGCTCGGATCGTGGGTAAATGGGTGGCCTCCCCAGCGTGGGGCGGCCAAGGGGAAGGTGAAGGGGATGTGTTCGTGATGGTGAAGTGAGAACCGGGGAGAGCAAGCTGTTGAGTGGGCAAGCTTGAGGAGTGGGGCGGTCAACGTGACCGCCTCCACGTCCACGTTACGTACTCAAGGGGGGACAGCAAGTCGCGCCCCCCATCGCCGAGACGCGCGTTTACGCACCCCCTCACAGGGCCGACCGGGTCGGTCGGAACTGAGGAGAGGGGAGTGTGGCAGTATTGACCCCAAGGTAGGGGGGGCAACACGTGCCATGCAAGGGGCGGCAGGCCACTAGCCTGATCCGTTCCTCCCCCTGCATTTGGGTCCATATTCCCTAAGTTTGGGATAGTTAGCTTAGTAGGAAATCCAACTTGGATTTGAGGGTTTTCTGCATTTATCGTCTTGAATTTTGGTGTAGCCCGGTGGGCAGGTGCTGGGGTGGGAGATTCTGAGTGGCGAGATTCTGAGGGACCCTGGGGGGATAAGGGGAGGGACAGCGGGGCTTGGCCCTGCGTCCCCGTCCCGACCAAGAAACTGTTGGACCACACACCATCCTCTTGTTTGTCCGTGGGGGGTTTGCCCCACGACGGGGACAGAGTGTGTGCGACTTGCACTTCTTCCGGTTCCCCCCGACACGGGAGGCAGCCCCTGTACACCGCCCCAACTTGAGTGCCGTGTGTGCAAGTGGTTTGTGCCACAATGCCTGCTGGCAGAGCCAACAGATACGCACGGTAGTTCTCACGGGGAAGAGGAAAGCAAACGCGCAGATCTCTTTTTCTCCCTGAGGGCGCGGGCCAAGGGCGCCTCGCTGTCCCTTTAACGTGCATCTGGGGGAGCCTCGGCCCGTTGACCAGGTAGCCCCCCCCCCTTCCCCCGAGTGGCCCCGACCCGAGTCTAACCTTGTCAGGTCGGGGGCCACTATCACGTCGAATTCTATTTTCCCTCACTAATCTCACACTCAAATTCTCTCAAATCAAGTCCCACACAAATACGCAAAAACCCATCAGCAGACCCTCTCTCACGTGTGGGTAGCGTAGCTCATCGTATCCCAGTGCCGGGCACGGGTCACGGCCGCAAACGATCCGCACACGGCGGGCGTGTCCTGGCACCTGGTGCCCCCTGGTCGCCATCCCGGGTCGGCGCCATGTCGTGGCCTGGGATGCTACAAAGTGCCACCTGTTTGAGACTGAGGTTGAATGCCTGGGGCACGAGCCGAGCCCGGGGGAGTTTCGGGTCCACGAAAAGAATATCAAGGCTCCTCGGCAAGCCCGACAACCTAAGACCCAGACGGAACTCATGAGCTTTCTGCGTATGTGAAACGTCTACCGCTGGCTTGTACGAAGCTATGACCTGATGGCCAAGCCGGTGACTAAGCTCACCAGCAAGAAGCTTTCTGCACAGCTCCCGGTGTTCGATGAGAAGCAGACAGCCGCCTTCGAGGAGGTCAAGAAGCGCCTGACCACGACTCCAGTACTGGCGGTACCCAAGCGGGAGGGCCAGTTTGTTCTAGAGACTGACGCCTGCGGCGTCCAGGTGGGGTGCACTCTACTCCACCAACAGCCTAAAGGGCACTTCTTCCCGGTGGGCTACTACAGTCGCGTCTTGACTCCGGCCGAAATCAACTATTC
The DNA here is from genome assembly GCA_009829735.1 of Pyropia yezoensis. Taxonomy (NCBI): domain Eukaryota; phylum Rhodophyta; class Bangiophyceae; order Bangiales; family Bangiaceae; genus Pyropia; species Pyropia yezoensis. Next base: position 3,253,991 of record CM020620.1, read on the forward strand.
CACGACGGAACGCGAGTGCTTGGCGGTCGTCCGGGCTTGTTTCCTGCTACGCCCCTATCTAGAAGGACAAGAGTTTCTCATCCGGACGGACCACGCCAGCCTGAGGTGGCCGCTATGCTTGGACAGCAGCCAAGGAAGGGTCTCCCGGTGGCGTCTACGCCTCTCGGAATTCAAGTACAAGGTGTGCACCAAAGCAGGGAGGGAGCACCACTGCGCCGACACCATGTCCCGGTTAGAGACTCCTGCAGCCGATAAGGGCCCAATCCAGGAGGAAGGCCCCAGTTTCATCCTCCCGAATGTCGGACGTGGTTTGCTCGCACCTCTGCCCGGATCGCCTGAAGCCCACCAACTGGTACCCATTCACCGGATGCTAGAGGCGCAGCTCAAGGATCCTCATTGCTTAGAGCTCCGCCACCAGATGGACCTGAACCGGGATCGTTGCCTCTCCGAGTCCACGGAAGGACTCTTGATACGGGTATCACTCTTTGATGGGGCAACTCAAGTCTACGTACCCCGAAATCTACGAGATGATATCCTCCGCCTCGAACACTCGTCTCCCCAGGTCGGACACCATGGCATCAACTGGATGTATGCCTCGATGCGGCGGCACTTCTTCTGAGAAACCATGGCAAGTGACGTCCACGAGCATCTAGAGGCTTGTGTCTCCTGTGCAAGGAACCGGTTGACCCAGAGGAAGAAGACTTCTCAGTTACGCCCGCTTCCTGCGGCGGAGCCTTTTGCAAGCTTGAGTATGGACATCCTAGGGCGCCTACCTGAGACGTCCAGTGGCAACGTACTCCTGCTTATTATCTGTGACCGGTTCTCCAAGTTCACCCGAGCAATTCCGCTAAGGACCATCACGGCCTGGGACGTTACGCCGGCCTTCTGCCAGTACTAGATAGCTGCCTATGGCCCTTCGTACTCCATCACAACCGACAACGGTCCCCAGTTTGCATTCCTGTTCTTCCGAGGAGTCTGTGACCTGATGGGTATCAAGAACTTGTTTACTACGACGTATCACCTACAAACGACCGGTCAAGTGGAACGATTCAACCGCACCCTGATGGACATGCTTCGGCACTACGTTGAGGAGCATCAAGAAGACTGGTACGAGCTCCTGGCCGTCCTCACTCTAGCCTAGAACTCTCGTGTTCACCGGACAACAGCGGTAGCTCCACTAGACTTTGTTACCCCAAGGCGGCTGACCAACTTCTCCCTGGAAAGAATACCGGACGGTCTACAGCCTGCCCTGAATTCGAGCCTCAAGGCAAAGGACGAGTTTTTGGAACAACTGAAGCTCCTTCTCCCACAAGTCAAAGAGTCAATCGCGAAGACCCAGGAGCGATACAAGCTGGACTACGACAAGTGTGTCCGGGAAAAGAACAAGGAACTGGGTGGTGGCGACTGGGCTTTCGAGGACAATCACAGCAAGATCCGGGGGAAGCAGGACGCCAAGACGGATGGGCCCTATGAAATCCTGAGTACAGACGGCTGGACATTCGTTCTAGACGTGGATGGCTCTCCGTACCGGGTAAGCAGCGACCACGTCACTCGAGCTCCACCGCCAAGCGAGCGGGACCAGACCCGTCGGAAGCGTGCCGCAGTACCCTGGTTATCCCAACAAGCAGGCCGAGAATACGTCTACGTCAAGTTTGTAGACCATGCCTGGATGTAGGGACGCCTATACCTGCGACTAAGCTGGTTCGGTTTCAACACGGCTGATGATACCTGGGAACCCTCCAACCGGTTGCGCATTGCTGATGTCTGCGCCTACATCCGGCGGAACGGGATTGAAGGCACTCCGGTAGCCAGTCCTGGTAAGATCCTGGAGTCGGACTCGGAGGATGTCGAGAAGGAAGGAGCTGACCAGGGTTTGCGGGACGAGGCGAGCCTTGCCGCAACGGACGTGGATGAAAAAGACTAAGAAAAGAGAACGGGTGTATCAAGGAAACAAGCACTACAAGCATGGAACTACTAAGAAATAAGCAAGCACCCGCTCGAGCAACCCTTATCTCCGCCTCTTCCCTCCTCCCTTCTCCCGTGACTCCCACCTTCGTTGCCCTCAAGTATTTCTCCCGGCGCGCGCGCTGCGCCGCAGGAGCGTGCTCCAGCGCCTCGTCAGCAGCACGGCGGGACCCAGAGGATGACAGGATGACGTCGTGAGGCGGCCGAGACGCCTCGACCTGCTCCGCCACCGGAGCTGCATTTGTAGCCGCCGGACGCTTTCGCTCCTCCAAGTACTCCCGCCGACGCTCCTGGAAACTCGTCAAGGTCCTTGGCCAGCTCTGGGCCAGTCCATGCCGGGTCAAGGTCGCAAGGAGCTCACCAACCACCGGACTCTCCGACATCTGGCCGCTGTCCGCACCTGCAAACACCTGGTCGACCACGTCGTTCAAGACGCTGGCATAATTGCCCAGCACCAAGAAAGACCCGACGCCCTCAACCTGTACCGGAAGTCGGCCCAGCTGATCCTCGATCATGCCCACATCGTACAGGTCGCACGCCGGGCCACCTTGAGTCAGGTACCAGTCGGGCGCCCGGAAGCGGAAAAGGCGCAGAGTCGGCGCCAGAATCATAAACCTACCTGAGGACGCCACACCCGGACGGCTAGCCCCGACGCCGGAAACAGGAGTACGCAACTCAAGGGTGGGCACCGAGCCGCCACCAGCCGTTGAAGTCGCACGAGGAGGAGCACCCGGGGTAGTAGGCGACCGGATGGTACCGCCGGGAGCAACACCGAGAGCCGCAGCAGGCAAACGCGATGCCGGAGGAGCCTGAAGCACCGGTGCAGGAAGGGCCTGGCGCGCAAGCGCCGGCGACGGCGAAGGCGAATCTACTGGTGCAGCAGGAGCAACCGGAGGAACTCGAACACCTGCAGACGCCCGACCAACCGCCGCAGCCCAGCCCGACTCTTGCACCGGCGGACCAGGTGGCAGCAGGTCCGAGGCGGCCGCCACAGGAAGACCTCCCAGCTGCGGCCACCCCGGCAGTGGCGCTGCCAGCTGCACCTTGGCTGGAAAAGTCTGGTAGACCACCAGCACCCAACCTATCCATCCCGACGCGGACTTTTCTGGTCCGCGATCGAGCTCAAGACTGACCGGTCGTACACCGGGAGTTGACGCCGGAAGTCGATCATCAACTGGAAGAGCTCCTTGTACTCCACATCCTGGCTGCACAAGAAGTCGACGGTCATCTTCTTGACAATCCAGACCATCATGAGGTCCGAGAGAAACCAGAGCTGGTTGGACACCAAGACCTCGTGAAGCCAGTGGTTGGCGGCCAAGACCGTCATCTCGGAAATATACATCATGTACGGGATCGAGTGGAAGAAGCCCTTGATCGACGCCTGGGTGAGAGCGTCCAGGGAGTACCAGGTGAAGGGGATGCTCGACGGTGCGAGCCCGACCGGGATCTCTACTACCTGCTGCTGCGGGATGACCTTGGGGTAGTACGCCGCCCGGCTGGCCTTGTCCAGCTTACAGAAATCCTGGTGGTTGCAGCTCACAATGTAGTCCCGCTGGCACCCCCGACGCTTGCCTTGCTCACGCGCCGGCGACAACATGGAGTATGTCCGGATCAAGAAGGGCGGCCCCAGAGCGACCATCTCCGGACAGGGATCACAAGTCAAGTTCCCCGGTCCCTTGAGCGCCTTAACCCAAACCTTGAGCGCTCTGCGGAAGTAATCCTCCTCCTCCGGCCACCGCAGCACCGACGCAGACACTCGGCGCTCGGTCGAGGGAAGATCCGGCATCAGCGCAAAAGGGACTGGCCCTGCCTTGTCGTCGACCCGGGATGGCGACCAGGTGGCACCAGGTGCCAGGACACGCCCGCCGTGTGGGGATGGTTTGCGGCCGTGGCCCGTGCCCGGCACTGGGATGCGATGAACTACGCTACCCACACGTGAGAGAGGGATTTCTGATGGGTTTTTGTATACTTGTGAGGGACTTCATTTGAGAGAATTTGAGTGTGAGATTAGTGAGTGGGAATAGAATTAGTAGTGATAATAGCCCCCGACCTGACGAGGTTAGACTCGGGTCGGGGCCACTCGGGGATATGGGGGGGCTACCTGGCCAACGTGCCGAGGCTCCCCCAGATGCACGTTAAGAGGGACAGCGAGGCGCCCTTGGCCCGCGCCGTCGAGGAAAAGGAGATCTGCGTGTTTGCTTTCCTCTTCCCCGTGTGCACTTCCGCGCGTATCTGTTGGCTCTGCCAGCAGGCACGTGAGGCAGCAGGCATTCCACTCTCGTAGTTCCCCTTTCTGTGTTTCCTGTCCCTTTCCCCCGAGGGACACTGACACGTGTCTGAGAGGATCGAGTTTTATACCACAGTTATGGTCGTCCTTGGTCTGAGTCTGTGGTTGCCCCTCCGGTCTCCCCCGGTGACGCCGACACTCACGCACTATATACTCGCGTCGGGGTACCCAGGGTGGCTCAAAGCATGCGTTTTTCCGTCGCGCCGCCGGTAGGCACAAAACGGCCCGAAAACAAAGCATGGCTCTCAGAACAAAGCATGGGCGGGCGTGCGCACAAAAGGTGTGCAGCCCCAGTTTGCCTCAGGGGAAGGGGTCCGGTGTGCGGCGCCCAGTGCGCCGTCCCAGCCGGCTCGAGACGCTAGTCTGTCCGAAGGTCCGAGAGGCGTATAAGCACTGTTCGATCCGGTCGATCAAATCGGCCAGCCGGCAAGACCGTCACATCGCTGCAATGCTGCAGCGAGGACAGGCTAACGGACTCCCCAGCTGTGGCAGATGTTGTTCGTCATGGGTGCTGACGGTGGCACCTTTCGACAGGCCATGATGGGCTGTCGATGACTGCTGTCGTGCGGCCGGCAGACACCTTGAGACAGGGGCTTACTCATCTTGAGTCTAAAAGGTACACCACGTCACGCCCCACACTACAAGGAGTTCATCCGTGTTGCCAGGAGTTGGTTCGGCAGGATCTGTAAGGAGAGGTCCCAGAAATTAATTCTTAGGTATTAGGCATGGGATTAGGGGTAAATTCCTCACACGCTGGCGCCTCGGAAGTGCAAATATACACCCCCAGATGAGATTTTACACCCCCGACTCAGTATTAGAGATTGAATGAAAATATTGAGGGCAACTGGGAACGCAGCAGCTGCACGGCGACACCCCCCCCCCCCCCCCCCCCGTCAGCACCCCCCAGCTCTCTCCCCCCAGTCTGCATCGTGTGTCAAGACTTGAGCGTATGCGCCTTCACCCCCTGCGTGGGGCGTCCCACAGCCCCGTTTCCCACTCGGATCCTTTCTCCGACGACGGCACTCCTCAAGAGTACAACCTCTTCCCGCGGTTGCCACCGAACTTGCCGACAGACACACCAGCCATCCCCCTCTGCCCCCTCTCCCCCCACCCGCCCCGGCCACAGCGCAGGCGGCGGTGGCCCTCGCACGGCCGCCACAGATGCCATAGCGTGGGCGGAAATCAAGAAGAGAAGGACCAGTTGGTTCTTCATGGCAGGGGGAGACAGGCGTGACGCCGGCTGGCGCACGCGAGGAACACACCCAAGTGTTCGAGTCTGTGCTGCGGACCAATTACACGAGGTCAGGCGCAATATCAGTTGAGCGCATCCCAATTGAAGACTGTCATCGCACGAAAAGAAGCTGAAAAATACAGCCCCGATTCGTCTCCTAGAGCCTGTCCAATTTGGAGGACCCTTTCACCGAGCCTCTTTTCGCATGTGGGGCCTGGGGAATACTCAAGAGTCACAATTCTTTCTGAAACAGAAGTGGCCAGGTAAGAAACTGAGGCTTCTGGGCCCCTCGTGGAGTCGCTGAGGGCAGTCTGGGCCTTGCAGGGAAATTTCAACCAGATCGGCACCAGTCGCCAGCTACACCACTGATCTCTTGAGTCCTGCTGGGGACGTCGCATGTGATGGAGGAGATACAACCGAGATCGGACGAGAAAACAGAAGTGTTCTGACCAATCAGCGTTCAGTGCAAGACTCAGCACATAGCAGTACGTTCCACCAAAAGTGGTGCGCTTGACAAGCCCTGATCAACATGCGACCGCTTCGTGGAATGCCCTCGTTCGCTCCCATTGGCTCGTGCGTCTTTCACGTGCCACGTGTGGCCTAAAATAAAAGTATGAATATATTTGAGTTCGTATGTACCTGGTTTATCGTTGTTGGAATTTCTGATGGAATCAAACCAATGCAGTGCTTTCATGCAACTCGATCCGATGTTCTAGTGCGTCACGTAAAAAGCGGACGTGCTCGTGTCGTGATCATGTAAAAATTTCGGCCACTGGACCAATCAAACCCACACTGCACGATCCGTGCACGTCCACTTTTTGCGGGACGCACAGTCCTATGTTGCAACCGTTGGGACATCACAAATGTCCCAATTGAATTGCAGGGTAATCCAGCCGCTCATGCAGTGTGCAACCCACCGGTTCGAACTCCCTGCACCTGCAACTTCCCCTCCTCGTTCTTCCCAACCCCATTCGGCAACCTATCGCCCACCTACTGGGACGGGAGGACAGGACTCCGGTTGATTGTCATTCGCGTCTCCCTTGCGGCCTCGCTGCGAAGGAGGAGAATGCTGCATAGGGAGTCAGGGCCACCGAGATTGGTCCTGATTGTGGCGGCGGCGGCGGCGGGGATAGCGGCCACAGCGCCTGCCGATGATGACTGCCGGGCCAGTAGCGCCGGCTTTGCAACCACGTGTGCATAGTGCAGGTTCGTATGGTGGTACCGCGGCGGGATTCTGCTGCTGCCGACATGCGATTGAAAGTCTTGTGGGACTGTTGGGGAGGGGGGGGGGCAGTGCAAGACCTCGCACTGCAGGGGGAAGTTGAGAGTGCCTCAGGGGTGATCCACAATGGCAGCAGTGGGATGAGAGGCACGGAGGGGCTGCCACACGGGGGGCCGCCGGCACCTGGGTGTAACTGGCCGTGCGTCCCGCCAGCCAGCAACACGGCGCGACCAAGCCTCGAGCCCGCCCGCCACCCAGCTCACACACCTACAACACGCGACGTATCCCTCCCGTCTTGCCCCAGTTGGTACCGGCGATGAGATGCACCACTCCGCTTGTCGCCGGCACCGCTGGTAGGGCGGATCCCTCCCCTCCCGCCCGAGTGCGCGTGACCCCCGTTTCCCTTCGGCGCGGTGCCGACAGCAGCACACACCGCACAGCCGCCGCCGCACAGCCGCCCCCACGGCCGCGCTGAGAGGACACCCGCCTTGACGCGTCGGCGGTGGGCATGCAGCGTTGCTGGGACCACAGAGTATGGGGGATGGGCGGGAGGGGCGGAGTGGAGCAGAGGACGGGGGATACAATGGTAGGGGTAGTTACCCCCCACCCATTGCGCCCGTCGCATCCTCTCACCCCCGCTGTCCAGCCAACACCAGGCCAACGGACCGTTCCCTTCCTGGAGCGCCGGACGAGGCAGGGGGGGCGGAGAAGGCCCGCCGCCGGCGCCTGATCAGGCCGTGGCGGCCTGACCAGCGGAGGGGAGGTGGGAGGCACGGGAGGGACCGGCCGCCGAGGATGACGCGGCCACTCCCCTCTCCCCGCCCCCCCCGGCGAGTACCACCCGCCCGTCCCTAAAGAAAGCGGCGGCGCTCCTTGCCCGGGCCCCGGCGCCAACCGCCCGGCACACGCGCACCCGCCGCGGGCCTGTCCCACCGCGGAGTGCACCGGGCTCGGCGATGGCAGCGCCTGGCTGGTGGCCACGAGGGCGCGTACGCGCGGCGATGGGGGGCACAGCGCGCGCCAGGCGCCGCTGCGGTGGAACCACGCTCCCCCCCCGAACTCCCATCCCGACGGTGGAGGGGATGGGAGGGAGCCGCCGCCCCCCGGCAGCGGCGGAGGTGCGCACCACCGGCGGTGGTTGCGCGACAGCCGCGGAAGCGCGTCCCCTGCCGGACCCTCCCCCTCACCCCCACACGCCACACGCATCTTCCCCCCTGCCACGCCACGCACCATCCCGCCGCACAGGCAGCGCCGGCAAGACGACCGGCGACGTGGACAAGGCCGCTAACCCCAGGTGCCCGAGCGCGGACCAGATGCCCACCAGCATCAGTGAGGCCTCAGCCCCACCAACCCCCCCCCACCCCCCTCTATTGCACCATACGCACTTCAGCCCTCTTGAGCGCCTTACCCCCCTCCCTCCCCCCTCCGTAGCGGCCTCGAGCCGCAGCTACCCCGCCAGGTCATGTACCCGCGCGGCGGCCAACGGGAGCACCCCCACCCGCAGGCGGGCACCAAGGGCGTCAAGAGGGCGGCAGCGGCGCCCGAGGCGACTGCGGCGGCCGCGGCGGAGGGGAAGACACCGATCAGGGCGGCGAGGACGGCCGCCAAGAAGGTCGCCGCTGACAGGTGGATGCAGCCAGTGGGGGATACCGCCGCCGCGGCGCGTTCCTCGGCGGCGGCGCAGGCAGAGAGGGCAGTGGGGTGGGGGGGATATGGAGGGTGGAGGGGGAGTAGTGAGGGGAAGGGAGTGGCGGCGCCCCAGCCCCCACCCCCACCCCCACCCCCACCCAGGGTTGTGACGTTACAACCCGCCCCCCACGCACAAGAAATTCACGTCAGGGACGCAAAACAGGGAACATAACAGACCGGCGGTGAACTTGCAACAACACGAACGCAGACAGCGTCTTCACCTCCCGATACAGCTCAAGCTGTTCCTTCAACTGCACGATTGCCCCATCCAGCACGTCCGAGACCAATAGATTGGTGAGCCCTCGCCCATCCACCAGCTTGTGAGGCACGTACTTATCGACGAGGGGGAGGCTCAGCAAGGCCTCGTCGGTCAGCGTCACGCTTGACAGCTTGCCCCGCAGGAAGTTTAGCACGGCCGTCTTGCGGCGCGAACCACCAACCCACTTGGCCACGTCGATCATGCTCAGCGGGATGTGCTTCAGCTCAACAACCACCACGCGGTCGCGGATGCTGTCGCGCACCACAATATCCGAGTACCGCACAGCGTCTTCCTCGTTCAACTTGCACTCAGCTGTCACGGTGATGTCCGACCGACCGCTGGACGTGAGCCAGCTCTCGTACCACTTGAGGACGCCCTGCTGGTAGCCATACTCGTTCAGGCGACGTACAGACGACTTCGTCATCTGCTGCAAGTACGATGCCACAGTGGCTGTCGTCGGTGAGTCCAGCAGCACTTGTGGGGACTCTGGAGCCGCAGCCAGCTGGGTGCGCAATGGGCGGACAAAAAGGCGTGTGGACAAGTTGGTTGGTCGCAGGAGGTAGGACGCGACCACACCCTTCACCTTGACCACTCCGCAGCACGTCAGGAGTCCGTGGTAGACCATAAGAAGACGCAAGCGATCCAAACGCCGACAGTCATGTACGTCGGAAGGCGAAAGCAGCTCCGAATGCTTAAAGGCGACGCTCAGCAGCTGCGCAGGAAGGACAGCATCCACAGCAAACAGCTCCTCGTAGGTGAAGGAAGACACCGCCGCCCAGCGCCGCGCGAGGAGGGCGACAAGGTCTGAATGCACGGTGACGTTGGACAGGTCTACAAACGCTGGCGGCAGAGGCTGCGTCGACTCAACATCGCGGCCGTCCTCCACCACGTCAACACACTCAGCAGATAGAGCATCACAGTCCAGCAGCCGCATGCCCAGGATCTTGGACAGGTCGTTGCGGAAGCTCATGTCAATCTGCGCGTTGCTCAGCGTCATCATGCAAAGCATGGGGTGAAACAGCGACGGCTGGTCTTTCCCCGTGAAGAACCGGTAGTCGTTGAACCACCCACGCATGAGCTCCAGCAGCGGCTTGCGGCAAGGTTCAGGGACCACGGTGGACACCTCGATGGCGGCCTCCACATCTGCGGCTGTGAAGCCGAGCACCGCAGACACCTCCGGCAGAGCGGTGATGTTGGTGCCCACGTTGAAGAGGGAGGCGTCGGCCAGCGCCACTGGAGAGATGCCCGTCGTGAAGGACCTTATGGACTGCACGTTCAATTTAAGCCGGTTGGCCGACAGCTCCTTGATGGCAGAGTATAGGCGTCGGATTGGAGACACAAACAACGGCTGCGCCTTGCCGTCGGCAGCGTCTACAGTGCCCCTGTCGTCCCCTTCAGCCGCTGTCACGTTATTGTCGTCGCCCTGCGCCGCCGTCACGATTTTGTCGTCGCCCTGCGACGCCGCCACGCTCTTGTCGTCGCCCTGCACCGCCGTCTCTTCATCCGCCAGCACACGCGCCGTATCCCGGTCCTTCTTCACGACAGCATGGTACAGACCCACGACGCTCGCCTCTTGAGACATGATGGAGTTGGCCACGCGATCGTACTCGTCAATAATGATGAACATTTTGTTGCTGCTCACATACTCGTCGTTGTGCGTCGCCTGGCCGACTGCCGTGACGGCGTTCTCAAGCGTGGTGGCGCAATCATGGACAACTTCGAATGATAGACCGTACTTCTTGCGGAAGCGCTGAAGCGCCAGGTTGACGCACTGGTCGACGGCATCAAAAGCACCCTCCACGCTCCACGCGCCCTGAGGGATCTTAGATAGCTGCATTTCGATCACGTAGCACTGGGACGCCTCGTCCGTCAGCTGTCGATGGATGCCCAGCCCGCAAAACAGCTCGTCAAACGACTCCTTGCCCAGAAAGTCGTAGTACGCCGCTAGCATGGAGCACATCAGGGACTTGCCAAACCGCGGAGGCCGCAGGAGGACAACGTGGGGCCGCTCCAGCAAGCGGTCATCCATGTAGCGTATGAAGAGGCTGTTGTCCTTGAAGAAGGAGTGGAATCGGAAGGTGCGGAAGTCACAGTCGTTGTGCAGAAAGCGCAGCTTCCGCGGCAAAGGTTCCAGCCCTGCTGGAAGGGTAGACGCCTCGTCTCCCGGCAGGCAGCCAGGGAGCGCCGATGCTCGCAGGATGAGTCGGCGCCGCTGTCCTTGGGCGTGGCAGGGAAAGCCACGCTTTCCGTTGGATGCGCGCCTGCGGTCGGAAACAGGGTCCTTGAGCGGCCCAAGAGCCGTACGAGCCAGCCCAGTGGGAAGAAAAGATGGAACAAAGCCCATGGTGATGACAGCGGCAGGGACGAGGACGCCCACAGCAAGGGGGCGGCATGAAAATGGCCAGCGGGGAGGCGCAGCGAGCCGACGCGCAACGGCTTTTCAAACGCGCAGCGACAGGTGACGTGGCCCAACACGGGGTCCGCGGGGGCGGGGCGACGGCGGGGGCGGTGGCGGTGGCGGGGGCGGTGGCGGTGGCGGGGGCGGTGGCGGTGGCGGGGGCGGTGGCGGTGGCGGGGGCGGTGGCGGTGGCGGGGGCGGGGGCGGTGGCGGAGGAGAAGGCGTTGGCGAGGGCGGGCACGGGGGCGGTGTCGGGGGCGGCGGCAGCGACGGGGCGACAGCGGGGGCGGTGACGGGGCCGGGGGCGGATGCGTTGGCGAGGGCGCGGCGGGGGCGGCGCAGTGGGTCTTAACCCATGTACCTAGAATTCCGCGCATCGGGCCCGCATCTACGAAACACGTTTTTGCATGGTGGCCCCTGTGGCCTCTGGAGGGCGAAAACCGCGCATAAAAGGTGCGCGAGCACCACCACGAGCTGGGAGGTTCTTTTTTCCTCTTCGTTTCTTGCCTACGACGACCAGGACGTGAAGGGCTACGTCCTCATGTAAGAAGTGAAGCTTGTTGTTCAGTACCGGCTGAGATAGCCCAAAACCAACACGTATTTGCAGTGGATTCTCGCATGGAACAATCCGAAATGCACATATCCCGTGAGAGTCCAAACATCAGTGCGGAGCAATGTTCTGCAAACGCGCATCAACAATGCAGAATCAAACGAACACTCGATGCAAATTGGTAACCGTCAGCGCATCCTTTCACAAAGGGCGTGTTGTTTCAGACATGTTTCGCTGCGCAAGCGTGTAACGACGTGCCGCGACGTCGACTACGCGGTGACCGCGCACACCCCGCGGCGACGCGGGCGAGGTCAAGCAGCGCTTCCCGCACGAACTGTGCAGACACGTGTATGCCTTGCGCCGACGGGCGGTGCAAGAGGTTGTGGAACGATGGAATCAGGTGGCCCACGGGTCATCAATGTGCATGCTTCCGGCAAGGGGCCGAAAAAAAAAACATGCATATGCACTCAGGGTGTTTTTTTCTGCTGGATGTGTGGCAGAATGCGCGCAGAATGTGGGGGAGCGCGCAATGCAAGTGTTTTTTATCGTCTCATGCGTGATCGTTCTCGAACTTGAAGCAGGGGTTCGCAGAGGGAACCGAGGTCGACGGAGACCCAAAACACGCTCTGGCACGTGCTCGCATTCGCATGCGCGAAATTCTAGGTACATGGATTTAGATCCACTGCGCGGGGGCGGTGGCGACGGTGACGACGGAGCGACGGCGGGGGCGGTCGTGGAGGCGGCGGCGGGGGCGGCGGTGACGGCCTTCATGCGGACTGGGAAATGTTTTGCACCTGCAATGGTGGAAGCGTCCGCAGGTTCGCATGTTGTTATGCCAGTATGCATTGCAGTTTTCCGAATTTTGTCCCATGTGGACAAGAGCAAGAGCAAGTGTACAAGAGCAAGCGCCAATCGCATGCTCGCATCAGAGGGCTTACCAATGGCGTGCTGCAACACGTCTGTCGGAAGAACCTGATGATTGGCTATGGCCGCAACTGCTCTTGGAAAGAACGCTGGTTGGTCGAAACACTATTGTTTTTTCATCGGATCTCGCCGGTTGGCCCTTTATCTCAGGTCATCTCTGTCAAGAACAGTCCGAAGCGCTCAGCCGGTGCTTGTTCTGCCCTCGAAGTGGTCAGAAGTCCCGAGAGATCCCCCGATCACACTTTTCGTACAACAACGGACCCTCATGCAGAACAGTCATTGGCCAGAGAGGCAGCATCTGAGTCATATCATTGGTCGAACACAGTTTGCTCTTGCTCTTGTCCACAAGGGAAAAAATTGGGAGAACTGCAATACCTCGAGGAAGCAGTAGATATGCAGTATCTACTCGGCCTCATGGGATCAGCCCCCCCTCTGGATGGCCCGGAATCGGCCCCCCCCCTGGTCTCCTGGCGTTAGGCGCCTAAAGCGTCAGGGGAACTACGGTTGAAGGTTCGGTTCCGATCGACACTAAGAGGTTCGGTTCCTTTGTGCGTGCAGGAAGAGCATCAGCCAACACCCCCTTGAATGCGATGGCGGCGCAAATGTGCACGTCTTGTACAATGCGTTGGGGTTCGGTTCCGTCGGGGTAGGGTTCCGTTGCTGGGCCAGAGGCAGCTTCAATGTAATGTTTACGTTGGATGTAACGATCTGTGAAAGCGACATGTTGAATTCAACCTCATTCCATGTGTTTATCACTCAGACTTGAGACCTGGAGTGGGCCCTCTGGCGAGCCTTAAACAGTGTCAAACGCATTTTCGCACCGGAAGTCCCCGTTCTGGTACGTATGTTGGTGGCATGGATTCCATGGGCGTCAAATATCAAGTTCACTTCAATTTACGTGGAAGTCAGGTTTCCTCAAATACTCGGTTTAATCTCGCATGCCTTCACAGCCTGGGATCGAGCGACGAATTTGCTGCTAGGGCGTCACTCTGCGCTGCTCGTCGACCTGTTCTTGCTCTCGACACGAGGATGATGTCACCGCTGGCTCCACCAGGATCTGCTGCGCGCACGGATGTGGTGCAGAAGATTCGTCTGCAGCGAGGAAGCTCTAGTCTGGACGCGATTGTGTCTCCTGGAGGAGAAACTGGCACCACAACAATTGCGCACTGTGAGTGAGTACGCCCCGATTCAGGCAGGGTTGCGTCCCTTTGCTTCAACCAAGGCCACTTCAATGTCATGTTTACGTTGGATGTAACGATCTGTGAAAGCGACATGTTGAATTCAACCTCATTCCATGTGTTTATCACTCAGACTTGAGACCTGGAGTGGGCCCTCCGGCGAGCCTTAAACAGTGTCAAACGCATTTTCGCACCGGAAGTCCCCGTTCTGGTACGTATGTTGGTGGCATGGATTCCATGGGCGTCAAATATCAAGTTCACTTCAATTTACGTGGAAGTCAGGTTTCCTCAAATACTCGGTTTAATCTCGCATGCCTTCACAGCCTGGGATCGAGCGACGAATTTGCTGCTTGGGCGTCACTCTGCGCTGCTCGTCGACCTGTTCTTGCTCTCGACACGAAGATGATGCCACCGCTGGCTCCACCAGGATCTGCTGCGCGCACGGATGTGGTGCAGAAGATTCGTCTGCAGCGAGGAAGCTCTAGTCTGGACGCGATTGTGTCTCCTGGAGGAGAAACTGGCACCACAACAATTGCGCACTGTGAGTGAGTACGCCCCGATTCAGGCAGGGTTGCGTCCCTTTGCTTCAACCAAGGCCACTTCAATGTCATGTTTACGTTGGATGTAACGATCTGTGAAAGCGACATGTTGAATTCAACCTCATTCCATGTGTTTATCACTCAGACTTGAGACCTGGAGTGGGCCCTCCGGCGAGCCTTAAACAGTGTCAAACGCATTTTCGCACCGGAAGTCCCCGTTCTGGTACGTATGTCGGTGGCATGGATTCCATGGGCGTCAATTATCAAGTTCACTTCAATTTACGTGGAAGTCAGGTTTCCTCAAATACTCGGTTTAATCTCGCATGCCTTCACAGCCTGGGATCGAGCGACGAATTTGCTGCTAGGGCGTCACTCTGCGCTGCTCGTCGACCTGTTCTTGCTCTCGACACGAAGATGATGCCACCGCTGGCTCCACCAGGATCTGCTGCGCGCACGGATGTGGTGCAGAAGATTCGTCTGCAGCGAGGAAGCTCTAGTCTGGACGCGATTGTGTCTCCTGGAGGAGAAACTGGCACCACAACAATTGCGCACTGTGAGTGAGTACGCCCCGATTCAGGCAGGGTTGCGTCCCTTTGCTTCAACCAAGGCCACTTCAATGTCATGTTTACGTTGGATGTAACGATCTGTGAAAGCGACATGTTGAATTCAACCTCATTCCATGTGTTTATCACTCAGACTTGAGACCTGGAGTGGGCCCTCCGGCGAGCCTTAAACAGTGTCAAACGCATTTTCGCACCGGAAGTCCCCGTTCTGGTACGTATGTTGGTGGCATGGATTCCATGGGCGTCAATTATCAAGTTCACTTCAATTTACGTGGAAGTCAGGTTTCCTCAAATACTCGGTTTAATCTCGCATGCCTTCACAGCCTGGGATCGAGCGACGAATTTGCTGCTAGGGCGTCACTCTGCGCTGCTCGTCGACCTGTTCTTGCTCTCGACACGAAGATGATGCCACCGCTGGCTCCACCAGGATCTGCTGCGCGCACGGATGTGGTGCAGAAGATTCGTCTGCAGCGAGGAAGCTCTAGTCTGGACGCGATTGTGTCTCCTGGAGGAGAAACTGGCACCACAACAATTGCGCACTGTGAGTGAGTACGCCCCGATTCAGGCAGGGTTGCGTCCCTTTGCTTCAACCAAGGCCACTTCAATGTCATGTTTACGTTGGATGTAACGATCTGTGAAAGCGACATGTTGAATTCAACCTCATTCCATGTGTTTATCACTCAGACTTGAGACCTGGAGTGGGCCCTCCGGCGAGCCTTAAACAGTGTCAAACGCATTTTCGCACCGGAAGTCCCCGTTCTGGTACGTATGTCGGTGGCATGGATTCCATGGGCGTCAAATATCAAGTTCACTTCAATTTACGTGGAAGTCAGGTTTCCTCAAATACTCGGTTTAATCTCGCATGCCTTCACAGCCTGGGATCGAGCGACGAATTTGCTGCTAGGGCGTCACTCTGCGCTGCTCGTCGACCTGTTCTTGCTCTCGACACGAAGATGATGCCACCGCTGGCTCCACCAGGATCTGCTGCGCGCACGGATGTGGTGCAGAAGATTCGTCTGCAGCGAGGAAGCTCTAGTCTGGACGCGATTGTGTCTCCTGGAGGAGAAACTGGCACCACAACAATTGCGCACTGTGAGTGAGTACGCCCCGATTCAGGCAGGGTTGCGTCCCTTTGCTTCAACCAAGGCCACTTCAATGTCATGTTTACGTTGGATGTAACGATCTGTGAAAGCGACATGTTGAATTCAACCTCATTCCATGTGTTTATCACTCAGACTTGAGACCTGGAGTGGGCCCTCCGGCGAGCCTTAAACAGTGTCAAACGCATTTTCGCACCGGAAGTCCCCGTTCTGGTACGTATGTTGGTGGCATGGATTCCATGGGCGTCAATTATCAAGTTCACTTCAATTTACGTGGAAGTCAGGTTTCCTCAAATACTCGGTTTAATCTCGCATGCCTTCACAGCCTGGGATCGAGCGACGAATTTGCTGCTAGGGCGTCACTCTGCGCTGCTCGTCGACCTGTTCTTGCTCTCGACACGAGGATGATGTCACCGCTGGCTCCACCAGGATCTGCTGCGCGCACGGATGTGGTGCAGAAGATTCGTCTGCAGCGAGGAAGCTCTAGTCTGGACGCGATTGTGTCTCCTGGAGGAGAAACTGGCACCACAACAATTGCGCACTGTGAGTGAGTACGCCCCGATTCAGGCAGGGTTGCGTCCCTTTGCTTCAACCAAGGCCACTTCAATGTAATGTTTACGTTGGATGTAACGATCTGTGAAAGCGACATGTTGAATTCAACCTCATTCCATGTGTTTATCACTCAGACTTGAGACCTGGAGTGGGCCCTCCGGCGAGCCTTAAACAGTGTCAAACGCATTTTCGCACCGGAAGTCCCCGTTCTGGTACGTATGTTGGTGGCATGGATTCCATGGGCGTCAAATATCAAGTTCACTTCAATTTACGTGGAAGTCAGGTTTCCTCAAATACTCGGTTTAATCTCGCATGCCTTCACAGCCTGGGATCGAGCGACGAATTTGCTGCTAGGGCGTCACTCTGCGCTGCTCGTCGACCTGTTCTTGCTCTCGACACGAAGATGATGCCACCGCTGGCTCCACCAGGATCTGCTGCGCGCACGGATGTGGTGCAGAAGATTCGTCTGCAGCGAGGAAGCTCTAGTCTGGACGCGATTGTGTCTCCTGGAGGAGAAACTGGCACCACAACAATTGCGCACTGTGAGTGAGTACGCCCCGATTCAGGCAGGGTTGCGTCCCTTTGCTTCAACCAAGGCCACTTCAATGTCATGTTTACGTTGGATGTAACGATCTGTGAAAGCGACATGTTGAATTCAACCTCATTCCATGTGTTTATCACTCAGACTTGAGACCTGGAGTGGGCCCTCCGGCGAGCCTTAAACAGTGTCAAACGCATTTTCGCACCGGAAGTCCCCGTTCTGGTACGTATGTTGGTGGCATGGATTCCATGGGCGTCAATATCAAGTTCACTTCAATTTACGTGGAAGTCAGGTTTCCTCAAATACTCGGTTTAATCTCGCATGCCTTCACAGCCTGGGATCGAGCGACGAATTTGCTGCTAGGGCGTCACTCTGCGCTGCTCGTCGACCTGTTCTTGCTCTCGACACGAAGATGATGCCACCGCTGGCTCCACCAGGATCTGCTGCGCGCACGGATGTGGTGCAGAAGATTCGTCTGCAGCGAGGAAGCTCTAGTCTGGACGCGATTGTGTCTCCTGGAGGAGAAACTGGCACCACAACAATTGCGCACTGTGAGTGAGTACGCCCCGATTCAGGCAGGGTTGCGTCCCTTTGCTTCAACCAAGGCCACTTCAATGTCATGTTTACGTTGGATGTAACGATCTGTGAAAGCGACATGTTGAATTCAACCTCATTCCATGTGTTTATCACCCAGACTTGAGACCTGGAGTGGGCCCTCCGGCGAGCCTTAAACAGTGTCAAACGCATTTTCGCACCGGAAGTCCCCGTTCTGGTACGTATGTTGGTGGCATGGATTCCATGGGCGTCAATTATCAAGTTCACTTCAATTTACGTGGAAGTCAGGTTTCCTCAAATACTCGGTTTAATCTCGCATGCCTTCACAGCCTGGGATCGAGCGACGAATTTGCTGCTAGGGCGTCACTCTGCGCTGCTCGTCGACCTGTTCTTGCTCTCGACACGAGGATGATGTCACCGCTGGCTCCACCAGGATCTGCTGCGCGCACGGATGTGGTGCAGAAGATTCGTCTGCAGCGAGGAAGCTCTAGTCTGGACGCGATTGTGTCTCCTGGAGGAGAAACTGGCACCACAACAATTGCGCACTGTGAGTGAGTACGCCCCGATTCAGGCAGGGTTGCGTCCCTTTGCTTCAACCAAGGCCACTTCAATGTCATGTTTACGTTGGATGTAACGATCTGTGAAAGCGACATGTTGAATTCAACCTCATTCCATGTGTTTATCACTCAGACTTGAGACCTGGAGTGGGCCCTCCGGCGAGCCTTAAACAGTGTCAAACGCATTTTCGCACCGGAAGTCCCCGTTCTGGTACGTATGTTGGTGGCATGGATTCCATGGGCGTCAATTATCAAGTTCACTTCAATTTACGTGGAAGTCAGGTTTCCTCAAATACTCGGTTTAATCTCGCATGCCTTCACAGCCTGGGATCGAGCGACGAATTTGCTGCTAGGGCGTCACTCTGCGCTGCTCGTCGACCTGTTCTTGCTCTCGACACGAAGATGATGCCACCGCTGGCTCCACCAGGATCTGCTGCGCGCACGGATGTGGTGCAGAAGATTCGTCTGCAGCGAGGAAGCTCTAGTCTGGACGCGATTGTGTCTCCTGGAGGAGAAACTGGCACCACAACAATTGCGCACTGTGAGTGAGTACGCCCCGATTCAGGCAGGGTTGCGTCCCTTTGCTTCAACCAAGGCCACTTCAATGTCATGTTTACGTTGGATGTAACGATCTGTGAAAGCGACATGTTGAATTCAACCTCATTCCATGTGTTTATCACTCAGACTTGAGACCTGGAGTGGGCCCTCCGGCGAGCCTTAAACAGTGTCAAACGCATTTTCGCACCGGAAGTCCCCGTTCTGGTACGTATGTGGTGGCATGGATTCCATGGGCGTCAATTATCAAGTTCACTTCAATTTACGTGGAAGTCAGGTTTCCTCAAATACTCGGTTTAATCTCGCATGCCTTCACAGCCTGGGATCGAGCGACGAATTTGCTGCTAGGGCGTCACTCTGCGCTGCTCGTCGACCTGTTCTTGCTCTCGACACGAAGATGATGCCACCGCTGGCTCCACCAGGATCTGCTGCGCGCACGGATGTGGTGCAGAAGATTCGTCTGCAGCGAGGAAGCTCTAGTCTGGACGCGATTGTGTCTCCTGGAGGAGAAACTGGCACCACAACAATTGCGCACTGTGAGTGAGTACGCCCCGATTCAGGCAGGGTTGCGTCCCTTTGCTTCAACCAAGGCCACTTCAATGTCATGTTTACGTTGGATGTAACGATCTGTGAAAGCGACATGTTGAATTCAACCTCATTCCATGTGTTTATCACTCAGACTTGAGACCTGGAGTGGGCCCTCCGGCGAGCCTTAAACAGTGTCAAACGCATTTTCGCACCGGAAGTCCCCGTTCTGGTACGTATGTTGGTGGCATGGATTCCATGGGCGTCAATTATCAAGTTCACTTCAATTTACGTGGAAGTCAGGTTTCCTCAAATACTCGGTTTAATCTCGCATGCCTTCACAGCCTGGGATCGAGCGACGAATTTGCTGCTAGGGCGTCACTCTGCGCTGCTCGTCGACCTGTTCTTGCTCTCGACACGAGATGATGCCACCGCTGGCTCCACCAGGATCTGCTGCGCGCACGGATGTGGTGCAGAAGATTCGTCTGCAGCGAGGAAGCTCTAGTCTGGACGCGATTGTGTCTCCTGGAGGAGAAACTGGCACCACAACAATTGCGCACTGTGAGTGAGTACGCCCCGATTCAGGCAGGGTTGCGTCCCTTTGCTTCAACCAAGGCCACTTCAATGTCATGTTTACGTTGGATGTAACGATCTGTGAAAGCGACATGTTGAATTCAACCTCATTCCATGTGTTTATCACTCAGACTTGAGACCTGGAGTGGGCCCTCCGGCGAGCCTTAAACAGTGTCAAACGCATTTTCGCACCGGAAGTCCCCGTTCTGGTACGTATGTTGGTGGCATGGATTCCATGGGCGTCAAATATCAAGTTCACTTCAATTTACGTGGAAGTCAGGTTTCCTCAAATACTCGGTTTAATCTCGCATGCCTTCACAGCCTGGGATCGAGCGACGAATTTGCTGCTAGGGCGTCACTCTGCGCTGCTCGTCGACCTGTTCTTGCTCTCGACACGAAGATGATGCCACCGCTGGCTCCACCAGGATCTGCTGCGCGCACGGATGTGGTGCAGAAGATTCGTCTGCAGCGAGGAAGCTCTAGTCTGGACGCGATTGTGTCTCCTGGAGGAGAAACTGGCACCACAACAATTGCGCACTGTGAGTGAGTACGCCCCGATTCAGGCAGGGTTGCGTCCCTTTGCTTCAACCAAGGCCACTTCAATGTCATGTTTACGTTGGATGTAACGATCTGTGAAAGCGACATGTTGAATTCAACCTCATTCCATGTGTTTATCACTCAGACTTGAGACCTGGAGTGGGCCCTCCGGCGAGCCTTAAACAGTGTCAAACGCATTTTCGCACCGGAAGTCCCCGTTCTGGTACGTATGTTGGTGGCATGGATTCCATGGGCGTCAATTATCAAGTTCACTTCAATTTACGTGGAAGTCAGGTTTCCTCAAATACTCGGTTTAATCTCGCATGCCTTCACAGCCTGGGATCGAGCGACGAATTTGCTGCTAGGGCGTCACTCTGCGCTGCTCGTCGACCTGTTCTTGCTCTCGACACGAAGATGATGCACCGCTGGCTCCACCAGGATCTGCTGCGCGCACGGATGTGGTGCAGAAGATTCGTCTGCAGCGAGGAAGCTCTAGTCTGGACGCGATTGTGTCTCCTGGGGGAGAAACTGGCACCACAACAATTGCGCACTGTGAGTGAGTACGCCCCGATTCAGGCAGGGTTGCGTCCCTTTGCTTCAACCAAGGCCACTTCAATGTCATGTTTACGTTGGATGTAACGATCTGTGAAAGCGACATGTTGAATTCAACCTCATTCCATGTGTTTATCACTCAGACTTGAGACCTGGAGTGGGCCCTCCGGCGAGCCTTAAACAGTGTCAAACGCATTTTCGCACCGGAAGTCCCCGTTCTGGTACGTATGTTGGTGGCATGGATTCCATGGGCGTCAATTATCAAGTTCACTTCAATTTACGTGGAAGTCAGGTTTCCTCAAATACTCGGTTTAATCTCGCATGCCTTCACAGCCTGGGATCGAGCGACGAATTTGCTGCTAGGGCGTCACTCTGCGCTGCTCGTCGACCTGTTCTTGCTCTCGACACGAAGATGATGCCACCGCTGGCTCCACCAGGATCTGCTGCGCGCACGGATGTGGTGCAGAAGATTCGTCTGCAGCGAGGAAGCTCTAGTCTGGACGCGATTGTGTCTCCTGGAGGAGAAACTGGCACCACAACAATTGCGCACTGTGAGTGAGTACGCCCCGATTCAGGCAGGGTTGCGTCCCTTTGCTTCAACCAAGGCCACTTCAATGTCATGTTTACGTTGGATGTAACGATCTGTGAAAGCGACATGTTGAATTCAACCTCATTCCATGTGTTTATCACTCAGACTTGAGACCTGGAGTGGGCCCTCCGGCGAGCCTTAAACAGTGTCAAACGCATTTTCGCACCGGAAGTCCCCGTTCTGGTACGTATGTTGGTGGCATGGATTCCATGGGCGTCAATTATCAAGTTCACTTCAATTTACGTGGAAGTCAGGTTTCCTCAAATACTCGGTTTAATCTCGCATGCCTTCACAGCCTGGGATCGAGCGACGAATTTGCTGCTAGGGCGTCACTCTGCGCTGCTCGTCGACCTGTTCTTGCTCTCGACACGAAGATGATGCCACCGCTGGCTCCACCAGGATCTGCTGCGCGCACGGATGTGGTGCAGAAGATTCGTCTGCAGCGAGGAAGCTCTAGTCTGGACGCGATTGTGTCTCCTGGAGGAGAAACTGGCACCACAACAATTGCGCACTGTGAGTGAGTACGCCCCGATTCAGGCAGGGTTGCGTCCCTTTGCTTCAACCAAGGCCACTTCAATGTCATGTTTACGTTGGATGTAACGATCTGTGAAAGCGACATGTTGAATTCAACCTCATTCCATGTGTTTATCACTCAGACTTGAGACCTGGAGTGGGCCCTCCGGCGAGCCTTAAACAGTGTCAAACGCATTTTCGCACCGGAAGTCCCCGTTCTGGTACGTATGTTGGTGGCATGGATTCCATGGGCGTCAATTATCAAGTTCACTTCAATTTACGTGGAAGTCAGGTTTCCTCAAATACTCGGTTTAATCTCGCATGCCTTCACAGCCTGGGATCGAGCGACGAATTTGCTGCTAGGGCGTCACTCTGCGCTGCTCGTCGACCTGTTCTTGCTCTCGACACGAGGATGATGTCACCGCTGGCTCCACCAGGATCTGCTGCGCGCACGGATGTGGTGCAGAAGATTCGTCTGCAGCGAGGAAGCTCTAGTCTGGACGCGATTGTGTCTCCTGGAGGAGAAACTGGCACCACAACAATTGCGCACTGTGAGTGAGTACGCCCCGATTCAGGCAGGGTTGCGTCCCTTTGCTTCAACCAAGGCCACTTCAATGTCATGTTTACGTTGGATGTAACGATCTGTGAAAGCGACATGTTGAATTCAACCTCATTCCATGTGTTTATCACTCAGACTTGAGACCTGGAGTGGGCCCTCCGGCGAGCCTTAAACAGTGTCAAACGCATTTTCGCACCGGAAGTCCCCGTTCTGGTACGTATGTTGGTGGCATGGATTCCATGGGCGTCAATTATCAAGTTCACTTCAATTTACGTGGAAGTCAGGTTTCCTCAAATACTCGGTTTAATCTCGCATGCCTTCACAGCCTGGGATCGAGCGACGAATTTGCTGCTAGGGCGTCACTCTGCGCTGCTCGTCGACCTGTTCTTGCTCTCGACACGAAGATGATGCCACCGCTGGCTCCACCAGGATCTGCTGCGCGCACGGATGTGGTGCAGAAGATTCGTCTGCAGCGAGGAAGCTCTAGTCTGGACGCGATTGTGTCTCCTGGAGGAGAAACTGGCACCACAACAATTGCGCACTGTGAGTGAGTACGCCCCGATTCAGGCAGGGTTGCGTCCCTTTGCTTCAACCAAGGCCACTTCAATGTCATGTTTACGTTGGATGTAACGATCTGTGAAAGCGACATGTTGAATTCAACCTCATTCCATGTGTTTATCACTCAGACTTGAGACCTGGAGTGGGCCCTCCGGCGAGCCTTAAACAGTGTCAAACGCATTTTCGCACCGGAAGTCCCCGTTCTGGTACGTATGTTGGTGGCATGGATTCCATGGGCGTCAATTATCAAGTTCACTTCAATTTACGTGGAAGTCAGGTTTCCTCAAATACTCGGTTTAATCTCGCATGCCTTCACAGCCTGGGATCGAGCGACGAATTTGCTGCTAGGGCGTCACTCTGCGCTGCTCGTCGACCTGTTCTTGCTCTCGACACGAAGATGATGCCACCGCTGGCTCCACCAGGATCTGCTGCGCGCACGGATGTGGTGCAGAAGATTCGTCTGCAGCGAGGAAGCTCTAGTCTGGACGCGATTGTGTCTCCTGGAGGAGAAACTGGCACCACAACAATTGCGCACTGTGAGTGAGTACGCCCCGATTCAGGCAGGGTTGCGTCCCTTTGCTTCAACCAAGGCCACTTCAATGTCATGTTTACGTTGGATGTAACGATCTGTGAAAGCGACATGTTGAATTCAACCTCATTCCATGTGTTTATCACTCAGACTTGAGACCTGGAGTGGGCCCTCCGGCGAGCCTTAAACAGTGTCAAACGCATTTTCGCACCGGAAGTCCCCGTTCTGGTACGTATGTTGGTGGCATGGATTCCATGGGCGTCAATTATCAAGTTCACTTCAATTTACGTGGAAGTCAGGTTTCCTCAAATACTCGGTTTAATCTCGCATGCCTTCACAGCCTGGGATCGAGCGACGAATTTGCTGCTAGGGCGTCACTCTGCGCTGCTCGTCGACCTGTTCTTGCTCTCGACACGAAGATGATGCCACCGCTGGCTCCACCAGGATCTGCTGCGCGCACGGATGTGGTGCAGAAGATTCGTCTGCAGCGAGGAAGCTCTAGTCTGGACGCGATTGTGTCTCCTGGAGGAGAAACTGGCACCACAACAATTGCGCACTGTGAGTGAGTACGCCCCGATTCAGGCAGGGTTGCGTCCCTTTGCTTCAACCAAGGCCACTTCAATGTCATGTTTACGTTGGATGTAACGATCTGTGAAAGCGACATGTTGAATTCAACCTCATTCCATGTGTTTATCACTCAGACTTGAGACCTGGAGTGGGCCCTCCGGCGAGCCTTAAACAGTGTCAAACGCATTTTCGCACCGGAAGTCCCCGTTCTGGTACGTATGTTGGTGGCATGGATTCCATGGGCGTCAATTATCAAGTTCACTTCAATTTACGTGGAAGTCAGGTTTCCTCAAATACTCGGTTTAATCTCGCATGCCTTCACAGCCTGGGATCGAGCGACGAATTTGCTGCTAGGGCGTCACTCTGCGCTGCTCGTCGACCTGTTCTTGCTCTCGACACGAAGATGATGCCACCGCTGGCTCCACCAGGATCTGCTGCGCGCACGGATGTGGTGCAGAAGATTCGTCTGCAGCGAGGAAGCTCTAGTCTGGACGCGATTGTGTCTCCTGGAGGAGAAACTGGCACCACAACAATTGCGCACTGTGAGTGAGTACGCCCCGATTCAGGCAGGGTTGCGTCCCTTTGCTTCAACCAAGGCCACTTCAATGTCATGTTTACGTTGGATGTAACGATCTGTGAAAGCGACATGTTGAATTCAACCTCATTCCATGTGTTTATCACTCAGACTTGAGACCTGGAGTGGGCCCTCCGGCGAGCCTTAAACAGTGTCAAACGCATTTTCGCACCGGAAGTCCCCGTTCTGGTACGTATGTTGGTGGCATGGATTCCATGGGCGTCAATTATCAAGTTCACTTCAATTTACGTGGAAGTCAGGTTTCCTCAAATACTCGGTTTAATCTCGCATGCCTTCACAGCCTGGGATCGAGCGACGAATTTGCTGCTAGGGCGTCACTCTGCGCTGCTCGTCGACCTGTTCTTGCTCTCGACACGAAGATGATGCCACCGCTGGCTCCACCAGGATCTGCTGCGCGCACGGATGTGGTGCAGAAGATTCGTCTGCAGCGAGGAAGCTCTAGTCTGGACGCGATTGTGTCTCCTGGAGGAGAAACTGGCACCACAACAATTGCGCACTGTGAGTGAGTACGCCCCGATTCAGGCAGGGTTGCGTCCCTTTGCTTCAACCAAGGCCACTTCAATGTCATGTTTACGTTGGATGTAACGATCTGTGAAAGCGACATGTTGAATTCAACCTCATTCCATGTGTTTATCACTCAGACTTGAGACCTGGAGTGGGCCCTCCGGCGAGCCTTAAACAGTGTCAAACGCATTTTCGCACCGGAAGTCCCCGTTCTGGTACGTATGTTGGTGGCATGGATTCCATGGGCGTCAATTATCAAGTTCACTTCAATTTACGTGGAAGTCAGGTTTCCTCAAATACTCGGTTTAATCTCGCATGCCTTCACAGCCTGGGATCGAGCGACGAATTTGCTGCTAGGGCGTCACTCTGCGCTGCTCGTCGACCTGTTCTTGCTCTCGACACGAAGATGATGCCACCGCTGGCTCCACCAGGATCTGCTGCGCGCACGGATGTGGTGCAGAAGATTCGTCTGCAGCGAGGAAGCTCTAGTCTGGACGCGATTGTGTCTCCTGGAGGAGAAACTGGCACCACAACAATTGCGCACTGTGAGTGAGTACGCCCCGATTCAGGCAGGGTTGCGTCCCTTTGCTTCAACCAAGGCCACTTCAATGTCATGTTTACGTTGGATGTAACGATCTGTGAAAGCGACATGTTGAATTCAACCTCATTCCATGTGTTTATCACTCAGACTTGAGACCTGGAGTGGGCCCTCCGGCGAGCCTTAAACAGTGTCAAACGCATTTTCGCACCGGAAGTCCCCGTTCTGGTACGTATGTTGGTGGCATGGATTCCATGGGCGTCAATTATCAAGTTCACTTCAATTTACGTGGAAGTCAGGTTTCCTCAAATACTCGGTTTAATCTCGCATGCCTTCACAGCCTGGGATCGAGCGACGAATTTGCTGCTAGGGCGTCACTCTGCGCTGCTCGTCGACCTGTTCTTGCTCTCGACACGAAGATGATGCCACCGCTGGCTCCACCAGGATCTGCTGCGCGCACGGATGTGGTGCAGAAGATTCGTCTGCAGCGAGGAAGCTCTAGTCTGGACGCGATTGTGTCTCCTGGAGGAGAAACTGGCACCACAACAATTGCGCACTGTGAGTGAGTACGCCCCGATTCAGGCAGGGTTGCGTCCCTTTGCTTCAACCAAGGCCACTTCAATGTCATGTTTACGTTGGATGTAACGATCTGTGAAAGCGACATGTTGAATTCAACCTCATTCCATGTGTTTATCACTCAGACTTGAGACCTGGAGTGGGCCCTCCGGCGAGCCTTAAACAGTGTCAAACGCATTTTCGCACCGGAAGTCCCCGTTCTGGTACGTATGTCGGTGGCATGGATTCCATGGGCGTCAATTATCAAGTTCACTTCAATTTACGTGGAAGTCAGGTTTCCTCAAATACTCGGTTTAATCTCGCATGCCTTCACAGCCTGGGATCGAGCGACGAATTTGCTGCTAGGGCGTCACTCTGCGCTGCTCGTCGACCTGTTCTTGCTCTCGACACGAAGATGATGCCACCGCTGGCTCCACCAGGATCTGCTGCGCGCACGGATGTGGTGCAGAAGATTCGTCTGCAGCGAGGAAGCTCTAGTCTGGACGCGATTGTGTCTCCTGGAGGAGAAACTGGCACCACAACAATTGCGCACTGTGAGTGAGTACGCCCCGATTCAGGCAGGGTTGCGTCCCTTTGCTTCAACCAAGGCCACTTCAATGTCATGTTTACGTTGGATGTAACGATCTGTGAAAGCGACATGTTGAATTCAACCTCATTCCATGTGTTTATCACTCAGACTTGAGACCTGGAGTGGGCCCTCCGGCGAGCCTTAAACAGTGTCAAACGCATTTTCGCACCGGAAGTCCCCGTTCTGGTACGTATGTTGGTGGCATGGATTCCATGGGCGTCAATTATCAAGTTCACTTCAATTTACGTGGAAGTCAGGTTTCCTCAAATACTCGGTTTAATCTCGCATGCCTTCACAGCCTGGGATCGAGCGACGAATTTGCTGCTAGGGCGTCACTCTGCGCTGCTCGTCGACCTGTTCTTGCTCTCGACACGAGGATGATGTCACCGCTGGCTCCACCAGGATCTGCTGCGCGCACGGATGTGGTGCAGAAGATTCGTCTGCAGCGAGGAAGCTCTAGTCTGGACGCGATTGTGTCTCCTGGGGAGAAACTGGCACCACAACAATTGCGCACTGTGAGTGAGTACGCCCCGATTCAGGCAGGGTTGCGTCCCTTTGCTTCAACCAAGGCCACTTCAATGTCATGTTTACGTTGGATGTAACGATCTGTGAAAGCGACATGTTGAATTCAACCTCATTCCATGTGTTTATCACTCAGACTTGAGACCTGGAGTGGGCCCTCCGGCGAGCCTTAAACAGTGTCAAACGCATTTTCGCACCGGAAGTCCCCGTTCTGGTACGTATGTGGTGGCATGGATTCCATGGGCGTCAATTATCAAGTTCACTTCAATTTACGTGGAAGTCAGGTTTCCTCAAATACTCGGTTTAATCTCGCATGCC
The DNA here is from genome assembly GCA_009829735.1 of Pyropia yezoensis. Classification (NCBI taxonomy): domain Eukaryota; phylum Rhodophyta; class Bangiophyceae; order Bangiales; family Bangiaceae; genus Pyropia; species Pyropia yezoensis. Next base: position 3,281,779 of record CM020620.1, read on the forward strand.
TTCACAGCCTGGGATCGAGCGACGAATTTGCTGCTAGGGCGTCACTCTGCGCTGCTCGTCGACCTGTTCTTGCTCTCGACACGAAGATGATGCCACCGCTGGCTCCACCAGGATCTGCTGCGCGCACGGATGTGGTGCAGAAGATTCGTCTGCAGCGAGGAAGCTCTAGTCTGGACGCGATTGTGTCTCCTGGAGGAGAAACTGGCACCACAACAATTGCGCACTGTGAGTGAGTACGCCCCGATTCAGGCAGGGTTGCGTCCCTTTGCTTCAACCAAGGCCACTTCAATGTCATGTTTACGTTGGATGTAACGATCTGTGAAAGCGACATGTTGAATTCAACCTCATTCCATGTGTTTATCACTCAGACTTGAGACCTGGAGTGGGCCCTCCGGCGAGCCTTAAACAGTGTCAAACGCATTTTCGCACCGGAAGTCCCCGTTCTGGTACGTATGTTGGTGGCATGGATTCCATGGGCGTCAATTATCAAGTTCACTTCAATTTACGTGGAAGTCAGGTTTCCTCAAATACTCGGTTTAATCTCGCATGCCTTCACAGCCTGGGATCGAGCGACGAATTTGCTGCTAGGGCGTCACTCTGCGCTGCTCGTCGACCTGTTCTTGCTCTCGACACGAAGATGATGCCACCGCTGGCTCCACCAGGATCTGCTGCGCGCACGGATGTGGTGCAGAAGATTCGTCTGCAGCGAGGAAGCTCTAGTCTGGACGCGATTGTGTCTCCTGGAGGAGAAACTGGCACCACAACAATTGCGCACTGTGAGTGAGTACGCCCCGATTCAGGCAGGGTTGCGTCCCTTTGCTTCAACCAAGGCCACTTCAATGTCATGTTTACGTTGGATGTAACGATCTGTGAAAGCGACATGTTGAATTCAACCTCATTCCATGTGTTTATCACTCAGACTTGAGACCTGGAGTGGGCCCTCCGGCGAGCCTTAAACAGTGTCAAACGCATTTTCGCACCGGAAGTCCCCGTTCTGGTACGTATGTTGGTGGCATGGATTCCATGGGCGTCAATTATCAAGTTCACTTCAATTTACGTGGAAGTCAGGTTTCCTCAAATACTCGGTTTAATCTCGCATGCCTTCACAGCCTGGGATCGAGCGACGAATTGCTGCTAGGGCGTCACTCTGCGCTGCTCGTCGACCTGTTCTTGCTCTCGACACGAGGATGATGTCCACCGCTGGCTCCACCAGGATCTGCTGCGCGCACGGATGTGGTGCAGAAGATTCGTCTGCAGCGAGGAAGCTCTAGTCTGGACGCGATTGTGTCTCCTGGAGGAGAAACTGGCACCACAACAATTGCGCACTGTGAGTGAGTACGCCCCGATTCAGGCAGGGTTGCGTCCCTTTGCTTCAACCAAGGCCACTTCAATGTCATGTTTACGTTGGATGTAACGATCTGTGAAAGCGACATGTTGAATTCAACCTCATTCCATGTGTTTTATCACTCAGACTTGAGACCTGGAGTGGGCCCTCCGGCGAGCCTTAAACAGTGTCAAACGCATTTTTCGCACCGGAAGTCCCCTTCTGGTACGTATGTTGGTGGCATGGATTCCATGGGCGTCAAATATCAATTCACTTCAATTTACGTGGAAGTCAGGTTTCCTCAAATACTCGTGTTTAAATCTCGCATGCCTTCACAGCCTGGGATCGAGCGACGAATTTGCTGCTAGGGCGTCACTCTGCGCTGCTCGTCGACCTGTTCTTGCTCTCGACACGAAGATGATGCCACCGCTGGCTCCACCAGGATCTGCTGCGCGCACGGATGTGGTGCAGAAGATTCGTCTGCAGCGAGGAAGCTCTAGTCTGGACGCGATTGTGTCTCCTGGGGAGAAACTGGCACCACAACAATTGCGCACTGTGAGTGAGTACGCCCCGATTCAGGCAGGGTTGCGTCCCTTTGCTTCAACCAAGGCCACTTCAATGTCATGTTTACGTTGGATGTAACGATCTGTGAAAGCGACATGTTGAATTCAACCTCATTCCATGTGTTTATCACTCAGACTTGAGACCTGGAGTGGGCCCTCCGGCGAGCCTTAAACAGTGTCAAACGCATTTTCGCACCGGAAGTCCCCGTTCTGGTACGTAT
>CM020620.1:3284386-3358254 GCA_009829735.1 Pyropia yezoensis
TGGCTCCACCAGGATCTGCTGCGCGCACGGATGTGGTGCAGAAGATTCGTCTGCAGCGAGGAAAGCTCTAGTCTGGACGCGATTGTGTCTCCTGGAGGAGAAACTGGCACCACAACAATTGCGCACTGTGAGTGAGTACGCCCCGATTCAGGCAGGGTTGCGTCCCTTTGCTTCAACCAAGGCCACTTCAATGTCATGTTTACGTTGGATGTAACGATCTGTGAAAGCGACATGTTGAATTCAACCTCATTCCATGTGTTTATCACTCAGACTTGAGACCTGGAGTGGGCCCTCCGGCGAGCCTTAAAACAGTGTCAAACGCATTTTCGCACCGGAAGTCCCCGTTCTGGTACGTATGTTGGTGGCATGGATTCCATGGGCGTCAATTATCAAGTTCACTTCAATTTACGTGGAAGTCAGGTTTCCTCAAATACTCGGTTTAATCTCGCATGCCTTCACAGCCTGGGATCGGAGCGACGAATTTGCTGCTAGGGCGTCACTCTGCGCTGCTCGTCGACCTGTTCTTGCTCTCGACACGAAGATGATGCCACCGCTGGCTCCACCAGGATCTGCTGCGCGCACGGGATTGTGGTGCAGAAGATTCGTCTGCAGCGAGGAAGCTCTAGTCTGGACGCGATTGTGTCTCCTGGAGGAGAAACTGGCACCACAACAATTGCGCACTGTGAGTGAGTACGCCCCGATTCAGGCAGGGTTGCGTCCCTTTGCTTCAACCAAGGCCACTTCAATGTCATGTTTACGTTGGATGTAACGATCTGTGAAAGCGACATGTTGAATTCAACCTCATTCCATGTGTTTATCACTCAGACTTGAGACCTGGAGTGGGCCCTCCGGCGAGCCTTAAACAGTGTCAAACGCATTTTCGCACCGGAAGTCCCCGTTCTGGTACGTATGTTGGTGGCATGGATTCCATGGGCGTCAATTATCAAGTTCACTTCAATTTACGTGGAAGTCAGGTTTTCCTCAAATACTCGGTTTAATCTCGCATGCCTTCACAGCCTGGGATCGAGCGACGAATTTGCTGCTAGGGCGTCACTCTGCGCTGCTCGTCGACCTGTTCTTGCTCTCGACACGAGGATGATGTCACCGCTGGCTCCACCAGGATCTGCTGCGCGCACGGATGTGGTGCAGAAGATTCGTCTGCAGCGAGGAAGCTCTAGTCTGGACGCGATTGTGTCTCCTGGAGGAGAAACTGGCACCACAACAATTGCGCACTGTGAGTGAGTACGCCCCGATTCAGGCAGGGTTGCGTCCCTTTGCTTCAACCAAGGCCACTTCAATGTCATGTTTACGTTGGATGTAACGATCTGTGAAAGCGACATGTTGAATTCAACCTCATTCCATGTGTTTATCACTCAGACTTGAGACCTGGAGTGGGCCCTCCGGCGAGCCTTAAACAGTGTCAAACGCATTTTCGCACCGGAAGTCCCCGTTCTGGTACGTATGTCGGTGGCATGGATTCCATGGGCGTCAATTATCAAGTTCACTTCAATTTACGTGGAAGTCAGGTTTCCTCAAATACTCGGTTTAATCTCGCATGCCTTCACAGCCTGGGATCGAGCGACGAATTTGCTGCTAGGGCGTCACTCTGCGCTGCTCGTCGACCTGTTCTTGCTCTCGACACGAAGATGATGCCACCGCTGGCTCCACCAGGATCTGCTGCGCGCACGGATGTGGTGCAGAAGATTCGTCTGCAGCGAGGAAGCTCTAGTCTGGACGCGATTGTGTCTCCTGGAGGAGAAACTGGCACCACAACAATTGCGCACTGTGAGTGAGTACGCCCCGATTCAGGCAGGGTTGCGTCCCTTTGCTTCAACCAAGGCCACTTCAATGTCATGTTTACGTTGGATGTAACGATCTGTGAAAGCGACATGTTGAATTCAACCTCATTCCATGTGTTTATCACTCAGACTTGAGACCTGGAGTGGGCCCTCCGGCGAGCCTTAAACAGTGTCAAACGCATTTTCGCACCGGAAGTCCCCGTTCTGGTACGTATGTTGGTGGCATGGATTCCATGGGCGTCAATTATCAAGTTCACTTCAATTTACGTGGAAGTCAGGTTTCCTCAAATACTCGGTTTAATCTCGCATGCCTTCACAGCCTGGGATCGAGCGACGAATTTGCTGCTAGGGCGTCACTCTGCGCTGCTCGTCGACCTGTTCTTGCTCTCGACACGAGGATGATGTCACCGCTGGCTCCACCAGGATCTGCTGCGCGCACGGATGTGGTGCAGAAGATTCGTCTGCAGCGAGGAAGCTCTAGTCTGGACGCGATTGTGTCTCCTGGGGAGAAACTGGCACCACAACAATTGCGCACTGTGAGTGAGTACGCCCCGATTCAGGCAGGGTTGCGTCCCTTTGCTTCAACCAAGGCCACTTCAATGTCATGTTTACGTTGGATGTAACGATCTGTGAAAGCGACATGTTGAATTCAACCTCATTCCATGTGTTTATCACTCAGACTTGAGACCTGGAGTGGGCCCTCCGGCGAGCCTTAAACAGTGTCAAACGCATTTTCGCACCGGAAGTCCCCGTTCTGGTACGTATGTTGGTGGCATGGATTCCATGGGCGTCAAATATCAAGTTCACTTCAATTTACGTGGAAGTCAGGTTTCCTCAAATACTCGGTTTAATCTCGCATGCCTTCACAGCCTGGGATCGAGCGACGAATTTGCTGCTAGGGCGTCACTCTGCGCTGCTCGTCGACCTGTTCTTGCTCTCGACACGAAGATGATGCCACCGCTGGCTCCACCAGGATCTGCTGCGCGCACGGATGTGGTGCAGAAGATTCGTCTGCAGCGAGGAAGCTCTAGTCTGGACGCGATTGTGTCTCCTGGAGGAGAAACTGGCACCACAACAATTGCGCACTGTGAGTGAGTACGCCCCGATTCAGGCAGGGTTGCGTCCCTTTGCTTCAACCAAGGCCACTTCAATGTCATGTTTACGTTGGATGTAACGATCTGTGAAAGCGACATGTTGAATTCAACCTCATTCCATGTGTTTATCACTCAGACTTGAGACCTGGAGTGGGCCCTCCGGCGAGCCTTAAACAGTGTCAAACGCATTTTCGCACCGGAAGTCCCCGTTCTGGTACGTATGTCGGTGGCATGGATTCCATGGGCGTCAATTATCAAGTTCACTTCAATTTACGTGGAAGTCAGGTTTCCTCAAATACTCGGTTTAATCTCGCATGCCTTCACAGCCTGGGATCGAGCGACGAATTTGCTGCTAGGGCGTCACTCTGCGCTGCTCGTCGACCTGTTCTTGCTCTCGACACGAAGATGATGCCACCGCTGGCTCCACCAGGATCTGCTGCGCGCACGGATGTGGTGCAGAAGATTCGTCTGCAGCGAGGAAGCTCTAGTCTGGACGCGATTGTGTCTCCTGGAGGAGAAACTGGCACCACAACAATTGCGCACTGTGAGTGAGTACGCCCCGATTCAGGCAGGGTTGCGTCCCTTTGCTTCAACCAAGGCCACTTCAATGTCATGTTTACGTTGGATGTAACGATCTGTGAAAGCGACATGTTGAATTCAACCTCATTCCATGTGTTTATCACTCAGACTTGAGACCTGGAGTGGGCCCTCCGGCGAGCCTTAAACAGTGTCAAACGCATTTTCGCACCGGAAGTCCCCGTTCTGGTACGTATGTTGGTGGCATGGATTCCATGGGCGTCAATTATCAAGTTCACTTCAATTTACGTGGAAGTCAGGTTTCCTCAAATACTCGGTTTAATCTCGCATGCCTTCACAGCCTGGGATCGAGCGACGAATTTGCTGCTAGGGCGTCACTCTGCGCTGCTCGTCGACCTGTTCTTGCTCTCGACACGAGGATGATGTCACCGCTGGCTCCACCAGGATCTGCTGCGCGCACGGATGTGGTGCAGAAGATTCGTCTGCAGCGAGGAAGCTCTAGTCTGGACGCGATTGTGTCTCCTGGGGGAGAAACTGGCACCACAACAATTGCGCACTGTGAGTGAGTACGCCCCGATTCAGGCAGGGTTGCGTCCCTTTGCTTCAACCAAGGCCACTTCAATGTCATGTTTACGTTGGATGTAACGATCTGTGAAAGCGACATGTTGAATTCAACCTCATTCCATGTGTTTATCACTCAGACTTGAGACCTGGAGTGGGCCCTCCGGCGAGCCTTAAACAGTGTCAAACGCATTTTCGCACCGGAAGTCCCCGTTCTGGTACGTATGTTGGTGGCATGGATTCCATGGGCGTCAAATATCAAGTTCACTTCAATTTACGTGGAAGTCAGGTTTCCTCAAATACTCGGTTTAATCTCGCATGCCTTCACAGCCTGGGATCGAGCGACGAATTTGCTGCTAGGGCGTCACTCTGCGCTGCTCGTCGACCTGTTCTTGCTCTCGACACGAAGATGATGCCACCGCTGGCTCCACCAGGATCTGCTGCGCGCACGGATGTGGTGCAGAAGATTCGTCTGCAGCGAGGAAGCTCTAGTCTGGACGCGATTGTGTCTCCTGGAGGAGAAACTGGCACCACAACAATTGCGCACTGTGAGTGAGTACGCCCCGATTCAGGCAGGGTTGCGTCCCTTTGCTTCAACCAAGGCCACTTCAATGTCATGTTTACGTTGGATGTAACGATCTGTGAAAGCGACATGTTGAATTCAACCTCATTCCATGTGTTTATCACTCAGACTTGAGACCTGGAGTGGGCCCTCCGGCGAGCCTTAAACAGTGTCAAACGCATTTTCGCACCGGAAGTCCCCGTTCTGGTACGTATGTTGGTGGCATGGATTCCATGGGCGTCAATTATCAAGTTCACTTCAATTTACGTGGAAGTCAGGTTTCCTCAAATACTCGGTTTAATCTCGCATGCCTTCACAGCCTGGGATCGAGCGACGAATTTGCTGCTAGGGCGTCACTCTGCGCTGCTCGTCGACCTGTTCTTGCTCTCGACACGAAGATGATGCCACCGCTGGCTCCACCAGGATCTGCTGCGCGCACGGATGTGGTGCAGAAGATTCGTCTGCAGCGAGGAAGCTCTAGTCTGGACGCGATTGTGTCTCCTGGAGGAGAAACTGGCACCACAACAATTGCGCACTGTGAGTGAGTACGCCCCGATTCAGGCAGGGTTGCGTCCCTTTGCTTCAACCAAGGCCACTTCAATGTCATGTTTACGTTGGATGTAACGATCTGTGAAAGCGACATGTTGAATTCAACCTCATTCCATGTGTTTATCACTCAGACTTGAGACCTGGAGTGGGCCCTCCGGCGAGCCTTAAACAGTGTCAAACGCATTTTCGCACCGGAAGTCCCCGTTCTGGTACGTATGTTGGTGGCATGGATTCCATGGGCGTCAGTTATCAAGTTCACTTCAATTTACGTGGAAGTCAGGTTTCCTCAAATACTCGGTTTAATCTCGCATGCCTTCACAGCCTGGGATCGAGCGACGAATTTGCTGCTAGGGCGTCACTCTGCGCTGCTCGTCGACCTGTTCTTGCTCTCGACACGAGGATGATGTCACCGCTGGCTCCACCAGGATCTGCTGCGCGCACGGATGTGGTGCAGAAGATTCGTCTGCAGCGAGGAAGCTCTAGTCTGGACGCGATTGTGTCTCCTGGAGGAGAAACTGGCACCACAACAATTGCGCACTGTGAGTGAGTACGCCCCGATTCAGGCAGGGTTGCGTCCCTTTGCTTCAACCAAGGCCACTTCAATGTCATGTTTACGTTGGATGTAACGATCTGTGAAAGCGACATGTTGAATTCAACCTCATTCCATGTGTTTATCACCCAGACTTGAGACCTGGAGTGGGCCCTCCGGCGAGCCTTAAACAGTGTCAAACGCATTTTCGCACCGGAAGTCCCCGTTCTGGTACGTATGTTGGTGGCATGGATTCCATAGGCGTCAATTATCAAGTTCATTTCAACTTACGTGGAAGTCAGGTTTCCTCAAATACTCGGTTTAATCTCGCATGCCTTCACAGCCTGGGATCGAGCGACGAATTTGCTGCTAGGGCGTCACTCTGCGCTGCTCGTCGACCTGTTCTTGCTCTCGACACGAGGATGATGTCACCGCTGGCTCCACCAGGATCTGCTGCGCGCACGGATGTGGTGCAGAAGATTCGTCTGCAGCGAGGAAGCTCTAGTCTGGACGCGATTGTGTCTCCTGGGGGAGAAACTGGCACCACAACAATTGCGCACTGTGAGTGAGTACGCCCCGATTCAGGCAGGGTTGCGTCCCTTTGCTTCAACCAAGGCCATTTCAATGTCATGTTTACGTTGGATGTAACGATCTGTGAAAGCGACATGTTGAATTCAACCTCATTCCATGTGTTTATCACTCAGACTTGAGACCTGGAGTGGGCCCTCCGGCGAGCCTTAAACAGTGTCAAACGCATTTTCGCACCGGAAGTCCCCGTTCTGGTACGTATGTCGGTGGCATGGATTCCATGGGCGTCAATTATCAAGTTCACTTCAATTTACGTGGAAGTCAGGTTTCCTCAAATACTCGGTTTAATCTCGCATGCCTTCACAGCCTGGGATCGAGCGACGAATTTGCTGCTAGGGCGTCACTCTGCGCTGCTCGTCGACCTGTTCTTGCTCTCGACACGAGGATGATGTCACCGCTGGCTCCACCAGGATCTGCTGCGCGCACGGATGTGGTGCAGAAGATTCGTCTGCAGCGAGGAAGCTCTAGTCTGGACGCGATTGTGTCTCCTGGAGGAGAAACTGGCACCACAACAATTGCGCACTGTGAGTGAGTACGCCCCGATTCAGGCAGGGTTGCGTCCCTTTGCTTCAACCAAGGCCACTTCAATGTCATGTTTACGTTGGATGTAACGATCTGTGAAAGCGACATGTTGAATTCAACCTCATTCCATGTGTTTATCACTCAGACTTGAGACCTGGAGTGGGCCCTCCGGCGAGCCTTAAACAGTGTCAAACGCATTTTCGCACCGGAAGTCCCCGTTCTGGTACGTATGTCGGTGGCATGGATTCCATGGGCGTCAATTATCAAGTTCACTTCAATTTACGTGGAAGTCAGGTTTCCTCAAATACTCGGTTTAATCTCGCATGCCTTCACAGCCTGGGATCGAGCGACGAATTTGCTGCTAGGGCGTCACTCTGCGCTGCTCGTCGACCTGTTCTTGCTCTCGACACGAGGATGATGTCACCGCTGGCTCCACCAGGATCTGCTGCGCGCACGGATGTGGTGCAGAAGATTCGTCTGCAGCGAGGAAGCTCTAGTCTGGACGCGATTGTGTCTCCTGGAGGAGAAACTGGCACCACAACAATTGCGCACTGTGAGTGAGTACGCCCCGATTCAGGCAGGGTTGCGTCCCTTTGCTTCAACCAAGGCCACTTCAATGTCATGTTTACGTTGGATGTAACGATCTGTGAAAGCGACATGTTGAATTCAACCTCATTCCATGTGTTTATCACTCAGACTTGAGACCTGGAGTGGGCCCTCCGGCGAGCCTTAAACAGTGTCAAACGCATTTTCGCACCGGAAGTCCCCGTTCTGGTACGTATGTCGGTGGCATAGATTCCATGGGCGTCAATTATCAAGTTCACTTCAATTTACGTGGAAGTCAGGTTTCCTCAAATACTCGGTTTAATCTCGCATGCCTTCACAGCCTGGGATCGAGCGACGAATTTGCTGCTAGGGCGTCACTCTGCGCTGCTAGTCGACCTGTTCTTGCTCTCGACACGAGGATGATATCACCGCTGGCTCCACCAGGATCTGCTATGCGCATGGATGCGGTGCAGAAGATTCGTCGGCAGCGAGAAAGCTCTAAAGGTCCATCTCGCATAGCTAATCATTTAGAAAATGGTTTCTCTTTTGGCCGCATCGGATGGGCTACAGCTTCAACTTTGTCAGATCGATCCCCACCGCGCTCCGGGCCAGGGATCAAAAGCTCAGGACCCAAGATTATGTTTTTTGATTTCTGTGCTCGTCCGAAGCGCAACGCAGGGTCCTCTGGGCGCTCCGGTGCGATCTGGACGTGCGGTCGGGTCCGAATGCCGATTGACATCATATTGGCCGACATTCGCTATTGGCCGAACGGGGGTTACACGATGACCGATTAAACATCCAATCAGGAGTTGGAGCAGTGACTACCGTATCAATTCCACAATCCCGACGCGCATGGCGTCGACGTGACAGCCGGTCATACTCCCGTCGTTGGGATCACGGGCTGGGCCGCCCTGGTGCTCCTCACCGTCGCCTTCGCCACAGCGCGGCAGCGGCCCACTCTTCATCGTTTGAGGAATAACGACCACCTGTGAGCCTCCCTCGTATGGGATCGCAACAACCAACTGGCGGCAGCAAAACGTATCCGCGGCAAACTGTACCCTGACAATGCAGACGAGACAGGCAACGGCAGTGGACTCCAGGACACAGACGTCACATGTCCATGTCACTGAGGCCACTCCCGGCGCCCGCCGCACTGTCTTCGTCCCCCCCCTGTCCACTCCCCTCTTCCTCGTCAGAGCCCTCTTTAGCGCGCAGCTTGCGGGGGCAGAGGGGTTAGGGGGGGGGGAAGTCGTAGCGTACAGTTCGCGGTGCAACCTCCGTGCAAGAGCGCCAGTCGACGATGGATGAAGCGCAGAGGCGTGTCTGCAGACACGACAGCGCTTCACAACAATTCTCAGTCCACAATTTTCTTTCGTGTCATTGTACTTTTAGGTAGCCCCCGTAGCCGATTTTCTGTCGGATCTGGCGGAGAAGAACAACAAGCCGTGTGTTATTCTCTGTCTCTACAGAGAAGCAAGGTAACGTGACACGATAAAATAACCTACTCTGCCGTGACCCCTAGGCGACTAACGCACGGCGAGCCGTACAAGTGCAACTAAAAAGTCGGAAAAACGGGCGAGTGGCTGATATATGCGACTGGTATGCGCGGCGGTCCTGCCTACGAACGGAGTGTTTTATTTTGGGGCGTACGGGACCATGACCAAAAAGACAGATAAATTGTGCTAAATGATGCCTATGAGCACTGTATTCGAGGAAAAAAGTAACCTGGCGGCTCCTGTGATGCACTGTGTCTTGCGGGGAGTATGAAGTTGGGTCTTCTCCTGTGACTAGCTACGTGGAATGGACCTTTAATCTGGACGCGATTGTGTCTTCTGGAGGAAAAACTGGCACCAAAACAAATGCCCGCCGTGAGTGTGCCCTCGCCATTCTCATCGTTCTCGTCGTCTGCTTTCTCCTCCCCGGCCGTCACGCCAGCCGTCCTCGCTCCTTCCCGCCGCCCCCGCGCCACAACCCCTGCCTCCGCCTCCGCCTCCGCCGCAGCCGCCGTCGCCGCCGCCCCTCACGGCGAGCGGCGTGCGTCGGCCGCCGCGGCCCGCGCTGGAGGCCCAGCCGCGCCGCAGCGGCGGCCGCGGCCGGCCACCGCAGCCGCCTCAGCGACGCCGGTGCCAGCACCGTCGCCGCGCCGGCCCCGCTCCAGGGATCGTTTGACGTGCTACTCTCCCCGCTTGGCGACGATGGGGGCTGCGGTGCCCCGGCGGTGCCCCGGTGGTGCCACCGCCGGCAGGGGAGCGCAGCGCGCTCTCCACGATCGCCTGTCGACTGGCCTGCGGCAGGAGGAGCGTGGGAACGCATTGTGACTTCAACCACCCCCGCCGCGAGGCAGAGGTCGTGCCGGCATCGATAGTCGCGGCTTGCCACTGTAGTTCACACTGCGCCTGTGGCGGCAGCTGCAGAGGCGGCGGCCAGGCCGGCACAAGAGGGGATGCATGACGGGCGCGGGGGACATCTTCAGCGTGCAGGGCACCCGCGGCAGATGGAGGCGGCTTTGCACGCAACATCGCCCCCCCCTTCCCGCCGTTTCATTGCCAATCGTGGCAGCCGTCACGACAGGCGCGAGGGGCGGTCGCGCCACTGCCACCATTCGTGGCACGAGCGCGCCCTGTTTTCTTCGCCTGCAGCTGCTTTCCCCGTGGAGAGAGAGGGGGGGTGGGGTGGAACGAAAGTTTCCCCATCGCAGCCGTCACGACCGCGCACACAGGGGAGAAGGCGCCACTCTGCGGTCACCGAGGCGTTCCTCGCGGCCGCCAATGGGAGAAGGTGACAGCGCAACCGGCCGGCCCAGCGTCAACACGATCCTGCTGCCGCTCCCCTCCTAAATGCAAGAGCCGCGGTCACGGCAGTCAGGACGAGGGGGAAGGAGGGGGGCGTGAAACACCCCAACTTCAAGGGAGGCAGCGCTTGAGCACAAAGGCCACCCGCATGCGAAACAGCCTGCGCGCGTGCGCAGCTCGTAGCTTCTTCCTGGCCATCCAGATGGGAGACGGATGCCCCCTCCGCAAGGGCATCCGTACGCGCGCGCCCTCTCGAACCAGCTGCTCACTCGTCAAGCGCACTTCCTCCCAGAACCGCTTCGAATGTTCATCGGGAACCACGTCAGTCGGATCTGTTGACGGCGCAAGCATCGCGATGTCAAGCGGCGTCAGACGGTCCACGTTGCGAGCCGACGGCAGGGCGCCGAGACGGATCAGCAACGCCACGGCTTCGTGCTTGCGACTCACGGCAGCCATGTGGAGCGCCGTGGTCCCGCGACGGTCCTTGGCATTCAAATTGGCACCGTGGTCCTCCAGCAGCTGAATCATGTCCAAGTGTCCAAACTCGCTGGCCAAATGTAGAGGCGTCTGTCCACGACCGTTGACCGCGTGCACGAGGTTGTGTCCAAGCAACGCCCTAGCCACAGCAGTGCAGCCGTTGGCAGCCGCCAAATGGAGCGGCGAATTACCAGCGTTGCACTTCGCCCACGAACTGAGCAGCGCACTGCTACGACCCCCACGCCCGCTGGACGTTTCGGCAGCATCGGACTCTTCGAAAGCGAGCGACCCGACCTCGCCGATTGCCGACGGAAAAGGCAGCCGACGAACAACGTCGACCTTGTCGTACAACGAAGCCGCATGATGTAGACGATGGCCGAGACAATTTCGCTCCCGCCCGTGTCGATCAGCCAAAAGCAGCTCCAGTGCGTCTACATGCCCACCCAGACAAGCACAAAAAGCCGGTGTTGCGCCAGTCACGGTGGTGGCTGCAGCATCCGCCCCTTCTTTCAACAGCAGTCGAACAGTCTCCGTCTGCCCTGAGAAGGCAGCACAGTGCAACGCTGTCCAGCCATTCTTGCCCTGGACGCGTACGTCCATGCCCTCACCAAGCAGAGCACGAACGGAGCCCTGGTGCCCCGCATACGTAGCCCAATGCAATGGCGTCCAGCCAACCTTGTCTACCGCCGCCGATTGCGCCGGAATCCGCGCCAACAGGCGCAAAACAGCGTGCTCGTCTCGTAAGACCCGACAGGCAGTCGCCGTGACCGCCTCTTCCGACGCCGCTGTGCAATGCTCCCCCAACAGTCTTACTGCCTTCTCGTGGCCGCGGATAGCAGCCATGTGCATCGGGGTCGCCCCATGCCCGTCCACGGCGGCAACGTTCGCCCCATTTGCGACCAACTCCTTGATGACAGACACATGGCCTCTCCAAGCGGCCACGTGCAACGGCGTCCCATCGTGCGTGTCCACCGCCGCCAAGTCCGCCCCGCTATCTATCAACACCTTCACGACAGCTGCATGACCGCGGCGAGCGGCCACGTGCAATAGTGTCGTGCCGTACTCGTCCGATGCCCCAACGTTCGCCCCTCTAGCGATCAGCACCTCCACGACGGCCGCATGACCGCTGCGAGCAGCCACGTGCAAAGGCGTCAAGTCGTCCAGGTCCAACGCCGCGATATCCGCCCCATTTGCGATCAGCACCTCTACGACGGCCGCATGGCCGCCGCTGGCGGCCGCGTGCAAAGGCGACCCACCGCGCCTGTCGGCCGCCGCCAAATCCGCCGCGCTAGCAATCAACACATCCACGACGGCGGCATGGCCGTTGCTGGCGGCCATGTGCAACGGAGTCAGACCGCGCCATCCCGCCGCCGCAGAGTCAGCACCCTTGGCGATCAACACTTCCACGACAGCCGCATGACCACTGCAAGCGGCCATGTGCAACGGCGTCGTGCCGTACTCGTCCGATGCCCCAACGTGCGCCCCTCTATCGATCAGCGCCTCCACGACGGCCGCATGGCCGCCGCTGGCGGCTGTGTGCAACGGCGTTTCACCGTGCGTGTCCGCCGCCGCCAAGTCCGCCGCGCTAGCAATCAACACATCCACGACGGCGGCATGGCCGTTGCTGGCAGCTATGTGCAACGGAGTCAGACCGCGCCATCCCGCCGCCGCAGAGTCAGCACCCTTGGCGATCAACACCTTCACGACAGCTGCATCACCGCAACGAGCGGCCATGTGCAACGGCGTCATGCCGTACTTATCCGCCGCCCCAACGTCCGCCCCTCTGTCGATCAGCGCCTCCACGACGGCCACATGGCCGCTGCTGGCCGCTGTGTGCAACGGTGTATCACCGTGCAGGTCCACCGCCGCAAAGGCCGCCCCGCTATCGATCAGCACCCCCACGACGGCCGCATGGCCGTTGCTGGCGGCCATGTGCAACGGAGTCTGACTGCGCCTTCCCCCTGCAGATACAGGACCCGTGGACCTTAACATCTTCTCGAGGGTCACATGGGCGTTGCTGGCGGCCGCCGTGGGCGACGGCGTCGTGCCGTACTCGTCCTTCGCCTCATCGTCCGCCCCTCTAACGATCAGCTCCTGCAAGAAGGCCGCATAATGGTTGCTGGCGCCCGCCGTGTGCAACGGCTTCGTGCCGTTCTCGTCCGCCGCCACCAAGGCCGCCCCGCCATCTACTAGCACCTGCTGGACATCCGCATTGCCGATGCTGGCGGCCGTGCGCAACGGCGTCTCACCGTGTGTGTCCGCCGCCGCCAAGTCCGCCGAGCTAGCGATCAGCACCTCCACGACGGCGGCATGGCCGTTGCTGGCGGCCATGTGCAACGGAGTCAGACCGCGCCATCCCGCCGCCGCAGAGTCAGAACCCTTGGCGATCAACACTTCCACGACAGCCGCATGACCACTGCGAGCGGCCATGTGCAACGGCGTCATGCCGTACTTATCCGCCGCCCCAACGTCCGCCCCTCTGTCGATCAGCGCCTCCACGACGGCCGCATGGCCTTTGCTGGCGGCCATGTGCAACGGAGTCAGACCGCGCCATCCCGCCGACGCACAGTCAGCACCATTAGCAATCAACACCTTCACGACAGCCGCGTGACCGCAACGAGCGGCCATGTGCAGCGAAGTAATGCCGAACTTATCCGCCGCCCCAACGTCCGCCCCTCTGTCGATCAGCGCCTCCACGACGGCTGCATGACCGCAACGAGCGGCCATGTGCAACGGCGTCATGCCGTACTTATCCACCGCCCCAACGTCCGCCCCTCTGTCGATCAGCGCCTCCACGACGGCTGCATGACCGCAACGAGCGGCCATGTGCAACGGCGTCATGCCGTACTTATCCACCGCCCCAACGTCCGCCCCTCTGTCGATCAGCGCCTCCACGACGGCTGCATGACCGCGACGAGCGGCCATGTGCAACGGCGTCATGCCGTACTTATCCGCCGCCCCAACGTCCGCCCCTCTGTCGATCAGCGCCTCCACGACGGCCGCATGGCCGATGCTGGCAGCCATGTACAACGTCGTCATGCCGTCCACGTCAAACGCCGCCACGTCCGCCCCGCTATCTATCAACACCTTCACGACAGCTGCATGACCGCGTCGAGCGGCCACGTGCAATAGTGTTGTGCCGTACTCGTCCGATGCCCCAACGTTCGCCCCTCTAGCGATCAGCACCTCCACGACGGCCGCATGACCGCTGCGAGCAGCCACGTGCAAAGGCGTCAAGCCGTCCAGGTCCAACGCCGCGATATCCGCCCCATTTTCGATCAACACCTCTACGACGGCCGCATGGCCGCCGCTGGCGGCCGCGTGCAAAGGCGACCCACCGCGCCTGTCGGCCGCCGCCAAATCCGCCGCGCTAGCAATCAACACATCCACGACGGCGGCATGGCCGTTGCTGGCGGCCATGTGCAACGGAGTCAGACCGCGCCATCCCGCCGCCGCAGAGTCAGCACCCTTGGCGATCAACACTTCCACGACAGCCGCATGACCACTGCGAGCGGCCATGTGCAACGGCGTCGTGCCGTACTCGTCCGATGCCCCAACGTGCGCCCCTCTATCGATCAGCGCCTCCACGACGGCCGCATGGCCGCCGCTGGCGGCTGTGTGCAACGGCGTTTCACCGTGCGTGTCCGCCGCCGCCAAGTCCGCCGCGCTAGCGATCAGCACCTCCACGACGGCGGCATGGCCGTTGCTGGCAGCTATGTGCAACGGAGTCAGACCGCGCCATCCCGCCGCCGCAGAGTCAGCACCCTTGGCGATCAACACCTTCACGACAGCTGCATCACCGCAACGAGCGGCCATGTGCAACGGCGTCATGCCGTACTTATCCGCCGCCCCAACGTCCGCCCCTCTGTCGATCAGCGCCTCCACGACGGCCACATGGCCGCTGCTGGCCGCTGTGTGCAACGGTGTATCACCGTGCAGGTCCACCGCCGCAAAGGCCGCCCCGCTATCGATCAGCACCCCCACGACGGCCGCATGGCCGTTCCTCGCGGCCGTGTGCAGTGGCGTCACGCCAGACCCGTCTGGTTCCGCCATGGACGCCTCCTTGGCGACGGACAGCTCCAAGGCAGTGCTTTTTCTGCTGCCAGTGCACACCAACAACGGCGCTACACCATTCGCGTCTACCGTCGCCACAGCCAGTCCAGGGTGTCACTCTGCCGTCCCTTCGAGAAAGCGCTGTGGACCACTGTCTTGTGCGGGCTTTGATTTGCAGCTTTGAAGGGCTCGCGCTGGCGTGGAGATCTCGTAGAGCAACTCGTGCGAGCTTACGAACAGGTGGCCAGGAGCTACCTGCAGGTGATGGAACTCGTGGTTCACACCAAAGAAAACAGCAGCCAAGAGGAATCGGTGATGCTCTCGATACGTAGGGTATCGTATAGAGATGCCAACCGCTGGGGGTAGTTTCAACAACGTGGCCGATGGGAGGCACGCCGCACACCGGTCGACCTCGACCTCCAGAGTCCCGGTAAATATCCCACATCATGTCTCAGCCATGGCTCTTTATCGTTAGTTCGAGGGTACTTTCGCGCACGCGCGTTCAGTCCGAGCCACGTCGCAGATCGACGAGGTGCATCAGGGACCGCGTCGATCGAGCGCGTCGAGTTAAACGCCTTGTGGCATTACAAAGGGCCCTGATGCCGCCGCGCGCAGTGTTCGCCACCCTGCTGTGTGCATGCGCATCCCCCTCGTTCCTTTCCACTGCTGATGTGCGGCCAGTACCGCCGCCCAGCGCGGTCCTGTGGCTTCCATATTGGACGTGGGCTGCCCTCGTCGGTCAAGCTTCCGGTTTTCTCGCTTTCGCGTTGCCGCCGCGCCTCTCTGCGCCTCATCATGGGGTGCACCGCGTTCTTGGACGAGGTTGATTCGGTTACGGGCGGTGTCAACGTGACCGCCGCGGTGTTCAACCTGAAGCTGCAGAGCGAGCGATCATTCTTTGGCTCTGGCGTCTTTGAGACAACTGCCGTGGTCGTAGCCGTTTTTGTTGCAGCCTACGTGGTTGTCCCTGACCCGACGGGCACCCAGCACGCCCAAGATCTATCAGAGTACTCGGTGTATGCGCAGTGGCGTTGGGCGATGCTGATTCTTATTGCTGATTTGGGGTTCACATTGGCGGTGATTGTACACCAGCTCATCGAATGTTGGCGCGGGAGTGACGTGTTGTGGCTGGTGTTGCTGATGTTTGCACCGTGGGCTCCCGTGGCACGTCAGGTGTTTCTGACTTTCGCAGCGTGGTCACGTGTTCGTACCATGATGCGCGCGCGCATGGTTTCAAATACTTTAACGGCCGTGCTGCGTGAGGGCTTCTACCTAGGCTACCCAGGCCTCTCCATGGGGACGGTGGGGGTGCATTTCTTCCACATGAAAGCGCTACCGGTCCCTAGCGTGCCCTCCAACCTTCTGCAAGACCAGAGGGGCAGAACTGGTACCAGCCAGGACATCATTCCCCAGATCGAAAAGGCATTGGCGCGTAGCAGCGGACTGCCGCTGACGAAGTCGGCCCTGCGCCGAGGGCCGCAGATAGCCGACACTTCTGGTGTACGATTTTGGTTCTTCAAGCATTTGTCTCGCATGGACCTGCTGGCGCTGAGGTGGTCCCTGAAGCCTATTGTGCCGCTTGAGGACCCTTTTAGTCACCGGTGGACGGAGCAGGGAGAGGAAGAACCCTCAAGGTGGACGCGTTTGTTAATGTGGCCCAACCCCCAAACTTGCGCCAAGGATGTGAGAGATCCATCTCCCGTCTGGCGACCTCTTCCGATCAAGCGCGTTCGCATTCTGGACGTGATTGACGTCCTGCAGCCCGGCGGTACAGTGTCAGAGCAGCGCCTACTCGTGTTGCAGACCCACTCGGTGTGCCGCCGGTGCGTCATGGCGGTCCGCGCGACGGTCGAGACCTTCCTGGAGTCGAACAGGCGCCAGCATTCTGGCGCGCGCGTTGCAACATGGTTTAAGGCTGTGGACGAGGTCAAGTGGTACGGCGGCGTGACACCCTGCCTGGAAATGATGTGGGAATGCTGCTTTGCGGATAATTCCGGCCTGCGGGTGGAAGGAGACAGCCGCACCGAGGACAGCCCCTGCCGGCAGCCCGTGAGCAGCACCGACATGACTAGCTGGTTCCTCCTCTTCCTTTTTCTGGTCACGCGCTCGCTCCTTGACTATGCCCACTCCTTGTCCAGAGTGAACAACACTGTGCGCAGCCACCTGAAACCGACACCTTTTTGGAACCTGTTCTGGGACTCAATGCGGTCGAAGCTCTCGCGCGCCTCGCCCATGGGCTCCATGTCCAAGGTCCTCTCCGACAGAACTGTGGAGCAGCTTATGGAAGACGCCCTCGCCGACACTGTCGACAAGCACGTCGGCAACGTGGTCAAGGAGCTGTGCGAGACCTTCATCGACCCGAGCGACTACCCGCCGAGCAAGAGCGATTGTATAGGGCTGGCTCGCCTCTGCGACGTCGACTCTTGCATCCTGCACCAGCCCAAGTCTCTGATAACGTTTACAATGACATCCCGCCCGCCGCAGCGCCGCCCAGCGCCGCACAGGCCGCCGCTTCCTCAGTAGAGATTGTCCCTGTCCAAAATTCTCTTGTGTGGTTTGACCGCCGTTGTGCAAAACTCTGCCTTGCCTCGCTTCAGTATTATGTCATGGTATTCTTCGCCTCGTTTACTCTTTCTTTGTCGGTCACGCTCACGCAGCTAGCGCGAGCGCTTCCTTCACGCACTTCCCCCCAACGTTCAAGCGCGCCCCTGCCTCCGCTCTAAACCGGCTCGGCGTCGCTTCTCTGATGAGAGCATTCTCGGGTGTCCACCGCCCACCCCATTCCCGTCATCGGCACTGGTGCGCTATGTGGGCAACTATTCTTGATTGCCCGTCTTCTTTTTTTCCTCGCTTGACCCTTCCATGTGGACCACACTGTGCGCACTCGCGCCCCTGTCTCGTCCAAACGTGGCAACACCAGTTCACCCAGGCAATGTGCTCCTCGAAGGTGGCGGCCGCCGCGGGTTTCACCGCCGACGTCGGCGGCTCAGAGACGCCGACACCGCCACCTGTACCGACGATGCTGTTCACGTACCCCGCCCCCCACCATCCCCCCCCAACCTCGAACTGCCAGTCGCCACCCTCACCTCCGTGGCCGCCACCGGCACCGCCCACCGGCGGACGGCGCCGTCGTGGCCGCCTGGAAAGAGCGTCCCACCCCCCGTCCACCGCCGCCCGGGCCAGCGACGTGCCCCCGACGGTTGTACCGCCTCGGCCGCGCAGAGGGTGCAGATGAGCCGGAGCTTCCGCGGGCGCCCGCCGCCGCCGCCGCCGCCGCCACCGTCGCTGCCCGCGGCAGCACTAAAACTGTATCCGCTGCGGTACGACCTATGTATATACGAGGGCGACTGAACGCAACAAAACAAGCGAAAAAGCGCTTGCATAGAGGCACGTGCATCGAATCGCAGATCTGAGCTTCGAATCGCATGCGAGATTACCGCCTGTACCCCCCCCCCGTCTTGTCCTGTGACGCCACTGCCCGGCACACAGTGCACCCCTCGCCACGAGCGGCACACGATTGTGCTCCCCGCAGCTTGGGCTCCATGCCCATGTGTTTTTCGTGGAAAAAGATTGAAAATCGGCCACCTGCTGCCGTCATCCGTACAATACCAAAGCATGCCCACCCGTTAGTCACTCACCCCATGATGCCAACACCACCAGGCACCGAAGAGCAACACCACGCACCAAAGTGGCTTCCTCTACCCGTCCTGCTTCTAGTACGCCAAAAAATGCGGTGTGTACCTTTGCATGTTGGCCAGGATAGGGCTTGGTCAAAAACGAAAGCAGGAGAAAACAGCTGTCTTTGAGCCCCTCCTCCCATCGCCAAGAGAAGTATAGCAACCGGGCACCACCGTGGCCCTAACTATACATCTGAGTCCCTGTGAGCTTGCTGGCACATGAAAATCCCACTGCCGGTACTCAAACATGCTCCAAGGAACAGCTGTTTGCACACACTCAGACCCTCCGTTCCCAGCGTATGGTTGCAGAAAAGAAGCGGATTTGTACAGAAAGGAACCACTCTGGCTAGCTCAGCGTCTCGCTGGAAGTCCTGAAGAATAAAATTTGGGTTGCAAAGGTTCATGTGTGGTGCAATTCATTGTCCCACAGCGCGTGCTGTTCTGTTTGTTTCATCGTGGGGCGTTGCAAGTAGCTCTTCATCTGGTCCTTGGCGTCACTGTTGCCGGTGAGAGGGCTGTTACTGGGTGCAAGTCTCGCTTCTTGTTGTTTTTTGGCAGTACGCAGGTGAGACACAGTTTAGCAGTGTCCCAGCAGCCAGCGCGTTCTACTGTATGTTCCTTCCCGGAGCTCTGTAGTGCACAGCGCTACTGGTCGACACGATTCCACTTCCTGGCGGGTGGAAGGGGGCATAGAGTTCTTTTGTACGCTAGCAAGCGTGTGTGAGCACAAAAAACGGCTCCTAAGTGCACGAGGAGCACATGTCTACTCGTATTGCTTCTCGGAAACGCGATACAATGTAACTTGGACGATCCGAACATTGAAGCAGAGTACTCCATGACACCACACCTCTTCTTTTAGACGCACATACTCGCAGGGACATCCAGCGAGACGCTGAGCTAGCCAGAGTGGTTCCTTTCTGTACAAATCCGCTTCTTTTCTGCAACCATACGCTGGGAACGGAGGGTCTGAGTGTGTGCAAACAGCTGTTCCTTGGAGCATGTTTGAGTACCGGCAGTGGGATTTTCATGTGCCAGCAAGCTCACAGGGACTCAGATGTATAGTTAGGGCCACGGTGGTGCCCGGTTGCTATACTTCTCTTGGCGATGGGAGGAGGGGCTCAAAGACAGCTGTTTTCTCCTGCTTTCGTTTTTGACCAAGCCCTATCCTGGCCAACATGCAAAGGTACACACCGCATTTTTTGGCGTACTAGAAGCAGGACGGGTAGAGGAAGCCACTTTGGTGCGTGGTGTTGCTCTTCGGTGCCTGGTGGTGTTGGCATCATGGGGTGAGTGACTAACGGGTGGGCATGCTTTGGTATTGTACGGATGACGGCAGCAGGTGGCCGATTTTCAATCTTTTCCACAAAAAACACATGGGCATGGAGCCCAAGCTGCGGGGAGCACAATCGTGTGCCGCTCGTGGCGAGGGGCGCACTGTGTGCTGGGCAGTGGCGTCACAGGACAAGACGGGGGGGGGGTACAGGCGGTAATCTCGCATGCGATTCGAAGCTCAGATCTGCGATTCGATGCACGTGCCTCATAGGCTCGTGCAAGGGGGTCCGCAAATCACTGTGGCCCGATTTCACAGTCCACAACGAAACCCTTGCTACTCCAGGCACTCAAGGGTCGCGTGTGCCGTATGACTCAGTTTTATTGACCAAGGAGTCAGAGGCTGGACATCCCGGCCATAACGGGGCTCGGCAAGTCGCAGCCCCTGTTGGTCGGGGCGACGGGGAAGATGTATCCCCGCCGCCAAGGGTGAAAAACGTGCATAGTGCTTGAGTGCACGTATGCGGGGCTGCAAGCCGGGTCCGTGGGAGGGCGCGAGGGTGAAGGAACGTGCCGGCCGTCGGCGGCCGGCGCACCCCTCGCCTGCCGGTGGACATATTATATCTCCCCGGCGGCCAACTCGGGCCCACCACTGACGGTCCGGCCCGTCACAATTGAGGCCCTTTCGCAGTTCCGCTTCGTATAAACCTAACGCCGTTATAACGCCCTCTGGGCTGCGAAAGGACGCACGCATGGTCGTTACAGTGGACAGCATCAATTACGTAGTTATCTGAAACATTGCTGACAGTTCGCCTGCACAATACTACCAAAAAAAGGGGTTTGGCGTGTCCTGTGCTGTGTGGTGTGCGTGGCGGTGCTCGACCACCCGGGCGCCCCCGGTGTGACGCGCAGCTGCTCCCTTGTGCTTGATGTGCACATTACCATCATGGACCCCCCATCCTTCCTTCACTTTGGTCACTTTGCTGCCTCTGTAGCAGGCGCGGTCTACTGCCAGAGAGGTGTCCTGTCTACACCGTTGCACCCCAACCCCCGGGTGTCTTTTGACGACGTAGAGGCAACGTATGGCCAGCAGTTTGCTCGTGCTATGCGCATGCCGGCACCCGCCTTCCATGAGCTCACCAAAGTCCTGAAGCCCCGCCTCCCCCGTCGCGGTATTCCCCCTGAGGTGCGCACCGCCACTGCCCTTCGATACTTAGGCGGTGGGAGCTACATCGACATCGGCGCGGCCCTCGGCGTTCACCCGTGTACGGTCTATCGTGCTCTGTGGGACGTAGTAGATGCAGTAAATGCTACGCCCTCTCTAGACCTGGACTTCCAACTGGACAACCCCGCCCGTAGGCTGGCGTACGCATCTGGCTTCCAAAGCCGTCGCAACTCGCCGTTTGACAACGTGTGCGGCGCCCTCGACGGAATTGCGGTGGAGCAAGAGCAACCTTTGGCTACCGACGTGCCCTGTGTCGCCGACTACTACTCGAGGAAAGGATTCTACGCCTTCAATGTCCAAGCCATATGTGACTCCGACTACAAGTTTCGTTGGATGGCGTGCACCAGTCCGGGGGCAACGCATGACTCAACCGCATTTACAACAACCTCGCTCGGTCGGGCGCTGCTGGACCGGGGCAGTCAATTGACACGGGCAATGACTCGAGACGGGATCTGCATCGCGGCTGACGAGGCGTATGCAGCCAGTGAGGTCTTGGCGGTCCCGTGGCCAGGTGGCGGCAGAGGCGACCGATGGAAAGATGCCTACAACTTTTACCTGTCATCCCTGCGCATACACATAGAGCAGGCTTTCGGGATGCTGCTCTGGAGATGGGGGGTGTTTTGGCGCCCTCTTCGGGTCCCTTTTGGCAAGCGCCCCTGCCTCATTCGTGCTTGTTTTCGACTGCACAACTTTTGTCGATCGCAGTCCGGCACATCGTCAGCGCTCGTCGCTCCGTATGGTAACGATCGTGCTGGCGGTACTGTGTCATTCGCGAGGAACGATGATGTGAACGCTGGCCAGCGTGGCCGGCGCCGTGACTGTGAGCGCTCTGACCTGAGGGTCAAAATGACGCGTGTGGTGCAGGACCGCGGACTTTTGCGTCCTGGCGTGTCACCAATGTTTTGAGAATGGAGGGAGTAGGTTTGCGCTTCTTTTTTGCTTTAACCTCGATAGCGTTTGCGCTTCACTTCAACGTTGCGTTTGGGAGGTGTACCATACATGTTTCATTCATTCAGACGTGACGCGTCCAAGAAGGAAGCAGACATCAAAAAGAATCAAAGCTGTTCACGCAGTATCCGACTAGGTATGCACAAGGGACCCCCACGCAGACCTCACTCAAAGCTCTCATCACCGCCCTCCTCATCATCTACAGATATACCCTCACGAGCACTCACACTCACGCGCCAGGGCGCACCACTGGTCCCGCACTCACCGTCAACTGCTAGCCCCCCCCGCTCCGCTATCTCAGGCTGCTGGCCCTCCCGCAGCCCGCTCGTCTTGTCTCCAGTACTCACCGCGCGAGTCGTTGCGCGAGGAGAAAGAGCGTCCTCCAGTTGCTTCTCAACAATTGCAATGAGAGCGGGGGCCGCCTGACATTCGCGTAGATTCTTCAGGGTCGCAGAGAGCGACACCATCTCAGCGCAGCGCGTGTGCTTAGCTGCCGACGCGGCCATGCTCGCAGAGCTCTCCACCAATGATTGGAACGCCAGCTCCGCGGCGTCGCGCTTGCGCTTGCCCCTGTTGGTACTCATCGCCCGCGTACCTGTCACATTCTCGAGGGCGTCATCGCCCTCAACTCCGACAGGGCCCACCTCTGGATTCGCAAGCTCCAGCACCAGATTGTGGTCGCGAAAAAGAGCGAAGAGGTAGTCCAGCAACGTGTCTCCATCTGAAAAACTACCCCAGCGCGCGGGGTCATTCTGGCCTGAAGCGCAATACCGCTTGTACGTACGCCAAAATGAGGCACAGATCTGCACCACAGAGAGAAAAGGCAAACAAAAGAAGGCTTCGTCAGATTCAATGTTGGTACCGACCGAATCAGTCGTGTGCCTGCAAGGGCAGAGACGCTCGCATGCACTCAGAAAACAGTGGAAGTAATGAAAAGAGGCGTAGGAAGCGCCACGTGCAACAGTCAAAGATATGAAAAGAAGCGCAGGAAGCGCCACGTACAAGACAGTGGAAGATATGAAAAGAAGCGTAGGAAGCGCAACGTACCTCAGACCACTTGGCTTTCAGGAAAAGTCCAGTGCGTACGTGCGGGTGAACGTTCGGCTCCAGTTCACAATCAACGCACTCGGTAGGTACCGTGAATTGGTCCGCGCTGTTAAACATCTCCGCCACGACGACAACCCAGACCCGGTCTCGACTGACACGAGCGTCCTGCTGGCGACGGGACATGGGGCCTCGAGAGACCACCACGCCCGCCGCCACCTCCCCAGAGCACAGCACGTGCGCCAGCCGCACCTTCTCATGCTTTGAGAAAGGCGGGGCACGCCCGCTTGCTCCCCCCCCAGCAGCGGCGGCGGAACGGGCAGCGGGAGGCGCTGGTTCCGCAGGTGCCGGCGACGACGCCGGCGGAACCAGGACAGTGGTACCGACCGGGCCGCGCTGCGCCGTAGGAGCTGCCGTCGGCCAACCAGCAGCATCCGCCTGGGTGTGCCCACCCACCCGAGCAGGGCCGCCCGCATTCGGTTGCCCGCAGCTGGCACAATGGTGGACCCAGAGGCGGACGGGCGATCTGGGACCTCCACACGGTTGTTAGGGGTCGCGGGCGATCCATCGGCTTCCGTTTCTGTAGAGCACGAGACCCCGTTCACGCGACACCGTTCCAGCAGCGCGCTTTTGTTGCCGTAAATGGGCAACCCACGACGCTTCAGCTCCTGCTGCATCCTCTTCACGGTCACGCGAGACGCCATCTCTTGTCGGCCGGCAGCACGAATCAACGGGTGAAGCGGGGTGTGGCGAGTGGCACAGAGTGCGATCTGGTGGGGTTGCAAGGTCCGTGGCCTCGGCGTTGTAGCTCTCGAGAGGATCGTGACTCCCCGTCCTCACCACACGCCGCCCATCGACGTGCGTAATTACTACAGAGATTGATGAAACATACACGAGAAAACTCGGGAATGCGCATGGCGTTATAACGTTATGACATACGCGAGCCGGCCGCGTATGTCATAACGTTATAACGCCCGTATAACGCGTTCGACCAATCAGAGCGACGTTATGTTTATACGAAGCGGAACTGCGAAAGGGCCTCAGGGAAACTCCTCAAGCTGCCAGAACGTAACCCCTACAACAACACAACTAAAGACACAGTCACCCTTTCAGGGGCACTGCGCTGAGTGCAAGGCAACCAGGGGGAAGCGGGCCCGCCCGGACGCACCACCTCCGTGGCCCCCCGCCACCTGCCGCCACGGCCGCCGCCGCGGCCGCCCCTACCATTGACGACGGTGGTGCCGCCGCCGCCGCCGGCCCCGACCCTTCGAGGCTCGCGGGGGGGCGCTCTGCGGCAATACGACAACGAGATGCAGCTGGGTCGGCGGGCCGCACCGCCACGGCAGCCGCCGACACTGTGGAAAAAAGAGCTCACCATACCGTACACAGCGACAGGGGGGGAGAGCGCGCCTAAAGTTAGGCCCTCCCCACAATGCCAGCCGACATCACCTCGTGCTTGCTCACCACCCCCGGCCCCTTCTCCCACCCCCCAACCCCCCGCGTCGCCTTCACTGCATGCACTGCATGTGTGGGGGAAGCCCCCCCCCCCCCCCCTTCCACCACAAAGTAGGCGCGATTGGAGTACACCCACAGGGACCCCCCCCCATACTCGACAAGCAGCTCCCCCCCCGCCCCAAACAGCTCCGCCATCCGCGCCACGTCGGCGGGCCCGCCCGGGTAGAGGAACACCACCTTGGCCGCCGTCACCGGATCCACAAACGGCCGCAGCGCCTTGTACGCCAGGTGAAACAGCCGGGGCGCGCCCCACAGCACGGCCAGGCCGAGGCGTTCGGGGTAGTGGTGCTGGAGGATGGCCAGCGTGGTCCGCTGCGTTGCAAACGACGAAGCCACCCGCAACGAGTATCCCGTAAAGTCAATGAGCAGGGTCAGCTTCTCCACCCCCGGCCGCATCGCGGCAACGCCCCGCTCCAGCGAGGAGACCAGCTGCAGCAGGTTCCCGCGGGTGTCTTTGGAGTTTTGGGCCCCCGGCCGCATGTACAGCACCGGCCGACCGGCCGCGCAGGTGCCGTGCACAAACTGCTTGCCGGTCGCCGACTCGGCGTGGACCGTCCGGACGGTTGGGTCGGCGGCGGCGGGGAGGGGTGTTGCACCCGCATCGGCCGCCGCCGCGGGGGGCGCCGCCGACACGGCGGCCGCGGCGGCGGCCGTCGCAGCCATCAGCGGGTCGACGTCAAAGGATTGGCGCCAGGCATAGGTGTCGCGCAGCTGCGTCGCGGCACTGGCAACGTTGTAGTCACGTGCGCGGAGGTGCCGCCAGAGGCACCCATCGTCAAGCCAGGCGGTGGGGATGCCCACTACGCGGGGGAACTCGGCGTCCAGCTGGTCCCTCATCCATGCACAGATGCAGGCAACGCGGTGAGGTTGGGTGGGGCGGGATGGTATGGGGCGTGGCGGAGTAAGGTCGGAGAAGGGGGGTGCGGAAAGCATGAGCGCAGGCATCGAGGCCAAAAGGCAACACGCGTAGAGACAGGGGGCAGCAGGAGGGTCATAATGAGCGCCGGCGTGACACCGTCAGTCAGCCGCTGGAAAATATACGCTTTACTCCCGCCAACCAGCTACAGTATCAAGCGGGGGACCCTGGGCACCTTGACCGCTCCCCCTCCGGATGCTCCCAGCACCCGACGCCATCTCTGCGGCAGCCACCCACGCCAGCCACCGCGGCTGCACGGGGGGCCCCGGCCACTGCAGTTGCCACTGACGGGGCAAGCACAAGAAGAGAAAGAGAAAGGGCACCGCCGCTGGTACACGGAGAAGCGGAGGGGGGGGGGGAAGGGCAGGCGAGGCGCTGTCAACAACCTACCTGCTCACGGAGCGCCCCAAAGGCGTCCCGGTGCGCCGCATCCCGGGCGACGGGGGGACCGACGGACTCGTCGCCCGGCGCTCCCGGCGTCTCTGTAATGGCCGCGACCGGCCACCGGGCGAAGGGCGGCACCTACCAGCGGGGCAAGGGAGGGGGAAGGGAGCGGCTGGAGGCAGCGTCCGGGGGGGGGGGGGGGCGCGCAGGGGCAGAGACGGCGGCAGCCGCCAGCGGCGGCGCAACGGTGACGCGGTGGCAGGGACGACGGAGACCGTGGCAGTGGCGACGGAGACTGCGGAAAGGGTAGAGGTGGTGGTCGCCGGGGCAGTCGTGGCGGTGGCGGTGGGGGGGGTGGGCAGTGGGGGTGTGTGGGTCGGCGGCTGGTACAGCAGGATATGGCCGATTTCCAAAGAATGATCAGTTCCGTAAGGGGGTTCACAGCAGGATCTCCCAGAACAGTCACCAAGTGCGCACGCATACTGGGCCACAAGAATTCTCCGGCGGTGCCCGCGGCCTTGGCCGAACCACATCCAACACCGCAAATCCGTGTCGCATCCGTGTGATGCCTTGATGTGAGACCGGCCGAATAATCTCCCGTCTGCACAGACCGGCCCAGCCTTGCAGAGGACTGCTGTCAGGGGCTCACAGCATCGGTTCGAGGCCAGGTGCCGCGAAATGAGGCCGATTCTAGGGCGCTGATTGGCCAGTACAAAGTAGCCTGCAGTTGCACGGACGGGTTCGCAGCAGGTACGGGCTGTTGGGACGTGCTCACAGGAGGCCACCACAGAGTACTGTGCCAGTTAACTTCCCGTTGTGGGGGGGATCCGTCACTGGAGCACAGCCCTGGAAAGTCGATCCGAAAGGAGTCAGACGAGGAGCGCCGAATCGGATGAGACGTATGCGATACCTGCTGCCGCGATTTAGCGGCAGCCAATGGGAAGGGGGGAAACACCGGTACTTCGGTGGAATGCTGCTGTGACATGCTGTGAACCCCCTTATGAATCTCATCAATCTTCAGAAATCGGCAATACATAGCCATGCTGTGGGCGGTGGGCCCAATGGGGGCGGGGGCGATGGCCGTGGGCGCCTCCCCGCCTCTCGTGTGTGGCTGTGACGCAGCCGCCGTCGATGGGGGATGGCGGACTCCTGCTACTCCACGAAGATGCCGTGGGGGTCCACTTTTCGCCTCGTAGACGGTGACACCGTGACGCAGTCGGCAGCACCCCCACCACCCGCGGCGGCTCGGGTACCATGCACACACGAGTTTTTGTGGCGGACGACGATAGAAACCTCATTATTCTTGAGTCGGTCGAACGGCGATAGCGGGCTTTGAAGATTGTGCAAGTTCTAAAGTCACCCCAGAGTCGGCCTGTACGGGCCCTGAGAGGGCGGTTTCTAAAGTCATCGCAATGTTGAACATTTTTCTCTCCTCCATAAGTCCGCGGCATCAGGTTGGATCAGATCGATTCCAACGGCGACAGGGGCCGGGGCTTGAGCGCCGGTGTCCGCCACCGGCAGGAGTGGGGGCCTCGACGCGGCCGGCGGGGCGACAGCGGCGCTCGCGGACGCACAAAAAAATGTAGTAGGGGGTGGCGGCGGCCCCATGGGCGGTGACTCGCCCCCGTCCGCGGCAGTGACTCATTCCCGTCCGCGGAGTTGACTGTGGCTGGGAGCCTTCCGGCCGGCGCTGCTGCCAGTGACCCTGCCGCCACGCGCGCCGCCGCCGGTGTGGGCGGCGCGGACCAAGTGGAGGCTTGCGTCGACGCGGGGGCTGCGGCAGTGGTGGTCGCCGCCGCCGCGGTGGGGACAGGCGGCGGTCGTGGCGACGGTAGCGGCGGCGTCGTCGGTGGCTGTTCCGGCGACGACGGCCGTCGGCAGCGGTGGTCATGCTGTGGGGTGGGGGGGGGGGCTCCCGGCTTAGTGCGAAAGGCAAATGGTGATGGCGGTGAATGTGGTGGGGGAGCGTGGACACCCGACGGGACGAGGTATGGGGGCAGGCCCCAGGGACGGAAGGGGGGCGCGGCGACCACCAGAAACCTTCCCCTGGCCAAAATAGTATTTCAAAGCCGAAGCGATGATGATCTTTCAAACTATTCTTGCCATGCACGGTGAAATATGTGCATGCAGAATTCCTGGGAATCTATTGGCTGAAGGCCAAATGCCCTCGTGCGCTGTGAGCCGGTACGTAATACGTGCGGCTAGGAATCGTCGAGGGCGGTCGCTCCTGTCCATCACTTACTGAACGAACCTGGGACGGGTCGGATTCTATTGGTTGGAAGAATATTGGGGAAATTAGAGCTCGTGTGTGCCTGGCATCGGGGCCCCCGTCCCCGCGACCTCGTCATCCTTCTCTCCCTTGCATTCGTCCGCTCCCCCCCCACCTCACCCCCCTCTCCCGCTCCCGGCCTTCTGCCACGCCGCCACGGCCGCCATCCGCACGACGACCACCACCACCATCACCACCACCCCTACCACTCCCACCACCCCCACCGCCACCCCCCGCTGGCCGTCGTCACGCCCCAAGACCCCTGCTCCCCCCCCCGCCGGAGGATGCGGTCTGCAGCCTCGGCCGAGGCCGCGGCGGCCGCGGCGGCGACCGCGGCCGCCGACGCGTGCCGCGGCCGCTGCTGCTGCGACTGCCGCTGCCGTTGCCGCCGCTGTCGCCGCCATCAGTATGACCGCCGCCGCGGCAGCCGCGGCCGCCGCCCCCTCTCCTGCCCGACAAAGGACGGCAGCCGAAGCCGGCTGGCTGCTGGGTGCACCCGTTGCGCCCCTGACCGTGGTTCCCCCCCTGCCTGTTTTGGTCGCGACGGGCACCCCGTCGGCCGCCGCTGCCGCTGCCGCTGCCGCAGCTGCCGTCGCCACCAACACGTCACGGGCGGCGGCCGCCCCGCTCGTCGACCCGCACGCGGCCTCTCTGGCTGGGAGGGGGAGGTGGCCGGGCTTTGGGGGGGGGGCGCCCCCACCGTGGCTGACCGCCACTGCCGCCGCCACTGCCGCCAATGCCGCGTCGCCGGCCGTGTCGGTGCTGGGGTTTGCGGCCGCAGCGGCCGCCGCCCCCCCGGCCGCCGGCTGCGGGTGTGCGGTCGCGACCGTGGCGGGAGGGTGGGGGCGGCGGCGACGGGCGATGTGCGGGGAGCCCCCCCCCCCCCTCGCAGCCTTGGGGCACCACACCTTCGCCCCCCGCTGTCCGACACTCGGCCACTGGCCGCCACGCGCCGCCGCAACGGCCGTCCGTGCGAGCGGCCCGGCGGGTGGCGGCGGCGGCAACGACGACGTCAATGACCTGCTTGACGCAGCCTCCCGGCTGGCGTCCCGCCTCGCCGCGGGTACCGCCGCGTGGGCGCGCCGCCACCGGGCCACCCCCGAGGGCCGCGCCCTCCTCGCGACGGTGGCGGCCAGCACGGCGGTCTTTGCCGCCTGGCGCCTCGCGCCGTCGACCTTTATGGCGCGCCACTTTACGCTCACCCCCGCAGCGGTGACGGCGTTCCGGCGGCGGGGCCACACGCTGGTCACGTCCTTTTTTTCCCACGCGTCGGCGCCCCACTACGCGGCCAACATGTACATGCTCGTGTCGTTTGCGCCCGCCCTGACCGCCGTGCTGCCCCCCGGGGTGGACGCTGCGCCCGCCTTTGCGGCCGTCTACTTGGGCGGCGGCGTTGCGGGCGCGGCCGCCCGCCTCGCCGCGACCGCCGCGGCTGCCGCCGCAGCGGCGGCGTCGGCGTCGCCCCGCGGCGGGGGGGGGCGGCTGGCGCTGCCGCCAGCGTCATTGGGCGCGTCGGGCTCGGTGCTGGCGCTGGTGTACGCCGTCGCCGCAGCGGCGCCCGACACGCCCGTCGCGGTCCTCGGGGTGATGCCGTCGACGCTGGGGGAGGTGGCGCTGGGGGGGGCGCTGCTGAATGCGCTGGGCGCGTTGCGCGGGTGGGGGCGGGTCGACTGGGCGGCGCACGTGGGGGGGAGCGCCTGGGGCGCCGCCGCGGGCTGGTGGCTGTGCCGCGAGCGGGGGCGGCAGCGGGCGGCCGCCGCCGCTGCCCGGGAGCGGGGGGGGGGAGGGATGCTCCGCCGCGCGTCCCGGGGGGGGGGGGGGGGGGGGGGGGGGGGGGGGGGGGGGGGGTGAGCCGCGGGGACAAGGCAGCGACCGCCAGCCGCTCGACTATTTTGTCCCTTGCGGGCCATATCATCCGCGGGACGCGGTCATTTCTCATGACGGGGGCGGACCCCCACGAGTTGGCCACCTGTGTGGCTTTGACAGCACAGCCGCCCACCCACACGCCCGGCGTGCCAGCTCCTTGAGCCCCTCCCCGCGCCTTGCCCTCCCCCCCCCCCCCCCCGCCTGGGCTCAGGCCTTGCGCTTGCCCGCCGCGTCGTACTCGTAAAACCCCCGCCCGCTCTTGACGCCCAGCCACCCCGCGGCAACGTGGCGCACGAGCAGCGGGGCGGGCTTGTACGCCCCCCCCAGCCCCCCCTCGAGGACCCGCAGGATCGCCACGCACGTGTCGAGGCCGATAAAGTCGGCGAGCGCGAGCGGCCCCATGGGCACGCCCGTCCCCCCCACCATGACCGCGTCAATGGCGTTGCGGGAGGCGACGCCGGCGCCCAGCGCGGCGGCCGCCTCGTTGATGTAGGGCATGAGCAGGCGGTTGGCCACAAAGCCCGGCTCGTCCCGTACGGCCGCGACGGCCATGCCCATCGCGGCGGCAATGCCCCGGCCGGCGGCCACCGTGGCGGGGGAGGTCATCAGGCCGGGGATGAGCTCCACCACCCGCATGGACGGGACGGGGTGAAAGAAGTGGAGGCCCACCACCCGCTGCGGGTGGTGCACCGCCGCGGCGGCCAGGGCGGTGATGCTGAGGGAGCTGGTGTTGGACGCGAGCACCGTCGAGGGCGGCGCCGCCGCGTCGAGGCAGCCAAAGAGGTCCGCCTTGACACCCGCGTCCTCGGCCACCGCCTCCACCACCACCGCCGAGGACGCGCCAATGGCGGCCGCGTCGCACGCGTCGAGCGGCGCCAGCACCGCCCGCGCGGCGGCGGCAGCGTCGGCGCCCATCCGGCCCGCCACCACCCGCCGGCCCAGCCGGCCGCCAATCGTCGCGACCGCCGCCGCCGCCGCGCCGGGCCGCACGTCGGCGAGGCGGACGGCGTCAAAGGCGGCCGCCGCGGCGGCCACCTGCGCGATGCCCGTGCCCATCTGGCCCGCGCCAATGACCGTCAGGGAGGAGCGGTCGTACGTGGGGGCGGGTGGAGGAATGGGGGGGGGGGGAAGGAGCGGCGCGTCGACCCCGCCGGTGGGGGAGGACGCCAGCCACCGTGGGCCAGCCGCGAGCGCCGTCGGGGTCGGCCCGGCGCCGCCCGCGCGGCCGGTGCGGCGACCGCCATAGCGAGCGGCGGCGGCCGCCGCGGCATGGGGAAGGCGCAGGCGGG
This sequence comes from Pyropia yezoensis, assembly GCA_009829735.1. Lineage (NCBI taxonomy): Eukaryota > Rhodophyta > Bangiophyceae > Bangiales > Bangiaceae > Pyropia > Pyropia yezoensis. Next base: position 3,315,398 of record CM020620.1, read on the forward strand.
TGCCCGCCGGCAGTGGGCGCATGGGCACCCGGGAACAGGGACGGCCCCGCGGGAACGAGAACCAAGAAAGCAACAGCAGGCGAGCCCCCACACCGTGGCGCACACACCGCGGGGAATGCAAAAGACGGTCACCAAGACGGAGAGAGCACACACGAGGCCAATGAAAAAAAATAGTACAAGGGAGGGAGGGGAAGGGCGACGGTGGGGAACAGGGGGAGGGTTTGGGTTTGACGCCACGCAGGCGCTTTCGCGGCGCAGCGCTCGCACAAGGACGAGCGGCGCCACAGACCCACGTGGGCGTGTACATACCGACACACGTGGCATAGAGAGACGAGTGGAAGGTGGGCGGCACGATGCCTTTGCGCCGCGCCGTCTGGCGGTGGGGACACCCCCTGACCGTCCCTCCCGCGGTGCGCGCTCGCGCACGGACCGCCGCCGGGGCACGAGTCGCAACCCCGTCTACTACATGTGTCTATGTGGGGCGTCGCGCTGGATTCCTCGAGAGCAGAGAGAGGGAGGGCAGTAGCACAAAGAGGCGGGTGGACAAACAACAGCAGCAGCAACAACAGCAGCCTTCGTGGCGGCCCTGCCGGACGGCAGGTGCGCCAGCCATGAAGGCAGGCGACGACGTCACCCCCCCCCCCCCCTGCGCCGCGGGAATGGCAACGCGCTTGGTCATCCCCCCGCCTCCCTCTTCCCCTCCCCCGCCCGCTCCCCTCCCCCCATCAACGACGCATGGACGCCCCCAGCCCACCAGCATTGGTAGCGAGTGACCCCGCCACCGCAGCGGGGGAAGCGGGGGGGGGGGGGAGGGGGGCGGGGGGGAAGTGGGCGTGTCCCAGCCGCCCGTGAAGGCCGCGCCACCCCCCGGGCACGGGGCGGCACGGCGCGCGTCCCCTCCCCCCTCCCCCCCCCCGGGCCTCAGGCTGGACCGCACACACCAGCAGGGGCGCGCGCCGCGGGCGCGCCGCGCGGCCCCCCCCCCTCCCCGTGGGACGCGGCCGCCTGCCGTCGGCTGACCGGCCGCCGTCGCTGCCGCCGGCTCGCGAGGCGGGGTGGCAACGCCGCCCCCATGCCAGACGCACGAGGGGCGGGGGGGGGGGGGGGGAAGGCGGGGGGCGGGGAGGCGGTGGGGAGCGGGGGGGGGAAGGCGGGCTGCGCGGCCCCCCCTCGGGAGGCGTCCCCCTCGGGAGCAAAAGGAAAAGAAAAAAAAGGGACAGTAGAAGAGCGGGCACCCGCGACGAGCCCCACCGAACGGACGGTGACGGGGGCCCGCCGCGCCCCGCACCCCCAGCAATGACCCACCGCGCGGGGTTGCCGACGCGGACACGCCGCGTCGGCACAGCCGCTGCCGACGCGGGCGCCGCCTCTCCATCAGAACACGCCTCCCGCCGCCCTCCCGCCCCCCCCCCCACCCAAGAGCGCTGCTGACGGTCCCGCCCGCCGCCTCCACCTACCTGCCTCGCCCCCCCGCCGCCCCCGCCGCGCACAACCGGCGGCGGGGCGACACGGTCGGTGCGGGTGCGCGGCCGACCAGCAGGTGCGTCACCCCCCCCGCTCCCCCCCCCCCCCTCCCCCCCCCCGCCGCCGCTGCCGCCGCCGCCGCTGCCGCAGCCGCCGTTTGCAGCGGGCGTCGCCGCCGCCGCCGCCCCCCCCCCCCCCCCCCCCCCCCCCCGCCCATCCCCGCGCCCGCCACCAGCGGCGGCAGCACGCAGCGGCGGGCGAGCAGCCGCCGCAGCAGCTGCTCACACGGCGGGTGGGTGCGGACGCTGCCGCGGCGGCGGCCGCCGCCCCCGACGGCCGCCGCCGCCGCCACCGACGCGCCGGCCGGCGGCGGTAGCGGCGGCGGTAGCGGCGGCGGCGGTGGCGGCGGCGGTGGCGGCGGCGGCGGGGGCCCCCCCCCCACCCCCCCGTCCCCCGCAGGCAGCGGCGGCGGCGGCGCGCCGCCCCAGCCGTCCCCCCCCCCGCCCCCCCCGCCGCCGGCAGCGGCTCACAGTGCGCGGCGTACTGGGCCAGCAGCGCGCCGCAGAGGCGGGCGTTGGACTCGTGGACGCCCACCCAGTGGACACGCCCCGCCGGGGGGGGGGGATGAGGGGGGGGGGATGGGGGGGAGGGGGGGGGCAGCCGGTGGAGGCGGGACAGCCCCTCATGGTTGGGGGGGGAAAGGGGGGTGGTGACGGATCTCTGGAGCGCGGGTGGTGTGGTGGAAAAGAGTGGGGGGGGGGGGGGGGGGGGGGGTGGGTATTGGTTGGTCGGTGGGGTGGGGAAAGAGCGAAAGACTGCAAGGAGCAAGGGGGGGGGGGCGGGGGGAGACTGCCGGCGAGCGGCAGGGAGGGGGGGGGGGCGGAGATGGGAAGGCGTTCCGCGGCGCAGGTGGGCCGGGGGGGGGGGGGGGGGGGGGGGGGGGGGGAGGGAGGGGAATGTCCACCGGGGACGTCGGCGGGGTGGTGGCAACAGGGACGGTCGGGGGTGTCAGCAAGGGCGGAGGGCAGAGGGGGGGGAGGGGGGAGGGGGGAGGGGAAGGGCGTGAAGCCGCCGACGCGCCCGCGACAGGCGTGGTGGCCCTGCGGGGCAAAGAGTCTTTTGTCGGTGGCGTCTGGCACAGGGGCGCAGGGCAGCAGGGGGGAAAGGCGGGGGGGGGGGACGCAACACCAAGCGCGGCAGCGGCGGGGGGGGGGGGGGGGCCCGCCGCCGCGGTCGCCGCGCCGCGGCGGCGAGCCGCGTCCGCCTTCCCACCCCCCCCACTAAACGGTCCGCCGCCGCCGCCACTGGCGGTGGCGGCGGCTCAAAAAACGGGGGCCCACCGGCGGGTGCGCCGCGCCGCGCCGCGCCGCGGCGGCGGGTCGCGTCGGACCAGCGTGACAGACGCGCGGGAGCCGCCTCTGGCGCAGATCTGCCAGCACGGTGGGGCGGCAGCGGCGCTAGAGTGGTGGCGGCGGTAGGTAGCGTTGGCCGTGGCGCCCGCCCGTCCACGGGGGGGGGAGGGATCAGTGGTGGAGGTGGTCGGTGGGGGCGGTGGCGGTGCCAGCGGTAGTGGGCGGGGGGGGGGGGGGGGGGGGGGGGGGGGGGGGGCGGGCCGTCCGACGAGGACCGTCCTTGGGTCCTTGGCGTGACGCCCACCGCCGCGGAGGCGGCAAGAGGCGGGCTCACTCTGTGGCTGCCAGATCGGTAGAGGCGTGCGTGCGACACGCGCCCCCCCCCCCCCCCCCCCTCCCCCCCCCCCCTACGCCACCCGTCCCCACCTCGGTTGGGGGGGGAGGCGTGCGCTTCCCGTGCCGGTGCCTGCCCGGTTGCCTACAGCAAGAGGGGGAGATGCGGGCCACGAGGTGATGGCCCTAGGCGGCGCGCCTCCCTCTACCCACAGAGAACGCTCTGTTGAGAGCTCTGAGAGGGGGGGAACGGGGGGGGGGTCCTGCAGGTGGGACGCCGCCCCCGCCCGCGGGCGGGGGGCCGTCCCCGCCCGCAACGCCCAGCGATGAAACGGACGGGGGCGGCGGCAGCGGCGGCCGAGGCACAACCGCCGCTGCTCTGGGGGCTGCACAAGAGAGGGGGGGGGGGGGGAGGGGGAGGGGGGGCAGCCGCGCGGGGGGTGGACGCGGTGCGCCAGAGACGCCGGCCTCACGCCGCGGCGGTCGTCTGGGGTTGGGGAGTCCCCCGATAGCAGGGAGGACCTCCCCTCCCCGCCCCTCCTCCCCCCCCCCCCCCCCCCCCCCCTCCCGATTCCCACCGGGGGGGCTGGAAGGGAGACGCTGCCGGTGCGGGGTACCGACCCTACGGACCGGTGAATAGATAGGTAGGCCCTGTATTGATACCTACTGTACAGTACAGCGCGGCCACAGCACGGCGCGGGCGGGCGGGCACACGGCAGCGCCCGCAACGCGCCGGCGCGCGCGCGCGCACATCATTCATCCGACGGGGCCCGGCCGGCGGGGGTCTGCCGCCTGCCTCCTCTCCCCCCCCCTCCCTGCAGCGCGCCCGCCCTTGCGGCCGCGCCCCCGCCTCGGCCGCGGGCCGGCAAGGCCGGGCGGCCGCCCGGCGGCTGCTGCGTGACGTCACCACATCCCACACCCCACCACCCCCACACACACCACCGCGGGGGGGGGGGGGGGGGGGGGGGGTTGGTTGGCTGTTGCCGGCAGAATGGTGGGGCGGCACAAGGCGGACGGCGTCTGGGGGGGGGGAAACCCCACCCCGGGGGGCGGGGGACCGCTATCTACCGGCACCGAACCCCCCCCCCCCCCCCCCCCCCCCTTTACCCGCCGTCACAGCGGGAGGAGGAGGAGGAGGGGGGGGTGGGGGGGGGGGGGGGGAAGAGGGAGCACGCCGCAAGGCCAAACGGCGGCTGTGGTGGTCGGGTCAGCCCTCGGGGGGGGGGGGGGGTGGTAGGCGTGCTGGATCAATGCCCGTGGGGTGGGAAGGGAAGGGAGGGGGGGGGGGGGGGGGGGGGCGGTGGTCACGAGGGGCACCCCCCCGCCCATGACGCCGGCCGCGGGGGATGGCCTCGCCGCCCGCCGCCCACCCCCCCCGCCGCGGCCGTGGCGGGCGGCGCGCCGACCAGACCTACATCAACCGCCGCTGGGGGAGCGCCGGGGGGACGCGCCGGGGAGGGAGCAGCCGCCGCCACGACGCGGGCCACCCGCCCCGCCCCGCCCCGCCCCGCCCCGCCCCACCCACCCCCCCGACCACCCGCCCGGGCGCTCCCCCCCCCCCCCCCCCCCCCCCCCCCCCTGCCCGCGCTGCCTGCTGCACGCTGCCCGCCGCTGGGGCGGCCGCCCACGTCCGCGGCGGCTCCCTGCGCCGCCTCCTGGACCGCCGCTGCTGGGACGGCCGCCAAAGTCCGTGCCGCCCCTGCGCCTCCGCCGTGCCCGCCTGTGCTTGCCACCGCTGCTCGGTGCCCCCCACCCCGCCCCCGCCCGCCCTCCCGCCCCCGGCCAGTCTCATTGACCGTCACCCTCCGTCTTCCCCCCCCCCCGCCGGCCAGGCCGCGGTCACCACGGCGCCACTGGCGGCATCCCCCCTGGCGGCTCTGCCGGTCGCCCCCTCCCCCACCCCCCCCCCCCCCCCCCCCCCCCCCCCTGCCCACCCACCCCTGCCGCCGCCGCTGCTCACGCTCGCGGCCGCCCAGGCGGGCGCCCGCACCCCCCCGCTGCCGGCGGACATCCGCACGGTCATTGTGGGGCTGATGGGGGAGCCCTTTGGGCCCCCCGCCGCACCGGCGGGGGGGACGACCCCGCCCCGTGCCGACGCCGACCATGCCAGCGACAGACGGAGAGGGGGGGGTGGCGGCCTCGTCTATGACCGCCTGCCGGGGGAAGGTGGGGGGGGGGGGACCCCGACGGCGGCGGCGCCATGCAGGTAGACGACCACGCGGGGGTGGTGTCCCCGTTGAGGGCGCCGCTCCTTGTCGACGCTGCCGCCGACGATGCCGCCGCCGCCGCCGCCGCCGCCGGCCGCGGCCACGGAGGTGGCGCCAGCGGCAGCGGCGGCAACGGCGGTGGCGGGCCGCTGGCCGGCCAGCCCGTCGCGTTGGACGGTGCGTGGCCCGCCGCGGGCGGCGACGCCTCCTCCTCGGTTCGCTGGCTCGCCACCCCCTCCCCCATCGCTGACGTCACCCCCCTGCCGGGGGTGGGGGCGGAGACCGCCGCCGCCGTCATTGCCGCCGCCGGGGAGCTCCGCGGCCTGTGGGCGGAGCAGCTGTGGTCGCCCCCCCCGGCCGCCGCCGCCGCCGCCGCCGCCCCCGCCCCCGCCGCCGCGGGCGGCGGCTGGGGGGGTGCCGCCCCGCGCGGCAGCGGGGAGCCGCCCAGCCCGTTTGGCGGCACCGACGCGGGCGCTGGCGCCGCCGCCACCGCTGCCGCTGCTGCAGCCGCCGCCGTGGCTGTGGGGGGGGTGCCGGCGGCAGGCCCCCCCGGGGTGGCTGGCAGGGGACACCCCTGGGCCGGTGCCGGGTGGCCGCCACTGCAGGGGGCGCCGACGCCGGCAAGTGGGCCCCCCCTGGGGGTGCCCCCGTTTCCGCTTGACCCCCTACCCCCCCCCCCGGCCATTGACTCGGCGGGAGAGGAGGCGGCGGTGGCGGCGGCAGCGGCGGCGGCGGCGGCGGCGGTGGCGGTAGGGGAGGACGAAGAGGAGATGGGGGAGGACGCAGAGGAGGGGTACTTTGACGAGGAAGAGGGGATGGAGGACGAGCCCGCTGGCGCGGGGCTGTGCCTACCCCCCGTCGGTGGGGGCGCCCCCCGCCCTGCCAGCGGCCGTGCCGGCCCCGCGGGCGGCTGGAGCAGCAGCGGCGGCGGCAGCAACGGCGGCGGTGGCAGCAACGGGGGCAACCGCTTTGGCGGCGGCAGCAGCGGCGGCGGCGGCGGCGGTGGCGGCGGCGGCGGCGGCGGCGGCGGCGGCGGCGGCGGTGGCGGCGGCGGCGTGACACCCGGCCAGGCGGGCCTCGCACGTGCGCGGCGCACGCTGGGCGAGCGGATGAAGGCGGAAAAGGCGCGGTGGAACCGGGAGCACGGGGCGACCATGGCCACCGCCGCGGCGGCGGTGGAGGAGGCGCGGAGCCTGCCGCCGGGGGCCACCGCGGACGCGCGGCTGGTGGCGGCGGTGCGGAAGAAGCGGCAGCTGTGCAACCAGCGGAGCGCGGCGGCCAGCCGTGCCAGCCAGCGCGCGTACATTGACGCGCTGGAGCGGGAGCTCCAGCAGCTGTAGAGCCGGGAGAGGGGGGGGAGGGGCAGGGGGGGAGGGGGGGGGGGCAGGCGGACGGCAGAGGGGGGAAGAAGGGGGGAGCAGTAGCAGGTGGGGGGGGAAGGGAGGGGCTGGGGGAGTGCACGGGCGGCAAACGGGGGAGGGGGCGGGCGGGGGGGGGGGACACGCAGGCCGATGGCAGGTCTCGGGGAAGAGGAGGTGGCAAACGCTGGTGAAGAACTAAAAGTGGGGGACGCCCGCACGCGAAGGTCACGAGACTCGAATGGCTGTGGCCAAATCTGCTTCGTGCACCGCACCGCATCTACCTGCCGGATAGTCATAGCTCCCGTCACCTGTGACCGTGACGATGACCGTCCATATGTGCGGCGGGAGCGGCGGGGCACTCGGTGGAAAGAGACCCGCCCAGCAGGCAGGGGCCGCGGTCAAGGACAAGGCCGCGCCGCCGGAGCTCACGCCCCCTTCGTACGCCACCCCCCCCCGTCCCGTGGCAGCCGGTGAGTGCTACAATATGCTCTCCAAGACAGGGGCAGCGTGAGAGTGGTGGCGCGGGGGAAGGCAGCGCGTCGGAGGAGCGGGCGACCGCGTCGCCGCGCCCCACTCGGGTACCCCGAGGCAGTGGGCGACACGCCCGCGCGCCGCGGCCGGGTCGGCCGGCCGACCGCGCTTGGCCACCACGAGCGGCCGCCCTGCACCGCCCCACTGCCCCCGCCGCCGACGCGGCGGCCACCCCCCGCACGCCGCCGCTGTGCGCCGACGCGGCGGCCCAACCGTGACTCCCCCGCGCGCCCTCCCCGCCCTGCGGGTCCCACCACCCCAGGCACCCCGCCGCCCCCTTCCCCCGCCAGGCGCCTCAGCTGGCGGCGCCCCCCCCCCCCCCCCAGGCGTCCCCCCCCCGCGGTTCGTCCCCCCCCCCCCCCCCCCCCCCCCCCGACGCGCACCACTCGGCGACGGCCGCCGCCCAAAACGCCGACGAGTAGTGGGCGGTGCCGCCGCCGCCGCCGCCCGCGTCGCGGCGGGCCACTTCCGCCCCGGCGGGCAGCGCGTACGTTGCCGGCTGGGCCGCCCACGCGCCAAACCGGCGGAGTGCGTCGACGCGCCGGGCGGCGGGGGGGGGGGCGGGGGGGGGGGTCCCCGTCGGCAACCCCCCCACCGCCGCCGTTGCCGCCGCGGGTGGGGCGACGGCGGCGGCGGCTGCCCCGCGCCGCCGTGCCGGGCGAGGCGGTGGTGGGGGCCGAGGCGGCGGCGGTGGCGGCGGCGGCGGCGGCGGCGGCGGCGGCGGCGGCGGTGGCGGCCGTTGCGAGCACCGCCCCAAACCGCACCGACGGCGGGCCCGACGGCCGTTCCAGCTCCTGCACCGTCGACCGGTGGATGGCGGCGGCAATGGCGGTGGGGGTGTCCACCGTCGGGGATGCCGCCGCAGAGGAGGGGGGGGGGGGAGGGGGGGTGGGCGTGGGCGTAGTCGACCGGCGGCCCGGCGGCGGCGGCGGCGGGGCGGCATGACCAGGGGGAGGGGGGGGGGGGAAGGGGGGGGGATGCGGTCGCCTGCCGCCGTGGTCCTCGGCGGCGGCGAGCCGCTAGGGGGGACCACCGGCGGGGGGGGTGACCCGTGGCCGCCGCCGCCAGCCCCGCTGCCGCGCGGCGGCGGCCGCCGCCGCTGCGATTTCGCGGGGCCTGGTGGTCGGCGGGGCGGTCGGGGAACGCCTCTCGCCACCGCCACCGTCGCAACCGCTAGCGCCGCGGCGGCCGCGCCCCTGTCATCCGCAGTGGTAGCTGGCGATCGCGCCGCCGCCGCCGCGCCGGTGACGGGCCCAGCGGTGGCGGTCACGATACCAGCGGCAGCGGCGGCAGCGGCGGCGGCGGCGGCAGTGGCGGCGGCGGCGACGGTGGCCGCGGCGGCAGGGACAATGGCGGCAGCGGCAGAGGCGGCTGTGGCAGCGCTGGCGGCGCCGCCCGTCGCAGGCGTCGACGCGGCCGGGTGGACGGTGCGGCGACGGCGCTTGCGCGGCGGCGGCGGCGGGGGCAGTGGTGGCGACAGGGGCGGTGGCGACGGCGGCGGCGGCGGCGGCGGCGGGGGTGGCAGGCCGGGCAGCGGCGGCGGGGCGGCCACGGCAGCGGCACCCTCCCCCCCACCCTCGCCACCCAGCGACGCGGGGCACGCCGCCGGGCGGGGGCGGCGTGCCCAGGGCGGCGGCGACAGGGGCGGCAACGTCCACGCGGGGGTGGCCCCTGCATGCAGCCACCCCGCCGCCGCCGCCGCCGCGGCCGTCCCGGCGGCGGTCCCGCCGCCGCCGGGTGTCCACGGCGGCAGCCGCGGCGGCGGGGAGGGGGAGCGGGATGGGGGCAGGGGCGGCGGGGTGGGCGGCAGGGGGGGGGGAACCCGCGCGCGGGGACCAACGGCGGGGGGTGTGCCGCCGCCGCCGTCGCCGCGTCTGGCACGGCCGCCGTCGGCGGCGCCGTCATCGCACCCATCTGCGGCCGCCGCCGACGGGCGCTGTGCCAGCGGCAACGAGGAGGCGCCCGTGAAGGCCACCGTCGCGGGCGGGGGGCGCGGCGGCGCATCGTCGCCGCCGTCGCTGCCGTCGCCGCCGTCGCTGCCGTCGACGCTGCTGCCATGGCGGCGCCGCGTCGGCCGGCGGGGGGGCGTGGTGGCGCCCGCCGGCAGCCGCCGCCGCCGCCGCCCCCGCGTCGGCGTCGGCGTCGGCGTCGGCGTCGGCGTCGGCGACGGCGACGGCAACAGCGGCAACAGCGGCGGCAGCAGCGGCGACGGCAGCAACGGGGACGGGGAGGGTGGTGGGCGCGATGGGGGTGCCGGCCTTGTCGGCGGCGACGGCGGCGACGGCGGCGGCGACGGCGACGCGTCGAGGGCAGGCCGGAGGGTGCGGCCGCCGCGGGCCGACGCGCGGCGCAGCGCGCGGAGGAGGCGGTCCAGGGCGGGCCCGTCGAGGGCGCCCGTCGCGGCGGCGGCGGCCACATCGGAGAAGCGGATCATGCGCCGGGGCGTGCATGGGCCCTCGGGGGGAGGGGGGGGGAAGGGGGGGGTTGGTGGGTGAGGTGGGGTGATGAGGCACCGCACCCAGGTGGGGCGGGAAGAGAGGACCCGCCGTCGGGTGAGGGCGGTCGAAGGAAGGGCGGGGGCGGGGGGGGCGGCGCAGGCAAGGGGGAGAGGGGGGAGGAGGGGGAGCGGCGGTCGAAGGAAGAGCGGGGGGGGGGGTGGCGGCGCAGGCAAGGGGGATACGGGGGAGGACGGGGAGCGGCGGGGGAGGGGGGGAGGGGGGAGGAGGCGCCAGGGAAAGGGAGTGTAGCGGACTGTCCTGGCTTGAACTGTAGGTAGGTAGGATATGATATGCGCGCAGCTGGGCGGGCGGGCCAATCGCGGCGGCGCGCCCGACACGCGGAGGCGAGCGCCGAGGGCGGGCTTTTGGGGGGGGGGGTGCAGCGCCACGTGGCTTCTCCGCCCAGGGGCGGCCTGGCGACAACTGTAGGCAAAACAAAAAAGCCGCTGCCGCCGCGAGCAGCGGCCAGCAGCGGTCGCCGTGACCAATGACCGCAACGACGCCACTGGATGGGAAACAAACGACGGTGCTCTGGACGGCCCGCCACCCGCCCCCCCCCCCCCTCTGCTGCCCACAACTCACGCGCCCCCCCCGCTCCGCAGGGCGAGGGCATACCGGCGGGCCTCCGCCCCCCCCCCCCCCCGCTGCTCCTCGTACTCCCGCGCCAGCCGCACCTTCAACGCTGCCGCGGCGGGGAGGCGCTCCAGGTCCCGGACAATGCCGCCCATGGCCGCGTCAACGGTGCAGCGGTCCACCCCCGCCGGCACGGTCGCCGACCCGCCCGCTGTTGCCCCTGCTGCCGCCGCCGCCGCCGCCGCCGCCGCCGCCGGTGCGGGCGCAGGGGCGGTGCCGGCGAGGGCGACCAGCGCCCGCTGCGCCGACACGACCGCCCCCGCCACGGCGGCGGCGGCGAGCGCGTGGCGGTCGGCGGCGGCGGCGGGGCCGAGGCCGCCCGCGGCGGCCACGGCCGCGCCGCGCGCCGCGTAGTCGGCGGCGCCGTCGGCGAGGCGCGCCAGCGCGGCCGCGCGGGCAGACCAGTCGGCCGACGAGGCCGCCGCCGCCGCCACGGGGGCCTCGACGGGGGCGGCGGGGAGGGGCGGGGGGGCAGACGCGGCGTCTGCCGACACGCCGGGGGGGGGGGGGTCCCCCCCAGCGGGGGGCGGCGGCAGCAGCACGGCGCCCGCGGTGGCCAGGCGGAGGTAGCCCAGCACCACGCCGCCGCCGCCGGGCCACGCGGCAGCCAGCGCGCGCCGGTCGGCGGCGGCAGCCGCAGCGGCGGCGGCGGTAAGGGCGGGGGGAGGGGGGACGGCGGCGCCCCCCCCATCGGGCCCGTCGAGGCGGTCCTGCAGGACGCGGAGGAGGTCCCCCACCGCCGCCAGCGGCGGCGGCAGCGGCGCGCCCGGCACGACGCGGCCGACCAGGGCGGGGAAGAGCTCATCCACCAGCAGCCGGTGGGCCGCCACGTCCGCGGCCGCCGTGTCGGCGGTGACCAGCCAGCGGGCGCCGTCCAGAGGCCGGCCGCCATAGAGGGACCACGACGCTGCCGCGGTCGCCACCACCGACGGCGGCACGCAGAGGGCGCGGGTGAGGAAGGCCGCCACCGACGCCGTCACCGCCGCTGGGTCGTCGGTAGGTCCCCCCGCGCAGGCAACCCCACCGCCGCCATCACTGCTGCTGGTGCCTTCGGTGGCGCCCGACGGGGGCACCTCGCCGCCCCCCCCCCAGTCCACAGCCCCCACCAGCGCGCCGCCATCGTCATCCCCGTCGCCATTCCCGCCGGCGCCCGCACCACCAGCCTCTTCCCCCTTAACAGGTGGCAGCCCGTCCAGCAGCCCGCACCGCAACACCGTCGCGTCCGATACCAGACGCGGCCACAGGCGCTCCACCGTGACGGCCAGCCCGTCGACGCTCACGCCGGCGGCCGCGAGCACGTAGACTGACCACACGGGCGCGCCCGCCGTGTCGGCCTGCGCGGCGGTCGCGTCGGCGAGGCCAGCCGCGGATGACCGGGGGAGGCCGCCGACGCCCCCGCCAAGGAGCGCGCGGAGGACCTCGTGGGCGGCCCAGCCGGCAGCCGCGTCGGCGGGGCGGCGACCACACCCACCGGCGGTGGGCGCGTAGAGGCCGCGAGCGACCGTATAGGCGCCCGCTGGGGCGGCGTAGAGACGCAGCAGGTGCCACACGGCGTCGGCGGGCTCGGAGTCGACAGCCGGGTCCGCGGCGCCGCCGTCCGGGCCGCCCAACGCCGACTGCACCAGTGCGGCCGACGCGGCCGCGTCAGCATCATTATCTGCTTCGGCGTCGGCGTCATCTACGAAGGGCGCGCTCCCCACCAGCACCATCCCCACCCCATCCCCACCGCCAGCCCCTGCACCATCATCGTCAGTGCCAAGGATCAGGCGCAGATGGTCGGCACCCAGTGCTTCCCCCTCCAGTGGGGGCATTGCTCCCCCTAGCACCCGGTACGGCGGCAGCGGCGGGCACGCGGCCGCGTCAAACGCATGGTAGGCCGCCACCGCTGCGGCAACCGCCCCTGGCAACGACGATGACCCTGCTGCGGCGGCCCCATACAGAAGCTGAAGACCCCACCGGGTATACCACCCTGGTGCTGCGGCGCCCAGCACAGCTGCCGCGGGCGCCGTGTCGCCTGCCACAAGCCGCAAGGCGGCAACCTCAACGAGCAGGTCCCGCTCAGCCGCCGCCCACGCGGGGGGGGAAGCACCCGGAGGGGGGCCCGCCGCCAGATCCCCACTCCCAGCACCACCCCCGCCTACCCCACCGTCCCCGTTGACGTTGCTGTCCGCCGTGGACGCGGCGGGGCCACCCCACACGCCCCCCGTCCGCCCATGCTCTCGCAGCGCGCGGAGGGAGCGCAGGTGAGCCGCTACGTCGGCCCGAAGGCGCCGCTTGGGCGCCTCCGTCGCGCGAGTAACAAGGAGGGCCAGCCGCGGGGCGCCCGCAGCCAGTGCTGCGTCTGCGGCAGCGGCGACGCGACCAGCGGCCAGGGCGGTGAGGACGGGATACAGGGGTGACTCAGCATAGACTGAGCGGGGTGCCGACGGCGGGGGACGAGGCAGGCGGGGGCGGCGAGCTACAGTACCGCCGCCCTGCCCACCGCGAGTCTCGGGCACCGAAGTGGCGGCACCAACGTCGGACATGCGGTCGTCGTCACCATCCTCATCCTCATCGGCCCCATCACCGGTTGTCCCTGCTCCGGCACCCAGCGGTGGGTCAAAAAAGGTTGCCGCGTGCCGCACATACCAACCCGACAGGCGCTGAAGCAGGTTACCGCCAGGTAGGTCGTCGACATCGGTGGCAACTGCATCGCCACCACCACCCAAGCTGCGCCCACCAACCGACAGGTCGTCACCGTCGCTGGCCGCGTCGGCAACACCACCAACCGACGAGGCCGCGTCATTGCCATCGTCACTGTCACTGTCATCCACAGTAGATGCCCCCTCCCCCCCTCCTTGCACATCATCTTCACCCTCGGCACCATAGAGTGCGTGGAGAAGGCGAAAGAAGAGGGCGGCATGACGGTCGGGCCCCGCGTCGGCATCGCGGACAAGACCGCGGAGGACCGCCTCGACCGTCGAAGGGTCGCCAAAGGCCGCGTAAAGGCTTGGGCGGCGGGGAACCGCGACCGCCACTGACGCCTTGCCCCCGTCCATCGCATCGTCCCCATCGTCGCTGCCGCCGCTGCCGCCGCGCCCCGGCCCTTCCTCCACAGCTGTTGGCAGCCAAGCACGATAATGGCACGTAAAGGGCCCGTCTAGACGGGCCACCCCCCCCCCCCCCGGGTCCAACTGACTCAACACCACGGTTCCGACGCTGCGGGTGGCCGCCGACCCGACCGCATCCGCCTCTGACTCTGCCCTGGGAGGCCGCACACACGCGGGCCACGCAACGAGCCCCCCCCCACCAAACGAGATACGGAAGGACCGCCCCAGCCCCGTCCCCCCGGGCACAATCGACGCGGCCGCCGCTACTGCCGCCGCCGCTGACGGGGCGGGCGGCAGGAAAGAGTGGGCAGCCAGCGACGCGAGCGATGACCGGCGGGTGCGGGAGAGCCAAGAACGGGGTACCCCCGACGCCAGCGCCCCATACTCATCGCCCTCATTCCACTCATCCTCTTCCTCCTCCTCGAACTCCTCTGCCGGCTCGTCCAGCTCCTCCTCCTCATCCTCGCCCAGGTTGTCGAGGCCACCGGCGTCACCGGAGGGTGAGGCGTCAGAGCCAAACGCGGCAGAAGCACTGAAGCGACCGCTGGCGGCACGGGCGTCAACTTCCCCGCCACCGCCTCTCTCTCGGGACACCACAGACGTGGGGGCCTCTCTAGCTACCCCAGGCGCAAATAGGCTTCGTGGCCGGCGAGCAGCGCCCCACCCACCACTCCCCCCGCGGCGACGGATGCCCCCCCAGCTCTGGCGCGGGTCAAGCCTGCCGGAAGCCCCCGCCCCCACGCCGATGGGGGGCTCCTCAAAAAGGGCCGCACGCATCGTTTGCAGGCGCGGGGCGTTGGCCGACGCCCGCACGCTCGCCGCGACGCCGTCGCCGTAGCCATGCATCAGCGTGCCGGCGGCGGCACCGGCGCCAACGCCCGCGTCGGCCGAGGCACCGGCACCGCGCGGCGCGCGAAACGGAACGGGCAAACCCCTAAGGCCACCATCAGAGGCGCTGCCAGTGGCGCCCCTCGCGGCAGACCGGCCACTGCCGTCCGCGACGTAGTCATCCGACTCACCCTCCGGCTCCACAGCCGCGTCGTCATCGAGGGGCTCTTGCGACACGGATTCAAACTCATCGTCATCGTCCTCATCGTCGACGGGCGCTGCAAACACCACCCGTCGGGACGGAGGGCGGCCACCGCCGCTGGCCCCAGACCGCTCGGGGGTGATCGGCTGCATGTGGGTGAGCCCGTTGATGCGACCAGCGGCGGGAGGAAGGACCATTGGAAAAAGAAAAAAGTAACAGGTAGACAACCTTCCAGGGAAGGCGTTCAGGGGCTAAACCTTCAGCACCGGTAACAGGGTGGGGGTGGACGGCCGGCACACTGCCTGAGCAAACGACCAAGGGAAGCAACCGCGTCAAGCCAGAAACGATGCGCTCCCAAGGCGCGTTCACGTCGGGACCGGCGCCAAAATGTAAGTCACTCATCAAAGTAGCAACTGCACAATATAACTAACATCGTAGTCAGTAATGCACCAGTTCACTTCAAGCAGGTCCGTTGGTAACTTTGTCTGCTAAAGCCTGAAGACCGCCATCTGTGTGCAGCGTCGAGTGCCCGCTGTGTCAACACCTCCCTGTGGCTGCTCGACCGCGATTTCACCGCTTCGTCGTTGGACTACGCCGAGCGGGGCCCTCGTGGGGGTCCAGATCGTGCCACGCGACTGTGAATGTGGTTGGCAGTAAGGTTGGCGTTTACCGATCGGTACGATTTTCTGTACCGTTACCGATCGGGATCTCGATTTACTCATACCGAATTAGTAATCGGAATACTAAATGAGTAGTAATTACATATTGGAGCTGAGCGGAAATGAGTGCTGTGGTGGGTGTGGCAAGGACGGCAGCTGGAGTGGGGCATTCTTGTAGACTAAACTTTGAGGGCGCGATGCGCTGCAGAGCGTTGCGGCTCTTTCGTCCTCCGGTGACTGCTGGAGAAGACTGCAAGCATGATGTCCCCCAGTATTTACTACCAACGTAATTACGGTACCGAATGGTACCGACCTGGGGGCAAATAGAGCGTACCGTATACGGATCGGGATATCGAACTTTACCGAGTTCGGTAACGGACCGAGTTTCCAGATGTGCCAAGCTTATTGGCAGGGATCTCTTCGCCTGTATGCTTTTGGCTGTCAGCCGCGCGCAGCGCAGCACTGCTTATCGCCTGTCAAAAAGTTCTTACTTTTTTGGAAAATTCTCGAGCAAAACCCTGCATAAAACCTGCATCGACCCCCCCTAAAGGCATCATATTGCTGTTCTCCCAATTTTGGCCGATCCGGACAAGAACAACACTGCATGAAGAACTGTGTGAGCCAATCACGTGCTGGCAGGTGAGGGCGAGCCAATCGCGTGCTCTAGGGGCCCGATCGCCCAGAGCAGATGATTGGCTGCAGCCACAGTGGGCCTCTTACCAATCGCTGATTGGTCGAAACACTGGTGTTCTCTCGGCTGAGATCGCCGAAGATTCCCCCCACATCGGCTCGTTCCTCTCCGGAACAGTTGTCCAGCTTGTCTTGGTGTCTGTTCCTTTCAGGTTCTCCCCTCCATGTGCTCGGAGTCCCGGGAAAAACGCAGATCTTCCTGTCAGCACAACAATGGAGGCTGATTCGGAGCTCTCATTGGTCAGAGAGGCATCCTGTGAGGCATGTCATTGGTCAGTGGACTGTTGTTCTTGTTCTTGTCCGGATCGGCCAAAATTGGGAGAACTGCAATAGACACCGCTTTTACCCCTAATTCATGCTTTCTGCCTACAACAGCTCGGGCGGTAGTCGCCACCTCCCTAGGTATGACCAGAAACGCATGGGGCAGGAGAGCACTCTCGTGAAGCGCAAAGAAGCGACCGACCGTCGCTACGCTTGGGAGCAATGTTTGTACAAACGCGTTTAAAAACCGAGCAATCTCTCGCACTGGTTAAGCAAATACCTGCGCGACGACAGCTTTCGAGGGTCTGCATGGAAAAATCTCTCCACCTTGCTCAACATCTACAACGTGAATTCTGACCAATGGAACGCTCCGTCCAGCAAACAGCAGCGCCACCGCTGTTGTCATTGGTTGACAGATCACCGACAGCGGCCGTCGTGTCGGTCATCCTGGTGGAGATTCTTTGGCCTCAGCCCATCCCCTCGATCAGAAAAGCAAAGTTCTGCTCGAGCCGTTCATTTTCGTGCTCGAGCAGGGCAAGAATTTGCACAACGAAGCAAGAGATCTGGCCAAAATCGAGCTTGTATCTTAACAGAAGATAAGCAGTGCTGCGCAGGTATGTATTGTGGATTCTTAGTGAAAGGGTCTATTGGAAAGTAGAAAGTGGGAGCCAACGGCCTTCGAACCGACCGGGCAATCGAGCAGAGGGTGGCCGTCGTCCGCGCGCACCCAAGCACGAGTCTATGCAATGATCCCCACTTGTCTTCCCCCTCCTCCCTCCTCGCTACTCGATGCGAGGGAGCGCTTATATAGGCGCGGAGTGTCTCACCACAGGCGTGAGACGGCACTCCACACCCCATAGGCAAAGCATGCACACAAGGCAAAACAAACACACAACGCAGCGCGAGGATGCAGCGTCAAATTGCCAGCGCGGCCGACATGTGTCAGCACGGCTGACGAAATGTGATGGAACCACGCGATTGGCTCCGTAACATTCCATCACCTTCCAGAATCATTCGCAATCACGGTTTCGACCATTATGGAACTCGCGTGGCGTTACTGTCAGCAGCGACCGCAACATCCAAGATCATCCAGAACCATCTAGTGATGACTGGGCCGCGTCGGACAGCAATGTGACGCAGGTTCCATCAGCTATGGATTCACACTCCCACCTTTTCCTTATCCGAGCGCTGCACCTCCGCTACGCTCGGCTGCCGGATGATCCACTGCTCCACGGGGTTCTGGTCCATCGCAGTCCGCAAGACGTCGTCGAGACTCTGGCAGAATCCCGGCTTGGTCAGCCCGTCCGCAAGGTTGTTCGCCGACTTGACCAGGCCGACGTTGGTGATCTCGTTGCGGTTATAGGCCTCCCGGGCAGCAGCAATGTCGATCATGAGCCGCTTCTCCGTCGTGTGGGATGCCCGCGTGATGACGTCGAACAGCTGCTTGGAGTCCGTAAGCATCGTCAGCGGCACGCGCTGCTTGTACACGCGCTCCAGGTCGTGCTTGATGATGAAGGCCTCGTCGAACGCGTTGGCAAATGCGTAGACCTCGCCCGCCATGATGGAGCGCACGACGCGACGGGACTTCTTGCTCGAGTAGGCCAGCACGTGGCAGCGATCAGCAGCATCACACAGCAGAATGATGAAGCCCAGCTGGGACGAGTTGTCGTCGTTCGACGCAAAGGACGCGTCAGCGTATACGCGCAGATGTAGAGTCGTCCGGTCCAGTGGCTTGTACGACAGCACCAGGTCCGCCGTCGACTTGGCGTACTTGATCGCCTTGTTCAGCTCCTGCACGTGTCCCTTGGCAAAGGTCTTGGACGACACTTGAGCCGCGCGGTTGATCGCAGTGCACAGGTCCGGGCGGCTATGCGACAGCCACGCAAAGGAAGCGCGGACGGAGACGAAGTCGTCGTAGGTGATGTCCGTCGGCATGATGCGCACCAGCTTGATGTACTCCGGCTGACTCAGCGTGAAGTGCCGCCGGGGCGTAGTGAGAGTGCGCACCTGGACGCCCAGAAACTCCGTGTTGTCCCACTCACGCGGCTTGGACTCGAAGCGGGCCAGCGTCGTTTCCGTCAGGCGCTGGAACTCCTCGTTCCCGCCCAGCAGCATGTCGTCCACGTACGAGCCGAGAAGACCGTCGACGTCACCACCTCCGTCCTTGACGTACAGGGCCGGGTCCCCCGTCAGCGGCGACATAGACAGGTCGCCCTCAACGTGGGAAGTCATCGTCGCGCTCCAGTAGTCTCCCGCGTCACAGAGGCCGTAGAGAGGCTTGAGGATGCGCAGCACTTCGTCGTCAGCGACACCCAGGATGGTACGGTCCTCCTCCCTCGGACTCAGGTACACAGGTCGAGACAGCTTGTCCTTGCTCTGAAGGTAGGACTGGTTGACGTCGTGCGAGAAGACTCGAAAGCCGCGGACAGCACTGGTGGACACGATGATCTTCGTCGACCGCTGCCGCAGTGTAGACAGGTTGTGCACGACGAACGGCTTGGCGTGATCGCGGTTGCCCTGCACGACGTAGCGACTCTTCCCCTTCTCCTCGGGCGTACCGACGTGCTTCAGCACGTGCACAAAACGGCCACCCAGGATGTTGGCGTGACGGGGCAGGGACTTGCGCTTGACTGCAACCCACACCTTCCGCTTCAGGAGTCCCTCTGCTTCAGCCCGGCGCGCGTCTTGGATTATCTTTGACGATATGCGCGCGTCGCCAGTCTTGAGCACCTCCGTCACGTACACCTCTGTAGCTCGCGGAAGGGCGGTCGGCGCATGCTCCGTCGCAGGTACCGATGCCGTCGGCACGACTTGTCCGTCTTCAGCAACCTCGACGACGTCCCGAACACGAGGCCCGCCTGACACAGGCGTCACATGATCATCAGCCGTAGTGGAAGTCTCCTCGGCCTGCTTCGGCCGGTACTCCTTCACCTTGTCCACGGAGAAGAGCTTCACGGAGTTGCCAACGTTGAGCCACACTTGCTTGCCATTGGTTGACAGAACACGGTACGGCCCCAACCATCGATCAACCGGCTTCTCGCGGTAGACCAACACGGACATACCTGCTCGGATGATAGCATCAGCAGAGGCGGGGACGCGGCTGCGCGCGGCGCGCTCCAGCCGCGACTTGGCGACGTGCTTTGCCATCTCGTCCCGGGCGGCGTGCATCGCCATGACACGGTCGCGTTGCCCAGGAAGGTTTACCGGCGTCACGGGCATCCGCGGCAGGACCCCAAAGACCATCAGAGTCGGCACGAGCCCGCTCGGTCCAGCCGTCTGGTTCATGCCCCACACAGAGAGTGCCAGAGCGTCCTCCACGGGCAAGTCCGAGTGAGCAGCCCTGACCCGCCAGTAGATCCGCCGCAGGAAGGCATGGTAGCGCTCGCCGACGCCAAGAGAGTTGTGCGACTCCACGCCGGACTCCAGTCGCTTGATGCCCGCAGACAGCTGCAGCGCCTTCCATTCGTCCGACGCGAGCTGTGGTCCTTGGTCGGTGTGCATGAAGTCCGAATAGCCGATGTACGGAGTCACCCAGCAACGCACGTACGCCCGCCAGACGTCCTCCGTCGACTCGCCGTTGAAAAGGAAGGTCGCGGCACTGAAGAGCGTGTCCTTGTCGACCACGTGCAGCAGCGGCTTCCCGTCGAGGTACATGATGTCCAGCAGCACCTTCCGGTTGAAGACTATGTCGCCAGGTGGCAATGCTACGCGGAACCGACTTGGATCCTTCGCGAGCCGCTGGCACAGGTCACAATTACGGGACACGTCCTGCAGCTGCTTCAAGGTGCTTGGCTTGGCGTGCTCTCCGCCGGCCTTGTTGATGACGGCGTAAAGGCGGTCCGGCTGCGGATGGAAGAAGTGTCGGTGCAGCTTGCGCAGTTCCGGCATGGTGTAGAGCACGTTCTGCTCCCAGACATAGTAAACGTGACCAAGCTTGCGCACCAGCGGCACCGTGACGGAGTAGGCTTCGCACACGAGTCGGTTGAGCACGGTGTTGGCGTACATACGGAACTTGTCGAGGATGTCCAGCCCGAACAGCAGAGGCACGTTCACGTCCACGACGTTCACCATCAGCTGCATGAAGAAGTCGTCGGCCAGAGGGATGCGCATAGCCAGCGTGCCAATACTGGCGTGCCGGCTTCCGCCAAAGCGGTACACCTCGGGCACCTTGTCCCGCTTGAGTCGTCGTGGCAGTCCCGCCCAGTTCAGGTACGCGTAGGCTTGCGGCTTGCCGATGACGGTGCGTTGTGCGCCAGTGTCGACGCACGCCCCTTGGAAGTCTTCCACCGTCTCCAGCAGAGTCAGGAAGCCGGGGTCCTCTTCGATACGCGGGGGTCGACCCCGCCGTCTGTGTGCGAGGGCAAGTCGACGACTCCTGCCCTCTACGCAAAATCCGACTCGTCGCTCTGCACCCCGTCGTCGTCCTTGGCGGCCGGCTCCGAGTCCTGCACGAGAGTCTCAAAGATGTCGACGTCGTTCTGCGCCGCGCCACCCGCTTCGTCGCTCTCGTCAGCCTTGTCGCCGTCGTCGTCTTCACCCGTGACTCCAGCCGCATCCAGCTGCGAGCATAGCTGGTACAAGACGGCGCTGGCCGTGGGCTGCGTAGCGCGCTTCTTGGCGTAGTACTCCAGCCTACGCTTAGCGGCCTTGACGGCGTTGACGGGATGAGGGCAGTTGCCAAGGGAGTGCGAGCGATCGTCGCAGTTGAAGCATCCCATCAGGGACAATGGGTCGAAGCGCGGCTCGCTACCGCTGCCCTTGACTGCACCGTGTCGCTTGCCGAAGTCCTTGTTCCGGCGCACGTAGTGACCTTGGCCAGCGAACAGGATCCCGGGCACCTTGTCCTCCACAGGCGTAGGTCCGCGCGCGACCTCATCGCGCATGACCGCCATGCGAGCCTCGTTGTGCAGGTGAAGCGCGGCTTCCAGCTCACCGTACAGCTGCTGGAACGTCAAGCGGTGCGTCGCGATGCGGCTCAGGGGCTCAGTCGCCCACGCGTTGCCGACAACCGCGTTGCGCAGGAACTCCACCTTGTAGGACTCGCCATGATGAGACCGGGGCACTTGGGGCGCCAGCTTACTGATAGTCTTGTACGTCTTTTCCAGCGCCGCCGTGACGTCGGTCCCGTCCTTGACGAAGGAGCTCAGTCGCAAGCCGCTCAGGTAGTTCTTGACTCGGTCTTGACGGACGATGGAGTTGTACTCGGCACTGACCATGTCGACGGCCTGCGCAAACGTAGCCGCGGTCCCGTGCACACGGTCCAGGAAGAAGCGCTTGGCATCGCCGCGCAGCAGGTTGTGCAAGTACTGCAGCTTCTGGGACGCAGTCAGCTCGTAGTCACGCGCGACCTGCTGGTACTCGGCGACATACTCGTTCCAGCTCTCGCCGAGGTTACCACTGAACTTGGCAGCTTGGTCGCGGAAGCGCATGGCGACGTTGTGGGCTGCACGATCAGCGCTAGCCCCCGACGCCGCAGCGCTGGTAGCAGTAGACAGCGCGCTCTCGTGCTGCACGCCCGCCACACGGGAACGACGACCAGCCGCTTCCACCTCCGAGGCCATCTCCGTGGCGACAGACCGCTCTTCGGCTTCCGGGTACAGCGCCGTCGCCAGCGTCATCTTGATGCGGTGTGAGGGATGCTGCTCCAGGTTGGCACCACGCGCGTTCAGCCAGTTGCGCAGGTCCCGATGAAGGTACGGCAACGCCACCAAGCTCGGGCTGAAGAGGACGGCAGGCGGGAGTAGCTCAGAGACAGCAGCCTTGACCTGCTCGCCCGACATCGGCGTAGCCGCCATCTCGGCCTCCAGCATGCGGACAGAGGCCACCACGCCCTTCTGCTCCTCGTTCAGCAGGCTGTCGTCCGCGGCCGCCATGAAGGTAGGCAGCGCCCCATGGGTAGTCGCAGAGACGTCCGCCATTGTTGCGCGTCAACGAGCACTCGCAGCACAGCAGGAACTGCAGACCACGCGGGCAGCAGACACACACGACGTCGCAGTCACCCGAGCGTCCACAACAGCACAGCACGCAGGCAGACACACCCCGTCCGAGTTGCGGGCGTCCTTCCCCAAGCCTGTCGGCGCACCGGTGTTACCCGGAGGGGGTCGGCCGTAGACCTTATGGAACGTCAACACGCACGCGTGCCAAGGATTCTAGGCAGGCTCCGACCCGAAGGCCGGCGCCCCAGGCACCAGGCGCGCGCACGCTCAGTCCCCCCGTTGGTTCAAGTGCCCTTGCCCTTGTACTGCGCCGTGCATACGCGCGGCGCGACCTTGACAGCCGTGCACACCTTGCGCACACGTACTCCGCCCGTACACAGCTACGCGGCGTCCTCGTCTTGTTCCCGTGCACCGTCCCCGTCCGGCGCACGTCTTGTTGAGGGTCACCTTGATCGTTATTCGCGAATGTGGATTCTTAGTGAAAGGGTCTATTGGAAAGTAGAAAGTGGGAGCCAACGGCCTTCGAACCGACCGGGCAATCGAGCAGAGGGTGGCCGTCGTCCGCGCGCACCCAAGCACGAGTCTATGCAATGATCCCCACTTGTCTTCCCCCTCCTCCCTCCTCGCTACTCGATGCGAGGGAGCGCTTATATAGGCGCGGAGTGTCTCACCACAGGCGTGAGACGGCACTCCACACCCCATAGGCAAAGCATGCACACAAGGCAAAACAAACACACAACGCAGCGCGAGGATGCAGCGTCAAATTGCCAGCGCGGCCGACATGTGTCAGCACGGCTGACGAAATGTGATGGAACCACGCGATTGGCTCCGTAACATTCCATCACCTTCCAGAATCATTCGCAATCACGGTTTCGACCATTATGGAACTCGCGTGGCGTTACTGTCAGCAGCGACCGCAACATCCAAGATCATCCAGAACCATCTAGTGATGACTGGGCCGCGTCGGACAGCAATGTGACGCAGGTTCCATCAGCTATGGATTCACATGTATCATGGTTGGCAAAATGTATGCATTTTTTGCGTCGCCTTTGATTAAAGCATGCTTTAATTATTTCACGATGTGTCATTTTTAATACCGTTTTTGACATTGAACTAAATACCTCTGGACTTGTGCGCCTCCCACAATGCGCCACCGTGAATAAGCGTGGTTGGGCGCCAACCAAGCAGTCGCCGTGCAACGTTTGAGTGCCAGTGACGTCCTCTTTGCGCGCCCTCTATCCCTCCCCCTTCCCACCGTGCCACGAGAAGAGCTTCGGGGGCCTACCGTTTTCGAGTGTCGGGTCGGCTCACGATACCCGTGAAGACTTACCATGGAGGTTGACAGAGGGGCAGGATCTTCTTCCGGCGCAGGCGTACCTACCTCGTCGGAGGACGCAGAACCAGTAGACGCTACGGCGGGCGCTGCGGCAGCACGGGCGGGCGCTGCGGCAGCACGGGCGGGCGCTGCGGCAGCGGCGGTCTTGGCGGGCGCTGGAGACATTCCGGCACCCGCTGCCAGCAGCCATACGACTGGCCGAAAGGCCAGTGAGACAAAGCTGGAGTTTCAGCTGCGGCCTGGCTGCGGAGCCATCTGCAACCACTGCCAAAAGGAGGGGGCGCCATCGGCGGCCTCTGCCGGCGATCCCCCGACGGCGCCCCCACGACCACCACTCACCTGGTGCCGCCGGGCGATGGCCGCCAGGGCGGCCAGTGCAGTGCAATGAGCGACAGTTGTTCTGCGCGCAGCAGCGGCAGCGGTGGGTACTCGGCAGCTTTGCACTCCAGCGAAAGAGTCCTCACTTATCAGGATTTCGTATACTTACTTCCGATAAGTGCTGTATGATTAATGCAACGGTCGATTCCGGGGTTTGATTAATCTATGCTTTAATCTATACTTTAATTACGAATAAAATGCATTCATTAAACTCGTGATCGTGACAACCATGGTATGTATGTGTGTAGAGCGTCCTCCCACTCGCCACCCATGACGGCCCTGAAGCCAATACTATTGGGTAGTCGACACTTGTGACAGGGGGTTGCCCCGCCTGGCCCCCCCGTTTTCTGGTTTTCGATGCCGTCAATCCACGATGGCCGCAGCGGGCCGCACACTACAATACATGCGCCTCCACTGGTCGCGGGACAACCACGAACGTCCCAGGAGGCCGCCCACCAAACCACGCCGAGCACCCACCGCAACAGGGCGAGTCTGGGCTGGGGAGGGTGCGCAGCGCGGGGGGTGGAGCCCAGACCCTTCCCGTTCTCACGGTCTTGTAAGGCGGCAGGTGGTTGCTGCGCGCGCTGTCCTGGCAGCCAACCGCCGCCGCCTCCGCCTGCGCATGCGACCCCACACGCCCGCGTGGGGTCTCTGTCTTCCCGGGTGTGGGCCACCGAGCCTGGTAATCCGGGGTCTGGTGGCGTTGCCGAGAGCTGGTTTGGTGGGGGGCAGCAGGGCGCGCGTGTGGGGGGGGGCTTCGCGGCGTGGGCGGGCGGGGTCGTACCTTGCGCGCCCTGCGGAACGGTGTTGTGGTAGGCGGGTCCTCCACAGCACACGGGCGCTGGACACGGACCCTCCCACCACGCCGGTGATAGCACCCCGGCCACGCGCCTGGGGCGCGCGCTGCGCCCAGTGACCTTCGCGACCGTCCCCGAACGTGTGTGTTTCGGCCCCCCCCGTCCCCCCCCGCACCCCTCACCCCCCCGCGCAATCATCTCTTCGAGTGCCACTCTGTGCCACGCGCTGCGCACGTTCCTCTAGTGGCCATTGCGCTCTTCGCCAGACCGGTGGCCTCCTCTCGCGCACGACTCCTGCTCTGCTCTCCGGCTGAGACCTTTGAGTCTGCAGCCCTCGCTTGACATCCCCCCCGCCTCGCTCCCCCGGACGTTGCACCCGCCCCCACTCCTCCACTCTGTTGTGCTACGGGCTCGCCTCGGCTTGCCCCGTGCTCACAGCACCGCCCGCCTCTCCGCGCGCGCGCGGCGGCTGCCGCATCCTGTGTGTGCTGCGGCCGTGCGTTGGGCGGGAGATTTCTGCAGCGTTGTCGCCCTTTCCTCTCTTTCCCCCGCGCCGGCGGCACCCGCCGCCCTCCATCGTGGCGCACCGCACTCGGGCGGCGCGGCCGCCGCTTTCGCCCCACCCGCTGAGTGCTGCTGCGGTTGTGGCGGCGGGCGCGCCGCCACCCCCTGTCCTACCGGCCGACGACGCCGGTCGGGCTATCTCGCCGATAGGTGCCGCTGGTGGGCCTGTGGGCGGAGGGAGTAGCACCGCTGCCCCTCCCGCTGGCGGTGCGGTCGCGATGATTGCGCCCCCCTGCGCGAGCGTTGCCATCGCAGCGCTGGCACCGATGCACGTTGGCGCCGAGGCGGGCTCCCCGATAAGCTCGAGTGAGCTGGTCATGGGTGTGCCGCGGGCACTGATAGCAGGCGCGGGGGCGGGCGGGGTCGTTTCCCCCTCCGATTTGGGAACCGACTCCAGCAGCAGCCGTGCGGACAGTGCTGGCAGCACCGGTGGTCGCGGTCGCCGGGCCCGGCAGCAGGCGGCAGCGGCGGCGGCGGCGATGCCCAATGGGGGAGCACGAGGCCTCCCGCCTACGGGCGCCGGGAGCGCCCCTGTCCCCCGCGAACGCGAGCGAGTGGCGCTGTGGAACAAGCGGGAGAAGCGTCGGATCGCCGGCAACGCTGCGCCCCTGCGCATGAACGTGCAGTCGTACCTGTCCAAGCATCCCGACTTCGAGCTGTACTCTGGACAGGACAAGGTACCGGTACGGCACGTGCCCATGAACATCCTTCCTCGGGGGGTGGCCATGGCCCGCGGGGGGTCTCCGCAGCTGCAGCAGGGAGGGGGGGAGGGCGTTCCGCCGGTGTCCGCGAGCGTCTCTGCCGGCCGGCCCCTCTTGGGCGTGGCGGGGGCACCCAACGGCGGCGCGCCCGCCCTGGCTATGGCCCCGCTGATGACGGGGCGGACAGCGCAGATGGCAGCGCTTGCGGGGCGGCCTCAAGTACAGCTAGCGCCGCAACAGCTGTCGTCGCAGCTGCCGTGGGGTGTGTCCGCCAGCTACTCCTACCCGCCACCCCAGTCGGGCGCGACATCGGTGGGCTACAGCCTTGGCCCGTACGGGGGCGTTGTGTACGGACAGCCGCCTCTGTCATCAGGGCTGCCGCCGTTGCCCCAGCCGATGCCGTCGCCTCAAATGCTTTCTCCACAGCTGCAGTCGCCGCAACTGCAACCGCAGCGGGTGACACCGCAACAGTCTGTGCAGCAAGTGCAGCTGCAACAGTATGCGCAGCAGCTGCAGCAGCAACAGCAGCAGCAGCAGCAGCAGCAGCAGCAGCAACAACAACAACAGCATTTACAGCAGCAGCAGCAGCAGCATCAGCAGCGGCAACAGCAACAAAGACAAGAACAATTGCAGCTACAGGAGGCGCAGCTGCAGCAGCTGCAGCAAGAACACGAAACAAGGCGGCAATTGCAGCGGCAAGAGGAGCAGCAGAAGCAAGAGACCCTGCTACGGCCCACTCCGCCGTCTTTCACGTCGCCTCCACCGCCACCGCCACCCACACCCATGCATAGCTTTGACAAGTCTCCCCTGGATGCGCACTTGCCGGTGTCCGGCGTAGCCCCAGCCACCTCAGGCGCGCCAACTGCGTCACCTTCAACGTCTATGAACAGCTTGTTGGAATCACCTTCGGCAGCAGCAGTACCAGTTTCGTGCGTGGCACCATCCTCTGACGCTGCCCAACCTGCGTCGGCTGCAGCAGGACAGCCTTTGTCGGTTGATACCCCAGCGACAGTGCCGTCACCGATTCCTGTGCTGTCGGCGTCGTCAACGCCGCTTTCCGCGACGGATGTCGAGAGTGCACTCGAATCTGCATTGGCGAGCATGGCTGCTCCCCCGGCGGGTGATGTATCCGCTCCGTGGGCAAGCCCCAGCTTTGACCTGCTACTGGCCGCGGGCGCGCCGTCCCCCGAAGTTCCAGCAGCAGACGTTGCTGCCGTCGCGGATGCTGCGGCGGTTGCAAACGACGCTCGTCAGTGGCGTGACACCGCAGACCGCGACTGCGGCAGTGACGACGATGATGATATTCCGCTGGTGGTAAATCGCGCGCGCACGGATGCGGAGGCGGTCCTCTTTGGCGATGATCCTGAAGAGGAGGCTGCTGCAGAAGAAGAAGCTGCGGTGGCTGCGTCGCGGGCGATTCTGCGTTCGCGGCCTTCTGCGGCGCTGTCGACAGAAGTGCTTGAGGTGCTGGCCCGCGAGTCGGACGGCTACTCCTACCCTGCGGTCGGCCGCGACGCAGCAACTCCCTTCCGCCAGGGCTCCTACCCTCGCCGGCGGCGGCCGTCCTTGCTGTCCATTGGCGGCGAGCTCCCTGCCTGGCAGTCCAATATGAGCATGGGCATGATGACACCTCTCTCCGCTGCCCCAGGCGTTGACTCTCTCGTGCGGGTAGATTCGGGGCCATTGCTCTCCCGGGACCCGTCCCGTGAGCAGCTCACGACTCCGCATTGGTTGGCAGGCGGCGGAGCGTCCGGGTATGGTCTTGGCTTCGGCTCTGCTGCGGCCAGCACCGCCAGCTTGGGTGGTATTGCTAGCGGCTTGGGTGTGGGCGGCCGTATCACCTCGAGCGACAGGGAGATGAGCTTTGACTTTTTCCGCTCTCGCAGCAGTCGGCAAGGTGGCGGCGTTGCGGGTGCTGGCGTCGCTGCCGGCGCCGGCGTCGTTGGTAGCGGCGCCAGCGGCGTGCTTTCCAGCCACAACAGCAACTTGCGAACGCGCGACATGTCAGACGACCAGGGCCTTTCAACACTGATGCGCCACACAAGCATTGAAGAGGACCTGACCTCTCCGGCGCTGCCGCGGGGAATGAGCGTCGATGGGGAACTGCTCGCCCCTCCTTCCTCCGCGGGTCTGGGAGGTGGTAGCGGCGGTGGTGGCGGCTTCGGCATCGTCTCCCGGGAGATGTCTATGGAGTGGCCCACATCGGCGCGCATCGGGGGATACCTGGGGAGCCCGGAAGCGGTGGAACCGCAGGCCCTGGCGTCCGACGCGGCGAATGGGGGATGCTGATGGGGCGCACTGGCGCGACTCGAGGGTAGTGTGATGCTCACCTGGCGTGGTCACCGTTTTCTTTTTTCTTTTCTCTTGGCTACTGTCGCCTGTTCATCTCTTTGCGCCCTCTTCTCATATTTCCCTTTGTTTCGGTTTGGCATGGTGTGTGTGGCCGCTTCTTCCACGTGTGTGTGTAGTGTTTGGGGTGCTCGGTTTGGGGGAACCGACGTTGCGATGTTGACGTGTCGCCCGCGGAGCCCCCTCGGCGCGGTTATCCTGTCTGACTCTAGCGCGGTGATCCTGCCTGACTCTGGCGCGTACTGCCCGCGACACCCAATCTCCAAAATATGACGCAATCCGTAAAACTCCATTGTGCTGGTGTGAGCCGTGCTGTCGATGTGCACCACCGCAAGGCGGTGGTCTTCTGACGTCAACATGTGCTCGCCCGCCAACGCGTGCCATGTTGAAGGCCAGCGCCACGGAGAGAATCCTCCACCACCGCCAGGCGGTCCATATACCGCCACCCCGCGGCACATGCGCCCACCGCCCCGCTGTCCTCGCCCTGCCCCTTTCTGGCACTCGCGCACTTCATCTCCCCCAAACCCCCTTCCCCGCACGTCACTTCTATCCTTCTATCCATATCCGACCGTCGACGCCCGCAGCGGCCAGCCGCTCCGCCAGGGCCTGCTCACGGTCCCCCACCGACTCGTAGGCGCCGTCCCTGGCAGCTGCGTAGGCACACAGAGGGTCGCCCGCTGCAGCTCCCGCAGCCAGACATGACGCCACGGGCGCGTTGGTCGCTGCGAGCGGCGGCGATGGGTGCACAACGGCGGCGGGTAGACGCACCACGGGGGGGGGGTGCGGCCGGCCGCGCCAGGGTAGAGGAGGCAGTGGCCAGGTGAGAAGGGGAGAAGGAGTTGCCTCGCCCTCGGTCGCCACTACGGACTCCGCCAACGCAATAGCCGAGGCTGCAACGAGCATGAACACAAAGTTGCGGAGCTGTATCTGCATGGTTGGCTGCACTGTCCACACGCCGAACGTGAGCAGGAAAGGGAGATGATCAGTGGAGAGAAAGAGTAAAACGGTGCTATCAACGGCAGTGTACGCCATGTGCACTGTACATACGTACGCCGAAGACTGTTCCCGCTGCTCCTGTCCGGAAGCAGCAATAGCTCATCCTGCTAAGGCCGCGATGCCAAGTGGGATCAGCGGCCTCAGACACGGATCAATGATGAGGCAGCCGGCTTGTTGTACTTCCCTACATACGAATGAATGACCACAAAGTATGAAACGTGTCAAGGAAGATTCCCTTGCAGAAATTCAGTTATGTATTCCGCAAGGGCGAGGCGCAATGGAAAGTCTGTCGAGAACAGTTAACAGAGGAATTTTCATCGGGACACCTGTTGACCGGTCAAGTCCGGATACCATTCGGCATGGAGCCTCGCCCGGTTGCCCTCTCGAAACCGAAGCAGACTGCCTTGCAATCGAAGCCGGTTGTCGGGCGCAACAGTCGCCGGCGTCTCGTTCGCCAAGTCGACTGGCCCTTCGCCTCCGTCCGCGTCGTCTTCGCGGCCATCCCCCAACACTTCGTTGCTTCCCCAACCCTCTTTTTCATCATGGTACGTTGATATGAGGATGCGCTGGCCTCTGTCGGTTTTTTGTTTGAAGTGGTTGAGAGGAGTGGCTTCATCGACGAACGGCATGCTGACGGGATCCTGCATCAATGTGTATCGCGCCATGCGCTGTTGCTGTGCCGCAACTGCTGCGTACTGTTTGTGTCCGTGGTGAACCCTTGTGTCCCTTCGTGCCCTCCTATCCTGCCGTACCGTGTGCTGTGCGGTGCTGTTTTCGTCACCTACGCCATGCCTGCCATTCCCACCGCTTCCGCCGTGCGCTCTTGCATTCATTGCTGCATCGCTGTCGTTTACAACCTCTTCCTGCCCGTGCCGTCCTTCCTGCTCGTGTAGCCGTACGCCCGTTTTGTCCAGATCGGCCGTGTGTGCCTGGTCAACTATGGCCCCTACCGCGGCAGCCTGGTCGTGGTCGTGAACGTCTTGGACCACAACCGAGTGCTTGCTGAGGGCCCAACATCCAAGGTGCCGCGGCAGGTGCTGCAGCTGACCCGTCTGTCTCTGACCGACCTGATGGTGCCCATCCAACTGGGTGCCCGCTCCAGCACTCTCGCCGCCGCATATGCCAAGGCGGGCACTGATGACGCCTGGGCCGCCTCCTCGTGGGGCAAGAAGCTTGCGTCGCGCAGCAAGCGCGCGCAGTTGACGGACTTTGACCGCTTCAAGGTCATGGTGGCGCGGAAGACGAAGGCCAGCGCCATCAACAAGCAGGTCAAGGTGCTGAAGCGGTCTGCCGCTTGAGTGCGGCGAAAGATGTGGTCATGCGGCTGTGCGTGCGCACGGGTGTGGCGGGGGTGTAAGTACTAGATCGTTGGTCTGATCTTTTTTTTTCCTTTTGTCATTTGTCCCCTGCCTTGGTGGTGCCTTGCACGCCCCGCTACATTACATGCGCCCGTCTCTCTCCTTGGTTGCTACGTTGCACTTCTCTCCGCTCATCTCCTTTCGTTGCCAGCTCGGGCCGTTTGTTTCAGGTACGTCCATACAAATGTAGTTTTTTGTCATCCAGTTTTGTCATCCATCTGCTCGGTAGTAGTCCCTACTGAGTGACATGCGTGAAGTGGCACGCGCACGGTCTGGACGTTGTGGAAAGTTCGAGACGTCCATGCTACAGTTTAGCCCATGTGAGTAGGCGGTGTTTCTATCCAGGCTGATGCAGAGGTGGCATCTCCCAAGGATGTCAAGAAAGCAGACGTGATGACGTTGGAGCAACTTGCTCCTGGCCTCTATCGATTTCATATTGTAGTAGCCTCGAGGGGCACGTGAGTGGATGGAGATTGCGTTCGTCGAAGTGCTTCACCGAATATGGTTCGCTGATTGCGGCACACGCAGACGCACGGTACGGCGGTGTTCGTATATGTATGGCAGGTGCGCCCGGAAGAGAGATGTGTTCGTATGGGTGTTGATTTAGTTGTTGTATTTCCCATCCCTTCAGCCACGGACAAAGCAAAAAATATAAACACGACCGCAGTCACCTCGGAAGACAATATGTGCACTCAACCACGCATCGGCGGAAACCCCAGCATCGCCGCCATGCCCATCCACCAACTCAAGCGCCCGCAATGGCTCGCGGCAACCGCGCGTCGCCACCTCCCCGCGTCGCCTTCCGAACGCTCAGCAGGTCAGTGAGAGCCCCATTCTGGGCCTCCAGTACAGCCACGGAGCGACGGAGCTTGACATTCCGCTCCGCAATCACCTTCGTCGCCTTATGCACATCAGCAGCCGACAGATACAGTGCGACTGCCTTGTCCGAAAGACCGGCCAGCGCCGCCTGCCTCTGCAGGCGGCTCTTCTTCGCACTTATCCGGTTCCGCAGGCGGCGGAGGAAGAGAGTTACCGTCCGCTGCTCACCTGTCATCTTCCGGGCCTTGGCAGAGGTGGTGCCTTCCCAGTTGCCTGACAAGGCCCGCCGAGCCAGTGAAGGTGACACGCCCGCAGCAACCAGGTCATCGAGCGCCTTGGCTACCGCCACGGGGGAGAGGGACTCAAGGTCGGTTCCGACGCGGGAAGACGCCTCGAGGAGTCCCGGCTGCGATACATCTGACGTAGTCGGCACCGCCTCGGTTGACGTCTCCCTCCTCCGCTTCGTTCCCCGAGACGCACACTGCGACGGTGTCGAGATAGACGCCAAGGTAGAAGGGAGGGGCGCAGACGCCGACGACACAGCCGCCACCGCCGCACAGGCCGCCGCAGCCACATCATCCCGTGGTCTTGGGATGTCGGCCGCGAGAACAGCGAGCGGCGATGCAGACGCGCTCGTCACTTGAGTCGAGGTCATTGGGGCGGTGTTCACCTGCATACCCGCTTCAGACTTCACCTCGGAAGGATTCAGCATTAATGGGCTGGCCGACACTGCAGCATTCCCCGACGCCACTGACCGGGCAGGGGTAGTGAGGGGCGAAAAGTCTTCCCGCACAAGTGACGTAGGCAACTGTGGAGTGCGGCGGGTAGCCATCAGGGGGCTTGGCAGAGGGAGGTTTTCAGTCGACGCGGAGGGGGTCATCATCCCCACCACAAGTGACGGAAGGTCATTGGTATCAGCCCCACTGTCGCACGCCGACGGTAGCCACTGGTCGGGCAACGGCGAAGTAGATGAGCAAAGCTCGCCCGTGGAGAGGAGAACACACCGCTCCGTCACGCCCGACCTGTCGTCGGCCGCATGCAGCGACGACGAAGCGGGGAGGCCAAACAGGTCCGACGGTAATGTGGCGGGAAGAGCAGGAAGCATGTCACCATCGCCACCCTCGGCAAGCCACTCCTGCCAGTCCCCAAACCCTGTGACCGGTGCGTCGGCAAGGACCGTGGCGCCGCCCAGCGTGGGTGTGCTCGGGTCCATGGGGTTGTACGACATGTAGCTCATGACGGGCGATGGCCCGCCAAGGCGGAGGGGCGTAGCCGACGAGGAGACACCGGCAGTCTGCAGTAGATGTCCCACAATAGGAGCGGAAGACGGTGGAAAGTGCGGAGAGCAGGGTGGTGCACGCGTCGCGGGGAGGAGGTAGGGGATGGATGGAGAAGAGAGCAACGCAATGGTAGGTCGCCGCGGAGAGTGACAGCCACGTCGGACAACGCACTCCGTACAGTGGAGATGACGCAGGAGATAAGGACGGGAGGGAGGGGCGTGTGACAGCGTTGCACAAGACGCTGGTCGGCTGAGGTCGTCGAGCTGCAGTCAACCGTGCCGCCCGCGTCCTGCAGCCGCTTTTGTGCAACCCACCCCGCTGGCTGGCCCAGGCGCACGGACAGACGGGGCCTGGGACCGCGTCTCGGTCGCGCCAGACCGGGCGGTCGGGTGGGGAGTCTGGGTGGGGCTGCTGCAGATGGCGAGACTGGCCACCAGCTCATTGGTCAATTTCGTTCATTCCCAGCTTGCATGCAGGTGCAGCAGGACGTCTCTGCACCTGGCCCCAATCGCGGCCACCCGCTACGACCTCACAGCAAGGCAGACGTGGTGCCATCACCCCCCGTCTCGGCTCCTGGTTGGCTGCCCGCCAAACATACCCCCGCAAGCCGCCGCCATTTTGGCCCATTCCGGGTTGGGTGGACTTTTGAGCGGGTCTGCTGTGGTCCGGGGATCTCTGGTGTTTTTGTGCAGCAGCAAGCTGAGAGCTCGCGGCAACCGCCACAGGGGTGCGAGAATGGGGCGGCGGCCTGGGAAAATGGACGGCTGTGCGGCGTCAGCGGTCACACCAATCTGTCAAATGTTGGCAATGTATGGCGGCCGAGTTTTTTGATGGGATTTGGACACCACTGGAGGCGTTTTGTGAGACATCGCCGGCAATGGCGGCGGGTCTGCACGCCCTGAGTTGCTTTTTTTGTGGACAGCGTGCGCCGGGCTCGTCCAAAGGATGTGAATGAAAAAAAAGAAGTGTCGGATCGAAGGTGTCCCACTGAAGTGGTCCCACAGGAGGAGACCGTGTCTGACTGCACAACCGCAGGGTTTTCTGTTCCAGATCATTGGTGTGCGCCATGGAGATTCGGTCGTCGCTCATTGGCAGACACGCCTGCCATCCTCGAGATTGCTCCAGAGAAATCTGGTGGCTGCCCATGGTGGCGGTTCCATATGTATGGGTCTACACCTCTCGCACCCGGCCATCGCCTTCACTGTCAGCTACGGTCGATGACTCTCTTTGCATGTGAATGTGTGCATTCTGCGCTCGTGTGCGCCAAGGCCAACTTGCAGTGAAGTGACGGGTACAGTAATCTCGCTCGACCTCGCCGCGCTGCCCAGCGGCCAGTGTTGTGCTGCATTCTCCCTCATCTGCCCTTTTGCCCGCGTCGCCGGTCCGAGCCGCTACATGTGACGTTTGGTCCGCCCCGCCGTCGCTTCTTCCCTGTTCCACAAAAAGTTATGAAGCATTCATCGTTTCACTGAGACAGACAGTCTAGCCGAGTCACCGCGACAGCCCGCAGATCAAACGCAGCGGAGGGGGGTGCCGCTACGTTGCGAACCAGGCCAAGCGCACAACACATGCATCAAGCGCCTGAATCTCTTGTTGCTTCCGGGTCACTCTCTTCTATTTGCTGACATCGCTGACAACTACCGCGGTCTTCCGCCCTTCCTCAACGCTGGTTGCTGACCAAGAAGGTCACCCGCACCGACCCCAAAATGTCGTCTGCCGCCGGTTGGCAACAACCCAAAGCCCGCCAAATCTGGTGACACGCACACCAGTACGTCAATACGTCCACCGGCGTTGGGCTGCGAGGGAGGGAACGGACAGCCGACCGCCCCGCAACACCAGCGATGTCCACCCTCGCCGTAGAAAGTACGGTACGCACCAAGCCCACACTGAGTGCCCAAGGCGGACCACCAAAGCGCGGCTCGCCGAGTGCGCCTCCCCCACTCGTCCCTCTGGCACCTCAAAAACGGGCATGCCTGCGATGGCGGCTAGGAGCACCTTGAGCACCTTGCGCTCGGGGGAAACCCCGAGCTCGCCGTCGGCTGCGGGGGCGCCCGCCGTCGCAGCCTTGCTCCTCCCCGCCTCGCTGTCGTTCAGGCGTCTACAGCAGTGACGACGGCGGCGGGGGCCACCTCGAGCTGCTCAGTCTGTCTTTATCGGCCACCCCGGTCACCCCGGTGACCCCCTCCCCTCGCCCCGACGGCCAGGCCTCCCTCGCAGCGGCACCGGGCGGTGGCGACGGCAGGCCGCTCACGGCACCCCCCGCTACCTCCCGCCGCTCCCCGGGCTGGTCGGCCGCTTCCCCGCGGAGGGTCGGCCATTGTGAGCCTCCCGTCGATCCAGCAGCCACCTCCGGGGCCCTGCGGCAGCGGGCCGACAGGCGGCGCGCGCACCCGTCCTGTCCGCCGCCGGCAACGCCGTTGTCGGTGGCGGTATGGAGGCCCACCCCTCCAGATGCGGCCGCTGCGGCATGGGGGCTCCCCACCCTCCCGGTGCCATCCACGCCGACCAACAGCCGCAGCGGCGCAAACGCCCAAGGGGGTGTGCAGACACCCTGCCGCTGCCGCCCCCTCTGCCACCGCTGCCGGCACCCGCAACCCCACCCCTGCCTTCGCCACTGCCGCCGCTACGGCATCCATCACAGTCGCCGTCGGGATGAGAGGGGGGCGGCGGGGACGAAAGCCAAGGATAACAGGCCGAGCGGAAAACGCTGGGGGTCGCTGTGTTCTACCAGTTCAATAGATATTATGCTCCGATTCAGGGTGCAGGGTGTAGGTATTTCTTTACAGGATCGAGGCATGTCCAGTCATGTCACTGGTCCTGGGCTCAAACGGAGGGAAAAACTATTTACGGGCTCTTAATCCTTTTCTAGATGTTGTCTAAAAGACGTGCAAAGTCAGGCGCAACTCTCGGAGACTGCTCTCCCGACACCATCCACCGTAGATCCAGTCGGTCATCCACTCACCGGTGCGCCACTGCTCCCTTAGATATTAATGGAGCGGGGCACCCGAGTCGGACGCAGGTACTCATACTTGACCTCGTTGCGTGCCTCCCGGGCAGCAATGTGCTTCTCCAGCTTGATGAGGTCCTGGTTCATACGATTGAGGGCGGCGGTGACCTTGCGGTTCTGGTACCATCCCCCCCACTGCAAAATGGCAGTGGGCTTGGTGCCCAGCGGTTGGTGGATGATGCCGCCGAGGAAGGCGCCCATGGACAGCTGCTGGCCGGCCACCACGGGGGGGGGTAGCCATTCCCTGATGCTCCCCCCCTGCTGGTTGTCGTCAAGCCACTCGTTGTCAGGGGGGGCCCGCACACCCAGCGGGTAAAAGGGCATGTACGTCATCAGGTCTGCTTGAGGAAAGTTGACCGCCGCGTGCTGGACGCTCCCCGTAAAAATGATGAGGGTGACCGCGTCGGCGAGGTAGGCGGCGGTGGAGATGACGCCAGGGGTGGCGGTGGAGCCGTCGGCGGCTCGCTCCCCAAAACCCTGCTGCCCAGCGGCGGTGATGGCAGATGCCCACGCCTGCAGCTCGTAGTCCGCCACGACCGCCGCGTCGGTGGGGTAGTAGCACGCCACATATTCGGCCACGAACTTGTGCAGCACGGCCCAGTGCGCCAGCGCGTCTTCGCGGTACGGGTGGGCAAGGCGAGGGTCCAACACTCCACGCGCCCCCATCTGTACATGAGGAAAAAGGGAGTTGAAGTGGGTCTCAACCAAGACGCTCTTGACGTACTCGGCTGCGGCACCCGTGGAGACGGGAACCAGCAGGTCCACCACCCCACCGGGCGCCAGCAGCGTATCCGGCACCATCGAGTTGAGGAAGAAGAGGCCATCGTAGTGGGGGGTGAGGAGGCGCCAAATGGGGTGGCTCCCCTCCTCCAGCTCCCGATGCGTCGCCGCCGCTATGGTATTGATCATCATGTGCGTCAGGCCGAGGTGCCACTTTAGCTCATGCTCCGCCCCGTCTGCGGCGTTGAGGATGAGCTTGGCCGCCGCCCAGGCGGCGCCGTCGGCCGGGGTTGTCAGGTGGATGGGCGCTTCCGCCACCTGGGGGCCCCCGGTGGCAATGGCAACCGCCTCTAGCCGCCCGGGGTCAGCCGCACTGGCGCTGGCGCTGAGAACAAAGAGGGCCACGGGGCCAAACTGGCACTGCTTCCCGTAGCCGTCCTCTCCGCCCATCATCTTGGGGTCAGAGGGGTACTGGACCTCCCCTTCGGCCAGCACCCGCGCGCTGGGGCGGCAGTCCAAAACAAATAGCCGGCCGTCGGCGGAGGCTCCGGCAAGGGAGTCCGCCTCGTACCCGCTGAGCGCCTGCAGGTGGGCGTCTGTGAAGGGCAGAGAGGGGGCGGTGGGGTCCAGGTCCGCCGCTGTCACTGCCCGGAGGCTCATGGGGTTGGGCCCCGCCACCCGTAGGCGGGCAAACATGTCATCGCTGTCGACCAGTTTGGCAGCCGCGGGCAGCGGGAGCAGTGCAAACATTGCCCGGTAGTCTGCGTAGGCCGCGTCTCCTCCGGGGATGCCGGCATCCCCCGACTTTCGTGACGCCCCCGTCTTGACCGCCGCCGCTGCCGCCGCCTCTCCCATCGTCACCGCTGTCGTGACCGCCTGCCCCAACCCCTTCATCTCATCCTGCGCCATTGTGTAGAGGTACCCTGCGCTCTTCTCGACAGAGGCCGTCACGGGGGACGCCAGCTTCTTGACCGCCGACAACCCCGCCTCTGGGGTGCCCGACACGGCCGCCAAGACGGCAGAGGCTGCCGTCCCCGCGGCCTCGGTGGTAGCCCGCACGCTTCCCAGCGCCGAGCTCACCGCCCCCGCCGGGCGGCGCCCCCCCCGAACGGCTGACGACTGGGCAAGGGCCTCCGCCCCCATTTTGGCGTTGCGTCCCACCTTGGCGCCCATCACCCCAGCCTTAAACAGCCACTTGTACCACGACAGGCCTGCGACGGGGATGTTGGGCACCAGCGGGAAGCCGGCAAGACCGGGGGAGGGTACCAGCTTGTACACCTCCTTTTGCTTTGCCACCCGTGCCGCCCGGTCGGCAGCATCTTGGGAGCCCTCCGGTGGCGGCAGCTTCGGGGGGGGGCGCTTGATGAGGAAGCGGCGGGACGTCTCGGGGAGCTTCAACCCATCTGAGAAGGGCGTCGATGCCGCGACGATGGGGCCCACCCGGCCTCCGTGGCTGCTGGAGCGGGCACGTGCCGTCTCCGCGGCAGACGGCGCGCCCTTGATGGGTGATCCAGCCCAGGTGGAAGGGGCGCCCGCGGGGGCGGCTACCACAAAAGCGGTGGGGGCGGGCGCGACCATCGTGCGGCGTGGGGGGTGCGGGGCACCCACAACCATCGGCGGGAGAAGGTGGTGAAGGGGGGGGTGACTTGAAGAACAGAGAGCGGACGTCACCCTGTGGGAGGTGGTGACGCGGATGACTTAGAACGGCGTGCGTGCGCCCGAGCGAATGTGAAGCTGCACCCCGGCGGTTGTCTTATAGCCACTGCCATAGCCGTCACAGGCGTCGGCTGCGACTGCCCCGCTGTCTGGGGCGGTCATGGAGCGCGTTGGGGGGCAACGGACGTCTCCCGTAAGGATGCTTCATCGACACTGACGTTGCCGCCGTCCCCGCCTGTCCCAGTGGGGGTCCATGGCTACCTCCGCGGGGAGGGAAACTTGGGGCGGGGCGTGGCTGCTCCAGGCGCGCGAGGGAAGAGTGGGCAATACGGTGGCCCTTGGCATGCGGTGGGGATGGAAGCGCGTAGAAGGCGCAGAGCAGCGAGTGGGTACCCCGCTCCCACCGAGGACCGATGGACCTCGAGTACATAGGTGACGCGGATCCTGCGGCGGTGGCAAATCCGCACGGGGCTCTGGGGGGTGCACCTCTAGGGGTGCAGCGCGGCACTGCTGTGCGGGGCGGCGTGAACGGTGCTCGCACCCGCAACCCCTTTGACTGGCGCAAGCTATGAGGGCACGCCGGCACCCAAACCCATCATGTCGACTGCCCTCCCGACGGGCGGGGGCTGTCCCCATGGCCGATCGCTGGTTTGTCATCTGCTGGACTCCCACCGTACTTCCCCGCGGGGGTGGGGGACCCACCGGCGAGCGGGCCGCGACCTGTCATTCATTGGTTGTGTGCGGGCGCTGCCCCTTTCTCGTTGATTCGTTGTTCCATGATGGACGCCTTTCCGCCATGACCACGGCGCCGCCCCCGTGACAAGCCCACTCGGTGCACCGCCATGGCGCACTGTCAACCGGGTTAACATCTTCACTACGTACGTATCTATCTATTTAAATATCTACAGGCAGTTCAGTTCAGTGTGCGGAAAGATGATCTATAACAGCTGTTTGGTTGCTGGTGGAGCTGTCCGACATCCCCTCCATGGCTACGACCTTCCGGGAGGAAGCCCGTGAGCTGCTTGTTCTTCTGGCAGAGACACAGAGAAAAGTGTTTACCAAGACCTTTCCTTGTGGCGGCGACCGACTTTTGCCCCTTGGACTGTCCACTTCGGATGCAGAAAGAGGACTGTCCACTTTGGATGCAGAAAGAGGACGGTAACGATGGGTACTGTACTGTCAGCATGTCGTGTGTCAGCTGACCGGGCGAGAGGGAAGACGCGGTGCTCCCCGCGCAACTGACTCTGATGACACCCTCCCCCCACTCCGGCACTTGTCTCCGCCCCCTCTTGTTTCACACGGCCTCCGTCTCTGCCTGCTGTGTTCCCCTCGCCCCACAATTGGGCGGAGGCCCACCTAACCGCCGCCCACACCCCCACTAATCTCCGCGCTTCCGCCAAACTCCCCCCCCTACCTGCACCCCCCCTTCCACCTTGAGTGGGCCTTGGGCGGCGGAATGGGATGAAGAAGGGAAGCAGCTTGGGTCGCCTCCGTCCACAAAGAGGCGATGGGGGATGGGGAAAAGGCGCGGACGTTCGACGGCAACCCCGGGGACGCTTGGAGGGCAGCCAACTGGGGGGGGGGGACAGGAGAAGAGGGACGCCGTTCCCGGAGCAGTTGTGGGGGCAAAGAGGGGACGGAAAGCGCCGCGTGAGGATAATAGAGGGCACAAGGCTCCTCCTGTACTGGATGCACACTGGCAGTATGATTGACAGCCGTTCTGCCTGCGCTGCCCCACGTCTCCCTTGTGCACATCTATGTACTGGACAAGATGTGTCTTCTACACAGCCAGGCAAGCCGTTGGTGGGCCTTGCAACAAGGTCCGAGACGGACGGGCCGACATCATGACGATAATCGTCCTCTCGCGAGGGCCTCCCCGTCTGACACACGAGGGAAGGAATCCGTTCCAGCCCCCTCCTGTACCAATCAACGACGGATCTCGACACACCACATGTTTTTTATTCCTCTTTCGGCCGTCATCGAGACCTTTCACTGTTGTCACCAGGCTTGAGATAGTTACACACATATCCGCCACGGATAGATGTATGAGCCAAAGACGTTAGAAGCGCTTCCAAGTCGCCTTCGGACTGCAAATAGCCGGTAGACCGCAGTGGCGGCCGCCATTGCCGCGCACGGCGCCGCTAACCGCCCACTCCCCCCCTCACCGCTAGCGCGGACTGCCGCCGTCGCGGGGACCCGTCCGCCCTCTATTTGATCGTCGACGCCCTCCCCTCCCCGCCTCCGCCACTTAATGCTGCAGCCGTCTGCGGTAACTGCCACCACTTCCTCCCGCTGCCTGCCGCGGCCGCTGCCTACTGATTCAGCCACTTCCCCCACTATTGCCTGACTCTGCCTCCCTAGGGGTCACCGGCTGTGAATCGCTGCGCTACGTCCCTGCATACCTGCTGGTGCCGGCTGGCGGCGCTCCGTTCCTTGGGTGTTTCTAAAAATTTAGGGAGAACACGCTTTGAATAGGGCAAATAGGGAGGGTCGGCCGAGTCAAGGGTAGTATGTATGGTAGGTTGCAGAAAAAAGATACACGGAGCGCTCTTTTCTCATTCCTCCGAGAACCTTTGGGCCACAGGCCTGAGCCAATCAGGTGCCTTGACGGTATGCCCCGGTGTAATGGGCCCCACATGAGCGGTGGTGGGTCCCTTTCGGGAAACCCTGCCAGCGTGCTCATCAAGAGGGACAGCGGGATGGGGGCACACGCGGTGGGGTAGGCCACGACACGGGGGGTCGGGCCGGTGCTCCACAGCGACGACGACGGTGACGACGGTGACGACGACGACGACGATGGCGACGACGGCGGCGGCAGCAGCAGTCACGGCGGCGGCGGCGGCGGCGGCGGCGGCAACGTCGGCGGCGGCGGGCAACGTCGGCGGCGGCGGCAACGTCGGCGGCGGCGGCAACGTCGGCAGCTGCGGCAACGTCGGCGGCGGTGGCCACGTCGGCAGCAGCGGCGACGACGGCGAGTTTGGGGGGGGGAGGGGGGGACGGCAGTGGCGGCGGCGGCGACGGCGATGGCCGCGGCGGCGGTGGCGGCGGCGATGACGAGTTTTTTGGGGGGAGGGGGGGACGGCGGCCGCGACGTCAGCGGCGGCGGCGGAATGGACGACAGCAGCGACGACGGCGTGTTTAGGGGGGGGGGGGGGAGGGCCGGCGGCGGGGACGGTGTTTTGTGGGGGGGGGGGGGGGGGGCGGCGGGCAGACGGCCGTGTAGACTTTTTGGTGGGGGTGAGGCAGGCCACAGGAAGATGTGGCCACGTTTTTTTGGGCGGCGGTGGTGCCGCCGCCGTTGTGGGAGAGGGAGAGCAGGGCGGCAGGCGGCCGCGGGGATGGTTCGCAGGGGAGGGTGGGGGGACGGCGGGGACGCTTTGTGAGGGGGTCGGGCAGGTCGCTGGGACGGCGGGGTCGGTTTTTTTCGCTGGGGGTGTGGTGGCGGTAGCAGCGCCAGGGGGTGGAGGGGGAGGGTTCCAAGGGCTGGTAGCTGCCCATTTTTGGAGGGGGCGGGCTGGGGACGTTGATGGCTTTCTGCGTTGGGGGCATTCTAGTGACGCATGGCGGCGGTGTTTTGTTTGGGCGAGGGCGGCTGCGGCGATGGCGGGCGGTTCGATAGCTGGATGCGGGGGCGGGGGGAGGGTCCGTAGGCGTAAGGAGAAACGGGCAGGGTAAAGTCATTGTTTGAATTGGAGTGGAGCGGGTGGCGGCGACAACAGTGGCATTGGTGCTAGCCGCCGGCGCCGGCGCCCGCGTCAGCGCAGGCGCTTTTCTTTCCATTGCGGGCGCAGGGGGGCAGGCGCGGTGGCTCCACTGGGCAGAAGGGATATGAGGGACGGGGCGGGTGAATTCTGGTGCAGCAGGACAGGGAGGAAGGTGGTGTCGGGATGGTTGCAGGGCGTCGTGCGGGCCCCATTTTGGGGGGGGCATGGGATGGTCTGCCCGATAGGCCAAACAGCATCGAGGCACTTCGTGCTCAAAGCACGAAGTGCCTTGATGCGATGTCGTGCACTTTCACCTCTTCTCGAGGCATGACCCCCCCCCACGCCACGCACATGTGAGACGCTTTCCCCCTTGCCTCCTGGGCCCGTGCACTGTCCGCGCCTGTCGAGAACCCACTCCACCTGGGCATGCCCCCCGCACTGCACTCCACCTGCCAAAGGTGGAACCGCCAGAGGGAAGCGGGCTGGGGGGGTTGGCCTCCCTGATGTGCCTGGTCCAGGAGAGGAGTCCACGAGGGGAAGGGGGGGGAGAGGCCCGCTTCATCAGGAGCATAAGGGGCACCTGCCCCAAGATGCCACAACGGGCACTGGACACATGAGGACCAGGCTTCTTCGTGGACCAATCAGGCGACCCCATGACATGGAACATTGACCCCAAGAACGGCGATCTCAAAAACGGTGACCCGCACACGGAAAAAAGTCCTCAAAACAATGGCCTCCAGCCGTCCCATGGCTCCTCTCTAAAATCGACTACCCCTCTGCCAAGCCTCAGTTAAACACGTAGGCCAGGACCGACCCCCGAGCCGGGCAAATCAATGCGAAAAGGATGCCCCCATTTCAGGGTCGACAGCAGCCGGTCCACCCAGGGTGTCCCTGAAAGCGGTACGCCGTCCCGGGGACCCAAGGACCTCATGAGTTCGCATGGGGCTCTGTGATCCTTCTGTCAGCATGGCGCCCGTGGACCCCGCCACGGCCGGTGTGGAGCCCGGGCCCGAGCCGAGAAAAACCTCCATGTATCTTTTTTGTGCAACGTACCATAGATATCTAGTGGCTTCGACGTTAAAGGATGCAGGCGGTTAGATAGGTTTACTGTACTTCACGGCATATTCAGTCTCAGAGCACGTCCACCG
>CM020620.1:3358398-3401668 GCA_009829735.1 Pyropia yezoensis
GGTGGCATGGATTCCATGGGCGTCAATTATCAAGTTCACTTCAATTTACGTGGAAGTCAGGTTTCCTCAAATACTCGGTTTAATCTCGCATGCCTTCACAGCCTGGGATCGAGCGACGAATTTGCTGCTAGGGCGTCACTCTGCGCTGCTCGTCGACCTGTTCTTGCTCTCGACACGAAGATGATGCCACCGCTGGCTCCACCAGGATCTGCTGCGCGCACGGATGTGGTGCAGAAGATTCGTCTGCAGCGAGGAAGCTCTAGTCTGGACGCGATTGTGTCTCCTGGAGGAGAAACTGGCACCACAACAATTGCGCACTGTGAGTGAGTACGCCCCGATTCAGGCAGGGTTGCGTCCCTTTGCTTCAACCAAGGCCACTTCAATGTCATGTTTACGTTGGATGTAACGATCTGTGAAAGCGACATGTTGAATTCAACCTCATTCCATGTGTTTATCACTCAGACTTGAGACCTGGAGTGGGCCCTCCGGCGAGCCCTTAAACAGTGTCAAACGCATTTTCGCACCGGAAGTCCCCGTTCTGGTACGTATGTGGTGGCATGGATTCCATGGGCGTCAATTATCAAGTTCACTTCAATTTACGTGGAAGTCAGGTTTCCTCAAATACTCGGTTTAATCTCGCATGCCTTCACAGCCTGGGATCGAGCGACGAATTTGCTGCTAGGGCGTCACTCTGCGCTGCTCGTCGACCTGTTCTTGCTCTCGACACGAAGATGATGCCACCGCTGGCTCCACCAGGATCTGCTGCGCGCACGGATGTGGTGCAGAAGATTCGTCTGCAGCGAGGAAGCTCTAGTCTGGACGCGATTGTGTCTCCTGGAGGAGAAACTGGCACCACAACAATTGCGCACTGTGAGTGAGTACGCCCCGATTCAGGCAGGGTTGCGTCCCTTTGCTTCAACCAAGGCCACTTCAATGTCATGTTTACGTTGGATGTAACGATCTGTGAAAGCGACATGTTGAATTCAACCTCATTCCATGTGTTTATCACTCAGACTTGAGACCTGGAGTGGGCCTCCGGCGAGCCTTAAACAGTGTCAAACGCATTTTCGCACCGGAAGTCCCCGTTCTGGTACGTATGTTGGTGGCATGGATTCCATGGGCGTCAATTATCAAGTTCACTTCAATTTACGTGGAAGTCAGGTTTCCTCAAATACTCGGTTTAATCTCGCATGCCTTCACAGCCTGGGATCGAGCGACGAATTTGCTGCTAGGGCGTCACTCTGCGCTGCTCGTCGACCTGTTCTTGCTCTCGACA
Organism: Pyropia yezoensis; assembly: GCA_009829735.1. Lineage (NCBI taxonomy): Eukaryota > Rhodophyta > Bangiophyceae > Bangiales > Bangiaceae > Pyropia > Pyropia yezoensis. The sequence continues at coordinate 3,359,675 of CM020620.1, forward strand.
CGAGATGATGCCACCGCTGGCTCCACCAGGATCTGCTGCGCGCACGGATGTGGTGCAGAAGATTCGTCTGCAGCGAGGAAGCTCTAGTCTGGACGCGATTGTGTCTCCTGGAGGAGAAACTGGCACCACAACAATTGCGCACTGTGAGTGAGTACGCCCCGATTCAGGCAGGGTTGCGTCCCTTTGCTTCAACCAAGGCCACTTCAATGTCATGTTTACGTTGGATGTAACGATCTGTGAAAGCGACATGTTGAATTCAACCTCATTCCATGTGTTTATCACTCAGACTTGAGACCTGGAGTGGGCCCTCCGGCGAGCCTTAAAACAGTGTCAAACGCATTTTCGCACCGGAAGTCCCCGTTCTGGTACGTATGTCGGTGGCATGGATTCCATGGGCGTCAATTATCAAGTTCACTTCAATTTACGTGGAAGTCAGGTTTCCTCAAATACTCGGTTTAATCTCGCATGCCTTCACAGCCTGGGATCGAGCGACGAATTTTGCTGCTAGGGCGTCACTCTGCGCTGCTCGTCGACCTGTTCTTGCTCTCGACACGAAGATGATGTCACCGCTGGCTCCACCAGGATCTGCTGCGCGCACGGATGTGGTGCAGAAGATTCGTCTGCAGCGAGGAAGCTCTAGTCTGGACGCGATTGTGTCTCCTGGAGGAGAAACTGGCACCACAACAATTGCGCACTGTGAGTGAGTACGCCCCGATTCAGGCAGGGTTGCGTCCCTTTGCTTCAACCAAGGCCACTTCAATGTCATGTTTACGTTGGATGTAACGATCTGTGAAAGCGACATGTTGAATTCAACCTCATTCCATGTGTTTATCACTCAGACTTGAGACCTGGAGTGGGCCCTCCGGCGAGCCTTAAACAGTGTCAAACGCATTTTCGCACCGGAAGTCCCCGTTCTGGTACGTATGTGGTGGCATGGATTCCATGGGCGTCAATTATCAAGTTCACTTCAATTTACGTGGAAGTCAGGTTTCCTCAAATACTCGGTTTAATCTCGCATGCCTTCACAGCCTGGGATCGAGCGACGAATTTGCTGCTAGGGCGTCACTCTGCGCTGCTCGTCGACCTGTTCTTGCTCTCGACACGAAGATGATGCCACCGCTGGCTCCACCAGGATCTGCTGCGCGCACGGATGTGGTGCAGAAGATTCGTCTGCAGCGAGGAAGCTCTAGTCTGGACGCGATTGTGTCTCCTGGAGGAGAAACTGGCACCACAACAATTGCGCACTGTGAGTGAGTACGCCCCGATTCAGGCAGGGTTGCGTCCCTTTGCTTCAACCAAGGCCACTTCAATGTCATGTTTACGTTGGATGTAACGATCTGTGAAAGCGACATGTTGAATTCAACCTCATTCCATGTGTTTATCACTCAGACTTGAGACCTGGAGTGGGCCCTCCGGCGAGCCTTAAACAGTGTCAAACGCATTTTCGCACGGAAGTCCCCGTTCTGGTACGTATGTTGTTTGGCATGGATTCCATGGGCGTCAATTATCAAGTTCACTTCAATTTACGTGGAAGTCAGGTTTCCTCAAATACTCGGTTTAATCTCGCATGCCTTCACAGCCTGGGATCGAGCGACGAATTTGCTGCTAGGGCGTCACTCTGCGCTGCTCGTCGACCTGTTCTTGCTCTCGACACGAGGATGATGCCACCGCTGGCTCCACCAGGATCTGCTGCGCGCACGGATGTGGTGCAGAAGATTCGTCTGCAGCGAGGAAGCTCTAGTCTGGACGCGATTGTGTCTCCTGGAGGAGAAACTGGCACCACAACAATTGCGCACTGTGAGTGAGTACGCCCCGATTCAGGCAGGGTTGCGTCCCTTTGCTTCAACCAAGGCCACTTCAATGTCATGTTTACGTTGGATGTAACGATCTGTGAAAGCGACATGTTGAATTCAACCTCATTCCATGTGTTTATCACTCAGACTTGAGACCTGGAGTGGGCCCTCCGGCGAGCCTTAAACAGTGTCAAACGCATTTTCGCACCGGAAGTCCCCGTTCTGGTACGTATGTTGGTGGCATGGATTCCATGGGCGTCAATTATCAAGTTCACTTCAATTTACGTGGAAGTCAGGTTTCCTCAAATACTCGGTTTAATCTCGCATGCCTTCACAGCCTGGGATCGAGCGACGAATTTGCTGCTAGGGCGTCACTCTGCGCTGCTCGTCGACCTGTTCTTGCTCTCGACACGAAGATGATGCCACCGCTGGCTCCACCAGGATCTGCTGCGCGCACGGATGTGGTGCAGAAGATTCGTCTGCAGCGAGGAAGCTCTAGTCTGGACGCGATTGTGTCTCCTGGAGGAGAAACTGGCACCCAACAAATTGCGCACTGTGAGTGAGTACGCCCGATTCAGGCAGGGTTGCGTCCCTTTGCTTCAACCAAGGCCACTTCAATGTCATGTTTACGTTGGATGTAACGATCTGTGAAAGCGACATGTTGAATTCAACCTCATTCCATGTGTTTATCACTCAGACTTGAGACCTGGAGTGGGCCCTCCGGCGAGCCTTAAACAGTGTCAAACGCATTTTCGCACCGGAAGTCCCCGTCTGGTACGTATGTTGGTGGCATGGATTCCATGGGCGTCAATTATCAAGTTCACTTCAATTTACGTGGAAGTCAGGTTTCCTCAAATACTCGGTTTAATCTCGCATGCCTTCACAGCCTGGGATCGAGCGACGAATTTGCTGCTAGGGCGTCACTCTGCGCTGCTCGTCGACCTGTTCTTGCTCTCGACACGAGGATGATGTCACCGCTGGCTCCACCAGGATCTGCTGCGCGCACGGATGTGGTGCAGAAGATTCGTCTGCAGCGAGGAAGCTCTAGTCTGGACGCGATTGTGTCTCCTGGGGAGAAAACTGGCACCACAACAATTGCGCACTGTGAGTGAGTACGCCCCGATTCAGGCAGGGTTGCGTCCCTTTGCTTCAACCAAGGCCACTTCAATGTCATGTTTACGTTGGATGTAACGATCTGTGAAAGCGACATGTTGAATTCAACCTCATTCCATGTGTTTATCACTCAGACTTGAGACCTGGAGTGGGCCCTCCGGCGAGCCTTAAACAGTGTCAAACGCATTTTCGCACCGGAAGTCCCCGTTCTGGTACGTATGTTGGTGGCATGGATTCCATGGGCGTCAATTATCAAGTTCACTTCAATTTACGTGGAAGTCAGGTTTCCTCAAATACTCGGTTTAATCTCGCATGCCTTCACAGCCTGGGATCGAGCGACGAATTTGCTGCTAGGGCGTCACTCTGCGCTGCTCGTCGACCTGTTCTTGCTCTCGACACGAAGATGATGTCACCGCTGGCTCCACCAGGATCTGCTGCGCGCACGGATGTGGTGCAGAAGATTCGTCTGCAGCGAGGAAGCTCTAGTCTGGACGCGATTGTGTCTCCTGGAGGAGAAACTGGCACCACAACAATTGCGCACTGTGAGTGAGTACGCCCCGATTCAGGCAGGGTTGCGTCCCTTTGCTTCAACCAAGGCCACTTCAATGTCATGTTTACGTTGGATGTAACGATCTGTGAAAGCGACATGTTGAATTCAACCTCATTCCATGTGTTTATCACTCAGACTTGAGACCTGGAGTGGGCCCTCCGGCGAGCCTTAAACAGTGTCAAACGCATTTTCGCACCGGAAGTCCCCGTTCTGGTACGTATGTGGTGGCATGGATTCCATGGGCGTCAATTATCAAGTTCACTTCAATTTACGTGGAAGTCAGGTTTCCTCAAATACTCGGTTTAATCTCGCATGCCTTCACAGCCTGGGATCGAGCGACGAATTTGCTGCTAGGGCGTCACTCTGCGCTGCTCGTCGACCTGTTCTTGCTCTCGACACGAAGATGATGCCACCGCTGGCTCCACCAGGATCTGCTGCGCGCACGGATGTGGTGCAGAAGATTCGTCTGCAGCGAGGAAGCTCTAGTCTGGACGCGATTGTGTCTCCTGGAGGAGAAACTGGCACCACAACAATTGCGCACTGTGAGTGAGTACGCCCCGATTCAGGCAGGGTTGCGTCCCTTTGCTTCAACCAAGGCCACTTCAATGTCATGTTTACGTTGGATGTAACGATCTGTGAAAGCGACATGTTGAATTCAACCTCATTCCATGTGTTTATCACTCAGACTTGAGACCTGGAGTGGGCCCTCCGGCGAGCCTTAAACAGTGTCAAACGCATTTTCGCACCGGAAGTCCCCGTTCTGGTACGTATGTTGGTGGCATGGATTCCATGGGCGTCAATTATCAAGTTCACTTCAATTTACGTGGAAGTCAGGTTTCCTCAAATACTCGGTTTAATCTCGCATGCCTTCACAGCCTGGGATCGAGCGACGAATTTGCTGCTAGGGCGTCACTCTGCGCTGCTCGTCGACCTGTTCTTGCTCTCGACACGAGGATGATGTCACCGCTGGCTCCACCAGGATCTGCTGCGCGCACGGATGTGGTGCAGAAGATTCGTCTGCAGCGAGGAAGCTCTAGTCTGGACGCGATTGTGTCTCCTGGGGAGGAAAACTGGCACCACAACAATTGCGCACTGTGAGTGAGTACGCCCCGATTCAGGCAGGGTTGCGTCCCTTTGCTTCAACCAAGGCCACTTCAATGTCATGTTTACGTTGGATGTAACGATCTGTGAAAGCGACATGTTGAATTCAACCTCATTCCATGTGTTTATCACTCAGACTTGAGACCTGGAGTGGGCCCTCCGGCGAGCCTTAAACAGTGTCAAACGCATTTTCGCACCGGAAGTCCCCGTTCTGGTACGTATGTGGTGGCATGGATTCCATGGGCGTCAATTATCAAGTTCACTTCAATTTACGTGGAAGTCAGGTTTCCTCAAATACTCGGTTTAATCTCGCATGCCTTCACAGCCTGGGATCGAGCGACGAATTTGCTGCTAGGGCGTCACTCTGCGCTGCTCGTCGACCTGTTCTTGCTCTCGACACGAAGATGATGCCACCGCTGGCTCCACCAGGATCTGCTGCGCGCACGGATGTGGTGCAGAAGATTCGTCTGCAGCGAGGAAGCTCTAGTCTGGACGCGATTGTGTCTCCTGGAGGAGAAACTGGCACCACAACAATTGCGCACTGTGAGTGAGTACGCCCCGATTCAGGCAGGGTTGCGTCCCTTTGCTTCAACCAAGGCCACTTCAATGTCATGTTTACGTTGGATGTAACGATCTGTGAAAGCGACATGTTGAATTCAACCTCATTCCATGTGTTTATCACTCAGACTTGAGACCTGGAGTGGGCCCTCCGGCGAGCCTTAAACAGTGTCAAACGCATTTTCGCACCGGAAGTCCCCGTTCTGGTACGTATGTTGGTGGCATGGATTCCATGGGCGTCAATTATCAAGTTCACTTCAATTTACGTGGAAGTCAGGTTTCCTCAAATACTCGGTTTAATCTCGCATGCCTTCACAGCCTGGGATCGAGCGACGAATTTGCTGCTAGGGCGTCACTCTGCGCTGCTCGTCGACCTGTTCTTGCTCTCGACACGAGGATGATGTCACCGCTGGCTCCACCAGGATCTGCTGCGCGCACGGATGTGGTGCAGAAGATTCGTCTGCAGCGAGGAAGCTCTAGTCTGGACGCGATTGTGTCTCCTGGGAGAAACTGGCACCACAACAATTGCGCACTGTGAGTGAGTACGCCCCGATTCAGGCAGGGTTGCGTCCCTTTGCTTCAACCAAGGCCACTTCAATGTCATGTTTACGTTGGATGTAACGATCTGTGAAAGCGACATGTTGAATTCAACCTCATTCCATGTGTTTATCACTCAGACTTGAGACCTGGAGTGGGCCCTCCGGCGAGCCTTAAACAGTGTCAAACGCATTTTCGCACCGGAAGTCCCCGTTCTGGTACGTATGTTGGTGGCATGGATTCCATGGGCGTCAATTATCAAGTTCACTTCAATTTACGTGGAAGTCAGGTTTCCTCAAATACTCGGTTTAATCTCGCATGCCTTCACAGCCTGGGATCGAGCGACGAATTTGCTGCTAGGGCGTCACTCTGCGCTGCTCGTCGACCTGTTCTTGCTCTCGACACGAGGATGATGTCACCGCTGGCTCCACCAGGATCTGCTGCGCGCACGGATGTGGTGCAGAAGATTCGTCTGCAGCGAGGAAGCTCTAGTCTGGACGCGATTGTGTCTCCTGGAGGAGAAACTGGCACCACAACAATTGCGCACTGTGAGTGAGTACGCCCCGATTCAGGCAGGGTTGCGTCCCTTTGCTTCAACCAAGGCCACTTCAATGTCATGTTTACGTTGGATGTAACGATCTGTGAAAGCGACATGTTGAATTCAACCTCATTCCATGTGTTTATCACTCAGACTTGAGACCTGGAGTGGGCCCTCCGGCGAGCCTTAAACAGTGTCAAACGCATTTTCGCACCGGAAGTCCCCGTTCTGGTACGTATGTTGGTGGCATGGATTCCATGGGCGTCAATTATCAAGTTCACTTCAATTTACGTGGAAGTCAGGTTTCCTCAAATACTCGGTTTAATCTCGCATGCCTTCACAGCCTGGGATCGAGCGACGAATTTGCTGCTAGGGCGTCACTCTGCGCTGCTCGTCGACCTGTTCTTGCTCTCGACACGAGATGATGTCACCGCTGGCTCCACCAGGATCTGCTGCGCGCACGGATGTGGTGCAGAAGATTCGTCTGCAGCGAGGAAGCTCTAGTCTGGACGCGATTGTGTCTCCTGGAGGAGAAACTGGCACCACAACAATTGCGCACTGTGAGTGAGTACGCCCCGATTCAGGCAGGGTTGCGTCCCTTTGCTTCAACCAAGGCCACTTCAATGTCATGTTTACGTTGGATGTAACGATCTGTGAAAGCGACATGTTGAATTCAACCTCATTCCATGTGTTTATCACTCAGACTTGAGACCTGGAGTGGGCCCTCCGGCGAGCCTTAAACAGTGTCAAACGCATTTTCGCACCGGAAGTCCCCGTTCTGGTACGTATGTTGGTGGCATGGATTCCATGGGCGTCAATTATCAAGTTCACTTCAATTTACGTGGAAGTCAGGTTTCCTCAAATACTCGGTTTAATCTCGCATGCCTTCACAGCCTGGGATCGAGCGACGAATTTGCTGCTAGGGCGTCACTCTGCGCTGCTCGTCGACCTGTTCTTGCTCTCGACACGAGGATGATGTCACCGCTGGCTCCACCAGGATCTGCTGCGCGCACGGATGTGGTGCAGAAGATTCGTCTGCAGCGAGGAAGCTCTAGTCTGGACGCGATTGTGTCTCCTGGAGGAGAAACTGGCACCACAACAATTGCGCACTGTGAGTGAGTACGCCCCGATTCAGGCAGGGTTGCGTCCCTTTGCTTCAACCAAGGCCACTTCAATGTCATGTTTACGTTGGATGTAACGATCTGTGAAAGCGACATGTTGAATTCAACCTCATTCCATGTGTTTATCACTCAGACTTGAGACCTGGAGTGGGCCCTCCGGCGAGCCTTAAACAGTGTCAAACGCATTTTCGCACCGGAAGTCCCCGTTCTGGTACGTATGTTGGTGGCATGGATTCCATGGGCGTCAATTATCAAGTTCACTTCAATTTACGTGGAAGTCAGGTTTCCTCAAATACTCGGTTTAATCTCGCATGCCTTCACAGCCTGGGATCGAGCGACGAATTTGCTGCTAGGGCGTCACTCTGCGCTGCTCGTCGACCTGTTCTTGCTCTCGACACGAAGATGATGTCACCGCTGGCTCCACCAGGATCTGCTGCGCGCACGGATGTGGTGCAGAAGATTCGTCTGCAGCGAGGAAGCTCTAGTCTGGACGCGATTGTGTCTCCTGGAGGAGAAACTGGCACCACAACAATTGCGCACTGTGAGTGAGTACGCCCCGATTCAGGCAGGGTTGCGTCCCTTTGCTTCAACCAAGGCCACTTCAATGTCATGTTTACGTTGGATGTAACGATCTGTGAAAGCGACATGTTGAATTCAACCTCATTCCATGTGTTTATCACTCAGACTTGAGACCTGGAGTGGGCCCTCCGGCGAGCCTTAAACAGTGTCAAACGCATTTTCGCACCGGAAGTCCCCGTTCTGGTACGTATGTTGGTGGCATGGATTCCATGGGCGTCAATTATCAAGTTCACTTCAATTTACGTGGAAGTCAGGTTTCCTCAAATACTCGGTTTAATCTCGCATGCCTTCACAGCCTGGGATCGAGCGACGAATTTGCTGCTAGGGCGTCACTCTGCGCTGCTCGTCGACCTGTTCTTGCTCTCGACACGAGATGATGTCACCGCTGGCTCCACCAGGATCTGCTGCGCGCACGGATGTGGTGCAGAAGATTCGTCTGCAGCGAGGAAGCTCTAGTCTGGACGCGATTGTGTCTCCTGGAGGAGAAACTGGCACCACAACAATTGCGCACTGTGAGTGAGTACGCCCCGATTCAGGCAGGGTTGCGTCCCTTTGCTTCAACCAAGGCCACTTCAATGTCATGTTTACGTTGGATGTAACGATCTGTGAAAGCGACATGTTGAATTCAACCTCATTCCATGTGTTTATCACTCAGACTTGAGACCTGGAGTGGGCCCTCCGGCGAGCCTTAAACAGTGTCAAACGCATTTTCGCACCGGAAGTCCCCGTTCTGGTACGTATGTTGGTGGCATGGATTCCATGGGCGTCAATTATCAAGTTCACTTCAATTTACGTGGAAGTCAGGTTTCCTCAAATACTCGGTTTAATCTCGCATGCCTTCACAGCCTGGGATCGAGCGACGAATTTGCTGCTAGGGCGTCACTCTGCGCTGCTCGTCGACCTGTTCTTGCTCTCGACACGAGGATGATGTCACCGCTGGCTCCACCAGGATCTGCTGCGCGCACGGATGTGGTGCAGAAGATTCGTCTGCAGCGAGGAAGCTCTAGTCTGGACGCGATTGTGTCTCCTGGAGGAGAAACTGGCACCACAACAATTGCGCACTGTGAGTGAGTACGCCCCGATTCAGGCAGGGTTGCGTCCCTTTGCTTCAACCAAGGCCACTTCAATGTCATGTTTACGTTGGATGTAACGATCTGTGAAAGCGACATGTTGAATTCAACCTCATTCCATGTGTTTATCACTCAGACTTGAGACCTGGAGTGGGCCCTCCGGCGAGCCTTAAACAGTGTCAAACGCATTTTCGCACCGGAAGTCCCCGTTCTGGTACGTATGTTGGTGGCATGGATTCCATGGGCGTCAATTATCAAGTTCACTTCAATTTACGTGGAAGTCAGGTTTCCTCAAATACTCGGTTTAATCTCGCATGCCTTCACAGCCTGGGATCGAGCGACGAATTTGCTGCTAGGGCGTCACTCTGCGCTGCTCGTCGACCTGTTCTTGCTCTCGACACGAAGATGATGCCACCGCTGGCTCCACCAGGATCTGCTGCGCGCACGGATGTGGTGCAGAAGATTCGTCTGCAGCGAGGAAGCTCTAGTCTGGACGCGATTGTGTCTCCTGGAGGAGAAACTGGCACCACAACAATTGCGCACTGTGAGTGAGTACGCCCCGATTCAGGCAGGGTTGCGTCCCTTTGCTTCAACCAAGGCCACTTCAATGTCATGTTTACGTTGGATGTAACGATCTGTGAAAGCGACATGTTGAATTCAACCTCATTCCATGTGTTTATCACTCAGACTTGAGACCTGGAGTGGGCCCTCCGGCGAGCCTTAAACAGTGTCAAACGCATTTTCGCACCGGAAGTCCCCGTTCTGGTACGTATGTGGTGGCATGGATTCCATGGGCGTCAATTATCAAGTTCACTTCAATTTACGTGGAAGTCAGGTTTCCTCAAATACTCGGTTTAATCTCGCATGCCTTCACAGCCTGGGATCGAGCGACGAATTTGCTGCTAGGGCGTCACTCTGCGCTGCTCGTCGACCTGTTCTTGCTCTCGACACGAAGATGATGCCACCGCTGGCTCCACCAGGATCTGCTGCGCGCACGGATGTGGTGCAGAAGATTCGTCTGCAGCGAGGAAGCTCTAGTCTGGACGCGATTGTGTCTCCTGGAGGAGAAACTGGCACCACAACAATTGCGCACTGTGAGTGAGTACGCCCCGATTCAGGCAGGGTTGCGTCCCTTTGCTTCAACCAAGGCCACTTCAATGTCATGTTTACGTTGGATGTAACGATCTGTGAAAGCGACATGTTGAATTCAACCTCATTCCATGTGTTTATCACTCAGACTTGAGACCTGGAGTGGGCCCTCCGGCGAGCCTTAAACAGTGTCAAACGCATTTTCGCACCGGAAGTCCCCGTTCTGGTACGTATGTTGGTGGCATGGATTCCATGGGCGTCAATTATCAAGTTCACTTCAATTTACGTGGAAGTCAGGTTTCCTCAAATACTCGGTTTAATCTCGCATGCCTTCACAGCCTGGGATCGAGCGACGAATTTGCTGCTAGGGCGTCACTCTGCGCTGCTCGTCGACCTGTTCTTGCTCTCGACACGAAGATGATGCCACCGCTGGCTCCACCAGGATCTGCTGCGCGCACGGATGTGGTGCAGAAGATTCGTCTGCAGCGAGGAAGCTCTAGTCTGGACGCGATTGTGTCTCCTGGAGGAGAAACTGGCACCACAACAATTGCGCACTGTGAGTGAGTACGCCCCGATTCAGGCAGGGTTGCGTCCCTTTGCTTCAACCAAGGCCACTTCAATGTCATGTTTACGTTGGATGTAACGATCTGTGAAAGCGACATGTTGAATTCAACCTCATTCCATGTGTTTATCACTCAGACTTGAGACCTGGAGTGGGCCCTCCGGCGAGCCTTAAACAGTGTCAAACGCATTTTCGCACCGGAAGTCCCCGTTCTGGTACGTATGTTGGTGGCATGGATTCCATGGGCGTCAATTATCAAGTTCACTTCAATTTACGTGGAAGTCAGGTTTCCTCAAATACTCGGTTTAATCTCGCATGCCTTCACAGCCTGGGATCGAGCGACGAATTTGCTGCTAGGGCGTCACTCTGCGCTGCTCGTCGACCTGTTCTTGCTCTCGACACGAAGATGATGCCACCGCTGGCTCCACCAGGATCTGCTGCGCGCACGGATGTGGTGCAGAAGATTCGTCTGCAGCGAGGAAGCTCTAGTCTGGACGCGATTGTGCTCCTGGAGGAGAAAACTGGCACCACAACAATTGCGCACTGTGAGTGAGTACGCCCCGATTCAGGCAGGGTTGCGTCCCTTTGCTTCAACCAAGGCCACTTCAATGTCATGTTTACGTTGGATGTAACGATCTGTGAAAGCGACATGTTGAATTCAACCTCATTCCATGTGTTTTATCACTCAGACTTGAGACCTGGAGTGGGCCCTCCGGCGAGCCTTAAACAGTGTCAAACGCATTTTCGCACCGGAAGTCCCCGTTCTGGTACGTATGTGGTGGCATGGATTCCATGGGCGTCAATTATCAAGTTCACTTCAATTTACGTGGAAGTCAGGTTTCCTCAAATACTCGGTTTAATCTCGCATGCCTTCACAGCCTGGGATCGAGCGACGAATTTGCTGCTAGGGCGTCACTCTGCGCTGCTCGTCGACCTGTTCTTGCTCTCGACACGAAGATGATGTCACCGCTGGCTCCACCAGGATCTGCTGCGCGCACGGATGTGGTGCAGAAGATTCGTCTGCAGCGAGGAAGCTCTAGTCTGGACGCGATTGTGTCTCCTGGAGGAGAAACTGGCACCACAACAATTGCGCACTGTGAGTGAGTACGCCCCGATTCAGGCAGGGTTGCGTCCCTTTGCTTCAACCAAGGCCACTTCAATGTCATGTTTACGTTGGATGTAACGATCTGTGAAAGCGACATGTTGAATTCAACCTCATTCCATGTGTTTATCACTCAGACTTGAGACCTGGAGTGGGCCCTCCGGCGAGCCTTAAACAGTGTCAAACGCATTTTCGCACCGGAAGTCCCCGTTCTGGTACGTATGTGGTGGCATGGATTCCATGGGCGTCAATTATCAAGTTCACTTCAATTTACGTGGAAGTCAGGTTTCCTCAAATACTCGGTTTAATCTCGCATGCCTTCACAGCCTGGGATCGAGCGACGAATTTGCTGCTAGGGCGTCACTCTGCGCTGCTCGTCGACCTGTTCTTGCTCTCGACACGAAGATGATCACCGCTGGCTCCACCAGGATCTGCTGCGCGCACGGATGTGGTGCAGAAGATTCGTCTGCAGCGAGGAAGCTCTAGTCTGGACGCGATTGTGTCTCCTGGAGGAGAAACTGGCACCACAACAATTGCGCACTGTGAGTGAGTACGCCCCGATTCAGGCAGGGTTGCGTCCCTTTGCTTCAACCAAGGCCACTTCAATGTCATGTTTACGTTGGATGTAACGATCTGTGAAAGCGACATGTTGAATTCAACCTCATTCCATGTGTTTATCACTCAGACTTGAGACCTGGAGTGGGCCCTCCGGCGAGCCTTAAACAGTGTCAAACGCATTTTCGCACCGGAAGTCCCCGTTCTGGTACGTATGTGGTGGCATGGATTCCATGGGCGTCAATTATCAAGTTCACTTCAATTTACGTGGAAGTCAGGTTTCCTCAAATACTCGGTTTAATCTCGCATGCCTTCACAGCCTGGGATCGAGCGACGAATTTGCTGCTAGGGCGTCACTCTGCGCTGCTCGTCGACCTGTTCTTGCTCTCGACACGAAGATGATGCCACCGCTGGCTCCACCAGGATCTGCTGCGCGCACGGATGTGGTGCAGAAGATTCGTCTGCAGCGAGGAAGCTCTAGTCTGGACGCGATTGTGTCTCCTGGAGGAGAAACTGGCACCACAACAATTGCGCACTGTGAGTGAGTACGCCCCCGATTCAGGCAGGGTTGCGTCCCTTTGCTTCAACCAAGGCCACTTCAATGTCATGTTTACGTTGGATGTAACGATCTGTGAAAGCGACATGTTGAATTCAACCTCATTCCATGTGTTTATCACTCAGACTTGAGACCTGGAGTGGGCCCTCCGGCGAGCCTTAAACAGTGTCAAACGCATTTTCGCACCGGAAGTCCCCGTTCTGGTACGTATGTTGGTGGCATGGATTCCATGGGCGTCAATTATCAAGTTCACTTCAATTTACGTGGAAGTCAGGTTTCCTCAAATACTCGGTTTAATCTCGCATGCCTTCACAGCCTGGGATCGAGCGACGAATTTGCTGCTAGGGCGTCACTCTGCGCTGCTCGTCGACCTGTTCTTGCTCTCGACACGAGGATGATGTCACCGCTGGCTCCACCAGGATCTGCTGCGCGCACGGATGTGGTGCAGAAGATTCGTCTGCAGCGAGGAAGCTCTAGTCTGGACGCGATTGTGTCTCCTGGAGGAGAAACTGGCACCACAACAATTGCGCACTGTGAGTGAGTACGCCCCGATTCAGGCAGGGTTGCGTCCCTTTGCTTCAACCAGGCCACTTCAATGTCATGTTTACGTTGGATGTAACGATCTGTGAAAGCGACATGTTGAATTCAACCTCATTCCATGTGTTCTATCACTCAGACTTGAGACCTGGAGTGGGCCCTCCGGCGAGCCTTAAACAGTGTCAAACGCATTTTCGCACCGGAAGTCCCCGTTCTGGTACGTATGTTGGTGGCATGGATTCCATGGGCGTCAATTATCAAGTTCACTTCAATTTACGTGGAAGTCAGGTTTCCTCAAATACTCGGTTTAATCTCGCATGCCTTCACAGCCTGGGATCGAGCGACGAATTTGCTGCTAGGGCGGTCACTCTGCGCTGCTCGTCGACCTGTTCTTGCTCTCGACACGAAGATGATGCACCGCTGGCTCCACCAGGATCTGCTGCGCGCACGGATGTGGTGCAGAAGATTCGTCTGCAGCGAGGAAGCTCTAGTCTGGACGCGATTGTGTCTCCTGGAGGAGAAACTGGCACCACAACAATTGCGCACTGTGAGTGAGTACGCCCCGATTCAGGCAGGGTTGCGTCCCTTTGCTTCAACCAAGGCCACTTCAATGTCATGTTTACGTTGGATGTAACGATCTGTGAAAGCGACATGTTGAATTCAACCTCATTCCATGTGTTTATCACTCAGACTTGAGACCTGGAGTGGGCCCTCCGGCGAGCCTTAAACAGTGTCAAACGCATTTTCGCACCGGAAGTCCCCGTTCTGGTACGTATGTTCGGTGGCATGGATTCCATGGGCGTCAATTATCAAGTTCACTTCAATTTACGTGGAAGTCAGGTTTCCTCAAATACTCGGTTTAATCTCGCATGCCTTCACAGCCTGGGATCGAGCGACGAATTTGCTGCTAGGGCGTCACTCTGCGCTGCTCGTCGACCTGTTCTTGCTCTCGACACGAAGATGATGCCACCGCTGGCTCCACCAGGATCTGCTGCGCGCACGGATGTGGTGCAGAAGATTCGTCTGCAGCGAGGAAGCTCTAGTCTGGACGCGATTGTGTCTCCTGGAGGAGAAACTGGCACCACAACAATTGCGCACTGTGGAGTGAGTACGCCCCCGATTCAGGCAGGGTTGCGTCCCTTTGCTTCAACCAAGGCCACTTCAATGTCATGTTTACGTTGGATGTAACGATCTGTGAAAGCGACATGTTGAATTCAACCTCATTCCATGTGTTTATCACTCAGACTTGAGACCTGGAGTGGGCCCTCCGGCGAGCCTTAAACAGTGTCCAAACGCATTTTCGCACCGGAAGTCCCCGTTCTGGTACGTATGTTGGTGGCATGGATTCCATGGGCGTCAATTATCAAGTTCACTTCAATTTACGTGGAAGTCAGGTTTCCTCAAATACTCGGTTTAATCTCGCATGCCTTCACAGCCTGGGATCGAGCGACGAATTTGCTGCTAGGGCGTCACTCTGCGCTGCTCGTCGACCTGTTCTTGCTCTCGACACGAAGATGATGCCACCGCTGGCTCCACCAGGGATCTGCTGCGCGCACGGATGTGGTGCAGAAGATTCGTCTGCAGCGAGGAAGCTCTAGTCTGGACGCGATTGTGTCTCCTGGAGGAGAAACTGGCACCACAACAATTGCGCACTGTGAGTGAGTACGCCCCGATTCAGGCAGGGTTGCGTCCCTTTGCTTCAACCAAGGCCACTTCAATGTAATGTTTACGTTGGATGTAACGATCTGTGAAAGCGACATGTTGAATTCAACCTCATTCCATGTGTTTATCACTCAGACTTGAGACCTGGAGTGGGCCTCCCGGCGAGCCTTAAACAGTGTCAAACGCATTTTCGCACCGGGAAGTCCCCGTTCTGGTACGTATGTTGGTGGCATGGATTCCATGGGCGTCAATTATCAAGTTCACTTCAATTTACGTGGAAGTCAGGTTTCCTCAAATACTCGGTTTAATCTCGCATGCCTTTCACAGCCTGGGATCGAGCGACGAATTT
The DNA here is from genome assembly GCA_009829735.1 of Pyropia yezoensis. Lineage (NCBI taxonomy): Eukaryota > Rhodophyta > Bangiophyceae > Bangiales > Bangiaceae > Pyropia > Pyropia yezoensis. Next base: position 3,375,047 of record CM020620.1, read on the forward strand.
GCTGCTAGGGCGTCACTCTGCGCTGCTCGTCGACCTGTTCTTGCTCTCGACACGAAGATGATGCCACCGCTGGCTCCACCAGGATCTGCTGCGCGCAGGATGTGGTGCAGAAGATTCGTCTGCAGCGAGGAAGCTCTAGTCTGGACGCGATTGTGTCTCCTGGAGGAGAAACTGGCACCACAACAATTGCGCACTGTGGAGTGAGTACGCCCCGATTCAGGCAGGGTTGCGTCCCCTTTGCTTCAACCAAGGCCACTTCAATGTCATGTTTACGTTGGATGTAACGATCTGTGAAAGCGACATGTTGAATTCAACCTCATTCCATGTGTTTATCACTCAGACTTGAGACCTGGAGTGGGCCCTCCGGCGAGCCTTAAACAGTGTCAAACGCATTTTCGCACCGGGAAGTCCCCGTTCTGGTACGTATGTCGGTGGCATGGATTCCATGGGCGTCAATTATCAAGTTCACTTCAATTTTACGTGGAAGTCAGGTTTCCTCAAATACTCGGTTTAATCTCGCATGCCTTCACAGCCTGGGATCGAGCGACGAATTTGCTGCTAGGGCGTCACTCTCTGCGCTGCTCGTCGACCTGTTCTTGCTCTCGACACCGAAGATGATGCCACCGCTGGCTCCACCAGGATCTGCTGCGCGCACGGATGTGGTGCAGAAGATTCGTCTGCAGCGAGGAAGCTCTAGTCTGGACGCGATTGTGTCTCCTGGAGGAGAAACTGGCACCACAACAATTGCGCACTGTGAGTGAGTACGCCCCGATTCAGGCAGGGTTGCGTCCCCTTGCTTCAACCAAGGCCACTTCAATGTCATGTTTACGTTGGATGTAAACGATCTGTGAAAGCGACATGTTGAATTCAACCTCATTCCATGTGTTTATCACTCAGACTTGAGACCTGGAGTGGGCCCTCCGGCGAGCCTTAAACAGTGTCAAACGCATTTTCGCACCGGGAAGTCCCCGTTCTGGTACGTATGTCGGTGGCATGGATTCCATGGGCGTCAATTATCAAGTTCACTTCAATTTACGTGGGAAGTCAGGTTTCCTCAAATACTCGGTTTAATCTCGCATGCCTTCACAGCCTGGGATCGAGCGACGAATTTGCTGCTAGGGCGTCACTCTGCGCTGCTCGTCGACCTGTTCTTGCTCTCGACACGAAGATGATGCCACCGCTGGCTCCACCAGGATCTGCTGCGCGCACGGATGTGGTGCAGAAGATTCGTCTGCAGCGAGGAAGCTCTAGTCTGGACGCGATTGTGTCTCCTGGAGGAGAAACTGGCACCACAACAATTGCGCACTGTGGAGTGAGTACGCCCCGATTCAGGCAGGGTTGCGTCCCTTTGCTTCAACCAAGGCCACTTCAATGTCATGTTTACGTTGGATGTAACGATCTGTGAAAGCGACATGTTGAATTCAACCTCATTCCATGTGTTTATCACTCAGACTTGAGACCTGGAGTGGCCCTCCGGCGAGCCTTAAACAGTGGTCAAACGCATTTTCGCACCGGAAGTCCCCGTTCTGGTACGTATGTGGTGGCATGGATTCCATGGGCGTCAATTATCAAGTTCACTTCAATTTACGTGGAAGTCAGGTTTCCTCAAATACTCGGTTTAATCTCGCATGCTTCACAGGCCTGGGATCGAGCGACGAATTTGCTGCTAGGGCGTCACTCTGCGCTGCTCGTCGACCTGTTCTTGCTCTCGACACGAGGATGATGTCACCGCTGGCTCCACCAGGATCTGCTGCGCGCACGGATGTGGTGCAGAAGATTCGTCTGCAGCGAGGAAGCTCTAGTCTGGACGCGATTGTGTCTCCTGGAGGAGAAACTGGCACCACAACAATTGCGCACTGTGAGTGAGTACGCCCCGATTCAGGCAGGGTTGCGTCCCTTTGCTTCAACCAAGGGCCACTTCAATGTCATGTTTACGTTGGATGTAACGATCTGTGAAAGCGACATGTTGAATTCAACCTCATTCCATGTGTTTATCACTCAGACTTGAGACCTGGAGTGGGCCCTCCGGCGAGCCTTTAAACAGTGTCAAACGCATTTTCGCACCGGAAGTCCCCGTTCTGGTACGTATGTCGGTGGCATGGATTCCATGGGCGTCAATTATCAAGTTCACTTCAATTTACGTGGAAGTCAGGTTCCTCAAATACTCGGTTTAATCTCGCATGCCTTCACAGCCTGGGATCGAGCCGACGAATTTGCTGCTAGGGCGTCACTCTGCGCTGCTCGTCGACCTGTTCTTGCTCTCGACACGAAGATGATGCCACCGCTGGCTCCACCCAGGATCTGCTGCGCGCACGGATGTGGTGCAGAAGATTCGTCTGCAGCGAGGAAGCTCTAGTCTGGACGCGATTGTGTCTCCTGGAGGAGAAACTGGCACCACAACAATTGCGCCACTGTGAGTGAGTACGCCCCGATTCAGGCAGGGTTGCGTCCCTTTGCTTCAACCAAGGCCACTTCCAATGTCATGTTTACGTTGGATGTAACGATCTGTGAAAGCGACATGTTGAATTCAACCTCATTCCATGTGTTTATCACTCAGACTTTGAGACCTGGAGTGGGCCCTCCGGCGAGCCTTAAACAGTGTCAAACGCATTTTCGCACCGGAAGTCCCCGTTCTGGTACGTATGTTGGTGGCATGGATTCCATGGGCGTCAATTATCAAGTTCACTTCAATTTACGTGGAAGTCAGGTTTCCTCAAATACTCGGTTTAATCTCGCATGCCTTCACAGCCTGGGATCGAGCGACGAATTTGCTGCTAGGGCGTCACTCTGCGCTGCTCGTCGACCTGTTCTTGCTCTCGACACGAAGATGATGTCACCGCTGGCTCCACCAGGATCTGCTGCGCGCACGGATGTGGTGCAGAAGATTCGTCTGCAGCGAGGAAGCTCTAGTCTGGACGCGATTGTGTCTCCTGGAGGAGAAACTGGCACCACAACAATTGCGCACTGTGAGTGAGTACGCCCCGATTCAGGCAGGGTTGCGTCCCTTTGCTTCAACCAAGGCCACTTCAATGTCATGTTTACGTTGGATGTAACGATCTGTGAAAGCGACATGTTGAATTCAACCTCATTCCATGTGTTTATCACCAGACTTGAGACCTGGAGTGGGCCCTCCGGCGAGCCTTAAACAGTGTCAAACGCATTTTCGCACCGGAAGTCCCCGTTCTGGTACGTATGTTGGTGGCATGGATTCCATGGGCGTCAATTATCAAGTTCACTTCAATTTACGTGGAAGTCAGGTTTCCTCAAATACTCGGTTTAATCTCGCATGCCTTCACAGCCTGGGATCGAGCGACGAATTTGCTGCTAGGGGCGTCACTCTGCGCTGCTCGTCGACCTGTTCTTGCTCTCGACACGAAGATGATGTCCACCGCTGGCTCCACCAGGATCTGCTGCGCGCACGGATGTGGTGCAGAAGATTCGTCTGCAGCGAGGAAGCTCTAGTCTGGACGCGATTGTGTCTCCTGGAGGAGAAACTGGCACCACAACAATTGCGCACTGTGAGTGAGTACGCCCCGATTCAGGCAGGGTTGCGTCCCTTTGCTTCAACCAAGGCCACTTCAATGTCATGTTTACGTTGGATGTAACGATCTGTGAAAGCGACATGTTGAATTCAACCTCATTCCATGTGTTTATCACTCAGACTTGAGACCTGGAGTGGGCCCTCCGGCGAGCCTTAAACAGTGTCAAACGCATTTTCGCACCGGAAGTCCCCGTTCTGGTACGTATGTTGGTGGCATGGATTCCATGGGCGTCAATTATCAAGTTCACTTCAATTTACGTGGAAGTCAGGTTTCCTCAAATACTCGGTTTAATCTCGCATGCCTTCACAGCCTGGGATCGAGCGGACGAATTTGCTGCTAGGGCGTCACTCTGCGCTGCTCGTCGACCTGTTCTTGCTCTCGACACGAAGATGATGCCACCGCTGGCTCCACCAGGATCTGCTGCGCGCACGGATGTGGTGCAGAAGATTCGTCTGCAGCGAGGAAGCTCTAGTCTGGACGCGATTGTGTCTCCTGGAGGAGAAACTGGCACCACAACAATTGCGCACTGTGAGTGAGTACGCCCCGATTCAGGCAGGGTTGCGTCCCTTTGCTTCAACCAAGGCCACTTCAATGTCATGTTTACGTTGGATGTAACGATCTGTGAAAGCGACATGTTGAATTCAACCTCATTCCATGTGTTTATCACTCAGACTTGAGACCTGGAGTGGGCCCTCCGGCGAGCCTTAAACAGTGTCAAACGCATTTTCGCACCGGAAGTCCCCGTTCTGGTACGTATGTTGGTGGCATGGATTCCATGGGCGTCAATTATCAAGTTCACTTCAATTTACGTGGAAGTCAGGTTTCCTCAAATACTCGGTTTAATCTCGCATGCCTTCACAGCCTGGGATCGAGCGACGAATTTGCTGCTAGGGCGTCACTCTGCGCTGCTCGTCGACCTGTTCTTGCTCTCGACACGAGGATGATGTCACCGCTGGCTCCACCAGGATCTGCTGCGCGCACGGATGTGGTGCAGAAGATTCGTCTGCAGCGAGGAAGCTCTAGTCTGGACGCGATTGTGTCTCCTGGAGGAGAAACTGGCACCACAACAATTGCGCACTGTGAGTGAGTACGCCCCGATTCAGGCAGGGTTGCGTCCCTTTGCTTCAACCAAGGCCACTTCAATGTCATGTTTACGTTGGATGTAACGATCTGTGAAAGCGACATGTTGAATTCAACCTCATTCCATGTGTTTATCACTCAGACTTGAGACCTGGAGTGGGCCCTCCGGCGAGCCTTAAACAGTGTCAAACGCATTTTCGCACCGGAAGTCCCCGTTCTGGTACGTATGTTGGTGGCATGGATTCCATGGGCGTCAATTATCAAGTTCACTTCAATTTACGTGGAAGTCAGGTTTCCTCAAATACTCGGTTTAATCTCGCATGCCTTCACAGCCTGGGATCGAGCGACGAATTTGCTGCTAGGGCGTCACTCTGCGCTGCTCGTCGACCTGTTCTTGCTCTCGACACGAAGATGATGCCACCGCTGGCTCCACCAGGATCTGCTGCGCGCACGGATGTGGTGCAGAAGATTCGTCTGCAGCGAGGAAGCTCTAGTCTGGACGCGATTGTGTCTCCTGGGGGAGAAACTGGCACCACAACAATTGCGCACTGTGAGTGAGTACGCCCCGATTCAGGCAGGGTTGCGTCCCTTTGCTTCAACCAAGGCCACTTCAATGTCATGTTTACGTTGGATGTAACGATCTGTGAAAGCGACATGTTGAATTCAACCTCATTCCATGTGTTTATCACTCAGACTTGAGACCTGGAGTGGGCCCTCCGGCGAGCCTTAAACAGTGTCAAACGCATTTTCGCACCGGAAGTCCCCGTTCTGGTACGTATGTGGTGGCATGGATTCCATGGGCGTCAATTATCAAGTTCACTTCAATTTACGTGGAAGTCAGGTTTCCTCAAATACTCGGTTTAATCTCGCATGCCTTCACAGCCTGGGATCGAGCGACGAATTTGCTGCTAGGGCGTCACTCTGCGCTGCTCGTCGACCTGTTCTTGCTCTCGACACGAGGATGATGTCACCGCTGGCTCCACCAGGATCTGCTGCGCGCACGGATGTGGTGCAGAAGATTCGTCTGCAGCGAGGAAGCTCTAGTCTGGACGCGATTGTGTCTCCTGGGGGAGAAACTGGCACCACAACAATTGCGCACTGTGAGTGAGTACGCCCCGATTCAGGCAGGGTTGCGTCCCTTTGCTTCAACCAAGGCCACTTCAATGTCATGTTTACGTTGGATGTAACGATCTGTGAAAGCGACATGTTGAATTCAACCTCATTCCATGTGTTTATCACTCAGACTTGAGACCTGGAGTGGGCCCTCCGGCGAGCCTTAAACAGTGTCAAACGCATTTTCGCACCGGAAGTCCCCGTTCTGGTACGTATGTCGGTGGCATGGATTCCATGGGCGTCAATTATCAAGTTCACTTCAATTTACGTGGAAGTCAGGTTTCCTCAAATACTCGGTTTAATCTCGCATGCCTTCACAGCCTGGGATCGAGCGACGAATTTGCTGCTAGGGCGTCACTCTGCGCTGCTCGTCGACCTGTTCTTGCTCTCGACACGAAGATGATGCCACCGCTGGCTCCACCAGGATCTGCTGCGCGCACGGATGTGGTGCAGAAGATTCGTCTGCAGCGAGGAAGCTCTAGTCTGGACGCGATTGTGTCTCCTGGGAGGAGAAACTGGCACCACAACAATTGCGCACTGTGAGTGAGTACGCCCCGATTCAGGCAGGGTTGCGTCCCTTTGCTTCAACCAAGGCCACTTCAATGTCATGTTTACGTTGGATGTAACGATCTGTGAAAGCGACATGTTGAATTCAACCTCATTCCATGTGTTTATCACTCAGACTTGAGACCTGGAGTGGGCCCTCCGGCGAGCCTTAAACAGTGTCAAACGCATTTTCGCACCGGAAGTCCCCGTTCTGGTACGTATGTTGGTGGCATGGATTCCATGGGCGTCAATTATCAAGTTCACTTCAATTTACGTGGAAGTCAGGTTTCCTCAAATACTCGGTTTAATCTCGCATGCCTTCACAGCCTGGGATCGAGCGACGAATTTGCTGCTAGGGCGTCACTCTGCGCTGCTCGTCGACCTGTTCTTGCTCTCGACACGAGATGATGCCACCGCTGGCTCCACCAGGATCTGCTGCGCGCACGGATGTGGTGCAGAAGATTCGTCTGCAGCGAGGAAGCTCTAGTCTGGACGCGATTGTGTCTCCTGGAGGAGAAACTGGCACCACAACAATTGCGCACTGTGAGTGAGTACGCCCCGATTCAGGCAGGGTTGCGTCCCTTTGCTTCAACCAAGGCCACTTCAATGTCATGTTTACGTTGGATGTAACGATCTGTGAAAGCGACATGTTGAATTCAACCTCATTCCATGTGTTTATCACTCAGACTTGAGACCTGGAGTGGGCCCTCCGGCGAGCCTTAAACAGTGTCAAACGCATTTTCGCACCGGAAGTCCCCGTTCTGGTACGTATGTTGGTGGCATGGATTCCATGGGCGTCAATTATCAAGTTCACTTCAATTTACGTGGAAGTCAGGTTTCCTCAAATACTCGGTTTAATCTCGCATGCCTTCACAGCCTGGGATCGAGCGACGAATTTGCTGCTAGGGCGTCACTCTGCGCTGCTCGTCGACCTGTTCTTGCTCTCGACACGAGGATGATGTCACCGCTGGCTCCACCAGGATCTGCTGCGCGCACGGATGTGGTGCAGAAGATTCGTCTGCAGCGAGGAAGCTCTAGTCTGGACGCGATTGTGTCTCCTGGGGGAGAAACTGGCACCACAACAATTGCGCACTGTGAGTGAGTACGCCCCGATTCAGGCAGGGTTGCGTCCCTTTGCTTCAACCAAGGCCACTTCAATGTCATGTTTACGTTGGATGTAACGATCTGTGAAAGCGACATGTTGAATTCAACCTCATTCCATGTGTTTATCACTCAGACTTGAGACCTGGAGTGGGCCCTCCGGCGAGCCTTAAACAGTGTCAAACGCATTTTCGCACCGGAAGTCCCCGTTCTGGTACGTATGTTGGTGGCATGGATTCCATGGGCGTCAATTATCAAGTTCACTTCAATTTACGTGGAAGTCAGGTTTCCTCAAATACTCGGTTTAATCTCGCATGCCTTCACAGCCTGGGATCGAGCGACGAATTTGCTGCTAGGGCGTCACTCTGCGCTGCTCGTCGACCTGTTCTTGCTCTCGACACGAGGATGATGTCACCGCTGGCTCCACCAGGATCTGCTGCGCGCACGGATGTGGTGCAGAAGATTCGTCTGCAGCGAGGAAGCTCTAGTCTGGACGCGATTGTGTCTCCTGGAGGAGAAACTGGCACCACAACAATTGCGCACTGTGAGTGAGTACGCCCCGATTCAGGCAGGGTTGCGTCCCTTTGCTTCAACCAAGGCCACTTCAATGTCATGTTTACGTTGGATGTAACGATCTGTGAAAGCGACATGTTGAATTCAACCTCATTCCATGTGTTTATCACTCAGACTTGAGACCTGGAGTGGGCCCTCCGGCGAGCCTTAAACAGTGTCAAACGCATTTTCGCACCGGAAGTCCCCGTTCTGGTACGTATGTTGGTGGCATGGATTCCATGGGCGTCAATTATCAAGTTCACTTCAATTTACGTGGAAGTCAGGTTTCCTCAAATACTCGGTTTAATCTCGCATGCCTTCACAGCCTGGGATCGAGCGACGAATTTGCTGCTAGGGCGTCACTCTGCGCTGCTCGTCGACCTGTTCTTGCTCTCGACACGAGGATGATGTCACCGCTGGCTCCACCAGGATCTGCTGCGCGCACGGATGTGGTGCAGAAGATTCGTCTGCAGCGAGGAAGCTCTAGTCTGGACGCGATTGTGTCTCCTGGGGGAGAAACTGGCACCACAACAATTGCGCACTGTGAGTGAGTACGCCCCGATTCAGGCAGGGTTGCGTCCCTTTGCTTCAACCAAGGCCACTTCAATGTCATGTTTACGTTGGATGTAACGATCTGTGAAAGCGACATGTTGAATTCAACCTCATTCCATGTGTTTATCACTCAGACTTGAGACCTGGAGTGGGCCCTCCGGCGAGCCTTAAACAGTGTCAAACGCATTTTCGCACCGGAAGTCCCCGTTCTGGTACGTATGTTGGTGGCATGGATTCCATGGGCGTCAATTATCAAGTTCACTTCAATTTACGTGGAAGTCAGGTTTCCTCAAATACTCGGTTTAATCTCGCATGCCTTCACAGCCTGGGATCGAGCGACGAATTTGCTGCTAGGGCGTCACTCTGCGCTGCTCGTCGACCTGTTCTTGCTCTCGACACGAGGATGATGTCACCGCTGGCTCCACCAGGATCTGCTGCGCGCACGGATGTGGTGCAGAAGATTCGTCTGCAGCGAGGAAGCTCTAGTCTGGACGCGATTGTGTCTCCTGGAGGAGAAACTGGCACCACAACAATTGCGCACTGTGAGTGAGTACGCCCCGATTCAGGCAGGGTTGCGTCCCTTTGCTTCAACCAAGGCCACTTCAATGTCATGTTTACGTTGGATGTAACGATCTGTGAAAGCGACATGTTGAATTCAACCTCATTCCATGTGTTTATCACTCAGACTTGAGACCTGGAGTGGGCCCTCCGGCGAGCCTTAAACAGTGTCAAACGCATTTTCGCACCGGAAGTCCCCGTTCTGGTACGTATGTTGGTGGCATGGATTCCATGGGCGTCAATTATCAAGTTCACTTCAATTTACGTGGAAGTCAGGTTTCCTCAAATACTCGGTTTAATCTCGCATGCCTTCACAGCCTGGGATCGAGCGACGAATTTGCTGCTAGGGCGTCACTCTGCGCTGCTCGTCGACCTGTTCTTGCTCTCGACACGAGATGATGCCACCGCTGGCTCCACCAGGATCTGCTGCGCGCACGGATGTGGTGCAGAAGATTCGTCTGCAGCGAGGAAGCTCTAGTCTGGACGCGATTGTGTCTCCTGGAGGAGAAACTGGCACCACAACAATTGCGCACTGTGAGTGAGTACGCCCCGATTCAGGCAGGGTTGCGTCCCTTTGCTTCAACCAAGGCCACTTCAATGTCATGTTTACGTTGGATGTAACGATCTGTGAAAGCGACATGTTGAATTCAACCTCATTCCATGTGTTTATCACTCAGACTTGAGACCTGGAGTGGGCCCTCCGGCGAGCCTTAAACAGTGTCAAACGCATTTTCGCACCGGAAGTCCCCGTTCTGGTACGTATGTTGGTGGCATGGATTCCATGGGCGTCAATTATCAAGTTCACTTCAATTTACGTGGAAGTCAGGTTTCCTCAAATACTCGGTTTAATCTCGCATGCCTTCACAGCCTGGGATCGAGCGACGAATTTGCTGCTAGGGCGTCACTCTGCGCTGCTCGTCGACCTGTTCTTGCTCTCGACACGAGGATGATGTCACCGCTGGCTCCACCAGGATCTGCTGCGCGCACGGATGTGGTGCAGAAGATTCGTCTGCAGCGAGGAAGCTCTAGTCTGGACGCGATTGTGTCTCCTGGGGGAGAAACTGGCACCACAACAATTGCGCACTGTGAGTGAGTACGCCCCGATTCAGGCAGGGTTGCGTCCCTTTGCTTCAACCAAGGCCACTTCAATGTCATGTTTACGTTGGATGTAACGATCTGTGAAAGCGACATGTTGAATTCAACCTCATTCCATGTGTTTATCACTCAGACTTGAGACCTGGAGTGGGCCCTCCGGCGAGCCTTAAACAGTGTCAAACGCATTTTCGCACCGGAAGTCCCCGTTCTGGTACGTATGTCGGTGGCATGGATTCCATGGGCGTCAATTATCAAGTTCACTTCAATTTACGTGGAAGTCAGGTTTCCTCAAATACTCGGTTTAATCTCGCATGCCTTCACAGCCTGGGATCGAGCGACGAATTTGCTGCTAGGGCGTCACTCTGCGCTGCTCGTCGACCTGTTCTTGCTCTCGACACGAGATGATGCCACCGCTGGCTCCACCAGGATCTGCTGCGCGCACGGATGTGGTGCAGAAGATTCGTCTGCAGCGAGGAAGCTCTAGTCTGGACGCGATTGTGTCTCCTGGAGGAGAAACTGGCACCACAACAATTGCGCACTGTGAGTGAGTACGCCCCGATTCAGGCAGGGTTGCGTCCCTTTGCTTCAACCAAGGCCACTTCAATGTCATGTTTACGTTGGATGTAACGATCTGTGAAAGCGACATGTTGAATTCAACCTCATTCCATGTGTTTATCACTCAGACTTGAGACCTGGAGTGGGCCCTCCGGCGAGCCTTAAACAGTGTCAAACGCATTTTCGCACCGGAAGTCCCCGTTCTGGTACGTATGTTGGTGGCATGGATTCCATGGGCGTCAATTATCAAGTTCACTTCAATTTACGTGGAAGTCAGGTTTCCTCAAATACTCGGTTTAATCTCGCATGCCTTCACAGCCTGGGATCGAGCGACGAATTTGCTGCTAGGGCGTCACTCTGCGCTGCTCGTCGACCTGTTCTTGCTCTCGACACGAGGATGATGTCACCGCTGGCTCCACCAGGATCTGCTGCGCGCACGGATGTGGTGCAGAAGATTCGTCTGCAGCGAGGAAGCTCTAGTCTGGACGCGATTGTGTCTCCTGGAGGAGAAACTGGCACCACAACAATTGCGCACTGTGAGTGAGTACGCCCCGATTCAGGCAGGGTTGCGTCCCTTTGCTTCAACCAAGGCCACTTCAATGTCATGTTTACGTTGGATGTAACGATCTGTGAAAGCGACATGTTGAATTCAACCTCATTCCATGTGTTTATCACTCAGACTTGAGACCTGGAGTGGGCCCTCCGGCGAGCCTTAAACAGTGTCAAACGCATTTTCGCACCGGAAGTCCCCGTTCTGGTACGTATGTTGGTGGCATGGATTCCATGGGCGTCAATTATCAAGTTCACTTCAATTTACGTGGAAGTCAGGTTTCCTCAAATACTCGGTTTAATCTCGCATGCCTTCACAGCCTGGGATCGAGCGACGAATTTGCTGCTAGGGCGTCACTCTGCGCTGCTCGTCGACCTGTTCTTGCTCTCGACACGAAGATGATGCCACCGCTGGCTCCACCAGGATCTGCTGCGCGCACGGATGTGGTGCAGAAGATTCGTCTGCAGCGAGGAAGCTCTAGTCTGGACGCGATTGTGTCTCCTGGAGGAGAAACTGGCACCACAACAATTGCGCACTGTGAGTGAGTACGCCCCGATTCAGGCAGGGTTGCGTCCCTTTGCTTCAACCAAGGCCACTTCAATGTCATGTTTACGTTGGATGTAACGATCTGTGAAAGCGACATGTTGAATTCAACCTCATTCCATGTGTTTATCACTCAGACTTGAGACCTGGAGTGGGCCCTCCGGCGAGCCTTAAACAGTGTCAAACGCATTTTCGCACCGGAAGTCCCCGTTCTGGTACGTATGTTGGTGGCATGGATTCCATGGGCGTCAATTATCAAGTTCACTTCAATTTACGTGGAAGTCAGGTTTCCTCAAATACTCGGTTTAATCTCGCATGCCTTCACAGCCTGGGATCGAGCGACGAATTTGCTGCTAGGGCGTCACTCTGCGCTGCTCGTCGACCTGTTCTTGCTCTCGACACGAGGATGATGTCACCGCTGGCTCCACCAGGATCTGCTGCGCGCACGGATGTGGTGCAGAAGATTCGTCTGCAGCGAGGAAGCTCTAGTCTGGACGCGATTGTGTCTCCTGGAGGAGAAACTGGCACCACAACAATTGCGCACTGTGAGTGAGTACGCCCCGATTCAGGCAGGGTTGCGTCCCTTTGCTTCAACCAAGGCCACTTCAATGTCATGTTTACGTTGGATGTAACGATCTGTGAAAGCGACATGTTGAATTCAACCTCATTCCATGTGTTTATCACTCAGACTTGAGACCTGGAGTGGGCCCTCCGGCGAGCCTTAAACAGTGTCAAACGCATTTTCGCACCGGAAGTCCCCGTTCTGGTACGTATGTTGGTGGCATGGATTCCATGGGCGTCAATTATCAAGTTCACTTCAATTTACGTGGAAGTCAGGTTTCCTCAAATACTCGGTTTAATCTCGCATGCCTTCACAGCCTGGGATCGAGCGACGAATTTGCTGCTAGGGCGTCACTCTGCGCTGCTCGTCGACCTGTTCTTGCTCTCGACACGAGGATGATGTCACCGCTGGCTCCACCAGGATCTGCTGCGCGCACGGATGTGGTGCAGAAGATTCGTCTGCAGCGAGGAAGCTCTAGTCTGGACGCGATTGTGTCTCCTGGAGGAGAAACTGGCACCACAACAATTGCGCACTGTGAGTGAGTACGCCCCGATTCAGGCAGGGTTGCGTCCCTTTGCTTCAACCAAGGCCACTTCAATGTCATGTTTACGTTGGATGTAACGATCTGTGAAAGCGACATGTTGAATTCAACCTCATTCCATGTGTTTATCACTCAGACTTGAGACCTGGAGTGGGCCCTCCGGCGAGCCTTAAACCAGTGTCAAACGCATTTTCGCACCGGAAGTCCCCGTTCTGGTACGTATGTCGGTGGCATGGATTCCATGGGCGTCAATTATCAAGTTCACTTCAATTTACGTGGAAGTCAGGTTTCCTCAAATACTCGGTTTAATCTCGCATGCCTTCACAGCCTGGGATCGAGCGACGAATTTGCTGCTAGGGCGTCACTCTGCGCTGCTCGTCGACCTGTTCTTGCTCTCGACACGAAGATGATGCCACCGCTGGCTCCACCAGGATCTGCTGCGCGCACGGATGTGGTGCAGAAGATTCGTCTGCAGCGAGGAAGCTCTAGTCTGGACGCGATTGTGTCTCCTGGAGGAGAAACTGGCACCACAACAATTGCGCACTGTGAGTGAGTACGCCCCGATTCAGGCAGGGTTGCGTCCCTTTGCTTCAACCAAGGGCCACTTCAATGTCATGTTTACGTTGGATGTAACGATCTGTGAAAGCGACATGTTGAATTCAACCTCATTCCATGTGTTTATCACTCAGACTTGAGACCTGGAGTGGGCCCTCCGGCGAGCCTTAAACCAGTGTCAAACGCATTTTCGCACCGGAAGTCCCCGTTCTGGTACGTATGTTGGTGGCATGGATTCCATGGGCGTCAATTATCAAGTTCACTTCAATTTACGTGGAAGTCAGGTTTCCTCAAATACTCGGTTTAATCTCGCATGCCTTCACAGCCTGGGATCGAGCGACGAATTTGCTGCTAGGGCGTCACTCTGCGCTGCTCGTCGACCTGTTCTTGCTCTCGACACGAGGATGATGTCACCGCTGGCTCCACCAGGATCTGCTGCGCGCACGGATGTGGTGCAGAAGATTCGTCTGCAGCGAGGAAGCTCTAGTCTGGACGCGATTGTGTCTCCTGGGGGAGAAACTGGCACCACAACAATTGCGCACTGTGAGTGAGTACGCCCCGATTCAGGCAGGGTTGCGTCCCTTTGCTTCAACCAAGGCCACTTCAATGTCATGTTTACGTTGGATGTAACGATCTGTGAAAGCGACATGTTGAATTCAACCTCATTCCATGTGTTTATCACTCAGACTTGAGACCTGGAGTGGGCCCTCCGGCGAGCCTTAAACAGTGTCAAACGCATTTTCGCACCGGAAGTCCCCGTTCTGGTACGTATGTTGGTGGCATGGATTCCATGGGCGTCAATTATCAAGTTCACTTCAATTTACGTGGAAGTCAGGTTTCCTCAAATACTCGGTTTAATCTCGCATGCCTTCACAGCCTGGGATCGAGCGACGAATTTGCTGCTAGGGCGTCACTCTGCGCTGCTCGTCGACCTGTTCTTGCTCTCGACACGAAGATGATGTCACCGCTGGCTCCACCAGGATCTGCTGCGCGCACGGATGTGGTGCAGAAGATTCGTCTGCAGCGAGGAAGCTCTAGTCTGGACGCGATTGTGTCTCCTGGAGGAGAAACTGGCACCACAACAATTGCGCACTGTGAGTGAGTACGCCCCGATTCAGGCAGGGTTGCGTCCCTTTGCTTCAACCAAGGCCACTTCAATGTCATGTTTACGTTGGATGTAACGATCTGTGAAAGCGACATGTTGAATTCAACCTCATTCCATGTGTTTATCACTCAGACTTGAGACCTGGAGTGGGCCCTCCGGCGAGCCTTAAACAGTGTCAAACGCATTTTCGCACCGGAAGTCCCCGTTCTGGTACGTATGTTGGTGGCATGGATTCCATGGGCGTCAATTATCAAGTTCACTTCAATTTACGTGGAAGTCAGGTTTCCTCAAATACTCGGTTTAATCTCGCATGCCTTCACAGCCTGGGATCGAGCGACGAATTTGCTGCTAGGGGCGTCACTCTGCGCTGCTCGTCGACCTGTTCTTGCTCTCGACACGAAGATGATGCCACCGCTGGCTCCACCAGGATCTGCTGCGCGCACGGATGTGGTGCAGAAGATTCGTCTGCAGCGAGGAAGCTCTAGTCTGGACGCGATTGTGTCTCCTGGAGGAGAAACTGGCACCACAACAATTGCGCACTGTGAGTGAGTACGCCCCGATTCAGGCAGGGTTGCGTCCCTTTGCTTCAACCAAGGCCACTTCAATGTCATGTTTACGTTGGATGTAACGATCTGTGAAAGCGACATGTTGAATTCAACCTCATTCCATGTGTTTATCACTCAGACTTGAGACCTGGAGTGGGCCCTCCGGCGAGCCTTAAACAGTGTCAAACGCATTTTCGCACCGGAAGTCCCCGTTCTGGTACGTATGTTGGTGGCATGGATTCCATGGGCGTCAATTATCAAGTTCACTTCAATTTACGTGGAAGTCAGTTTCCTCAAATACTCGGTTTAATCTCGCATGCCTTCACAGCCTGGGATCGAGCGACGAATTTGCTGCTAGGGCGTCACTCTGCGCTGCTCGTCGACCTGTTCTTGCTCTCGACACGAGGATGATGTCACCGCTGGCTCCACCAGGATCTGCTGCGCGCACGGATGTGGTGCAGAAGATTCGTCTGCAGCGAGGAAGCTCTAGTCTGGACGCGATTGTGTCTCCTGGAGGAGAAACTGGCACCACAACAATTGCGCACTGTGAGTGAGTACGCCCCGATTCAGGCAGGGTTGCGTCCCTTTGCTTCAACCAAGGCCACTTCAATGTCATGTTTACGTTGGATGTAACGATCTGTGAAAGCGACATGTTGAATTCAACCTCATTCCATGTGTTTATCACTCAGACTTGAGACCTGGAGTGGGCCCTCCGGCGAGCCTTAAACAGTGTCAAACGCATTTTTCGCACCGGAAGTCCCCGTTCTGGTACGTATGTTGGTGCATGGATTCCATGGGCGTCAATTATCAAGTTCACTTCAATTTACGTGGAAGGTCAGGTTTCCCTCAAATACTCGGTTTAATCTCGCATGCCTTCACAGCCTGGGATCGAGCGACGAATTTGCTGCTAGGGCGTCACTCTGCGCTGCTCGTCGACCTGTTCTTGCTCTCGACACGAGGATGATGTCACCGCTGGCTCCACCAGGATCTGCTGCGCGCACGGATGTGGTGCAGAAGATTCGTCTGCAGCGAGGAAGCTCTAGTCTGGACGCGATTGTGTCTCCTGGAGGAGAAACTGGCACCACAACAATTGCGCACTGTGAGTGAGTACGCCCCGATTCAGGCAGGGTTGCGTCCCTTTGCTTCAACCAAGGCCACTTCAATGTCATGTTTACGTTGGATGTAACGATCTGTGAAAGCGACATGTTGAATTCAACCTCATTCCATGTGTTTATCACTCAGACTTGAGACCTGGAGTGGGCCCTCCGGCGAGCCTTAAACAGTGTCAAACGCATTTTCGCACCGGAAGTCCCCGTTCTGGTACGTACGTATGGGTGGCATGGATTCCATGGGCGTCAATTATCAAGTTCACTTCAATTTACGTGGAAGTCAGGTTTCCTCAAATACTCGGTTTAATCTCGCATGCCTTCACAGCCTGGGATCGAGCGACGAATTTGCTGCTAGGGCGTCACTCTGCGCTGCTCGTCGACCTGTTCTTGCTCTCGACACGAGGATGATGTCACCGCTGGCTCCACCAGGATCTGCTGCGCGCACGGATGTGGTGCAGAAGATTCGTCTGCAGCGAGGAAGCTCTAGTCTGGACGCGATTGTGTCTCCTGGGGGAGAAACTGGCACCACAACAATTGCGCACTGTGAGTGAGTACGCCCGATTCAGGCAGGGGTTGCGTCCCTTTGCTTCAACCAAGGCCACTTCAATGTCATGTTTACGTTGGATGTAACGATCTGTGAAAGCGACATGTTGAATTCAACCTCATTCCATGTGTTTATCACTCAGACTTGAGACCTGGAGTGGGCCCTCCGGCGAGCCTTAAACAGTGTCAAACGCATTTTCGCACCGGAAGTCCCCGTTCTGGTACGTATGTTGGTGGCATGGATTCCATGGGCGTCAATTATCAAGTTCACTTCAATTTACGTGGAAGTCAGGTTTCCTCAAATACTCGGTTTCTCGCATGCCTTCACAGCCTGGGATCGAGCGACGAATTTGCTGCTAGGGCGTCACTCTGCGCTGCTCGTCGACCTGTTCTTGCTCTCGACACGAAGATGATGCCACCGCTGGCTCCACCAGGATCTGCTGCGCGCACGGATGTGGTGCAGAAGATTCGTCTGCAGCGAGGAAGCTCTAGTCTGGACGCGATTGTGTCTCCTGGGGAGAAACTGGCACCACAACAATTGCGCACTGTGAGTGAGTACGCCCCGATTCAGGCAGGGTTGCGTCCCTTTGCTTCAACCAAGGCCACTTCAATGTCATGTTTACGTTGGATGTAACGATCTGTGAAAGCGACATCTTGAATTCAACCTCATTCCATGTGTTTATCACTCAGACTTGAGACCTGGAGTGGGCCCTCCGGCGAGCCTTAAACAGTGTCAAACGCATTTTCGCACCGGAAGTCCCCGTTCTGGTACGTATGTTGGTGGCATGGATTCCATGGGCGTCAATTATCAAGTTCACTTCAATTTACGTGGAAGTCAGGTTTCCTCAAATACTCGGTTTAATCTCGCATGCCTTCACAGCCTGGGATCGAGCGACGAATTTGCTGCTAGGGCGTCACTCTGCGCTGCTCGTCGACCTGTTCTTGCTCTCGACACGAAGATGATGCCACCGCTGGCTCCACCAGGATCTGCTGCGCGCACGGATGTGGTGCAGAAGATTCGTCTGCAGCGAGGAAGCTCTAGTCTGGACGCGATTGTGTCTCCTGGAGGAGAAACTGGCACCACAACAATTGCGCACTGTGAGTGAGTACGCCCCGATTCAGGCAGGGTTGCGTCCCTTTGCTTCAACCAAGGCCACTTCAATGTCATGTTTACGTTGGATGTAACGATCTGTGAAAGCGACATGTTGAATTCAACCTCATTCCATGTGTTTTATCACTCAGACTTGAGACCTGGAGTGGGCCCTCCGGCGAGCCTTAAAGTGTCAAACGCATTTTCGCACCGGAAGTCCCCGTTCTGGTACGTATGTTGGTGGCATGGATTCCATGGGCGTCAATTATCAAGTTCACTTCAATTTACGTGGAAGTCAGGTTTCCTCAAATACTCGGTTTAATCTCGCATGCCTTCACAGCCTGGGATCGAGCGACGAATTTGCTGCTAGGGCGTCACTCTGCGCTGCTCGTCGACCTGTTCTTGCTCTCGACACGAAGATGATGCCACCGCTGGCTCCACCAGGATCTGCTGCGCGCACGGATGTGGTGCAGAAGATTCGTCTGCAGCGAGGAAGCTCTAGTCTGGACGCGATTGTGTCTCCTGGAGGAGAAACTGGCACCACAACAATTGCGCACTGTGAGTGAGTACGCCCCGATTCAGGCAGGGTTGCGTCCCTTTGCTTCAACCAAGGCCACTTCAATGTCATGTTTACGTTGGATGTAACGATCTGTGAAAGCGACATGTTGAATTCAACCTCATTCCATGTGTTTATCACTCAGACTTGAGACCTGGAGTGGGCCCTCCGGCGAGCCTTAAACAGTGTCAAACGCATTTTCGCACCGGAAGTCCCCGTTCTGGTACGTATGTTGGTGGCATGGATTCCATGGGCGTCAATTATCAAGTTCACTTCAATTTACGTGGAAGTCAGGTTTCCTCAAATACTCGGTTTAATCTCGCATGCCTTCACAGCCTGGGATCGAGCGACGAATTTGCTGCTAGGGCGTCACTCTGCGCTGCTCGTCGACCTGTTCTTGCTCTCGACACGAAGATGATGCCACCGCTGGCTCCACCAGGATCTGCTGCGCGCACGGATGTGGTGCAGAAGATTCGTCTGCAGCGAGGAAGCTCTAGTCTGGACGCGATTGTGTCTCCTGGAGGAGAAACTGGCACCACAACAATTGCGCACTGTGAGTGAGTACGCCCCGATTCAGGCAGGGTTGCGTCCCTTTGCTTCAACCAAGGCCACTTCAATGTCATGTTTACGTTGGATGTAACGATCTGTGAAAGCGACATGTTGAATTCAACCTCATTCCATGTGTTTATCACTCAGACTTGAGACCTGGAGTGGGCCCTCCGGCGAGCCTTAAACAGTGTCAAACGCATTTTCGCACCGGAAGTCCCCGTTCTGGTACGTATGTTGGTGGCATGGATTCCATGGGCGTCAAATTATCAAGTTCACTTCAATTTACGTGGAAGTCAGGTTTCCTCAAATACTCGGTTTAATCTCGCATGCCTTCACAGCCTGGGATCGAGCGACGAATTTGCTGCTAGGGCGTCACTCTGCGCTGCTCGTCGACCTGTTCTTGCTCTCGACACGAAGATGATGCCACCGCTGGCTCCACCAGGATCTGCTGCGCGCACGGATGTGGTGCAGAAGATTCGTCTGCAGCGAGGAAGCTCTAGTCTGGACGCGATTGTGTCTCCTGGAGGAGAAACTGGCACCACAACAATTGCGCACTGTGAGTGAGTACGCCCCGATTCAGGCAGGGTTGCGTCCCTTTGCTTCAACCAAGGCCACTTCAATGTCATGTTTACGTTGGATGTAACGATCTGTGAAAGCGACATGTTGAATTCAACCTCATTCCATGTGTTTATCACTCAGACTTGAGACTGGAGTGGGCCCTCCGGCGAGCCTTAAACAGTGTCAAACGCATTTTCGCACCGGAAGTCCCCGTTCTGGTACGTATGTTGGTGGCATGGATTCCATGGGCGTCAATTATCAAGTTCACTTCCAATTTACGTGGAAGTCAGGTTTCCTCAAATACTCGGTTTAATCTCGCATGCCTTCACAGCCTGGGATCGAGCGACGAATTTGCTGCTAGGGCGTCACTCTGCGCTGCTCGTCGACCTGTTCTTGCTCTCGACACGAGGATGATGTCACCGCTGGCTCCACCAGGATCTGCTGCGCGCACGGATGTGGTGCAGAAGATTCGTCTGCAGCGAGGAAGCTCTAGTCTGGACGCGATTGTGTCTCCTGGAGGAGAAACTGGCACCACAACAATTGCGCACTGTGAGTGAGTACGCCCCGATTCAGGCAGGGTTGCGTCCCTTTGCTTCAACCAAGGCCACTTCAATGTCATGTTTACGTTGGATGTAACGATCTGTGAAAGCGACATGTTGAATTCAACCTCATTCCATGTGTTTATCACTCAGACTTGAGACCTGGAGTGGGCCCTCCGGCGAGCCTTAAACAGTGTCAAACGCATTTTCGCACCGGAAGTCCCCGTTCTGGTACGTATGTTGGTGGCATGGATTCCATGGGCGTCAATTATCAAGTTCACTTCAATTTACGTGGAAGTCAGGTTTCCTCAAATACTCGGTTTAATCTCGCATGCCTTCACAGCCTGGGATCGAGCGACGAATTTGCTGCTAGGGCGTCACTCTGCGCTGCTCGTCGACCTGTTCTTGCTCTCGACACGAGATGATGCCACCGCTGGCTCCACCAGGATCTGCTGCGCGCACGGATGTGGTGCAGAAGATTCGTCTGCAGCGAGGAAGCTCTAGTCTGGACGCGATTGTGTCTCCTGGAGGAGAAACTGGCACCACAACAATTGCGCACTGTGAGTGAGTACGCCCCGATTCAGGCAGGGTTGCGTCCCTTTGCTTCAACCAAGGCCACTTCAATGTCATGTTTACGTTGGATGTAACGATCTGTGAAAGCGACATGTTGAATTCAACCTCATTCCATGTGTTTATCACTCAGACTTGAGACCTGGAGTGGGCCCTCCGGCGAGCCTTAAACAGTGTCAAACGCATTTTCGCACCGGAAGTCCCCGTTCTGGTACGTATGTTGGTGGCATGGATTCCATGGGCGTCAATTATCAAGTTCACTTCAATTTACGTGGAAGTCAGGTTTCCTCAAATACTCGGTTTAATCTCGCATGCCTTCACAGCCTGGGATCGAGCGACGAATTTGCTGCTAGGGCGTCACTCTGCGCTGCTCGTCGACCTGTTCTTGCTCTCGACACGAGGATGATGTCACCGCTGGCTCCACCAGGATCTGCTGCGCGCACGGATGTGGTGCAGAAGATTCGTCTGCAGCGAGGAAGCTCTAGTCTGGACGCGATTGTGTCTCCTGGAGGAGAAACTGGCACCACAACAATTGCGCACTGTGAGTGAGTACGCCCCGATTCAGGCAGGGTTGCGTCCCTTTGCTTCAACCAAGGCCACTTCAATGTCATGTTTACGTTGGATGTAACGATCTGTGAAAGCGACATGTTGAATTCAACCTCATTCCATGTGTTTATCACTCAGACTTGAGACCTGGAGTGGCCCTCCGGCGAGCCTTAAACAGTGTCAAACGCATTTTCGCACCGGAAGTCCCCGTTCTGGTACGTATGTTGGTGGCATGGATTCCATGGGCGTCAATATCAAGTTCACTTCAATTTACGTGGAAGTCAGGTTTCCTCAAATACTCGGTTTAATCTCGCATGCCTTCACAGCCTGGGATCGAGCGACGAATTTGCTGCTAGGGCGTCACTCTGCGCTGCTCGTCGACCTGTTCTTGCTCTCGACACGAAGATGATGCCACCGCTGGCTCCACCAGGATCTGCTGCGCGCACGGATGTGGTGCAGAAGATTCGTCTGCAGCGAGGAAGCTCTAGTCTGGACGCGATTGTGTCTCCTGGAGGAGAAACTGGCACCACAACAATTGCGCACTGTGAGTGAGTACGCCCCGATTCAGGCAGGGTTGCGTCCCTTTGCTTCAACCAAGGCCACTTCAATGTCATGTTTACGTTGGATGTAACGATCTGTGAAAGCGACATGTTGAATTCAACCTCATTCCATGTGTTTATCACTCAGACTTGAGACCTGGAGTGGGCCCTCCGGCGAGCCTTAAACAGTGTCAAACGCATTTTCGCACCGGAAGTCCCCGTTCTGGTACGTATGTTGGTGGCATGGATTCCATGGGCGTCAATTATCAAGTTCACTTCAATTTACGTGGAAGTCAGGTTTCCTCAAATACTCGGTTTAATCTCGCATGCCTTCACAGCCTGGGATCGAGCGACGAATTTGCTGCTAGGGCGTCACTCTGCGCTGCTCGTCGACCTGTTCTTGCTCTCGACACGAGGATGATGCCACCGCTGGCTCCACCAGGATCTGCTGCGCGCACGGATGTGGTGCAGAAGATTCGTCTGCAGCGAGGAAGCTCTAGTCTGGACGCGATTGTGTCTCCTGGGGGAGAAACTGGCACCACAACAATTGCGCACTGTGAGTGAGTACGCCCCGATTCAGGCAGGGTTGCGTCCCTTTGCTTCAACCAAGGCCACTTCAATGTCATGTTTACGTTGGATGTAACGATCTGTGAAAGCGACATGTTGAATTCAACCTCATTCCATGTGTTTATCACTCAGACTTGAGACCTGGAGTGGGCCCTCCGGCGAGCCTTAAACAGTGTCAAACGCATTTTCGCACCGGAAGTCCCCGTTCTGGTACGTATGTTGGTGGCATGGATTCCATGGGCGTCAATTATCAAGTTCACTTCAATTTACGTGGAAGTCAGGTTTCCTCAAATACTCGGTTTAATCTCGCATGCCTTCACAGCCTGGGATCGAGCGACGAATTTGCTGCTAGGGCGTCACTCTGCGCTGCTCGTCGACCTGTTCTTGCTCTCGACACGAGATGATGCCACCGCTGGCTCCACCAGGATCTGCTGCGCGCACGGATGGGTGCAGAAGATTCGTCTGCAGCGAGGAAGCTCTAGTCTGGACGCGATTGTGTCTCCTGGAGGAGAAACTGGCACCACAACAATTGCGCACTGTGAGTGAGTACGCCCCGATTCAGGCAGGGTTGCGTCCCTTTGCTTCAACCAAGGCCACTTCAATGTCATGTTTACGTTGGATGTAACGATCTGTGAAAGCGACATGTTGAATTCAACCTCATTCCATGTGTTTATCACTCAGACTTGAGACCTGGAGTGGGCCCTCCGGCGAGCCTTAAACAGTGTCAAACGCATTTTCGCACCGGAAGTCCCCGTTCTGGTACGTATGTTGGTGGCATGGATTCCATGGGCGTCAATTATCAAGTTCACTTCAATTTACGTGGAAGTCAGGTTTCCTCAAATACTCGGTTTAATCTCGCATGCCTTCACAGCCTGGGATCGAGCGACGAATTTGCTGCTAGGGCGTCACTCTGCGCTGCTCGTCGACCTGTTCTTGCTCTCGACACGAAGATGATGCCACCGCTGGCTCCACCAGGATCTGCTGCGCGCACGGATGTGGTGCAGAAGATTCGTCTGCAGCGAGGAAGCTCTAGTCTGGACGCGATTGTGTCTCCTGGAGGAGAAACTGGCACCACAACAATTGCGCACTGTGAGTGAGTACGCCCCGATTCAGGCAGGGTTGCGTCCCTTTGCTTCAACCAAGGCCACTTCAATGTCATGTTTACGTTGGATGTAACGATCTGTGAAAGCGACATGTTGAATTCAACCTCATTCCATGTGTTTATCACTCAGACTTGAGACCTGGAGTGGGCCCTCCGGCGAGCCTTAAACAGTGTCAAACGCATTTTCGCACCGGAAGTCCCCGTTCTGGTACGTATGTTGGTGGCATGGATTCCATGGGCGTCAATTATCAAGTTCACTTCAATTTACGTGGAAGTCAGGTTTCCTCAAATACTCGGTTTAATCTCGCATGCCTTCACAGCCTGGGATCGAGCGACGAATTTGCTGCTAGGGCGTCACTCTGCGCTGCTCGTCGACCTGTTCTTGCTCTCGACACGAGGATGATGCACCGCTGGCTCCACCAGGATCTGCTGCGCGCACGGATGTGGTGCAGAAGATTCGTCTGCAGCGAGGAAGCTCTAGTCTGGACGCGATTGTGTCTCCTGGAGGGAAAACTGGCACCACAACAATTGCGCACTGTGAGTGAGTACGCCCCGATTCAGGCAGGGTTGCGTCCCTTTGCTTCAACCAAGGCCACTTCAATGTCATGTTTACGTTGGATGTAACGATCTTGTGAAAGCGACATGTTGAATTCAACCTCATTCCATGTGTTTATCACTCAGACTTGAGACCTGGAGTGGGCCCTCCGGCGAGCCTTAAACAGTGTCAAACGCATTTTCGCACCGGAAGTCCCCGTTCTGGTACGTATGTTGGTGGCATGGATTCCATGGGCGTCAATTATCAAGTTCACTTCAATTTACGTGGAAGTCAGGTTTCCTCAAATACTCGGTTTAATCTCGCATGCCTTCACAGCCTGGGATCGAGCGACGAATTTGCTGCTAGGGCGTCACTCTGCGCTGCTCGTCGACCTGTTCTTGCTCTCGACACGAAGATGATGCCACCGCTGGCTCCACCAGGATCTGCTGCGCGCACGGATGTGGTGCAGAAGATTCGTCTGCAGCGAGGAAGCTCTAGTCTGGACGCGATTGTGTCTCCTGGGGGAGAAACTGGCACCACAACAATTGCGCACTGTGAGTGAGTACGCCCCGATTCAGGCAGGGTTGCGTCCCTTTGCTTCAACCAAGGCCACTTCAATGTCATGTTTACGTTGGATGTAACGATCTGTGAAAGCGACATGTTGAATTCAACCTCATTCCATGTGTTTATCACTCAGACTTGAGACCTGGAGTGGGCCCTCCGGCGAGCCTTAAACAGTGTCAAACGCATTTTCGCACCGGAAGTCCCCGTTCTGGTACGTATGTTGGTGGCATGGATTCCATGGGCGTCAATTATCAAGTTCACTTCAATTTACGTGGAAGTCAGGTTTCCTCAAATACTCGGTTTAATCTCGCATGCCTTCACAGCCTGGGATCGAGCGACGAATTTGCTGCTAGGGCGTCACTCTGCGCTGCTCGTCGACCTGTTCTTGCTCTCGACACGAAGATGATGCACCGCTGCTCCACCAGGATCTGCTGCGCGCACGGATGTGGTGCAGAAGATTCGTCTGCAGCGAGGAAGCTCTAGTCTGGACGCGATTGTGTCTCCTGGGAGAAACTGGCACCACAAACAATTGCGCACTGTGAGTGAGTACGCCCCGATTCAGGCAGGGTTGCGTCCCTTTGCTTCAACCAAGGCCACTTCAATGTCATGTTTTACGTTGGATGTAACGATCTGTGAAAGCGACATGTTGAATTCAACCTCATTCCATGTGTTTATCACTCAGACTTGAGACCTGGAGGTGGGCCCTCCGGCGAGCCTTAAACAGTGTCAAAACGCATTTTCGCACCGGAAGTCCCCGTTCTGGTACGTATGTTGGTGGCATGGATTCCATGGGCGTCAATTATCAAGTTCACTTCAATTTACGTGGAAGTCAGGTTTCCTCAAATACTCGGTTTAATCTCGCATGCCTTCACAGCCTGGGGGGATCGAGCGACGAATTTGCTGCTAGGGCGTCACTCTGCGCTGCTCGTCGACCTGTTCTTGCTCTCGACACGAATGATGCCACCGCTGGCTCCACCAGGATCTGCTGCGCGCACGGATGTGGTGCAGAAGATTCGTCTGCAGCGAGGAAGCTCTAGTCTGGACGCGATTGTGTCTCCTGGAGGAGAAACTGGCACCACAACAATTGCGCACTGTGAGTGAGTACGCCCCGATTCAGGCAGGGTTGCGTCCCTTTGCTTCAACCAAGGCCACTTCAATGTCATGTTTACGTTGGATGTAACGATCTGTGAAAGCGACATGTTGAATTCAACCTCATTCCATGTGTTTATCACTCAGACTTGAGACCTGGAGTGGGCCCTCCGGCGAGCCTTAAACAGTGTCAAACGCATTTTCGCACCGGAAGTCCCCGTTCTGGTACGTATGTTGGTGGCATGGATTCCATGGGCGTCAATTATCAAGTTCACTTCAATTTACGTGGAAGTCAGGTTTCCTCAAAATACTCGGTTTAATCTCGCATGCCTTCACAGCCTGGGATCGAGCGACGAATTTGCTGCTAGGGCGTCACTCTGCGCTGCTCGTCGACCTGTTCTTGCTCTCGACACGAGGATGATGTCACCGCTGGCTCCACCAGGATCTGCTGCGCGCACGGATGTGGTGCAGAAGATTCGTCTGCAGCGAGGAAGCTCTAGTCTGGACGCGATTGTGTCTCCTGGGGAGAAAACTGGCACCACAACAATTGCGCCACTGTGAGTGAGTACGCCCCGATTCAGGCAGGGTTGCGTCCCTTTGCTTCAAACCAAGGCCACTTCAATGTCATGTTTACGTTGGATGTAACGATCTGTGAAAGCGACATGTTGAATTTCAACCTCATTCCATGTGTTTATCACTCAGACTTGAGACCTGGAGTGGGCCCTCCGGCGAGCCTTAAACAGTGTCAAACGCATTTTCGCACCGGAAGTCCCCGTTCTGGTACGTATGTTGGTGGCATGGATTCCATGGGCGTCAATTATCAAGTTCACTTCAATTTACGTGGAAGTCAGGTTTCCTCAAAATACTCGGTTTAATCTCGCATGCCTTCACAGCCTGGGATCGAGCGACGAATTTGCTGCTAGGGCGTCACTCTGCGCTGCTCGTCGACCTGTTCTTGCTCTCGACACGAGGATGATGTCACCGCTGGCTCCACCAGGATCTGCTGCGCGCACGGATGTGGTGCAGAAGATTCGTCTGCAGCGAGGAAGCTCTAGTCTGGACGCGATTTGT
>CM020620.1:3402168-3416625 GCA_009829735.1 Pyropia yezoensis
GTCAGTGACTCGGGACTGTGGCGACACACCCGGGATCCTGATTGTCCCACCCAGGGAGGCGGATTTGGCCGGTGGAGGTGGCCTTACTGGCCATTGTGGCCATTGTTTCGTATTTGTTTTCACTGCGTGTTTTCGTGTCTTTCCCCTTTTTCCCACTGGGTTTTTTTTTCGGGGATTGGCATCTGTGTGTGGGGGGATTTTCGCTTGCTTTCCGCTTGTGTTTGGCGACCGGGGGTTGATTGGTGACGCTCGGCGCCCCAGTGTAACCCCGGTGTAGGGGATGCGCTGGAGGACCTGGTGGAGGTCAGACGCTTGCTGGCGCTCGACCGCCAGAGGCGCCCTCTAGGGCCCCGCTCCAGGCCCCTGGAGGGGCCAAGGGGGAGGTTTCTTGAGGGGTGCTCCGGGGTCTCCCCGGGCCAACTTGTAAAATCAACGGTTCTTCGGGTTCTTGCTCCCTCGGGCTTTGGTCCTTTTACCCTTGCCTCTGAAGGGGCGGGCGAGTGGATCACGCTGGGACCTTTACCCGTTCCTTCCTGACCCCGTTTGTGTTTCTTGTGTGTGTGGACCCTGGGCCAGAAGGGCCATAACGCTACACGCTGGCCGTGATGGGCAGCGCCCCCCCCAAGGGCCGCCATTAGGCACAGAGCTCGGAGCACAATGGCGAGGGTGCGGGGCAAAACGATGATCCACCTGCGGGCATGGGGAGGCGACAGGGCCGGCACCGCCAGAGAGATTCGGACCACGAGGGGCGGAGGGAGGGGCACGCGGACCCAAAAGATGCATCCCGCGAGGAGCAGAGAGCGGGACAGAAGACCCGGATGGGAGCGCATCAGAGCGGGGTGCGGGAGCAGCAGGCGTGGGAGTTGGATCGATCCCGCGCCCACCAACTCGTGCGTAGTCCACACCTTTCTCTCGGCAGCGCTGGAGCAGCACCTCCTTAGTGCCGTTGGTTGACAGGCCATGATCCTTCAGCAAGTTGCGAAGGCTCTTGACCGATCGGGGTGCCATAGGCAGCAACCGAGGAAAGCAGGGGAGGGGAGGAAGCAAAAGAGCGGTTCGGGAAAGAAAACGGCGGCACGTAGGCGAGGTCGCAGCTGCCGCCGACACGGAGAGGACCGTGCTGCAGCATGCCACATGTGGCGTGCGCCACGGCTAGATCCTTCCTGCGAGTGTAATTTATGACTCGATGCAACGTGAGCACTGTCAAGAAGATTATTTATTTGTCGGAGGCGGCACCAATCGTTGCGACACGTGCTACATGTGCTGCGAGAAAGAGGTCGAGAGTGTGGCGACACACAAAACTCTCCGTCTCCCCCACGGGAC
This sequence comes from Pyropia yezoensis, assembly GCA_009829735.1. Classification (NCBI taxonomy): domain Eukaryota; phylum Rhodophyta; class Bangiophyceae; order Bangiales; family Bangiaceae; genus Pyropia; species Pyropia yezoensis. The sequence goes on from CM020620.1 coordinate 3,403,492, forward strand.
CTAGCTGGAGGACGATGGAACGATGCACCATAAAGAACAAAGCGTCAAAGTCACCCCCACCACGGCTGGTAAAACGTCCGCTCGCATTCATGCACATGCGTGGAGCATGAACCAGGGAAACAAGCAGCAGCAAGCACTCTCACCAACACGACACGTACCGCTGATGAAACACCCCTCTCTGCAGCTCACCTCCGCCCACCTCTCTCTCCATCGGCTCCAGCCCCCGCACGCTGTCCCGTTGCCGCTCCTGCTACTCGCGGCGATTTAGTGAGGTAGATCCCGGATGGCCCCCGCGTCAATCTTGCCCTCCCTTGACCGCCGACAACACTGCCGTCCACCGCTGGCAAGAAGGGAGACAAAAAGCACACGCAGTCGTGGGGAGCAGAGAGCAAGTCACAGTCCAAAGAAATCGATGGAAGGAGGTGGGGGGGCAGCAGCAGCAAACTGAGCCAGTAGCGATTGAAGGTGAGCGGGGCCGAAAGGGGAAGAACGACGAAAAGCAGACCGAAGGAAAGTCGCGTTTGACACGGAGAGACGATGGGAGTTGGGGTCGTCGAAGACAAGCACTCGTAGATCGCGCAGGACCGAGGAAGATACCTGGAGGTGTGTGGCCCGATCGATTCGGCACGTACGTCGGGCGCCAGCGTTGTGGCAAAAACCACGTGCACACACGGCACCCAAGTTGGGGCAGTGTACAAGGGCTGCCTCCCGTGTCGGGAACCGGAAGAAGTGCAAGTCGCACACACTCTGTCCCTGTTGTGGGGCAAACCCCCACTGACAAACAAGAGGATGGTGTGGGTCCAAACAGTTTTTGGTCGGGACGGGGACGCAGGGCCAAGCCCCGCTGTCCCTCCCCTTATCCCCCCAGGGTCCCCTCAGAATCTCGCCACTCAGAATCTCCCACCCCAGCACCTGCCCACCGGGCCACACGAAAATTCAAGACGATAAATGCAGAAAACCCTCAAATCCAAGTTGGATTTACTACTAAGCTAACTATCCAAACTTAAGGAATATGGACCCAAATGCAGGGGAGGAACGGATCAGGCTAGTGGCCTGCCGCCCCTTGCATGGCACGTGTGGCCCCCCCTACCTGGGGGTCAATACTGCACACTCCCTCCCCTCAGTTCCGACCGACCCGGTCGGCCCTGTGAGGGGGTGCGTAAACGCACGTCTCGGCGTTGGGGGCGCGACTTGCTGTCCCCCATCGAGTACGTAACGCGGATGTGGAGGCGGTCACGTTGACCGCCCCTCTCCTCAAGCTTGCCCACTCGGCAGCTTGCTCTCCTCAGTTCACACCTCACCATCACCACCACGTCCCCTTCACCTTCACGGGGCCACCCCACACTGGGGAGGCCACCCGTCTACCCACGATCCGAGTCCCCCTCAACTCGAGGCGGGTCTCGTGCCGCTGTAGCCAGGGCGTCTCTCCCCAACTTGGGGAGAGCCATGGCGGCCCCGGGGTAGAGACGGACTCTCTCGACGAGCGTATGGAGGACACCTCCTACGGTGCAGCACCCGCCGGGACTTCCGGGGGGCTCCGCGATCGCTCCGGGGGATGGGACTCCCGCGTCACCCGGCTTTGGGTTAACGGCGGGGTCTCCCCGGAGGCGGGACAAGTTGTCCCGCGTGAGGCCTTGGGGCGGTGGTTTTACCCCGCTTGGCCTCTTTATGAGGAGGGGTTGACTGTTCTTCGCTGTGGCCGACTTGGCGCAGCGATGGGTCGGGTATGGGACCGCCTACGGAGAAGTATCCCCGTAGGGTCGGGTTCCCTGCCGGCTTCAGGACGGACCAGTTTTCCTTCCTGGACGATGAGGAGGTTGAGGACGTCCAACGTGCCAAGGCCATGGTGGACCGCGGGGAACTATCCCGGGTCCCGGCGACTTGCCGACCTTCACGTGGGACGCTGTGGCAACTCGCCCACCGTACCTTCACGAGGCTGATCCGCACACTCATCACTTTGGTGTGCGGATGGAGAAGGACTTCCGGCGAGGTCCCTACTTGGTGACCTCGGCTCAACTTGAGTTTCCTCAGCAGTCTGCTGCCAGTAAGGAGCAGTACTATCCGAAGAAGCCCGAGTGGTGGCCTCAAGTTGAGGTCCCCTACGGGTTCCCGGCGTTGCTGCCACGGTTGCTTGACCACTTCGGCTCCGTCATGTTGACGGCTGGCCCTGATCACCTGGTGTGGGCCATGTTGGCCACCCAGTGGCTCCTCGAGGTCATGTCGACCTGGGTGTCTTGTGTTCAGCGGCGGGGATGCTCTGGCATCTCCCCCTCCGGCTCATCCAGGGTTTGGAACAGCTCACCCCTCAGCTAGTTGCTGGGGTGCTCATCAGGACAACTCACTCTACTTGAGGAGATGCTCCGCCTCCACAAGTTCATCGAGTGGGAGAGCATTGAGCACAAGTTGCGCCGCCCCACTCGTGGGCCCAAGGACGATGGCGCACTTCGCCAGTTCGTGTGGGTCGCTCGTGAACTTCACGACGGCCGTGGGTCCTACGAGAGGGGTTGGGCATCGGGGACTACCCGTATGCCCCGGGGGTGGATCGCCACACTGCGCCACCCCCGGACAAGCCCATAGTTCTGGCCGTGCCGTCCTATGATGACCACATGTCTCAACCTACTGCGGGGGCCCCCAAGTCGGGGTCGCAGTTACACCCGGGTCCCGCCACCTCGGCGGGCCCTCCGCTTCCTCCTGTCCCCTTCCAGCCGCACGGGAACATCCCGATTAGCTTGGCCGTTGAGTCGTCCACCCCGGTGTCCCCCAACTTGGGGGCCACCCTCCTGACGGTATACCCCAAGTTGGTGTTACCGCCCACGCCTCTAACCTCAGAGATGATGATCACCACGTTGGTGCGCACCATTTCCTGGTTGGCCGCGTCGACCGCAACCCTACAGAGATCCGAGACTCCTCAACTTGAGGAGCGCGTTCGTACTGCAGTAGCGACGCGAGTTGCGAGTCGGTGGCGGAGTTTATGACAGCCGAGTTGGCTCGTATTGGGGCTATTATGCCCCAGCCAGCCCCACTTGGGCGTGGCAAACGTCGCGCGAGCCGGGCATACTCGCCTCCTCGCCGTCGTCGCCGACACTCGCGGCGCTCTCCCTCCGTGTCGGAAGACGAGTTGTCTTACTCCGTCTCGGAGTCCTCGACTCCGTCAGAGTCGAAGTCGTCCGGGCGTCTGCGTCGCAAACTTGCGCGCAAGACCAAGCAGAAGAGTAGCCACGGTCGGCGCCACTTGCGCGACCGTGAGGGGCGCGACGGGTCCGACTTTGGAGCCGCCGCCCCTCCCGACTGGTGGGGAGCGTTATCGCCGTGGGTCTCGCCGCTCGCCTCCACGTGAGGGCGAGGGCAGTGGGGTTGGAGAGTCTAGCATGCATGCCTAGTTGGCAGCTGCCTTTGTTGTGAGAGTGTGAGGGTTAGGGCTGTAGTTAAAAGCCACTCTGCGAACCACTTCGACTTGAAGCACTCTCGTGGCACTGTTGCTCGGCCCTCCCTCATGTTGAGGGAGGGCTGTTAGGGTCTATCTCATTCCGGGCACAGTACGCCCGGACCTTCTCAGCGGGAAGGTCCTCCACATACTCCCATGTATCGTACTTGGCTTTGTCGCCAAACCAACGCCCTCAACATGAGGCGGTTAGTGTCCTCATCCCATCCGTGGTCGATGAACTTATCGAACAAGTACTCCTGCGGGCCCTGTTTGGCCGCAGGCAGTGAGGGGAGGCGCCACGCTTCCAACGCACGCGCTCAAGCTGGGTCGCCTGCAGGCGGTGGTGCAACTTTGACTACGTCCTGTCCGTTCACTGTGCGGACCCCATCGTCACTTTCGATGGTGAAGCGCCGCCCATCAGTGCGAAGGACCTGGTACGGCCCCTTCGTCTGGAATACCAACTTACCCCAGTTGGGGTGTGTGAGTGAACCAGCACCCAGTCACCCTGCTCGAGGACATGCTTAGCATTGCGCACCTCTTTGTCAAAGGTACGCTTGTAGCGCTTTTGTGCTTTGTCCATCTCAGCCCTGACTTTAGGGATGAGGTGTTCAAGCCTAGCAGCGAACTCCGCCTTCCTCTCAGTAGGAGTAGGCGTACTGCCACTATCCTCCCTAGTTGGGAGCGGCCGCCGCACGGCAATAGACCGCACACGACGGGGGTCACGAAAGCGAGGGGTACTTCCCCGGTAGATGAGTGAACCTGCGAATTGTAGGCAGTAAGGATAGAAATGTATTGGTCCCACGTCTTCACGTGCTCACTCACATAGTGGCGCAGCTGCCTAACAATAGTTTTGTTGAAGCGCTCCACCTGCCCATTAGTTTGTGGGTGTAGGGGGTGGCATAGTTTGCCCTAACCCCCAACATATCCAGCACTCCCTGAAACAGTACAGACGCAAATTGCGGTCCATTGTCCGATAGTGTACTATCTGGGATGCCATACGCGGCAGCCCAGTGATCTGGGAAGGCTGACACGACCGACATGGCCGTGATCTCTGCCAGTGGGATCGCTCGCGTAAGTTTCGTGAAGCGGTCACAGATGACAAGGAGGTACTGGTTGCCCCCCCGGTCACGGGCAGTGGCCCAAGGATGTCCATCGCCAACGCGGCGAAGGGCTCCTTGGCCGGGAACATAGCATAGCCGTACTAGGCCGCCGTTCCATCAGACGGTTCTGTGCACAACTTGTGCAGGCAGCCACCCAACTGTAGATGTCCACCACCATGGACGGCCAGTAGTACCTGGTCCTCAGGGTCTGGTACAGTTTACTAGACCCCAGGTGCCCACCCGTGGGAGCGTTGTGCTCCCTCTCAAGGATACTGCCCTTGAGGGATGCGGGGACGACAAGTTGTTCGGTCCCATGGAATACCCCCCTCCTCATGAGGAGGGCATCGTCTCCCAAGAAGAACCGCGTCTCCGCCACTGTATCCAGTGTATCCCTCTGCGACTTGCGGAATGGATCCTCGGCCTGGGCCTTCACCACCTCGTCCAGGGACAGGGGCAAGTACTTCTTGTTCCCTGGGCCTCGGGGTTCAACGCCTGACCCGAGCGCGTGACTACCCCCACGATGGGGATGTCCTCATCGACTGGGTTAGTGTCCAGCCCCTCGGTGGGTACCCGAGAGAGGCCGTCGGCAAGGGCATGTTGCCTGCCAGGTCGGTACTCAATGTCAAAGTTGAAGGGTGCCAGTCGCACCCTCCACCGATTGAAACGAGTGCTCGTACAGTCCGTCTTGAAGATGAACTGCAACGCGCGGTGGTCACAGCGGATGAGCAACTTCTCACCCTCCAGGTAGTGACGAAGTGACGTCACCGCCCACACCACTGCGAGTCCTTCCAACTCGGTGACTCCGTAGTTGTTCTCGGCCGAGTTCAGCCCCTTGCTGAAGTATCCCACCGGCAAGTACTCCTTGTCCGGCTGCTGCTGAAAGCACACACACAACCAAGTTGGTCGTAGCTAGTGTCCACATCCAGGATGAAGTGGCCTCCCAACCTGGGAATAGCCAGGATAGGGGGCTTCAGCAGAAGGTCCCGAAGAGTCTCAAAGGATTCCTGCTCCACCCGACTTGGGGGAGGCAGGTTCTTCGGTAGCGTTGAGCTCACTAACTCATTCAACGGCTTCGCCACCTTGGCGAAGCCCTTGGTGAAACGTCGGTACACGTTACACATCCCGAGGAAGCTCCTCATCTGGGTCTGGGTCCGGGGGTACTGAGCCTTACGAATGGCCCCCAAGTTCTTCTCGTTAACACTGAGACGCCCTGGACGGACAACATGTCCCAAGTACTCCACCTCTTGAGTGAAGAGGTGGCACTTACTCGCATTTAGTGACACACCGGCGTCAGCAAGTAGCTTGAACACCTGGCCAAGATGGCCAATGTGTTCCTCCGGACTTCGGGAGAACACAATAATATCGTCTAGGTACACAACACAGATCTGCCGCCGTACTCCGGCCAGAATCATGTCCATAGCGCGCTGGAAAGTTGCCGGCGCGCGTTACACATACCAAACGGTAGGCGCTTGCACTGGTAGGTACCACAGTGACAGGTAAAGGTAGTTTTATGCCTGTCCTCCGGGGCAATGGGAATTTGCCAGTACCCGCGTTACAGTCCAGGGTAGAGAACACGTTCGCCTCCCCCAGAGAGTCCAGACAGTCATCCATCCTAGGTAGGGGATAACTGTCCTTCACCGTGCTCTCGTTGAGCTTACGGTAGTCGATACAAAACCGGGGGTCCCATCAACTTTGATGACGATAACCACCGGACTCGCCCACTCGGCGTTGCTGGCCTCGATCACGTCGAGGGCCTCCATGCGAGCAACTTGCTCCTTAACGAGGGCCCTTGAACGAGGTCCTCCCCTATACGGTTGTTGGCGTATAGGGGGTGCACCGGGATTCAACTCGATCCGGTGTTGGGTAGCTCTCATGAGTCCCAATTGACCATCCCACAACTTGTGATATTGGTCCAAGAGGCGTTCAACTTGAACCCTCAACCTGGGTGGGACACCCTCCATGTTCACATGGGGCCGAGGAGAGGCGGCCTACTTGGCTTGATGCTTCTCCTTTCCGGACTTCGGGTCGCTACTTGCGCCCGCGTTGAGGGTAACCGCTACTACCGGTCCCTCGTGTTGGTCGATATAGCCGAACTGGCTCCCGACTTGAAGTCCTTGGGCGACGAGCTCAGGATCATCACCTGGATCCTCCACGGGACTCCGGCTTTGGAGTCCATCGTGCCAAGGGCAACATGCACTTGGAGCTTGCGAGCAAGACGGGGGTAAGGGTGCACCAACCCGTTCCCCGAATAATCAGTTACAACGTCAACGTGCGCCACCGAGTTGGGGGCAACGTGACTTTACGGGCTAAACGCAGGGTAGCAGTAAACCCTTCCCTCACAGAGCAATCAGGCTTCGACTGTGAGACTGTCACAGGAGCCACAGACTTTCCCTTACCAAGGATGGGGATAGTCTCCCCATTCATCAACTTGACCCAGTACTCCGGGCAAAAAATCAAAGGCACTTGTGTAACAACATAAGGGGTCCCCAAAAGCAGGGGTACCGATATATTCTCAACTACACCATAGGTCACGTCGACCCCATGGGTCCCCAACCTAGTTCGTAGGGTCACGGCACCAACGATGGGAAGTACCCCACCATTGATGTCAATCATATGGTCAGCCTTAGACTTCAAGTGTTGGAGCTTCACCTCCTTTGGTAATAGCGACTTGCGTATCAAGGAGGCTCCTGACCCGGTATCAAGTACGATACGGGTACAGCATGCACGGCCGGGGGCAAGTTGCACCCGTCCAGCCACCTGGAAGTTCTCACCCGTCAGCACCGCGATGACCCGACGTGGGTTTACGTTCTTGGGGAGTCCTACCCGAGGTGGGCGGACTCCCTTAGGTCGCCGCAGTATCCGGCACGGTTGGTTCGTCCTCTTGGCCCGCTTGGCCGAGGCTGCCGTTGTGAGCTTCGGACGACCAGCTCCAACGGTCATTCGTTTCCCGCCGACTTGGCGTCCGAATCTGAGGGCGGGGAGGAAGACGACGAGTCCGAGGACGACGTGTCCGCCTCCCCGCGAGGGTGTGGCGACCGCGACGACCGGTCGAGACCCACCCTCGCGGCGTGAACGTACTTCGTTCGTAGCCGACATCTTACTCGCATTCCTAACAAGCTGTTGGATGCGTTTACTCAACTTGGGGCAATCATATGCCCAGTGTCCATCGGAGTTGCAGTTCCAACACCGATTGTCAGTTCCCGGAGGGGTCTTCCCAACTGGGGAAGATGAAGAGATACCCTGGGAAGCTCCCACGGCAGCTACCACCCTCTCCTTCCGGATTCGGCGTGCCTCTCTCAACTCTCTCGCCTGGCGCGCCCCCGCACGTTCCTTGGCCAACTCGGCCTGACGCTCCTGGTGTTGTTCTCCCGCAACTTGCGGTAGGCCTCACCTCTGCGGTAGGCGAACCTAGCAAACTCGGCCAGGGTCGCCCGGGCAGTGTTATGCTCCCGGGTCTCCATCCGGACTGACCAGTGGAGTCCCTCCACAAACCGACTCTTCACCACAGCTTGTGGATGAAGAAACCCACAAAGATTGTTGAGCTTACGGACTCGCTCCGCAAAGGACAACTCGTCCTCCGCCTCTTCCTGATGGGCTTGCGTAAACTCCTCGACTTGAGAAGCCAACGCCGCTTCATCAACCATGGCCCTCAACAACCAGTTGACGAGCTCCAAATAGGACGTCACCTCCCCAGCGCCTCCACTTGAGGAGCTGGGCATGACGGACATAAGTTCTGTCCGTAGGTCGCCCTTCGTAAAACTCCTGTAGCATGTAAAAAGCCATGCCTTCACTTATGGCATTGTCGTCACAGGCTTTTGTGAAACGACGTAGGAACTCAAAGACACGGAGGAGGGGAGTTCCATCCCACTCCGCTTTGTGCTCCAAAGAATGAAGTGCATTCTTCTTGGCGCGGCCCATGGCTCGGGCCTGGTCAGGACCATACGCCACCGACTTGTTGTGGAGGGCGTAGGTCTCACAGTCAAAGATCCGCTGGTAGACCGGGTTGGCTACCTGGATCTTGGGCGGCACCTCACGTTGAGGGAACAGCCGCTGTGGCACTGGGGTAAGTCCACCCTCAGTGCCTGTAGTCTGGTACGGCGAGCTTGGTGTAGCCGCCGGCGTTTCCGAGGGAAACTCCCCCGTGAAGGGCGTACGCCCCACCGAGAATGGTGCGGCTCCCACGTTGGGAGTCACAGGGGTCCCCCCTGTTCGGGGCGACCCGGAATAGGCGTCAGGAGAGATTCCCCCCTGCGCCTGTGGGCTCGAAAGCCCCAATCCGGTCTGGAAATTAAGCCCATCTGGCAAACTCGCCACAATCTGATTCAGAATAGTATTCGTCATCGTGACCACCCAGGTCCGGCAAAGTCTGCCGCAACACATCGGTCGCCTCCCGACGGACAGTTTCCGCGAGGAGTGGATTGACGACTCCAGTTGAGTCTCGGTCCGCCTCCGGGAGTCCACCTGAGGGGTAACCACGTTCCTCAGGGGTCTCAACCGGGGGCATGGGCGCGAGCCCATCGCCCGACCAACGGGAGGTCCACCGTCCTCCGAAAGCCTAGTTGGCGATGGCTCCAAGCCAAAGTTGGCTCCAACCCGAGTGGAACCCGCGGGGACAGTCCTCACCCCTTGGGACGTTCCCGTTGAGTATACCACACGGTGCCAGACTTCGGCCCACCCACATCAGAAGTGTCACCCGAGTGAACTCCCGACTGAGTCGGGGTGGCCTGTTGCCCGCCCGCACTTCCAGTCCTGCAGGCTTGAGGGACCTCCAGTCCCTCTGCGACCCCAGGTAAACCCACCTGTGTCTCACCAGTATTCAAAGGCACTGAAGTACGTGCGTCACCCGTGTACACCCCGGACGACGGGGGGTCCGAGCTAGCCATGTTGGCTGACGATCCGTATGACACGGTCCAAGACCACCGTTCCTCTGAGACAGAGGGCCCCCTACACCCGGGTGCACCCGGAGGTAAAGTTTACCTCTGTCCCTGCTGCTCCACCCAAATGTGGCAAAAACCACTCGCACACACGGCACCCAAGTTGGGGCGGTGTACAAGGGCTGCCTCCCGTGTCGGGAGAACCGGAAGAAGGGCAAGTGGCACACACTCTGTCCCTGTTGTGGGGCAAACCCCCCACTGACAAACAAGAGGATGGTGTGTGGTCCAACAGTTTCTTGGTCGGGACGGGGACGCAGGGCCAAGCCCCGCTGTCCCTCCCCTTATCCCCCCAGGGTCCCCTCAGAATCCTCGCCACTCCGAATCTCCCACCCCCGCACCTGCCCACCGGGCCACACGAAAATTCAAGACGATAAATGCAGAAAACCCTCAAATCCAAGTTGGATTTACTACTAAGCTAACTATCCCAAGCTTAGGGAATACGGACCCAAATGCAGGGGGAGGAACGGATCAGGCTAGTGGCCTGCCGCCCCTTGCATGGCACGTGTTGCCCCACTACCTGGGGGTCAATACTGCCACATGCGTAAGGGCAGCAGGGCGGGGGGGGGGAGGTGGGGGGGAGGAGCCGCGCACGTGGGCAACGGGGAAGAAGGGGGGTCAATCAGCGTGACGCCATCTGCGGTGGATGCGGTCAACCGACCTCGACGGGTGTGGGCCCGTCCACGCGGCCAGCGCGTGCTTCCTGGTGACGTCCCTGGGACAGGTCCGGCGCAGGCGAGCTCCGGGTGGGCGCAAGAATTGCTGGATTAGCGGCCGATGATCCACATTAAAATCCGACGACTAGGACGATGTATCGCCGTACATCGCGGTTAGACCTCGCGGCGCCGGCAGAGTATGTCTGTACCGTTTGTGACGCCGTTACATGGTCCCACCAATGGGGGCAGCGTTATACGTACACGTACAGCAAGCGAGTGCACCTTGGATCGGGCGTCAGGTCCAGACGAGAAAAAGTACCACATACCAGCTGGAGAGCTACCAATGCAAGAGCCGGATAGAAAAAACAGACAAGCATTAGGTTCATATTCGATGTCGCTTCGGCCGGGTTCACGCATAGTCAAGCCTGCTCTTCTGGGTCTGAGCCTGGTCAGAGCTTTACATCACCCGTTTGAAAAAATCCGGTGCAACGTGCTAGAATATGAGTGGTCCTCGGAGACGGCCCCCGCTCACAGAGACCGTAAACACCGAAATTGGGACGCGTCACAATTTCCCAGGTCCCGGCCGCTGTGAAAGCTGGGCGCGTCCCAATTTCGGCCTCCACGACCTCTCTGAGAGGGGTCGAGGACGACTTTTGATTCGCCGGATCACAGCTTGCCCGCGCGCGCGCGTTGTGGCGGGCGTTGTGGCGGGCGTTGTGGCGTCCCGTCGCCATCAGGTGCCTGCCCAGGCAGCCCGCGGATCCGCGTCGCTGGTGCAGTCACTGCGCTGTCTTCCTGCGGTGGGTTCAGCATGGCGGACGACAATAAAGACAGGACGTACGTTTTTTCTGACATGCACATGGCAGACGGCGTGGCGTGATCGAGGTGGGAGAGAGGGGCTGCACTCGTGGGACGACGCTGACTCCTTCCGCTCCCACTGCCCGCCATTCCCGGTCCCACTTGCGCCCCTTTGTTTTATTCTTCGCCGTTTCTGTTCCTTTTTTTTACGTACACAGAGCTTGTTTAGCAGACGTTGTTGCCGCCTTTCGAGGCAGGGTATGGGCTTACCTGTGCGTCGACTACTCGCGCCTCCTTCTGAAGCCAACCCAGGGAATGGACGTCTGGCGGAAGTGGGCGCAGTCTTGCCACGGAGGTTCATCCCCTGCGGTCGTATCCAGCCTCCCTGTGCTAGCCTGCAAGCAGGGCGCTGGGATACTGGGCACAGACGCGAGCGGTACCCCTCGGGGTCTCTGTGACACGTGCTGCGGCCGGCGCAAGCGCGCCGCCCGCCGAGAGGCGGCAGTCCCCGCTTCCTGTGCTCCACCTGTCAGCCCCCTCTCTGATGGCACGCCGTCTCCCGTCGAGCAGCTCTCCCCGCACAAGGCAGGCAGCCAGACACCCGTGTTGCCGCCCACGTCGGACTTTTCCGCCTCCTTGCACCCTGTAGCATCCCTGGCCCCGACTTGGCGCCGACCCGGGACTGCAACCAGAGGGCACCAGGTGCCAGAACACGCCCGCCGTGTGGCGATGGTTGGCGGCCGTGGCCCGTGCCCGGCACTGGGATGCGGTGGACTACGCTATCCACACGCGAGAGAGGGATTTCTGATGTGTTTTTGCATATTTGTGAGGGACTTGATTTGAGAGAATTTGAGTGTGAGATTAGTGAGTGGGAATAGAATTAGTAGTGATAGTGGCCCCCGACCTGACGAGGTTAGACTCGGGTCGGGGCCACTCGGGGTTATGGGGGGGCTACCGGGCCAACGTGCCGGGGTTCCCCCAGATGCACGTTAAGAGGGACAGCGAGGCGCCCTCGGCCCGCGCCCTCAGGGAAAAAGACAACTGCGCGTTTGCTTTCCTCTTCCCCGTGTGCACTACCGTGCGTATCTGTTTGCCCTGCGAGCAGGCACGTGAGGCAACAGGCATACCATTCTCGTAGTTCCCCTTTCTGCGTTACCTGTCCCTTTCCCCCGAGGGATATTGACACGTGTCTCAGAGGATCGAGTTTTATACCACATATTTGGTGGAGCAGCAGGGGATTGGAGTGTTTGAGAAGAGACATTTGGGAGCAGCGGTTGCGTTGTTCCGATTCTGTCTTTTTCTGTGGTTTGGGAATTATTTGCACCCGTTCACGGGAACCCCATTCCTGGCTCTCCAACCCCTCTCTTGTGGTCTTGCGATCTTTGGACACGCAGGTAACTGGACTGTGGCTGTCAAGAGACCAACATGGCTACCCTCCCTGGCACGACGGTGCCCGAAGGGGTAGACCCCGCGTCCCTTGACGCATCCCTGGTCACCACGGGGGACGGTGCCCAACCCGGCGTTCTCCCTACGGGTGAAGCAGACCTGGGCGTGACATCCGGTAGTGGACTGGAGTCTACAGGCGGCCAAGTACCGCCTGCTCCCGTTCCTCCGGCTGTTCCTCCTGTGGGAGCCACCCCGGGGTCAACGGCGTTTGAGTCCGCTCGCAGCAGACGTCTCCCTCCTGTCGGTTCTACTCTTCAACCTCCAGGAAGCCCCTGGTGTGTTTACTCCTGGACCCACACATGGCAGCTGGGTGTATACACCTCTTCCTGTGGGCACTAGTAGTGCCAGAGGCACCGCTATGGAGTTCTACGGGTCTTCCTGAGACTTCGACTCCTGGGACCGGCCAAGCTTTTCCTCCCCTTGCGTCCTATGGGGCGGGGAGCTCCAAGACCGGTGACCGGAGCAGCCGTAGGCGTCGGCGTCGTCGCCGTCGCTCTAGCACCAGCGAGACCAGTTCCTCCAGCTCTGAGGAGGGATATGACTGGGATGCATCTCCCGGTCCTACCCGGCGCAGGCTAGTCGAGTTCGACTTCCCTGCCCACCAAGTGGGAGATGCCACCCTGAACAAGGTCACGTATTGGGGTAACTACCGGCTGGAGAACCAAGACCAAGGTTACACCCGGAAGATGGCCAAGAAGATGGCATCCCTGAACCGGCGAATGCAGCCGAGCTTTGGGGGGCATCCTAAGTTTTCCCGGGAAGAGACCGGCGCTTATCTT
>CM020620.1:3417125-3450204 GCA_009829735.1 Pyropia yezoensis
CGCCGCAGCAGCCGGCCGACGACTACCGGGGTGGGCAGCTGGCCCCCCACCGGCCGACAGAAAGCAACTGGGGCGGGCCGCCGCAGCGGCCATCCGACAACTGCAGGGACAGTACGCCCCGCCACACGTCCAACCTCTACTGCGGGCGGGCTGCCCCAGCGGCCGCCCGACAACTACCGCGGCGGGCCACCGCAGCGGCCAGCCGACGACTACGGAGGCGGTCCCACCCACCCCGCCCGACAACTACCGCGGCGGGCCGCCCCAGCGGCCGGCCGACAAGTACCAGGGCGGGCCGCCGCAGCGGCTGTCCGACAACGATCGGGGGGGCCGCCGCAGCGGCCACCCGACAACTACTGGAGCGGGCCGCCGCAGCGGCCAGCTGAAGACGACAGGCGCGGTCCTACCGACCACCCGCTTAACATCTACGGCGGCGTACCTCCCCGGCGGCCGCCCGACAGCTACTGGGGTGGGCCGCCGCAGCGGCCGGCCGACGTCCACTGGTACGGGCCGCACACGCAGCGGCCGGCCGACGACTACAGGGGCGGGCCGCCCCAGCGGCCGACCGACGACTACTGGGGCGGGCTGCTGCAGCGGCCGCCCGACAACGATTGCGGGTCGCCGCAGCGGCCCGCAGACAACTACCGGGGTTGGCCACCCCAGCCGCCGCCTGACAACTATCGGGGCGGGCCGCCGCAGCGGCCGGCCAACAACAGCCGCGGTGGGTCGCCGCAGCGGCCCGCAGACAACTACCGGGGTGGGCCACCCCAGCCGCCGCCTGACAACTATCGGGGCGGGCCGCCGCAGCGGGCCGGCCGGACAACTGCCGCGGTGGGTTGCCCCAGCAAGCGCCCGGGATCTACCGCGGCCGTCCCGTGCTGCGGCCTCCGCGCGGCAAGCAAGGGGGGCCGCCGCAGCGGCCACCGCTCGACCAACAGAGAAAGCCGCCGCAGCAGCCGCATCACGGGAAGCAGAGGGAGCCGCCGCAGCGGCCGTCTCACCACGCTCAGGGCGGCCCGCAGGAGCATACTCAGGGGGGGCCGCAGCAGCGGCCGCCTCACGACCTCGAGGGGGGCCGCTGGAGGGGCCGGGTCACCACCAGCAGCGGGGGCTGGCTCAGAGCCCAGTATGGCCAGTGAGGCCCACCCTCCTTCTGGAGGGCGGCCCCAGCGTCGGGGCGGGACAGCACGAGTACGGACGGTGCGCACCTACCGATCCCGGGAAGCCGCCAGCTGCGCAGGCGGCGCCAGCGGAGCCGCAACATGAAGCGACGCCGGAGCCGCCCCCGCAGCAAGTAGCCCAGGCGGCGCCGGTGCGCCCGCAGCACGCCATTCAAGTGGCGCCGCCGCCGCAGCAACGGACGGCGGACCCGCGACAGGCACAGGAGACCCGGAACGGCGACGGGTAGCAGCAGGAGGCGGTGCCGCGGGAAGCGGCAGGAGCCGCCCCCGCGGTCGCCGTACCGCGCGGCGGGCAGCCGTCGGGAGCAGGACGCGGAGCAGCAGCACCCGCCCCCTCCCCATCCTCTGCACGGCGGGGGGAGACCAGTGGAGCCCGCGGCCGACGAGGCAGAGGAGGCGGGGGGCGAGCAGGGGACGCCGCGTGGCGCGGACCCAACTGGACGGACCACGAACGCGTAGTGGTCTGCAAGGCTGTGCTGGTGGTGGAGCAGGACCCAATCATTGGGACCGACCAGGACAAGGACATCTTTTGGCACAACGTGGGGAAGATTGTGCGTCGGTCGGTGCGGAGAGACGCGGCGCGACTGGGCGCAAGCGCTGGATGGTCGGAGCGGCCAGACACCGCAATGAAGAGGGAGTTCAAGGAGCACATCAGTAAGAGGTGCCAGACGTTTGGAGAATGCTGGCTGAGAGTGAAGCGAGCAAACCTGACGGGAAATCCCTCTGGGGAGGACCTGATTGGAAGCGACGAAGGCGGAGTTTGAGAAGACGATCGGCTACCAAGCGATACAAGGGCAGCGGGAACAGGTGGAAGGGCTGCACTACAGGGACAAGGCGGACACCTGGGTAAATAGCTGGAAGGTGCTGAGGGTCATTGACAAGTACAGCGGGGCGGCCGCGCTGGCCGCCTCAGGCGGCGCACGCGGCGGCCCACCCGGCAACCCGCCCATCCCGGGCAACTGTGACGAGGAAGAGGACTTTGTCGTCCCGAATGGCGATGAAAAAGGCGCCGTGAACCCGGCGAAGAGGGCGGGTGAGTTCCAGAGCCGCCCTACCGGCACAAGGCCGCGAAGGCCGCACGCACGACCGAGGTGGCCTTGGTGCGGCAGGCGGCTGCCACCACCAATGTGTTGGAGAGCTACCTGGTTGTGAGTCGTGGCGAAAAGGACCAGGCGTTTTGGACCGGACCAGACGTGCAGAACACGGCAGAAGCCGCAACGTGGCGCCAGAATAGAGGCGCAGGACCGTCTGGCCGCGTTTTTGGCCCGACGCGCGGCACGCATGGGAGATGGGGCGGCCGGAACTGCGGCGGCCCAACCACGGCGTGCGTTAACCCACTCTCGACCTGCCTGACTTGCCGGCGTCGCCCACGCCAGGGCGCGATGCACGCGTAGCGGGCGAAGCGGCCGCAATAGCGGCGGCTCCAACTTTGCCGGCGTCTCCCCGACATCGACATGCCTGTGGCGTTCTGAGCCCCTGGACCGTTGGAACCCGGGAGACTGACTTGGGACCCGGCTGGCAGCGTTACGTGGAACCACGCGCTGGCCGAGGATCCCTGCATCGGTGGCCCGGGGCAGTGGCGACACGCCCGGTGCCCTGATTGGTCACCCGGAGCGGTGGACTTGCCGGGTTGGGGCATACTGACCTTCGGGTTATTTGTTTGATTTTTCGCATTTGTTTTCCTTGCGTGATTTCGTGTCTTTCCCTTTTTCCCACTGGGTTTTTTTTGGGGGATTGACATTTGTGTGTGGGGGGATTTCGCTTGCTTTTTGTGTGTTGGCCCGGTGAGCGGCCGGTGCCTTGCTGGCACTTGGCCCGCTGGGGGCGCCCTCTGGGGGCCTCGCTCAGGGCCCCTGGAGGGGCCAGGGGGGGAGGTTCTTGAGGGGTGCTCCGGGGTTCTCCCGGGGCCATCTTGTAAAATCAACAGTACTTTGGGTTCCTTCTCCCTCGGGCTTTTGTCCTGTTTACCTTTGCCTCTTATCGTGGCGGGCGAGTGGATCAGCAAGGGCTCTTACCTGTTCCTTCCTGGGGCTTCGGACTGTGGTCTCTGAGTGTGTGGTTGTGGTTTCTGGGTCCGGGAATCTGGGTTCCATTACGCTACATTTATAGTGGAGCAGCAGGGGAGGCTTCACTCTTCTCCCATATCGGGACAGTCCTCTTCTTTTTCTGTGGCGTTTGGTTCCTTGGTTCCCGCTTCTGGTAACGAGATCGTTTGGTTCAGGTCGAGTGCCGCACGGCCAACATGACGGACCCTGTCCATTCGGGTGGTCGGGGCGGTGGTGCGCCGTCGGACGTTTCGATGGTTACTCCGCTGGCCGTGGCCGCGGCGGTCCCTCGGGTCCGTCGAACCGTGGTGGAGGCGGGCCGACAGGGATTCCTCGTCGGGGGACAGCGCCCCGGGTGGGATCCGGGTTACAATGGGTCAGGATTTACGTGGAACGCGGGTTCCGAGTCAGGGACCCGAGTTCCACCTTCGGCTACTGTGCTGGGTCCCCGGACATTGTGTCCACACTGGAAACTTTTCGAGATGAGATTTTGGCTACTGTTTTCCAGGCCCTGAGCCAGAGTCCTGCTGGCCAGGGTGGGTCCCGTGATACCAGTCGTTCCGATCGTTCTCGTTCCCGCCGTCACCGGCGTCGTCATCATTCGAGTGTCTCCTCTTCCTCTTTTCCTCTGGTACCACATTTTCATCCGTCTTCGATGAGGAGGACCTGGAACCCATTCGGAACCCACGAACCGAGCCCCAGGTAATCAAGTGTTCCGATGATCGTTTTGCTCGGGTCCTGGACTTTCGTACGTATCGCCTACGGAACAAGAAATCGACCAATGGAACGCGAGAAGCACGTAAGATGGGACGGGTTGCTCGTAACATGAAACACTCTTTTGCTGGGTACCCTACTTTCTCTGGGAAAGAGGCCCTCAAGGTGTTCACGTGGCTCCGCAAACTGGTTAAGGCATGTAACGATAATGGGGTTTCCGAGGGCATGGCCCTGTACGCGATCCCTCATTTCCTGTCTGGGGACGCGGAACTGTGGTACACTCGGGCCCTTCCGGACTCCTCAAGCGCATCAGGTAGCGCGTCGATCACGAGTTACCCTGAGGCCGTTAACTGGTTCCTTGAAACGTACGCTGAACCCCATGCCGTTGGCACTGGCGCAGGACAAGTTCAGTCGGGCCGCTGAAGAACCAGGTGAGGGGATCGAGGCCATTGCGGTACGCTTACGGGGTCTGACGGAACTATGTGGGAACATCCACACCGAAGGTACCATGAAACAGCAGCTGATTCAAGGGCTCCCTGAGTACCTACGTACGGACGCATTTGTTTACAATATCCCTGACCGTACGTACCAGCAGCTGGTAACGTTTACTGCGGGCAAGAACAAGGCGGCTACCGAGGTTATCAAGATGGCCCGAGGGTCCTCTGTGACCAAGGCTGGCCCCTCTGGAACCGTCCGCAGACCCACTGAACCGAGGCCCAATCGTTCGTTGGACTCGTCCCCGTTGATGGCTGTTAATCCTATGGGCCCCTCTACAATCCTGAAGGGCCCCCTCGAGAAGGAAACTGAGAAGAACGGGTCGGGTCAAGTGTTTGGGTTCAAGGGACCCACGCCCCTGTTCGTGGGAGTACGTACCATGGACAGTCGACGCCCGTACCGTTGTTACCTTTGTTGGGAACCGGGTCACATGGCCCATCAATGTTCCATGTTGTCTGAGGTCCAACGGAAAGCGGTTCTCCAGGCCCGGGACTCGTTCCTTGCGGCCACTCGTGGACGGAGTCAGAGTACCGATGTAAAGCCGAACGCGGACCGCCAGTTCCATCGTCAGATCCGGGTTGCTATGGTTCAGGCCCTTTGTGAAGGGATAAACCTCTCGGATGACGAGGCGGACCAAGGGTACCAAGTGAACGACGGTTCCCAGGAGCCGGGACCCTCGGGAAAACAGTAACGGGGGGCGGATCGAAACGGTCCCCTCCCCATCGTCGGGATAGTACCTGCTCGTTTGCAACTGCGTTGGGGTTCTCCAAGATCTTTAAGGGCCCCGTTATACCTGTACGTTCTGAGTCTCCTATTACTTTGAAAAACCCTTGTTCCTGTTTGCCCTCTCTGGCACGACGATCCAAGTCTGGGCTCCGACGTCGGATGGGAATGAAGAAGCCCTATTGGTTCAAGGGTACCTTGCTTGTACTGCGTAAGAGAAACTTTGCTTTGAACGCTTTGATTCGACTGGACACGGAGGAAGCGAAGGACACTACGGCTATTCTGGACACTGGTGCAGGGCCAAGCGTGGTACGTGAGGATGTCCTCCCTGAAGGGTGGCGACGACTGGCGTCAAGGACTCCCAAGTCGACGCATGTGTGTGACGCCTCTGGTCAGTTGTTACGGGCCCGTGGGATCGTGGAACTATCGGTGATCGTGAACGGGAAGCCGATGGAGTTCGAGTTCCTCGTGGTCAGGGCCCTCTCGGTACCGTTGATCCTCGGGATGGACTTTCATAAGGAACACGTTAAGGCGATCTACCCTGGAACAGAGTCTGTGCTCTGGAACCTGGGTTTCCTGACCTACGCCAAGAGAACGTGGGACGGAAAGACCCAGAACGCTTTTCCTGTGAAGGGTAACCCTGTACGCCGAGATCCTTCTGCCCTGTACCTCTCCATGGGTGTAACTTTGGCACCCCCATCCCTCCAAGCGGTCTACGTCAAGTGCGGAACGAACGGACGTTGTTTACTATATGAACGACCGCACAAGATGTCTAAGAAAGGGCTCCGTCTGCCTAACGCCCTGGCTAACGTACGGACCCGGCGGAACTTCTGGATCCACATCATGAACATCTCGAACCGGGCGGTCAACTTGCCCGAGAACTTCGCCGTAGGCCTCGCTATCCCGTACGACGGACCCGTGCTCGAGGTCCCCACTGGTTACTTGCCGGCCCCTAGTGAGGGGGCCGACCCTATTGTTACGCTGGGAACAGAGCAAGGGAACACGTCGGGGCAAGCGTGGTCACCGGAGGGCGAGACCCCTGAGGGATCCGATGGAACCACGGTACCCGAGCCGGATACAAAGGGCAAGACGTCAGACGGAACCCTGGTCAAGATGCTCAAGGTGGCGTACGAGCTGATCCCGCCTGAACTGCACCAGGCTGTACGTGAACTTTTGGAACGCTATAAGGGTCTGTGGGACGGACAACTGGGACGTATTGACGTAACACCCCACCGGATCACTTTGAAGGACGGGGCCAAGCCTATTCGTTCCCAACCGTACCGTACCGGGCTCCATCATCGGGACCTGAACAAGGAACAAGTGGAAAAGCAGACCAAGCTCGGGGTCATTGAGCCGTCTCAGGCTGAGTGGTCGTTCCCGGTCGTCTTGGTCCCCAAGCCCGGTGGTACCCCCCGGTTCTGTGTTGACTACCGCAGACTGAACGATGTGACGGTTAAGGACACGTACCCGTTACCAAGGATGGACGACTGTATCAACTTTCTGGGAGAGGCTACCGTATTTTCGATGCTGGACGCGAACTGTGGTTACTGGCAGATCCCTGTTGCTGCCGAGGACCAGGATAAGACGACGTTCACGTGTCACGAAGGAACCTTTCGGTACATCAGGCTCCCCTTTGATCTTACAAACGCTCCGGCTACGTTTCAACGGGCCATTGACATGATCCTGTCCGGGGTTAAGTGGAAGACGTGCCTCGTGTACCTGGACGACATTAATGTTTTCTCTAAGAACCCTACGGAACACCTGGAGCACCTGGAAGAGATCTTTGGGCTACTCGCTAAGGCCGGTGTTTCCCTGAAGGCCAGCAAGTGCTTTTTGTTCCATGACGAGGTTGAGTACCTTGGCCATATCGTCGGCAAGGGCCAGCTCCGCGTGAACGAGAAGAACCTAGTCGGGCTACGGGAAGCCAAGACACCGAGAACCAAGAAGGACCTACGCAGTTTCCTGGGAATGTGTAACGTTTACCGTCGCTTTGTTCAGGACTATGCTCAGGTTGCCCGCCCTCTGTTGGCTATGAAAAGTACCAAGGTACCCGACCCTCTGCCTCCTTTTACTCCGGCTCAGACGGACGCGTTTGAGGAACTGAAGTACCGTCTGACCCACACACCGATCCTGGCGCTTCCGCGACGCTCGGGCCAGTTTATTGTGGATACCGATGCGAGCGCTGCCCAGATTGGTTGCGTTTTGCTACAGGAACAAGAGGACGGGGCCTAGAAGCCCGTGGGTTACTGGAGCAGGGTCCTGACACAAGCGGAACGGAACTATAGTACCACAGAACGCGAGTGCCTCGCTGTTGTCTGGGCTCTCTTTTTGTTACGACCGTACCTAGAGGGGACACGCTTCGTTGTACGTACGGACCACACCGCTTTGAAGTGGATGTTACACATGGACGGAGCCCATGGACGTTTGGCTCGTTGGCGACTCCGGTTAGCTGAGTACCATTATACCGTTGAGTCCCGTCCTGGTCAACACCACCATGCTGCAGACTTTATGTCATGGCTAGAAGCTACGGGACACGACCGAGGACCTATACCTGAGGAGATACCTTCCCTGTTAACCATGGCCAACTTCGTTACCGGATGGGTCCGCCCGAGCTTCAAGACACACAAGAGGTACCCACCGCTGTCGATTGACAGGATCCTCAAGGCTCAGGGGAACGATAAGCGTTGCAAGGAACTTCAGGAAGATATGAACCGGAACGCTAACTCGCGGTTCGGGGAAACACCTGAAGGGTTACTTGTACGACTGGCTCCTCTGGACCGAGCCGTTCAGATAGTGGTCCCCAAGGAACTACAGCAGGAGGTACTGACTTTGGAACATGAACCAGGCCACGCGGGACACCCAGGGATTCACAAGATGCATACCTCTATGAGACGAACGTTCTACTGGGAAACTATGGTGGCCGATGTGCACGCTTTTGTTACCAACTGTACCGCTTGTTCAAAGGGCAAGGTTCAAGGAAGGCGACGTACCAATCCGTTGAAGCTGTTCCCCGCAACGGATCCCTTTAAGGACGTTTGCCTTGACCTGTTGGGACCCTTGCCTAAGACAGTGAACGGGAACAAGTACCTTTTGATTATCGTGGACAGGTTTACCAAGCTGACCAGAGTGGTACCCATTAGCAGTCAGGACGCGGAAGTGGTGGCCTCGGCCTTTTTGGATACGTGGGTCGCTTCTTACGGGCCCCCGGAAACGTTACTGACTGACAACGGGCCCCAGCTGGCGTCCACGCACTTCCGTGGCGTCTGCAGTATGCTTGGGATCAAACATGTAACGTCTACCACGTACCATCCGCAGACCCAGGGACAAGTGGAACGCTTTAACCGTACTATCGTGGCCCAGTTACGTACGTACATTGAGGACCATCAGGACCAGTGGGACGAATTGGTTTCCGTGCTTACCGTGGCGTACAATACCAGGCCACAACAGAGTACCGGCGTGGCCCCGTTTGAGTTCGTTATCCCTGAACGCGTGCGTACCTTTGCACTGGACCGGCTCCCAGGGTCCCCGTATCCCAAGGAGTTCAGTGGCAACGCACGCCAGGTACGCAAGATGAGACGGGCCCACCTAAGGAACCTAGCTTTTACGCTACGCAAGAACCTTGACCTGGCCCAGCGTCGGTACAAGCGGGGTTACGATAAACAGGTTACGCCTGTGAACGAGACCCTTCGCGTGGGAGACTGGGTGTACGTGGTTACCAACGACGATAGTCGGAAGAAACTGGACCAGAGGGTCAAGGGTCCGTATCGGATCGTGGACCGGGATGGGCACACGTTCACGGTACTAGTTGAAGGGATCCGTGACCGGGTCAGTAGTGACCATGTGGCCCGTGCACCCACACCCTCTGGCCAGACGGATTCCACGTCCATGTTACATGGTCCGCAGGAACCGGTTGTACCCCTGGACCACGAGGACTCTGGCACCCCTTTTGTTTGGGAACGTTTCTTGGGGCACGACAGGGACCAGGAAGAAAACCTTTGGCTCTTGGTACGCTGGTGGGGTTACGCCTAGTCCGAGGATACCTGGGAACCTTACCACAAGTTCGACAGGGCCAAGGTTATCCAGTACTGTGAACGCGTTGGGACCGAACCTCCACTGCGGGAGGAGGAGGCCATCGTACTACTGGAACCGTTCAAGGCTATCTATGCTGTGTGGCCCTGGAACCTTGAACCGGGTGCAGACATGCGTCCCCGTTGCTAACCCTGGACCCCGCACCCTTGACCTGGTCAGCCGGTTCCCCGAGACCAAGTGCTGGTTGAAACACCCGAGTAGGTGGGCAGGTTGGTGGTTCGACTCGGGACACCAAGGGCAACATTTAGTTCCTGCAAAGATTGTTTTCCTTTGAAAGGAGGGCTACTTGGAAATCTGTTTCTGGTTAACCTTGGGTTGACTCTTTCCCCCTTTTCCCCATTACTCTCACCTCCCATCCAGGGATTACAAGAAAGGGGGGTTTACTGGAAGGGAGCAGGACTACAAAGAGGATGACAAGAAGCAGTGGAAATTTTATGACTCTCCAAGCAACAAGACGTAGGGTCAACACATGGAACACGCACACAGAACCCTCATACCCTCGCTAACCTAGTACCTACGGAAACGACTGTCGGGACGAGAAGACTCTTCCTCGTCCATGTCGTCTCGACCACGGACACGAGAACCATCCTGGGTCCCCGTCCAGGCACGTCGCGCGGCCGCCTCGGCGTTACCCAACTCGGTACCAAGGTCCCCACGGATCCCGTTACGGTCAACCAGGTTCAATAGCCCTTTGTAGTCTGAGTTACTGGAGCCCCCTTCAGCACAAGTCCACTCGGCTACACGGGCCCCAAGGTTAACAGTCGCGTGAAGGGAAGCCGACAACAGGGGCCCGACATGAGCGTTCGCAAGGAGGTCCGCGGGACCCCCAAAGAAACTGCGTAGCCCAAGAACCGCCGTGGTAGTCAGGTTTCCCTCCAGGTCCATAAGTTCCGCGTCGGGCACGTCCCCATGGTCCAGAAGGTTAGCCACGTACACGGTACGACCCCCGGGAGGGTTGGAACGATGACCAGCTGACCCCGATGACCGAGCGCCCGGGAACCCAGAGGGACCTGCGGGAACCACCTCGTCCGACTGATCAGCGTTTTCGTCCTGGGCCCTGAGGATCTCACGCCCTTCCAGTACGTCCGATGAGTACGGTAGGTCCAGTGGGGCCAGGTCTTCGTCTACCAGGGCCGCCCATACCCCGTCCCGACTCTCGAACCGAACCCGAACGAAGGAACCGCGATCCTTGCGACGTTTCCCGGAAGCGAGGAGACGCGCACGGAGCCCCGCGGCGGAAACCACTTGGTCACTAAGGGTCAGAAGGGCGTCCAGGTCCCGCACGGCGGCCTCGTCCACGCCACCGGGACCCTGACAGATGGTACGGGTACCGACACGCTGGATCCACGTACGCAGGGGCCGAGAGAAGAGGCCCAGGTAACCTTCCCGACGGGCGAACTCAAGCAGGTACACAGCACAGTTGGTAGCCCATTCCGTTCGAAACACGTACCAGGCGAACGCGTCCGACGAACGAAGAAGTTCCGTGAAGTAACACTGGACCGCAGGAAGTTCCACAAGGGCCCCGTATGGTAGTTCCACGTTCTCGAACCAGTGCGGAACCCGAACGTAATGGAGCCCACGGGTAGTCGCGGAACAACTGGGGAACTCTTGTTGATGCCACCCGACCAGGAACCGACTATTGTCACGATGGTGCCGACTGAACACCAGGCTAGGTAGGGTCACTTGGTACCCGGGACGGTTCAGGTACGGGGGAGACCCGATCAGGTAACAGGGTGAAGGTGCGGCAGGTAGGGGCCCTTGGAGGAGTTCCGTGCGGACCGTCTTGAACCGTTCGACGTACCCGACCTCGTCCGCGTGCCGTACAACCGTGATCGACAGGGAACGGTCCGCAAGGACAGGGATCCGAGCATCCGGCATTACCGCCATCTGCTTGCGAAACGAGTTACCCGGACAGCTCCCGTCCACGGCTCGAAGGATCCCATGGGCCCGGGTACCAGTAACCCAACCTCGCGCCTCCTCCCGACGCCACGCCGTAACCGTCTCGGATCCGAAGTCCTCAGGAACCACGCCAACTATGGCCGCGTACGACTGGCCCGCCCCGGTTTCCTCTTGATCCATTGGGAGAACGTCTGGCCCAGTAACGGGGCCACCTTGAGCATCGCGTACACCTTGCCCAGCTGGTACCCCGGACCCAGGAGCGGGTACACCTTGCCCGGCTCGGTCACCTTGTCGCTCAGGGGCCCCAGGGCCCGCGCCAGCAGGCGAACCCGCCGCGGCGCTGCCGGTAACCATAGGGGCCAGGGTGGAGGGGAACGTGGGGGTACGGGTGATGGGGTACGGGGGCACGGAGACGGAGAAGGGGAACGAGGAAACGGGGGAGAACGAGGTGACCACGGGAAGCGCCGCGGGGACGATGGTACAATGGGACCCGGGTGCTGGGGACGAGGGAACCCGTGAGGGTGCTCTTATCCACTGGCCCCCTGCGTTCCAAATGGTACCAGGGCTGCGCCCACGTTCCGCTGGCCCCCGCCTGTGCCCCTACACCTCGTCACCCCCCCTGGCGTACGGCGCCACATGGGGAGGCGACGGGGAGGAGGAACGCAGGTGGGCGGCCGGCGCGGGCTGCGCCACACCCCCTTTGGTTCCCCTGCGCGTGGCCTGCACCTCTCCTGTACCCGCCCCTGGCCAGTCTGAACGGGTTCCCCTGGCACGAGACACTTGTCGGGGGGCCCCTGTTGACAGACACTGGCCCCACAACCCTTTCGTTGTGGCCCTGTTGTAACCCTGTCAGACGTTCCCCAGTCCCTTTCCTCGGTTTCCTTGGTGGCCGGCGGGACGCTCGGCCCTAGTGAGGGGGCCATGTGGCGTTCTGAGCCCCTGGGACCGTTGGAACCCGGGAGACTGACTTGGGACCCGGCTGGCAGCGTTACGTGGAACCACGCGCTGGCCGAGGATCCCTGCATCGGTGGCCCGGGGCAGTGGCGACACGCCCGGTGCCCTGATTGGTCACCCGGAGCGGTGGACTTGCCGGGTTGGGGCATACTGACCTTCGGGTTATTTGTTTGATTTTTCGCATTTGTTTTCCTTGCGTGATTTCGTGTCTTTCCCCTTTTTCCCACTGGGTTTTTTTTTGGGGGATTGACATTTGTGTGTGGGGGGATTTCGCTTGCTTTTTGTGTGTTGGCCCGGTGAGCGGCCGGTGCCTTGCTGGCACTTGGCCCGCTGGGGGCGCCCTCTGGGGGCCTCGCTCAGGGCCCCTGGAGGGGCCAGGGGGGGAGGTTCTTGAGGGGTGCTCCGGGGTTCTCCCCGGGGCCATCTTGTAAAATCAACAGTACTTTGGGTTCCTTCTCCCTCGGGCTTTTGTCCTGTTTACCTTTGCCTCTTATCGTGGCGGGCGAGTGGATCAGCAAGGGCTCTTACCTGTTCCTTCCTGGGCTTCGGACTGTGGTCTCTGAGTGTGTGGTTGTGGTTTCTGGGTCCGGGAATCTGGGTTCCATTACGCTACAATGCCTGATCTGCCGGCGCCCCCGACGCCCAGGCGCTCCCCTGCCGCACGCGCTGATTCTGACGGTGCCAGTGGCGGTCTGGGGCATACTGCACCGGGGGGTGGTGCTTTTATGGACGAGGCGCAATCCCCGTCTGCGTCTCCCTGCGCGTCTCCCCCTGCGCTGCCGCGCACCGCGCCGGCGACGTCCACTGCGGAAGTCTGCGCCGCACCAGCAGTTTTTTGCTTGGAGACGGACGACGAGGTGGGGATGGATGCCACACTGCGCACCGGCCGCGCGGGAAATACCGATGGGGCGCGCAGGTGCACGAGCAACGGCTATGGGGCTGCTGACGTGGTGGCCGCGGGGACGGCGGCCGCTTTTGTGCCGACCGCCCGCATGGAGCTGGAAGCGGTTGCTGATGTAGCAGCCTTTTACGATCAAGGCGCGGCCGCCGTTGTGCCGGCCGCTCCCGCCGAGCAGGAACCGGCAGACAACGCTGAGTCCGCGTACCAGGAGGCGGCCGCGAGGGCTTTGGAGAGGTTGACCCGCGCGGACGCAGCCGGTGCGGATCTGCGCGGGACGAGCGACGAAGTAGCGCGCTCTGGCGTGCCTGTCACAGCGCGTGTTGCGGATGCGGCGTTGACGCTTTTCCCTGGAGGCGACAATGGCACAGACAGCGACGGGGATGCCGGCAACGTGCGCCAGCGCAAGCGGCGGCCACTCTCACAGCCGCGACCGCGGCGTGCACCGGCGACGCGGACTGCGACACGGGGCAGGAGGTCCCAGGCCACGAAGCAGAGTGCGTTTGAGCGAAGTCTGAAGCGGGCCGCCGCGGCGGCCGGCATGGACCCTAGCAAGCTGGATGTTTCTACTGAAGAGGAGTCGACGGACGGCGGCCTTTCGACCGGCTCTGTGACTGTGTGAGGGCGTTAGTTGTTGTTTGTACCTCTGTTGCATCTTTTTCTGTGTGTGTTTTTCTGTGGTGTGTGCGTGAAGTGGCGGAGGTTTTTTCCAGGCTCTGCCAGAAGAAGTCTTTTTCCTTTGCCGCCGCCGTCCACGCCGCCGTCCACGTCGCCATCCACGTCGCCGCCGCTGTCGTCGAGCCTCCCCACCGTCGTGGTCGCCTCCCCGTCGGCGTCTGCGTCGGCGGGCGCAGCGACCCTGGCGGTGGCGGCGGCGGCGACGGTGGCGTCGGCAGAGCCAAGCAGGGGGGGGGGCGAGTGGGGGTGCTGGAAGGGCTGTGGAGAGGGGAGGAGGGGGGGGGGGGCATCCCGCCCCCCGCCCCCCGACTCGTCACCGTCCCCGCCCGTGCCCGGAGGGCGCCGCCGGGAGGGTGAGGGGGGGCCGTCGCCTCAAGCGGCGCCGTCGCCGCCGCCGCCGAGCGGCCGCCGTCGACGTGGGCGGTCGGGGCCGTCTGGGCGGCGCCAGCGGCAATTGGGCTGCCACCCACCATCAGGGCACGATCGATGCTGTCGCCGGCGTCCCTCCCGCCCACCCCCCCAAGGGACGATGGGGTCCCCCCCGCCCCCCTTTATAACACGCCGGCGACTGCTCGCGGCGGTCGCCAAGCCACGCGTCGGCCAGCACCCCCCCTGCCCACGGGGTAGACGTGCTCGTCTGGTTGGGCGGCCGCGACCACGACGCGGCGACCACGGGCGGCAGTGTGTGCACGCTCCCCGTCGGCGGCGGCGGGGACGGCCTTGGCGGAAGCGGCGGCAGCGGCGGCCGTGGCGGCTGCGGCACCACCTGGTGTGGGGCAGAGGGTGCGGCCGCCGCCCCCGCCGTCGCTACCGCCACCTCCGCTGCCGCCGCCCGCCGCGGAGGCCTCCGCTGCGGCGGCGGCGGCGGCTGCAGCGGCTGTCGCAGCAGCGGCAGCCAACCCACCAGCCCTGCGGTGACTTCGCGCGTCCCCCCCCCCCCCCCCTCGCCCCCGGTGCAGCCGCGGGTCGGTGGCTGTTGCTCAGCGCGCCGCCGCCGCCGCCGCCGTTGCGGTGGCCATTGCCATGGCCGCCAGCGCCGCGGGAGCTCCCGCGGCGGCGGCCTGAGCAGCTGCCCCCGCCTCCGCCGCCGTCAATGGGACTGGCTCCCGCGGCGGCGACGCGGGCCGACCGCCGACCACCGACGGCGGCGGCGGTGGGGGCAGCCGCCGCGGCGGCGACGGGGGCTGTGTCGTTGGTGGGGACACCACCGAGCTGACACCGCCGGGGTGGTCAGGACTTGGCGGCTGACCCAACATGACATCTCTCAAGTAAGAGCAATAGTATAGGAAAAAAAAACCTGCTTGCTGCCCAACGCAAGCAGGAAAAAAAAAACCCTTTAGATGGCCTACAAGTAAGGCTCAAGAAGAGCTGCGCGGTCCTTCCAGACGTGCGCGGCGATGTCATGGCAAAGAGATTGATGTTCAAGAGCACTTGTAGTCGCCGCCCTGGCTGCGAGGGAGCGGGCATACCAGCCCTCGGGAGGCGCAAGCGTCGCTTCCATGGCGACAGGAGGGTGACCGTGCGAGGCGATCACGGGTAGAGGTGCTGTAGCAATATGGTTGGCCGTATTGTGACCCGAATGCAAGGGGGGCTACTTCTAATCCTTGGCTTTCAATTTGAGAGTCCGTACTGGTCACGGTATCTACAAGTTACGTATGACCAGAGGGACTTGCATCTTGGGGTGGAGGGTAGTTAGTAGTGTCTCCGAGGGTTTATAACGAGGGGGCCGGCGGCGAATCCACCGCCGGCCAACGCAGAACAACAAACCCCTCCCATTTGGGCTCCTCTCTTGGTCCCGTGGCTTGCGCTCCAAGGACAGCAACTGTAGCAAAAACCACAAGCACACACGGCACCGAAGTTGGGGCGGTGTGCTAGGGCTGCCTTCCGTGTCGGGGGAACCGGAAGAAGTGCAAGTCGCACACACTCTGTCCCTGTTGTGTGGCAAACCCCCCACGGACAAACAAGAGGATGGTGTGTGGTCCAACAGTTTCTTGGTCGGGACGGGGACGCAGGGCCAAGCCCCGCTGTCCCTCCCCTTATCCCCCCAGGGTCCACTCAGAATCTCGCCACTCAGAATCTCCCACCCCAGCACCTGCCCACCGGGCCACACGAAAATTCAAGACGATAAATGCAGAAAACCCTCAAATCCAAGTTGGATTTACTACTAAGCTAACTATCCCAAACTTAGGGAATATGGACCCAAATGCAGGGGGAGGAACGGATCAGGCTAGTGGCCTGCCGCCCCTTGCATGGCACGTGTTGCCCCCCTACCTGGGGGTCAATACTGCCCCACTCCCCTCTCCTCAGTTCCGACCGACCCGGTCGGCCCTGTGAGGGGGTGCGTAAACGCACGTCTCGGCGTTGGGGGCGCGACTTGCTGTCCCCCATCGAGTACGTAACACGGATGTGGAGGCGGTCACGTTGACCGCCCCTCTCCTCAAGCTTGCCCACTCGGCAGCTTGCTCTCCTCAGTTCACACTTCACCATCACCACCACCTCCCCTTCACCTTCCACTGGGCCGCCCCACGCTGGGGAGGCCACCCGTATACCCACGATCCGAGTCCCCCTCAACTCGAGGCGGGTCTCGTGCTGCGATAGCCAGAGCGTCTCTCCCCAACTTGGGGAGAGCCATGGCGACTCCGGGAGTGGAGACGGACTCTCTTGACGAGCGCATGGAGGACACCTCCTACGGTGCAGCACCCGCCGGGACTTCCGGCGGGGGCTCCGCGATCGCTCCGGGGGACGGGACTCCCGCGTCACCCGGCTTTGGGTTGACGGCGGGGTCTCCCCCGGAGGCGGGACAAGTTGTCCCGCGTGAGGCCTTGGGGCGGTGGTTTTACCCCGCTTGGCCTCTCTATGAGGAGGGGCTGACTGTTCTTCGCTGTGGCCGACTTGGCGCAGCGATGGGCCGGGTATGGGACCGCCTACGGGAGAAGTATCCCCGTAGGGTCGGGTTCTCTGCCGGCTTCAGGACGGACCAGTTTGCCTTCCTGGACGATGAGGAGGTTGAGGACGTTCAGCGTGCCAAGGCCATGGTGGACCGCGGGGGAACTATCCCGGGTCCCGGCGACTTGCCGACCTTCACGTGGGACGCTGTGGCAACTCGCCCACCGTACCTCCACGAGGCCGATCCGCACACTCATCACTTTGATGTGCGGATGGAGAAAGACTTCCGGCGAGGTCCCTACTTGGTGACCTCGGCTCAACTTGAGTTTCCTCAACAGTCTGCTGCCAGTAAGGAGCAGTACTATCCGAAGAAGCCCGAGTGGTGGCCTCAAGTTGAGGTCCCGTACGGGTTCCCGGCGTTGTTGCCACGGTTGCTTGACCACTTCGGCTCCGTCATGTTGACGGCTGCCCCTGATCACCTGGTGTGGGCCATGTTGGCCACCCAGTGGCTCCTCGAGGTCATGTCGACCTGGGTGTCCTGTGTTCAGCGGCGGGGGATGCTCTGGCATCTCCCCCTCCGGCTCCTCCAAGGTTTGGAACAGCTCACCCCTCAGCTAGTTGCTGAGGGGTGCTCATCAGGACAACTCACTCTACTTGAGGAGATGCTCCGGCTCCATGAGTTTATCGAGTGGGAGAGCATTGAGCACAAGTTGCGCCGCCCCACTCGTGGGCCCAAGGACGATGGCGCACTTCGCCAGTTCGTGTGGGTCGCTCGTGAACTTCACGACGGCCGTGTGGTCCTACGAGAGGGGTTGGGCATCGGGGACTACCCGTATGCCCCGGGGGTGGATCGCCACACTGCGCCACCCCCGGACAAGCCCATAGTTATGGCCGTGCCGTCCTATGATGACCACATGACTCAACCCACTGCGGGGGCCCCAAGTCGGGGTCGCAGTTACACCCGGGTACCGCCACCTCGGCGGGCCCCTCCGCTTCCTCCTGTTCCTTTCCAACCTCACGGGAACATCCCGATCAGCGTGGCCGTGGAGTCTTCCACCCCGGTGTCCCCCAACTTGGGGGCCACCCTCCTGACGGTATACCCCAAATTGGTGTTGCCGCCCACGCCTCTAACCTCAGAGATGATGATCACCACGTTGGTGCGCACCATTTCCTGGTTGGCCGCGTCGACCGCAACCCTACAGAGTTCCGAGACTCCTCAACTTGAGGAGCGCGTTCGTACTGCAGTGGCGACCGCGAGTTGCGAGTCGGTGGCGGAGTTTATGACAGCCGAGTTGGCTCGCATTGGGGCTATTATGCCCCAGCCAGCCCCACTTGGGCGTGGCAAACGTCGCGCGAGCCGGGCATACTCGCCTCCTCGCCGTCGTCGCCGACACTCGCGGCGCTCTCCTTCCGTATCGGAAGACGAGTTGTCTTACTCCGTCTCGGAGTCCTCTACCCCGTCGGAGACGGTGTCTGTCCAGCGTCTGCGTCGCAAACTTGCGCGCAAGACCAGGCAGAAGAGTGGCCACGGTCGGCGCCACTTGCGCGACCGTGAGGGACGCGACGGTTCCGACTTGGAGCCGCCGCCCCCTCCAACAAGTGGAGACCGTTATCGGCATGGGTCTCGCCGCTCGCCTCCACGTGAGGGCGAGGGCCGTGGAGTGGGAGAGTCTAGCATGCGTGCCTAGTTGGCAGCTGCCTTTGTTGTGAGAGTGTGAGGGTTAGGGCTGTAGTTAAAAGCCACTCTGCGTACCACTTCGACTTGAAGCACTCTCTTGGCACTGTTGCTCGGCCTTCCCTCACGTTGAGGGAGGGCTGTTAGGGTCTATCTCATTCCGGGCACAGTACGCCCGGACCTTCTCAGCGGGAAGGTCCTCCACATACTCCCACGTATCATCCTTGGCTTTGTAGCCAAACCAACGCACCCTCAACATGAGGCGGTCAGTGTCTTCATCCCATCCGTGGTCGATGAACTTATCGAACACGTACTCCTGCGGGCCCTGCTTGGCCGCAGGCAGTGAGGGGAGGCGCCACGACTCCAACGCACGTGCCCAAGCTGGGTCGCCTGCAGGCGGTGGTGCAACTTTGACCACGTCCTGTCCGTTCACTGTGCGGACCCCATCGTCACTTTCGATGATGAAGCGCCGCCCATCAGTACGAAGGACCTGTTACGGTCCCTTCGTCTGGAATACCAGCTTACCCCCAGTTGGGGTGTGCGAGTGTACCAGCACCCAGTCACCCTGCTCGGGGACATGTTTAGCATTGCGCACCTTTTTGTCAAAGGTACGCTTGTAGCGCTTTTGTGCTTTGTCCATCTCAGCCCTGACTTTAGGGATGAGGTTTTCAAGCCTAGCGGCGAACTCCGCCTTACTCTCAGTAGGAGTAGGCGTACTGCCACCATCCTCCCTAGTTGGGAGCGACCGCCGCACGGCAATAGACCGCACGCTACGGGGAGTCACAAAAGCGAGGGGTACTTCCCCTGTAGATGAGTGAACCTGCGAATTGTAGGCAGTAGTAAGGATAGAAATGTATTGGTCCCACGTCTTCACGTGCTCACTCACATAGTGGCGCAGCTGCCTAACAATAGTTCTGTTGAAGCGCTCCACCTGCCCATTAGTTTGTGGGTGGTAGGGGGTGGCATAGTTTGCCTTAACCCCCAACATATCCAGCACTCCCTGAAACAGTACAGACGCAAATTGCGGTCCATTGTCCGATAGTGTACTATCTGGGATGCCATACGCGGCAACCCAGTGATCTAGGAAGGCTGACACGACCGACATGGCCGTGATCTCTGCCAGTGGGATCGCTCGCGTAAGTTTCGTGAAGCGGTCACAGATGACCAGGAGGTACTGGTTGCCCTCCTCGGTCACGGGCAGTGGCCCAAGGATGTCCATCGCCAACGCGGCGAAGGGCTCCTTGGCCGGGAACAATAGCATAGCCGTACTAGGCCGCCGTTCCATCAGACGATTCTGTGCACAACTTGTGCAGGCAGCCACCCAACTGTAGATGTCCACCACCATGGACGGCCAGTAGTACCTGGTCCTCAGGGTCTGGTACAGTTTACTAGACCCCAGGTGTCCACCCGTGGGGCCGTTGTGCTCCCTCTCAAGGATACTGTCCTTGAGGGATGCGGGGACGACAAGTTGTTCGGTCCCCTGGAATACCCCCCTTCTCATGAGGAGGCCATCGTCTCCCAGAAAGAAGCGCGTCTCAACCACCGTATCCAGTATATCCCTCTGCGACTTGCAGAAGGGATCCTCGGCCTGGGCCTTCACCACCTCGTCCAGGGACAGGGGCAAGTACTTCTTGTTCCCTGGCGCCTCGGGGTTCAACGCCTGACCCGAGCGCGTGACTACCCCCACGATGGGGATGTCCTCATCGACTGGGTTAGTGTCCAGCCCCTCGGTAGGTACCCGAGAGAGGCCGTCGGCAAGGGCATGTTGCCTGCCAGGTCGGTACTCAATGTCAAAGTGGAAGGGTGCCAGTCGCACCCTCCACCGGTTGAGACGAGTGTTCGTACAGTCCGTCTTAAAGATGAACTGCAACGCGCGGTGGTCACAGCGGATGAGGAACTTCTCACCCCCCAGGTAGTGACGAAGTGACGTCACCGCCCACACCACTGCGAGTCCTTCCAACTCGGTGACTCCGTAGTTCTTCTCGGCCGAGTTCAGCCCCTTACTAAAGTATCCCACCGGCAAGTACTCCTTGTCCGGCTGCTGCTGAAGCAACACACAACCAAGTTGGTCGTAGCTAGCGTCCACATCCAGGATGTAGTGGCCTCCCAACCTGGGAATAGCCAAGATGGGGGGCTTCAGCAGAAGGTCCCGAAGAGTCTCAAAGGATTCCTGCTCCACCCGACTTGGGGGAGGCAGGTTCTTCGGTAGCGTTGAGCTCACTAGCTCATTCAACGGCTTCGCCACCTTGGCGAAGCCCTTGGTGAAACGTCGGTACACGTTACACATCCCGAGGAAGCTCCTCATCTGGGTCTGGGTCCGGGGGTACTGAGCCTTACGTATGGCCCTCAAGTTCTTCTCGTTAACACTGAGACGCCCCGGACGGACAACATGTCCCAAGTACTCCACCTCTTGAGTGAAGAGGTGGCACTTACTCGCCTTCAGTGACACACCGGCGTCAGCAAGTAGCTTGAACACCTGGCCAAGATGGCCAATGTGTTCCTCCGGACTTCGGGAGAACACAATGATATCGTCTAGGTACACAAGACAGATCTGCCACCGTACTCCGGCCAGAATCATGTCCATAGCGCGCTGGAAAGTTGCCGGCGCGTTACACAGACCAAACGGTAGGCGTTTGCACTGGTAGGTACCACAGTGACAGGTAAAGGTAGTTTTATGCCTGTCCTCCGGGGCAATGGGAATTTACCAGTACCCCGCGTTACAGTCCAGGGTAGAGAACACGTTTGCCTCCCCCAGGGAGTCCAGACAGTCATCCATCCTAGGTAGGGGATAACTGTCCTTCACCGTGCTCTCGTTGAGCTTACGGTAGTCGATACAAAACCGGGGGGTCCCATCAACTTTGGGGACGATAACCACCGGACTCGCCCACTCGGCGTTGCTGGCCTCGATCACATCGAGGGCCTCCATGCGAGCAACTTGCTCCTTAACGAGGGCCCTTGAAAGAGGTCCTCCCCTATACAGTTGTTGGCGTATAGGGGGTACACCGGGCTTCAACTCGATCCGGTGTTGGGTGGCTCTCATGAGTCCCAATTGACCATCCCACAGCTTGTGATATTGGTCCAAGAGGCGTTCAACTTGAACCCTCAACCGGGGGGGAACACCCTCCATGTTCACATGGAGCCGAGGAGAGGTGGCCGACTTGGCTTGATGCTTCTCCTTTCCGGACTTCGGGTCGCTCCTTGCGCCCGCGTTGAGGGTGACCGCTACTACCGGTCCCTCATGTTGGTCGATATAGCCGAACTTGGCTCCCGACTTGAAGTACTTGGGCGTCGGACTCAGGTTCATCACCTGGATCCTCCACGGGACTCCGGCTTTGGAGTCCATCGTGCCAAGGGCAACATGCACTTGGTGCTTGCGAGCAAGACGGGGGTTAGGGTGCACCAACTCGTTCCCCGAAAAATCAGTTACAACGTCAACGTGCGCCACCGAGTTGGGGGGCAACGTGACTTTGCGGGCTAAACGCAGGGTAGCAGTAAACCCTTCCCTCACAGAGCAAACAGGCTTCGACTGTGAGACTGTCACAGGAGCCACAGACTTTCCCTTACCAAGGATGGGGATAGTCTCCCCATTCATCATCTTGACCCAGTACTCAGGGCCACAAATCAAAGGCACTTGTGTAACAACATAAGGGGTACCCAGAAGCAGGGGTACCGATATATTCTCAACTACGCCATAGGTCACGTCGACCTCATGGGTCCCCAACCTAGTTGGTAGGGTCACGGCACCAACGATGGGAAGTACCCCACCATTGATGTCAATCATATGGTCAGCTTTGGACCTCCAGCGTTGGAGCTTCACCTCCTTTGGTAATAGCGACTTGCGTATCAAGGAGGCTCCTGACCCGGTATCAAGTACGATACGGGTACTGCATGCACGGCCGGGGGCAAGTTGCACCCGTCCAGCCACCTGGAAGTTCTCACCCGTCAGCACCGCGATGACCCGACGTGGGTTTACGTTTTTGGGGAGTCCTACCCGAGGTGGGCGGACTCCCTTAGGTCGCCGCAGTATCCGGCACGGTTGGTTCGTCCTCCTGGCCCACTTGGCCGAGGCTGCCGTTGTGAGCTTCGGACGACCAGCCCCAACGGTCATTCGTTTCCCGGCGACTTGGCGTCCGAATCTGAGGGCGGGGAGGAAGACGACGAGCCCGAGGACGACGTGTCCGCCTCCTCCGCCGAGGGTGTGGCGACCGCAACGACCGGTCGAGACCCACCCTCGCGGCGTGAACGTACTTCGCTCGTAGCCGACTTCTTACTCGCATTCCTAACAAGTTGTTGGATGCGTTTACTCAACTTGGGGCAGTTATATGCCCAGTGTCCATCGGAGTTGCAGTTCCAACACCGATGGTCCGGTCCGGGAGGGGTCTTCCCAACTGGGGAAGACGAAGGGATACCCTGGGAAGTTCCCACGGCAGCTACCACCCTCTCCTTGCGGATTCGGCGTGCCTCTCTGAACTCTCTGGCCTGGCGCGCCTCCTCCCGTTCCTTGGCCAACTCGGCCTGACGCTCCTGGCGTTGTTCCTCCCGCAACTTGCGGTAGGCCTCGCCTCTGCAATAGGCGAACCTGGCCAACTCGGCCAGGGTCGCCCGGGTAGTGTTATGCTCCCGGGTCTCCATCCGGACTGACCAATGGAGTCCCTCCACAAACCGACTCTTCACCACAGCTTGTGGATGAAGAAACCCACAAAGATTGTTGAGCTTACGGACTCGCTCCGCAAAGGACAACTCGTCCTCCGCCTCTTCCTGATGGGCTTGCGTAAGCTCCTCGACTTGAGAAGCCAACGCTGCCTCATCAACCATGGCTCTCAACAACCAGTTGACGAGCTCCAAATAGGACGTCACCTCCCCAGCGCCTCCACTTGAGGAGCTGGGCATGACGGACATAAGTTCTGTCCGCAGGTCGCCCTTCGTAAACTCCTGTAGCATGTAAAAAGCCATGCCTTCACTTATGGCATTGTCGTCACAGGCTTTTGTGAAACGACGTAGGAACTCAAAGACACGGAGGGGGGGAGTTCCGTCCCACTCCGCTTTGTGCCCAAAAGAATGAAGTGCATTCTTCTTGGCACGGCCCATGGCTCGGGCCTGGTCAGGACCATACGCCACCGACTTGTTGTGGAGGGCGTAGGTCTCACAGTCAAAGATCCTCTGGTAGACCGGGTTGGCTACCTGGATCTTGGGCGGCACCTCACGTTGAGGGAACAGCCGCTGTGGCACTGGGGTAAGTTCACTCTCAGTGCCTGTAGTCCGGCGCGGCGCGCTTGGTGTAGCCGCCGACGTTTCCGGGGGGAACTCCCCCGTGAAGGGCGTACGCCCCACCGAGTATGGTGTGGCTCCCTCGTTGGGAGTCACAGGTGTCGCCCCCAGTTCGGGGCGACCCGAGGTAGGCGTCAGGAGAGATTCCCCCTGCGCCTGTGGGCTCGAAAGCCCCAATCCGGTCTGGACATTAAGGCCATCTGGCAAACTCGCCACAATCTGATTCAGAATAGTATTCGTCATCGTGACCACCAGGTCCGGCAAAGTCTGCCGCAACACATTGGTCGCCTCCCGACGGACAGTTTCCGCGAGGAGTGGATTGACGACTCCAGTTGAGTCTCGGTCCGCCTCCGGGAGTCCACCTGAGGGGTAACCACGTTCCTCAGGGGTCTCAACCGGGGGCATGGGCGCGAGCCCATCGCCGACCAACGGAGGTCCACCGTCCTCCGAAAGCCTAGTTGGCGACGACTCCAAGCCAAAGTTGGCTCCAACCCGAGTGGAACCCGCGGGGACAGTCCTCACCCCTTGGGACGTTCCCGTTGAGTATACCACGCGGTGGCCAGACTTCGGCCCACCCACATCAGAAGTGTCACCCGAGTGAACTCCCGACTGAGTCGGGGTGGCCTGTTGCCCGCCCGTACTTCCAGTCCTGCTGGCTTGAGGGACCTCTAGTCCCTCTGCGACCCCAGGTAAACCCACCTGTGTCTCACCAGTATTCAAAGGCACTGAAGTACGTGCGTCACCCGTGTACTCCCCGGACGACGGGGGGTCCGAGCTAGCCATGTTGGCTGACGACCCGTATGACACGGTCCAAGACCACCGTTCCTCTGAGACAGAGGGCCCCCTACACCCGGGTGCACCCGGAGGTAAAGTTTACCTCTGTCCCCTGCTGCTCCACCAAATGTGGCAAAAACCACAAGCACACACGGCACCCAAGTTGGGGCGGTGTGCTAGGGCTGCCTCCCGTGTCGGGGGAACCGGAAGAAGTGCAAGTCGCACACACTCTGTCCCTGTTGTGGGGCAAACCCCCCACGGACAAACAAGAGGATGGTGTGTGGTCCAACAGTTTCTTGGTCGGGACGGGGACGCAGGGCCAAGCCCCGCTGTCCCTCCCCTTATCCCCCCAGGGTCCACTCAGAATCTCGCCACTCAGAATCTCCCACCCCAGCACCTGCCCACCGGGCCACACGAAAATTCAAGACGATAAATGCAGAAAACCCTCAAATCCAAGTTGGATTTACTACTAAGCTAACTATCCCAATCTTAGGGGATATGGACCCAAATGCAGGGGGAGGAACGGATCAGGCTAGTGGCCTGCCGCCCCTTGCATGGCACGTGTTGCCCCCCTACCTGGGGGTCAATACTGCCACAGCAACCTTGGCCTCCCGGTGACGTTGGTGCCGATCCCCCTTGGTGAGTGTTCCCTGAGAGTGGACGTGCGACGGATTCCTATTGTGCTACATTGGTAAAGCAGCAGGGGACGGGTTTCCGTCACCCTTGTGGTGACGCCGTCTTCGGCCCTGGCACACGGATAGGGATCCGGTCCTTTTCTTGTACTCGTGGTGTTGCGACCTGATCGATTGTGTTGAGTTTTTACCTTTGACTGTGATCTACTGTTACTCTCCCCAATCTACCCCCTCGCTCTCTTATTCGTGGTGATTGTTAAGTCGGTTGACTGATTGTGACTATGTCTACCCAAGAGACGGGGAACGTTCAAGATGACGGATCGGCGTCGACGCCGACTCCGGAGATGACTACGGGAACCGGGATCGGGAACCCGATCGACAACATTGAGACGCCAATGCTTTCCGGTGCCGGATCGACGTTTGGCACGGCTCGGACGGCAGGAGGCGGGGGCCCGCCTCAACTGTCATCGACCGACCGCACTCCGCCGCCTCTTACACCAGGGGATTCCCTGATGGCATCATAGGCCCGCATCGAGGCCCGGTTTTCCGGACTCGACGCTCGTCAAGAGCGGACGGAGGACGCAATGGCAGTGTTGATGTCAACACGCCACACGACGGGACCCCGTCGTGTTCCTCCCACACCGGTACGGTTCGAACCGGCCGGACTACTTTTGGAGTCCACCGGGGTCGACCCCGGCGCAGCAACTCCCGGACAGCCCCCGGACACAATGGGGTATGGATCCGACTCGTCGGCAGAGTTGGAACGGAGTCACACGGAGCGATACGCTCGGAGCACCCGAAGCGGACTCCGCGGACACGACCCGGCGGATACTTACGCCGGTGGAGAGTCGGTTATTGGGGGAGGGGGGACCCTCTCACAGTATTTCCACGACGAAGGAGGCCAGACAGCTCGGGTTCCCGAGGTGCCGACGCCTGAAGTACCATCTTCAGTGGTGGAAGCCATGACCGTGCAGGTAGCTGCGAGCCTACTGAAGCTGATGGAATCCGATGAGTTTGCTCATCAACTGGCTAAGCGACTGGATATCCAGGACGCTGATACGGAGATCGTCAACGAGGACTTCCGGTCGGTTCTTACTCCGGAACGTTATCGCTTGGAGGACCGCTCTGCCACCGTATCGGAATCGATGCATAATACGTCGCATCGGGCGATCCGCTCTATGCAGACCATTATGAAGGGAGTCCCTATGTTCGGGGGGCCGAACGGACGCCCGTTGGCAGTCATCGGCTTCTTGACTAGCTTCAAGGCAGCCGCGGACAAGGCCCTCGTTAACGAGGGGCTGGCCCTGGAGATCCTCCCGTTCTTTGTTGATGAACGGGTGCGAGGCATCCTTCGCCAGGCATCCCCGATGCCGGGAATGCGGGTTGCGGCCACCCCCATGGATTACCGTGGGATTCTCAAGGAGCTGCTGAGCAGTTACCTCAGTGAGGACAAGTGCGAGGACCACTACCGGGCCCTGCGCACTGCCACCGCCCAGAGCTGGGACGATGAGGAGTGTGGCAAAAACCACTCGCACACACAGTACCCAAGTTGGGGCGGTGTGCGAGGGCTGCCTCCCGTGTCGGGGGAACCGGAAGAAGTGCAAGTCGCACACACTCTATCCCTGTTGTGGGGCAATCCCCCCCACGGACAAACAAGAAGATGGTGTGTGGTCCAACAGTTTCTTGGTCGGGACGGGGACGCAGGGCCAAGCCCCGCTGTCCCTCCCCTTATCCCCCCAGGGTCCACTCAGAATCTCGCCACTCAGAATCTCCCACCCCAGCACCTGCCCACCGGGCCACACGAAAATTCAAGACGATAAATGCAGAAAACCCTCAAATCCAAGTTGGATTTACTACTAAGCTAACTATCCCGAACTTAGGGAATATGAACCCAAATGCAGGGGGAGGAACGGATCAGGCTAGTGGCCTGCCGCCCCTTGCATGGCACGTGTTGCCCCCTACCTGGGGGTCAATACTGCCACACTCCCCTCTCCTCAGTTCCGACCGACCCGGTCGGCCCTGTGAGGGGGTGCGTAAACGCACGTCTCGGCGTTGGGGGGGGGGACGCGACTCGCTGTCCCCCCTTGAGTACGTAACGCGGATGTGGAGGCGGTCACGTTGGCCGCCCCTCTCCTCAAGCTTGCCCACTTGGCAGCTTGCTCTCCTCGGTTCACACCTCACCACCACCACTTCTCCTTCACCTTACACGGGGCCACCCCACGCTGGGGAGGCCACCCGTTTACCCACGATCCGAGTCCCCCTCAACTCGAGGCGGGTCTCGTGCCGCGATAGCCAGGACGTCTCTCCCCAACTTGGGGAGAGCCATGGCGACTCCGGGAGTGGAGACGGACTCTCTCGATGAGCGCATGGAGGACACCACCTACGGTGCAGCGCCTGCCGGGACTTCCGGCGGGGGCTCCGCGATCGCTCCGGGGGGTGGGACTCCCGCGTCACCCGGCTTTGGGTTGACGGCGGGGTCTCCCCCGGAGGCGGGACAAGTTGTCCCGCGTGAGGCCTTGGGGCGGTGGTTTTACCCCGCTTGGCCTCTGTATGAGGAGGGGTTGACTGTTCTTCGCTGTGGCCGACTCGGCGCAGCGATGGGTCGGGTATGGGACCGCCTACGGGAGAAGTATCCCCGTAGGGTCGGGTTCCCTGCCGGCTTCAGGACGGACCAGTTTGCCTTCCTGGACGACGAGGAGGTCGAGGACGTGCAGCGGGCCAAGGCCATGGTGGACCGCGGGGGAACTATCCCGGGTCCCGGCGACTTGCCGACCTTCACTTGGGACGCGGTGGCAACTCGCCCCCCGTACCTTCACGAGGCCGATCCGCACACTCATCACTTTGATGTGCGGATGGAGAAGGACTTCCGGCGAGGTCCCTACTTGGTGACCTCGGCTCAACTTGAGTTTCCTCAGCAGTCTGCTGCCAGTAAGGAGCAATACTACCCGAAGAAGCCCGAGTGGTGGCCTCAAGTTGAGGTCCCCTACGGGTTCCCGGCATTGTTGCCACGGTTGCTTGACCACTTCGGCTCCGTCATGTTGACGGCTGGCCCTGATCATCTGGTGTGGGCCATGTTGGCCACCCAGTGGCTCCTCGAGGTCATGTCGACCTGGGTGTCATGTGTTCAGCGGCGGGGGATGCTCTGGCATCTCCCCCTCCGGCTCATCCAGGGTTTGGAACAGCTCACCCCTCAGCTAGTTGCTGAGGGGTGCTCGTCAGGACAACTCACTCTACTTGAGGAGATGCTCCGCCTCCACAAGTTTATCGAGTGGGAGAGCATTGAGCACAAGTTGCGCCGCCCCACTCGGGGGCCCAAGGACGATGGCGCACTTCGCCAGTTCGTACGGGTCGCTCGTGAACTTCACGACGGCCGTGTGGTCCTACGAGAGGGGTTGGGCATCGGGGACTACCCGTATGCCCCGGGGGTGGATCGTCACACTGCGCCACCCCCGGACAAGCCCATAGTTATGGCTGTGCCCTCATATGATGACCATATGACTCAACCTACTGCGGGGGCCCCAAGTCGGGGTCGCAGTTACACCCGGGTACCGCCACCTCGGCGTGCCCCTCCGCTTCCTCCTGTTCCTTTCCAGCCTCACGGGAACATCCCGATCAGCGTGGCCGTGGAGTCATCCACACCGGTGTCTCCCAACTTGGGGGCCACCCTCCTGACGGTATACCCCAAGTTGGTGTTACCGCCCACGCCTCTAACCTCAGAGATGATGATCACCACGTTGGTGCGCACCATTTCCTGGTTGGCCGCGTCGACCGCAACCCTCCAAAGTTCCGAGACTCCTCAACTTGAGGAGCGCGTTCGTACTGCAGTGGCGACCGCGAGTTGCGAGTCGGTGGCGGAGTTTATGACGGCCGAGTTGGCTCGCATTGGGGCTATTATGCCCCAGCCAACCCCACTTGGGCGTGGCAAGCGTCGTGCGAGCCGGGCATACTCGCCTCCTCGCCGTCGTCGCCGTCACTCGCGGCGCTCTCCCTCCGTGTCGGAAGACGAGTTGTCTTACTCCGTCTCGGAGTCCTCTACCCCATCGGAGACGGAGTCTGTCCAGCGTCTGCGTCGCAAACTTGCGCGCAAGACCAGGCAGAAGAGTAGCCACGGTCGGCGCCACTTGCGCGACCGTGAGGGGCGCGACGGTTCCGACTTGGAGCCGCCGCCCCTTCCAACGAGTGGAGACCGTTATCGGCGTGGGTCTCGCCGCTCGCCTCCACGTGAGGGCGAGGGCCGTGGAGTGGGAGAGTCTAGCATGCGTGCCTAGTTGGCAGCTGCCTTTGTTGTGAGAGTGTGAGGGTTAGGGCTGTAGTTTAAAGCCACTCTGCGTACCACTTCGACTTGAAGCACTCTCTTGGCACTGTTGCTCGGCCTTCCCTCACGTTGAGGGAGGGCTGTTAGGGTCTATCTCGTTCCGGGCACAGTACGCCCGGACCTTCTCAGCAGGAAGGTCCTCCACATACTCCCACGTATCATCCTTGGCTTTGTAGCCAAACCAACGCACCCTCAACATGAGGCGGTCAGTATCCTCATCCCAGCCGTGGTCGATGAACTTGTCGAACACGTACTCCTGCGGGCCCTGTTTGGCTGCAGGCAGCGAGGGCAGGCGCCACGTTTTCAAAGCACGCGCCCAAGCTGGGTCGCCTGCAGGCGGTGGTGCAACTTTGACCACGTCCTGTCCGTTCACTGTGCGGACCCCATCGTCACTTTCGATGGTGAAGCGCCGCCCATCAGTACGAAGGACCTGGTACGGCCCCTTCGTCTGGAACACCAACTTACCCCCAGTTGGGGTGTGTGAGTGGACCAATACCCAGTCACCCTGCTCGGGGACATGCTTGGCGTTGCGCACCTTTTTGTCAAAGGTACGCTTGTAGCGCTTTTGTGCTTTGTCCATCTCAGCCCTGACTTTAGGGATGAGGTTTTCAAGCCTAGCAGCGAACTCCGCCTTACTCTCAGTAGGAGTGGGCGTACTGCCACCATCCTCCCTAGTTGGGAGCGGCCGCCGCACGGCAATAGACCGCACGCGACGGGGGGTCACAAAAGCGAGGGGTACTTCCCCGGTAGATGAGTGAACCTGCGAATTGTAGGCAGTGGTCAGAATAGAAATGTATTGGTCCCACGTCTTCACGTGCTCACTCACATAATGGCGCAGCTGCCTAACAATAGTTTTGTTGAAGCGCTCCACCTGCCCATTAGTTTGTGGGTGGTAGGGGGTGGCATAGTTTGCCTTAACCCCCAACATATCCAGCACTCCCTGAAACAGTACAGACGCAAATTGCGGTCCATTGTCCGATAGGGTACTATCCGGAATGCCATACGCGGCAACCCAGTGATCTAGGAAGGCTGACACGACCGACATGGCCGTGATCTCTGCCAGTGGGATCGCTCGCGTAAGTTTCGTGAAGCGGTCACAGATGACCAGGAGGTACTGGTTGCCCTCCTCGGTCACTGGCAGTGGCCCAAGGATGTCCATCGCCAACGCGGCGAAGGGCTCCTTGGCCGGGAACAATAGCATAGCCGTAGTAGGCCGCCGTTCCATCAGACGGTTCTGTGCACAACTTGTGCAGGCAGCCACCCAACTGTAGATGTCCACCACCATGGACGGCCAGTAGTACCTGGTCCTCAGGGTCTGGTACAGTTTACTAGACCCCAGGTGTCCACCCGTGGGAGCGTTATGCTCCCTCTCAAGGATACTGTCCTTGAGGGATGCGGGGACGACAAGTTGTTCGGTCCCCTGGAATACCCCCCTCCTCATGAGGAGGCCATCGTCTCCCAGGAAGAACCGCGTCTCCGCCACTGTATCCAGGGTATCCCTCTGCGACTTGCAGAAGGGATCCTCGGCCTGGGCCTTCACTACTTCGTCCAGGGACAGGGGCAAGTACTTCTTGTTCCCTGGCGCCTCGGGATTCAACGCCTGACCCGAGCGCGTGACTACCCCCACGATGGGGATGTCCTCATCGACTGGGGTGGTGTCCAGTCCCTCGGT
The DNA here is from genome assembly GCA_009829735.1 of Pyropia yezoensis. NCBI lineage: Eukaryota > Rhodophyta > Bangiophyceae > Bangiales > Bangiaceae > Pyropia > Pyropia yezoensis. The sequence goes on from CM020620.1 coordinate 3,448,021, forward strand.
AGGTACCCGAGAGAGGCCGTCGGCAAGGGCATGTTGCCTGCCAGGTCGGTACTCAATATCAAAGTTGAAGGGTGCAAGTCGCACCCTCCACCGGTTGAGACGAGTGTTCGTACAGTCCGTCTTGAAGATGAACTGCAACGCGCGGTGGTCACAGCGGATGAGGAACTTCTCACCCTCTAGGTAGTGACGAAGTGACGTCACCGCCCATACCACTGCGAGTCCTTCCAACTCGGTAACTCCGTAGTTCTTCTCGGCCGAGTTTAGCCCCTTGCTGAAGTATCCCACCGGCAAGTACTCCTTGTCCGGCTGTTGCTGAAGCAACACACAACCAAGTTGGTCGTAGCTAGCGTCCACATCCAGGATGTAGTGGCCTCCCAACCTGGGAATAGCCAGGATAGGGGGCTTCAGCAGAAGGTCCCGAAGAGTCTCAAAGGATTCCTGCTCCACTTGACTTGGGGGAGGCAGGTTCTTCGGTAGCGTTGAGCTCACTAACTCATTCAACGGCTTCGCCACTTTGGCGAAGCCCTTAGTGAAACGTCGGTACACGTTACACATCCCGAGGAAGCTCCTCATCTGGGTCTGGGTCCGGGGGTACTGAGCCTTGCGGATGGCCCTCAAGTTTTTCTCGTTGACACTGAGACGCCCCGGACGGACAACATGTCCCAAGTACTCCACCTCTTGAGTGAAGAGGTGGCACTTACTCGCCTTCAGTGACACACCGGCGTCAGCAAGTAGCTTGAACACCTGGCCAAGATGGCCAATGTGTTCCTCCGGACTTCGGGAGAACACAATGATATCGTCTAGGTACACGAGACAGATCTGCCACCGTACTCCGGCCAGAATCATGTCCATAGCGCGCTGGAAAGTTGCCGGCGCGTTACACAGGCCAAACGGTAGACGCTTGCACTGGTAGGTACCACAGTGACAGGTAAAGGTAGTTTTATGCCTGTCCTCCGGGGCAATGGGAATTTGCCAGTACCCCGCGTTACAGTCCAGGGTAGAGAACACGTTTGCCTCCCCCAGAGAGTCCAGACAGTCATCCATCCGAGGTAGGGGATAACTATCCTTCACCGTGCTCTCGTTGAGCTTACGGTAGTCGATACAGAACCGGGGGGTCCCATCAACTTTGGGGACGATCACCACCGGACTCGCCCACTCGGCGTTGCTGGCCTCGATCACATCGAGGGCCTCCATGCGAGCAACTTGCTCCTTAACGAGGGCCCTTGAACGGGGTCCCCCCCTATACGGTTGTTGGCGTATAGGGGGCGCACCGGGTTTCAACTCGATCCGGTGTTGGGTAGCTCTCATGAGTCCCAATTGACCATCCCACAACTTGTGATATTGGTCCAAGAGGCGTTCAACTTGAACCCTCAACCTGGGTGGAACACCCTCCATGTTTACCTGGGGCCGAGGAGAGGCGGCCGACTTGGCTTGATGCTTCTCCTTTCCGGACTTCGGGTCGCTACTTGCGCCCGCGCTGAGGGTGACCGCTACTACCGGTCCCTCGTGTTGGTCGATATAGCCGAACTTGGCCCCGACTTGAAGAACTTGGGCGACGAGCTCAGGTTCATCACCTGGATCCTCCACGGGACTCCGGCTTTGGAGTCCATCGTGCCAAGGGCAACATGCACTTGGTGCTTGCGAGCAAGACGGGGGTTAGGGTGCACCAACCCGTTCCCCGCATAATCAGTTACAACATCCACGTGCGCCACCGAGTTGGGGGGCAACGTGACTTTACGGGCTAAACGCAGAGTAGCAGTAAACCCTTCCCTCACAGAACAAACAGGCTTCGACTGTGAAACTGTCACAGGAGCCACAGACTTTCCCTTACCAAGGATGGGGATAGTCTCCCCATTCATCAACTTGACCCAGTACTCAGGGCCACAAATCAAAGGCACTTGTGTTACGACATAAGGGGTACCCAGAAGCAGGGGTACCGATATATTCTCAACTACACCATAGGTCACGTCGACCTCATGGGTCCCCAACCGAGTTGGTAGGGTCACGGCACCAACGATGGGAAGTACCCCACCATTGATATCGATCAGATGGTCAGCTTTAGACTTCCAGCGTTGGAGCCTCATCCCCTTTGGTAATAGCGACTTGCGTATCAAGGAGGCTCCTGACCCGGTATCAAGTACGATACGGGCACAACAGGCGCGGCCGGGGGCAAGTTGCACCCGT
>CM020620.1:3450704-3524323 GCA_009829735.1 Pyropia yezoensis
CCTCTCGCGAGGGCCTCCCCGTCTGACACACGAGGGAAGGAATCCGTTCCAGCCCCCTCCTGTACCAATCAACGACGGATCTCGACACACCACATGTTTTTTATTCCTCTTTCGGCCGTCATCGAGACCTTTCACTGTTGTCACCAGGCTTGAGATAGTTACACACATATCCGCCACGGATAGATGTATGAGCCAAAGACGTTAGAAGCGCTTCCAAGTCGCCTTCGGACTGCAAATAGCCGGTAGACCGCAGTGGCGGCCGCCATTGCCGCGCACGGCGCCGCTAACCGCCCACTCCCCCTCACCGCTAGCGCGGACTGCCGCCGTCGCGGGGACCCGTCCGCCCTCTATTTGATCGTCGACGCCCTCCCCTCCCCGCCTCCGCCACTTAATGCTGCAGCCGTCTGCGGTAACTGCCACCACTTCCTCCCGCTGCCTGCCGCGGCCGCTGCCTACTGATTCAGCCACTTCCCCCACTATTGCCTGACTCTGCCTCCCTAGGGGTCACCGGCTGTGAATCGCTGCGCTACGTCCCTGCATACCTGCTGGTGCCGGCTGGCGGCGCTCCGTTCCTTGGGTGTTTCTAAAAATTTAGGGAGAACACGCTTTGAATAGGGCAAATAGGGAGGGTCGGCCGAGTCAAGGGTAGTATGTATGGTAGGTTGCAGAAAAAGATACACGGAGCGCTCTTTTCTCATTCCTCCGAGAACCTTTGGGCCACAGGCCTGAGCCAATCAGGTGCCTTGACGGTATGCCCCGGTGTAATGGCCCCACATGAGCGGTGGTGGGTCCCTTTCGGGAAACCCTGCCAGCGTGCTCATCAAGAGGGACAGCGGGATGGGGGCACACGCGGTGGGGTAGGCCACGACACGGGGGGGTCGGGCCGGTGCTCCACAGCGACGACGACGGTGACGACGGTGACGACGACGACGACGATGGCGACGACGGCGGCGGCAGCAGCAGTCACGGCGGCGGCGGCGGCGGCGGCGGCGGCAACGTCGGCGGCGGCGGCAACGTCGGCGGCGGCGGCAACGTCGGCGGCGGCGGCAACGTCGGCAGCTGCGGCAACGTCGGCGGCGGTGGCCACGTCGGCAGCAGCGGCGACGACGGCGAGTTTGGGGGGGGGAGGGGGGGGACGGCAGTGGCGGCGGCGGCGACGGCGATGGCCGCGGCGGCGGTGGCGGCGGCGATGACGAGTTTTTTGGGGGGAGGGGGGGGACGGCGGCCGCGACGTCAGCGGCGGCGGCGGAATGGACGACAGCAGCGACGACGGCGTGTTTAGGGGGGGGGGGGGGAGGGCCGGCGGCGGGGACGGTGTTTTGTGGGGGGGGGGGGGGGGGGGCGGCGGGCAGACGGCCGTGTAGACTTTTTGGTGGGGTGAGGCAGGCCACAGGAAGATGTGGCCACGTTTTTTTGGGCGGCGGTGGTGCCGCCGCCGTTGTGGGAGAGGGAGAGCAGGGCGGCAGGCGGCCGCGGGGATGGTTCGCAGGGGGAGGGTGGGGGGACGGCGGGGACGCTTTGTGAGGGGGTCGGGCAGGTCGCTGGGGACGGCGGGGTCGGTTTTTTTCGCTGGGGGGTGTGGTGGCGGTAGCAGCGCCAGGGGGTGGAGGGGGAGGGTTCCAAGGGCTGGTAGCTGCCCATTTTTGGAGGGGGCGGGCTGGGGACGTTGATGGCTTTCTGCGTTGGGGGCATTCTAGTGACGCATGGCGGCGGTGTTTTGTTTGGGCGAGGGCGGCTGCGGCGATGGCGGGCGGTTCGATAGCTGGATGCGGGGGCGGGGGGAGGGTCCGTAGGCGTAAGGAGAAACGGGCAGGGTAAAGTCATTGTTTGAATTGGAGTGGAGCGGGTGGCGGCGACAACAGTGGCATTGGTGCTAGCCGCCGGCGCCGGCGCCCGCGTCAGCGCAGGCGCTTTTCTTTCCATTGCGGGCGCAGGGGGGCAGGCGCGGTGGCTCCACTGGGCAGAAGGGATATGAGGGACGGGGCGGGTGAATTCTGGTGCAGCAGGACAGGGAGGAAGGTGGTGTCGGGATGGTGCAGGGCGTCGTGCGGGCCCCATTTTGGGGGGGGCATGGGATGGTCTGCCCGATAGGCCAAACAGCATCGAGGCACTTCGTGCTCAAAGCACGAAGTGCCTTGATGCGATGTCGTGCACTTTCACCTCTTCTCGAGGCATGACCCCCCCCCACGCCACGCACATGTGAGACGCTTTCCCCCTTGCCTCCTGGGCCCGTGCACTGTCCGCGCCTGTCGAGAACCCACTCCACCTGGGCATGCCCCCCCGCACTGCACTCCACCTGCCAAAGGTGGAACCGCCAGAGGGAAGCGGGCTGGGGGGGGTTGCCTCCCTGATGTGCCTGGTCCAGGAGAGGAGTCCACGAGGGGAAGGGGGGGGAGAGGCCCGCTTCATCAGGAGCATAAGGGGCACCTGCCCAAGATGCCACAACGGGCACTGGACACATGAGGACCAGGCTTCTTCGTGGACCAATCAGGCGACCCCATGACATGGAACATTGACCCCAAGAACGGCGATCTCAAAAACGGTGACCCGCACACGGAAAAAAGTCCTCAAAACAATGGCCTCCAGCCGTCCCATGGCTCCTCTCTAAAATCGACTACCCCTCTGCCAAGCCTCAGTTAACACGTAGGCCAGGACCGACCCCCGAGCCGGGCAAATCAATGCGAAAAGGATGCCCCCATTTCAGGGTCGACAGCAGCCGGTCCACCCAGGGTGTCCCTGAAAGCGGTACGCCGTCCCGGGGACCCAAGGACCTCATGAGTTCGCATGGGGCTCTGTGATCCTTCTGTCAGCATGGCGCCCGTGGACCCCGCCACGGCCGGTGTGGAGCCCGGGCCCGAGCCGAGAAAAACCTCCATGTATCTTTTTTGTGCAACGTACCATAGATATCTAGTGGCTTCGACGTTAAAGGATGCAGGCGGTTAGATAGGTTTACTGTACTTCACGGCATATTCAGTCTCAGAGCACGTCCACCGACGTGGGATCCGATCATATATTAGCATATATTAGGCGAAATCGGCTGACACGTAGAACACGTGGCGGTACCTCGTGAATTAGGGCCTGATCTGGTCGTTTTACGGCATCGGAGATCAACGAGGCTTACTTCAAGTACAAAGAACTTATCAGACATTGAAAACCATATTGTAAACAATAGTTCGGGGCGAGATCGGAGATCGGAGGCTCCATACAATAATCACGGCGATTATTGTACGGCGCTCCCTATCTCCGATCTCGTTTGTCCCCCGTTTTCGCTAATTTAAGGGCCAAAACATGATCGATGGACGACCGAGGACACTTCGGGAGACGATCGCATGGGTGTCAGCCACCGGGGTGTCGTATCTCTGGCACATCTCCCAGCCCCGGGCAATGTTCTCGCGCGAGAATTTGTGGCCGTGCGTGCTCGTTACAGTGACGGTCGGGGCGGCGCCTTTTTCCAACAACGGGGGCTTGCCAGCACTGTATACTGTAGGGCGTGTGCGGGGACGCCACCGCTCTGGCTGTTGGCTGTCGCTCGTGCAAGGAATGCGTGCTGGACTTCTTTCAGGGCGCAGGGGGCGTCGGTTCGGCCTGCTCGAGGTTGGCTTTCTTGCCTGTTCCGCACGGGAGCGCAGGACCTGGTCCCACAGCGTACGTGGCACGACGACACGGGACTGCCATTGTTCTCGCGAGTACCATCGTAGTTTGCTGGCATCACAGGGGGCACTCGCGTAATACTGTCCTCTGTGGACAACGCGATGGGGGCCAGGGTCGCAGGGTGTAAGGATTTCCCCCCTAATCCCATGCCTAATACTTAAGGGATAATATCTGGGACCTCTCCTTACAGATCCTGCCGAATCAACTCCTGGCAACATGGATCAACTCCTTGCATTGTGGGGCATGACGCGGTGTACCTTCCAGACGCAAGATGAGTCAGCCGCTGTCTCACGGTGTCTGCCGGCCGCACGACAGCAGCCATCGATAGCCCATCATGGCCTGTCGAAAGGCGCCACCGTCAGCACCCATGACGAGCCACATCTGCCACAGCTGGCGAGTCCGTTAAAATGTCCTCGCTGCAGCATTGCAGCGATGTGACTGGCTAGCCGGCTGGCCGATTCGGCCGACTCGATCGAATCGTGCTTACACGCCTCTCGGACCTTCGGGCCGACTGGCGTCTGGAGCCGGCTGGGGCGGCGCCCTAGGCGCCGCACGCCGGACCCCTTCGTTTGGGGCAAACTGGGGCTGCACTCCTTTAGTGCGCACGCCCGCCCATGCTTTGTTCTGAGAGCCATGCTTTGTTTTTGGGCCGTTTTGTGCCTACCGGTGGAGCGACGGGGAAACGCATGCTTTGGGCCACCTCGGGTGCCCCGACGCGAGTATATAGTGCGTGAGTGTCGGCGCCACCGGGGGAGACCGGAAGGGCAACCACAGACACAGACCAAAGACGACCTTCACCCTTTGAACCCTCTCGATCACCACCGACGTCGCGCCGTCCTCTTCCCCAGACCCACCACCGTCACCACCTCCATCCTCTTCCCCGCACCCTGTCGCCCTATTGGCTGGCACGGGTCGCTGACACCATCACGGGTACGTTGAGGGCTGCCCAAGTGTGGGTGGTTCCTCACATGTGGTAGCTTCAGATAGTTTGGCTTTTCTACCTGGCGGTGACTTGCGATTCCGTTTTTGATTTGGCTCTCCCTGCGATTGTGCAGTCGTGTTGCCCCCTACGTTCGGCTTGCCACGGGCATTGTAATACGAACGTAGCGGGTTCCACGAATCACACCGAACGAACAATTTCCTGACACAACCCTTGTGGTTTTTTTTTAACGGAATTTTTCTTTTGGTCAACCGATTGTTGAATCCCAGTGAGATTCACATCAGATTCGGAATACTCTTCCTCAGCACTGGCGGCCGGCCCGACATCCTCGGCGGCCTCGGCGCGCGATACCGGGTCCGCGTCCCGTGGCACCCCCCCGGTACGCACACCCTCGACGATCCGCGCACCCCCGACGGTCCGCGCACCCCCGACGACCCGTGGCGCCTTCACGGCCCACGGTCCGTCGGCACGCGGCCCCCCGTCGGCACGCGGCCCCCCGTCGGCACGCGGCTCCCCGCAGGCACACGCCCGCCCGAGGGCACACAACCCCCCGGCGGGCGCCCACTCGATTCCTACCCCGGCGGTCCCAGTCCGCCTCGCCTCGGCGGGCCGGGCCGCACCCAAGCCCCCCCTCTCGGGCAAGGGCAAGGGCCCTGCCACCAAGGACACGGCAGCCCGCGTCAACCGTCGCCTGTTACTGCCCCCCCAAGAATCGGGGCGCCGTTACACCGCTCCGCCGCCACCGGTGATTGGTCACATCAAGCCAACCACCGCGCGCGCGGTTGAGCAGCGTGAGCAACGCCGAATTGCCAAGAGCCACCGTGGGGCGCAACGGAAATTCCTTTGCAATCCGTGCGGTGTGCGGTGCAACAGCCTCACTGTGCTGCGTGATCACCGCGGATCCCGTCGCCACCGATACGTAATTAACCGCCCGGACACCCTTCCCCGTTGCGAACCCTGCGGTCGCGAATTTGAGTCGGTGGAACATTTCGAGCGGCACACACGTGGCAAGGATCATCACCGCACGCTGGCGCGCCGCACCGATTGACACCTGTTGACACGCCCCTGGATCTGGCCTAGGAGCCCGATTTTCCCCCATTGATCCCCCCGCTTGGAAATCCGACACGACCCGACTCGGGCCTGTGCACGGACGCTTCTGAATATTCCGTTTGTGTGATTTCAACCGAATTTCTTGTGCTTCTCGAAGTAGTGCTGTACATCATTTGGAACGTTGCAGCAACTAGCGCAGCACTTATCCAAATCGTGTACACCACTACTGCTGCAGACAAACTCCTATCCCACATCTCCGAGATCTTCCTTGGGGTCCTCCCCAAGCAAGTCTTGTGAAATCTGGGTTGTAAGTTTGTTTGCCTCGGGCTTGAACCCAAGACACCATGGATGCACCAATCCCAGGGGGTGTCAACCCGGCCAATCCGGGCTCGGGCTCGAACGCACCGACCATGGAAGCCTGGACCCAGCTTACAGCGTTCGTCGCGCAAATGAGCGAACAACTCGAGGCTCATAAGATGGAACTAGCCGACGCTAAGCAGCAACTGTCCGAAGCCAAGGCCAGGGCCACTACTAGTGGCATGAAATCCGCGAGGCCGAACAAACCCGTGGCTTTCTCCGGTAAACCTGGGACGGTTGAAGCGTGGTGCTCGCATATGGATTTCTATGTGCGACTGAGTGACCCCGACGATGCGTGCAGTATTGCTTGCACCTTCCTCGACGGCGAAGCGTTCGACTGGTGGAAGGTCTACAGTCAGACTACAGCTGTCCCGAACTGGGAATCCTTCCGTTCTGCTCTAATTCGCCGCTTCAGTCCACTGAACAAGACACAAGCGGCACGAGACAAGCTGCACTCGTGGCGCCAAATCAAAGACGTCGGAACGTTCAACAGGACGTTTCTGAGCGTCCTCTTGGACATCCCTGACATCACGGAAGCCGAGAAGATTGACCGCTACACCCGAGGCTTGAAGCGGGACATCTGGCAGGCTCTTTGTCTCAAGACCTACTCGGATCTTGAATCTGTCATGACTGACGCTCTGCGCGTGGAGGCTGCCAAGGCTGGTGCCTCGACGCACCTCGGCGGCACATCTGCGAGGCCATCCACGACGGGTGTCATTCCCATGGAAATCTCCAGCATCAAAGTCGAGAAACTCACGCCTGAAGAGCGTCAGCGCTGCATGCGTGAAGGCTTCTGCCTCCGCTGCCGTGAGAAAGGACATATGGCCAAGGACTGCCCAAAAGGCCAGCGGAACTGAAGCAGCAACCGTCATCAAAACCGGTGCCAGACGCTTCTTCGGTTCCTGAAAACATGTCGTCACCATTTGAAGGCCCGCGTCTCGGGCTTCTGCTTTCTACTGCCTCTGTCAATGGACATCTTGTAAAGGTGCTGTTTGACGACGGATCTCCCATTAACGTCGTATCAAGGCGCCTCGTGAATACCCTGAATGTGACCACGAAAGAAACGGACTTCGCGGCTAACATGCCCGATAGTCGCTCCCACGTCCTCGCAGAGACCATTGAACCCTTAGAGATTCACATCGGCCCATACCAAGAACGCCTTCGGTTTGCTGTATGCGACCTAAGTGCGTACGACATCATCCTCGGAAAGAAATGGCGTGACGACAAGGACGCCAAAATCAACAACAAGAAGAACAAGATCTCTTTCAAGTTTAACCAAAAGAACATCTCCATCACTGCCTCCCTCAAGAAACCCCATGGCCTGATTAGTAGGCAACGCCTCGCCAAGGACCTTATTCAAAAAGTTCCTGTCTTCGCCATTTACCTGCAATCCGAAGATCCTTCCAGCACCTTTGACATCAATGCAATCAAAATGGGAGAAGCTGAAGACAAGAATGACGTCCAAGAGATTCTCAACGAGTACGCCGACGTCTTCCCGGAAGAGCTTCCCGATGGACTTCCTCCTGAACGCAGTCACAAGTTTAGAGTCAAGCTTACGGAGGACGCTCAACCACGTCGCAGTGGCATTTATCGCCTATCTGAATGGGAACTCGATGAACTCAAGACACAACTTGCAACCCTCATACGAAAGGGGTTCATCCAACCAAGTGCCTCACCGTGGGGCTCTTCTGTACTCTTTGCCGCAAAGAAGGACGGTGGCTGGCGAATGTGCATCGATTATCGAGCATTGAACAAAGCCACTATCAAGAACGCATATCCTTTACCAAGAATTGACGACATCTTCGACCAACTGCGAAAGGCCAAGTACTTCACGAAGATCGACCTCCGATCAGGTTACCACCAGATCCGGCTTGACCCTGATACTATCCCACTGACGGCGTTCCGAACAAAATACGGGTTCTACGAATTTACCGTGCTACCCTTTGGGCTAACAAATGCCCCCGCGGTCTTCATGAACCTAATGAATGACGTCTTCCGACCCTATCTCTACGAGATTATCTGCGTCTACCTCGACGACATCCTGGTCTACAGTGAAGCTTACGAAGATCATCTAAAGCACCTAAGGCAAGCCCTGGACAAGCTGCGAGAGCATAAGCTCTACGCCAAACTCAGCAAATGCCAATTTGCGCGAACAACTGTATACTACCTAGGCCATGTCATTTCCAACGAAGGCTTCTCTATGGAGGACTACAAGGTCCAAGCCATTCGATCATGGGCAACGCCACAGAGCAAAAAAGATGTGCAATCTTTCATCGGCATGGTCAACTTCTATCGTCGATTTATTAAGGGAATGGCATCCGTGGCTGCACCCCTCACAAGGCTTACTGGAAACGTTGACTTCGAATGGAACTCTGACGCCCAGAAGGCTTTTGAGCAACTACAAACCCTGACGACAAGTGCACAAGTACTGAGGCCATTCGACAAGAGGTACTCAATCTTCGTCTCCACAGATGCCAGTGGGTATGCTGTTGGCGCTGTCCTTGACCAAGATGACGGAAAAGGACGACGCCCAGTGGCCTACTTCTCATTGACGCTGAACATCCACGAACAGCGCTACAGTATCCGTGAGCGCGAACTGCTCGCAGTTGTACAAGCCATTCGACACTGGCGCTGCTACCTCCATGGAAGGTCGTTCGAGGTGCACACCGACCATGAGTCCCTAAGGTACTTGAAAACCCAAGAGAAGCTCAACGACCGCCAAGTCAAGTGGCTAGAGCTGTTGGAGCAATTCGATTTCAAGATCATCCCCATCAAGGGCACTTCCAACCCCGTAGCTGATGCTCTTTCAAGGCAACCACAAGACGCCCCCGATAAGCACGCTCCCAATCAAGATCTCCTTAGTCGCGTGCTAACCAAGACCATCGAAAGCCTACCCAAGAAAACTGAAATCAACAACCTCATGACCATAAGCCAAAGTGATCAAGACCTTGCCACCCTAGACCAAGAGTACAACGCGGATCCCGAGTTTGCCGACCTAGTCAAAGACCCGGTATCTCCCTACCGGCTTCACATGAGGTTGTTGAAACGAGGTGACCGTACGTGCATCCCCGTTGGTACTCTACGCCAAAGACTACTCCATGACTACCACGACATCCCAAGCCAAGGACATATGGGAGTTAAGAAAACCACCAACGCTATTGCTTCCAAATACTACTGGAAGACATTACGGAAGGACATCCAAAGATACCTACAATCATGTGATTTGTGCCAGCGGAACAAAGCTGGCACCCATTCACCTCTGGGTCACCTCAAACCACTAGATCCACCGAACCAACGATGGGCAAGTGTCTCCATGGACTTTATCACCCCTCTTCCACTGACCCAAAGGGGCCACAATGGCATTTACGTCATAGTGGACAGACTGTCGAAGATGATTCGACTAGCACCAATGAAGCCCGACTGTACTGCACCAGTCGTAGCGCAACTCTACCATGATCACGTCTACCGTCATCACGGTCTACCATCCGACGTCGTCTGCGACCGAGACCGTATCTTCTTCTCCAACTTCTGGCAGTCGCTCACCGAAATTCTCAAGGTCAAGATCAAGGCATCTTCAGCCTATCATCCCCAGACGGACGGACAAACCGAGATCATGAACAAGAAGATTGAAGAAATCCTGCGAAACTTCGTGAACCATCATCAGGGTGATTGGGACCTCTTCCTTGTTGCTGCAGAAGTAGCTTACAACCGGTCACCCAATGCGGTCACGACGTACTCCCCATTCTTCCTGAACTACGGCTTTGAACCAAGGACAGTACCTGTCGACATCGTCGAGAGCAAGGAATCGAAACTACCAGCAGTCTCAGATTGGCTAAGCAGTCTGCAAAAAGCTCAGGAGACTGCCATTACCGCTATCAAGAAGGCCAATGAGACGCGCTCGGCGTACGCTAACCGTCGACGCCGACCATGTACGATCGCTGTCGACGACCTCGTGCTCCTGAGCACCAAGAACCTTATGCCGGACGCCTTCCAGGGCGCTCGCAAGTTGATGTCCAAGTTTTCGGGACCATACCGAGTCACTGAAAACATCAATGATGTTACGTTCCGTCTGGATCTGCCTCAAGCAGTCCTTGATCGAAAGGTGCACAACGCCTTTCACGCCAGTCTACTTAAGCCGTACAACGCTGATCCGTATGGTCGACTTCCTCCCGCTCCAGCTCCGGTAGCATTTCCGGACGGATCGGTTGAGTACGAAGTGGACTCCATTATTCGGTCACGAAAACGCCGTGGACGACTGCAGTACCTGGTCAAGTGGAAAGGCTGCGATGTCAGTGAGAACACCTGGCTAACCACGCAAGACCTCGACAACGCACCTGAGGTTCTCGACGCCTTCCTTCGACGCACGTCCTAAGGGGGGGAGGTGTAAGGATTTCCCCCCTAATCCCATGCCTAATACTTAAGGGATAATATCTGGGACCTCTCCTTACAGATCCTGCCGAATCAACTCCTGGCAACATGGATCAACTCCTTGTATTGTGGGGCATGACGCGGTGTACCTTCCAGACGCAAGATGAGTCAGCCGCTGTCTCACGGTGTCTGCCGGCCGCACGACAGCAGCCATCGATAGCCCATCATGGCCTGTCGAAAGGCGCCACCGTCAGCACCCATGACGAGCCACATCTGCCACAGCTGGCGAGTCCGTTAAAATGTCCTCGCTGCAGCATTGCAGCGATGTGACTGGCTAGCCGGCTGGCCGATTCGGCCGACTCGATCGAATCGTGCTTACACGCCTCTCGGACCTTCGGGCCGACTGGCGTCTGGAGCCGGCTGGGGCGGCGCCCTAGACGCCGCACGCCGGACCCCTTCGTTTGGGGCAAACTGGGGCTGCACTCCTTTAGTGCGCACGCCCGCCCATGCTTTGTTCTGAGAGCCATGCTTTGTTTTTGGGCCGTTTTGTGCCTACCGGTGGAGCGACGGGGAAACGCATGCTTTGGGGCACCTCGGGTGCCCCGACGCGAGTATATAGTGCGTGAGTGTCTGCGCCACCGGGGGAGACCGGAAGGGCAACCACAGACACAGACCAAAGACGACCTTCACCCTTTGAACCCTCTCGATCACCACCGACGTCGCGCCGTCCTCTTCCCCAGACCCACCACCGTCACCACCTCCATCCTCTTCCCCGCACCCTGTCGCCCTATTGGCTGGCACGGGTCGCTGACACCATCACGAGTACGTTGAGGGCTGCCCAAGTGTGGGTGGTTCCTCACACAGGGGGAGCAGCGCCCTTGCACCATGTCGTCGGTGAGGGGGTACGCGCAAGTGTGGTGGAGCGGGCGGGGGATGGGGGTTCAGGTGGCTCGTATCAGCACGACAGTGCGCCACGCACCACACAGCGCGTGCATTTTCTGGAGGGGCAGCCCCGCTTGGCGGCGGCAGGAGGTTGCGGGGAGTGGGCCGGCGCGACACCGTTGCAGGCCGTGTGTGGAGGGGAGGGGTCCTGCGGGGGCGGGCGCCCGGATGTGTGGAGCGAGGTTTCTGGCGTGGGGCTCCAAACAGGGGCCTCACGGCGGAGACCGGGCATGCTGGGAACCGGAGCGCATGGCGGGGGAGGGTGGGACCAGGCAAGCATTCGGGAGGGGGGGTGGCATCAGGCACGCATGGGGGGGGGGGGGGGGGGGGACCAGGCACGCGTGGGGGGGGGGTGGGACCAGGCACGCATGGGGGGGGGGGGAGGGTGGGGCCAGGCACGCATGGGGGGGACGGGGGTGGGAGCAGGCACGCATGGACGGGGTGCGTGGGACCAGGCACGCATGGGGGGGGGGGGCGCCGGCGGGGGTGAATAGCGCCATGTGACCCATCGTCGCTGTCCCCACGTCCCTGGCCGTCTGGGAGCGTCGCCGTCGTGCCCACCGCTACATTCTCCATGGTTGCTGAGCGGCGCTTCGTTCGCGCCCGCCCTACGTCATCTACAGGGGGCCACGCTGCCGTGGCCGCCGACGCTGTTCTCGCTCACATCGCCATCTTGACCTCTCCCCGCCCTCGTCAGGGCCACCGTGCTCGTGGGCGTGGCGCCGCTTTTCTGTAGGCGGCCAGGCGCACGTAGGCGTTCTTTCGTTGCTGTGTCGGCGGCCAGGCCGTCGTGGCCGCCGACGCCGTCTCTCCGTCCTCTCTGTTGGCGGCCAGGCTGCCGTGGCCGCCACCGCAGTCGATCAACCATGTCTGGGCGAGGCGGTGGTGAAGGTGCGGGCGGGGATCGTGCAGGCTCGGGCCCTGCTTCTGGCGAAAGCCCCGCTAGCGCGGGTCCTCCCTCCCCTCCTCTGGACGCTGAACCAGGCGGCATGTGTTAGTCTGATGACTCTGACGACGAGATGCTCGCCGTCGTTCTGGGCACTACAACCACCGCAGCTCTTGCAGCTCAGTGTCGTCTTGCGCTTCGACAGTCTGGGCCGCACAAGCGGCCAGGCTCTATCCCAGGCAAGCAGGGCAACAGAGACCGAGATTTTGACGTCGGCTATCGGGCTATTCTGAGAGACTATTTTGGCCTGGACGGGCGACCCCCAGTGTAATCTGAGGCCGACTTTGAGCGGCGTTTTCGCTTGCCTCGGGCCGTCTTTGAGTGCATCTACAGCGACATCAAGGACAAGCCCTTCTGGGCGCGCCGCATCAACGCCACCGGGCGGTCGCAAGCGTACCCTTTACAGAAGCTTGTCGCTGCATTTCGAGTGCTGGCGTACGGCGAGTCGTACAACCGGTCTGGTGAGTATGTGAGGTTGTCCCGCTCGACAGTGGCTGTAGCCACTACGAAGCTGGTGGACTTCATTGTCCACAAGTATGCACCTATGTACCTGCGGGCCCCCAACGACGATGAGTTGGCGCACATCCTTCACCGCAACGCGCAGCGCGGCATGCCCGGATGCATGGGCAGCATTGATTGCTTCCACTGGCCGTGGCGGCAGTGCCCGCGAGGCCAGGCTGGGCAGTACCAGGACTACAAGGGCCGACGCTCTGTCACCATGGAGGTTGTTTGTGACGAGGACCTCTATATCTGGCACTGTTTTATCGGCTGTGTGGGGAGCAACAACTATCTGAACGTGCTGAGGCAGTCGCCCCTGTTTCACGAGATCACGACCGGGGCGTGGCCGCCGGACCGGTTTGAGTATGTGCTCAACGGCTGCAGACGCCGATTGCTGTGCTACCTAGCAGACGGCATTTACCCGCAGTACCCGATGTTTGCGCGACCTTTTGCCGTCGCGGTGACACCGCAACAGCGCACATACAACAGGATGCAAGAAGCTCTGAGGAAGGACGTTGAACGTGTGTTTGCTGTGCTGACGAATCGCTTTCACATTGCACTATACCCCTCGCGTTTCTCGACTGTGACTCGGATGATTGCCACCGGTCGGGCCCTAGCAATCTTGCACAACATGGTCATACGAGAGCGTCGAGACGGATTTCTTTGGCGCTCACGCATGGCGGCCGGGGGTCGTGTCCCGGCCGCATTTCCATTGGGCGCATCTGCTGGAGGGGGAGACGGCGGGGGAGGTGGCGCAGCTCCCGCTGGGGGTCGTGACCCATCTGGCAGTTCTGCCGGTGTTGTAAGGGGCGCTCATGGGGACAGAGCCGCCCCGGATCGTCAAGCACGCTGTGGTCCAGCTCCTGTAGCACAATAGGAATCCGTCGCACGTCCACTCTCAGGGAACACTCACCAAGGGGGATCGGCACCAACGTCACCGGGAGGCCAAGGTTGCTGTCCTTGGAGCGCAAGCCACGGGACCAAGATGGGAGCCCAAATGGGAGGGGTTTGTTGTTCTGCCTTGGCCGGCGGTGGATTCGCCGCCGGCCCCCTCGTTATAAACCCTCGGAGACACTACTAACTACCCTCCACCCCAAGATGCAAGTCCCTCTGGTCATACGTAACTTGTAGATACCGTGACCAGTACGGACTCTCAAATTGAAAGCCAAGGATTAGAAGTAGCCCCCCTTGCATTAGGGTCACAATACGGCCAACCATATTGCTAAATATCCCCCCCTTAGATTCGCCCCGTCCTCGGGTCGAGTTGCATTCGGGTTACCGAATGTAAGTGGGTCGCGTGACCGTTTACCAGTCGGGTGGGGCTTTGCGCCCTGTCGCGACAGACACCCCTTTTCGAGGTTGCCTGAGGGGGGTGCCCCCCTTTGTGTGGTACACACACGATCGGTTTTCCGGACCGTTAATTTCCCGATGCGGGTTTCTGTTCACGACCCCCCTTTCCGAGGGGTGTGCAAGCGGATCCGCCACCAGGTGTCTGGTGGTAGGGGAGCCCCTCTCGTGAGACGATTGAGTGGATGGCGGGGTTGCCCGCGTTGCGTGGGGGCGGTTGGGGGTGACCCCCCTGGTTGCCCCGTGTGGAGGGGGCGTGGCTCCGGTCCAGGTGCCTGGGTGGAGCGCCCTCGTAGCCCGGCTGGCGCGGGTCGTCCCGCGCTGCCGTATCTCTCGTGCTGAACTGTGTGGTTATAAGCGCGGGCGCCCGCGCTTCCCTGGCTCGTCCGCGCGAGCGTTCTTTGTACCGGGTCGAGCCGGCCTCGGCTTTTCTGCACGGGGCGCCCCTGCTACCCCGGTCATCATGTCGGACCCCCAGGTACCCGGGGGCGAGGACGACCTCCTGCTTGAGGAGGAGGAGGAGGTGATGGTGGACGACGTTCCCGTCTCTGCCACCGCCGCCGAGTGTTTCTTGGTGAGCTCGTCCAAAGACGAGGGCGACCGGGTGACCGTTCGCGTGGCTCCGGACGGTGCTCCGAGCGGTTTGTCGTCCGTGTGCAGCGGCACGACGGCTCCGTCGGGTGGCGGGCAACCGCGGGTAGCTGCTGCGTCTACCCCTACTCCTCCGGCGGCCCGGATGGCTCCTGTCGCCGGTGCCGGCGCGGCTCAACCTCAAGACGGCGTCGCCGGCGTGTCGGGCGGTTATGGCGGCACCCCGACCGGGACGGCGGGTTAAGACGGCGCGGGTGCCCGCCCGGGTGGTTCATCCGCGGCTGCGGGTGACGGGTCTACCCCTGCTGCCCCCGAGGTGCCCCCGTCGGGCTCGGGTGGCGGCGTTGCTCTGCCCGCGGTGCCGCGGGCGTCTGGTGGTCAAGGTGGATCTACACCGATGGCAGTGGACTCCGGTAGTTACTCCGGGCGGGCGCCCGCCCTTCTTCTTCCTCCTCGGCCCCGTGCACCTCCGGCACCGGTCCATCTGCCGGTGGGGCTTCCCCCGGCGCCCCCGATTCTTCCTGGTCCTGCCCGGGTTGCCCCGTTGGGTGGCGGCGTCGCCGTGGCGGCGGGTCAACCCGCCATGTCGATGTCCGACTTGGTGGCTCGGGTTCGCGGCCTGACTGTGCAAGAGTCAATGGAGTCCGATGGGCGGATGCGGGTGGACTTCCACCTGCCCCATCCCCGTGGAGAGTCCTCCCGGCGCGTCAAGGTGGACCCGAGTTGGGAGCGGGAGTTGGTGCGGCTGGTCAACCAGCCGAACGCGGTGCGGGTGGAACACCATTGGATCCTGAGTCAGCCGGACGACCGGCATGCGCAGCTCTGGCGCACCCGGGTGGGACGGGGTGAGGTCTACCTCGACCCCGCCTTCGGGGTATGCGACCTGATTGCTCCCGCGTTGCCGCGAGAGGTTGACTTCCCGGCTAGTGCACGGGGGATTGCGGCGGCGGCGGAGCCGGTTGCGTTTGGGGAGACGGTGGGCGATACCGGTCGGTATCCCGACCTTGATTATTACCCGGGGGTATCCCAGTATCTGACGTTGACGGCTCCGTGCCCGCCCATGGCGGGGCTGAAGTCGGCGTCGAGCTGGCGACGCAACCATGGTGTCATGGCGGATGCGTTCCGCACCGATATAAAGTGTGCGTTGCACACCGGTAACGGTCGCGCGCCGGTATACACTCCCGTGCGCCCGCCTCTGTGGCAGGAAGGGTGGGAGCCCGCCCCGGCTTTCCGGTTTGACACCGGCTCCCGTCCCCGATACTTCGGAAGTGTGTTGGCCTCCCGGCCTGTCCACCCGCTGCAGGGGACCTTCACCCTCGAGGTTACCCTCGGGCAGGCTTCCTCCTTCTTGCTGTCCGTCCGCCGGCAGGGGCGCCTGTTTCATCTTCCGACGGGTGTCCGTCGGCACATCGCGCAGTTGGGCGTGGACCTGATAGCCGCCAAGACCGGGTTGGCCCGGGAGTTCGAGGCCCTGCTGGCTGTTCGCGATGCCGTGAACTGGGCTGGGGTGTTGGCCCTTCCCCCGTACCGGGACCCGCAGGCTGGGGCTTCCCCCTTGCCTCGTCACTCGTTGCGTATCCGGCGTACTCAGCCGGGTGAGCCCAATTGCCATGGGTGGGCGTCCACCGAGGCTGTTGCTGACCTGGGTATTCCCATGGTTATCCATGACCCTCTTCAGGTCCTTGCCCCGTGGTTCGGTAACCCGATACCGGCGGCGGTTGGCCGTCATCCCCGAGAGTGGGGCTCTGCGGGTGGGGAGCGTGAGGTGTCCCGTCGTCGGGCGGAGCCCCGCCGGGGTTACGGTGGAGCCCCTTCGGTGGGGTCCTACCGGGCCTCATATCAGGCGCCACCGGCTCCGGTGGTGGCCGAGTCGGCTCCTCTGGCTCCTCTGGCTGCGCCAGTGTCCCCTCCCGCCCCTGTCATACAAGACGGGAGTCCCCGTCTCTGGTATGAGGGCGTTGACGCCCTTGTTGCCCGCGCAATGCGGGAGAGTCTCTCTGTTAGCTGGGGGGATATCCCCCCAGGTGCTGCGCTGGTTGGGTCAGCGCGTTGCTTCGGTGGCGTGCTTGACCACCTCCAGAGAGCTCTGGAGGACGTGGAGGCTGGCCGCAGCACCCTCGTTCAGCTATGCACCGAGGTAACTCGGGTGATTGACCGTCGTGAGATTGCCGACCGGTGGAGCACGGAGATATATGCGCTTACGCGTGAGTGGCCTCCCTCGGGCAGTGGGTCTACCCACTGAGGAGTGCTATTGTTTGTGAGGGAGAGGGCCCCGGTAACCCTTATGGTGGCCGGGTAGTAGTGAGTATGAACTCATCCCCCGCTGGGGCGTTTGCATAATACCATGCCTGCCATTGGGGAGTACCCCGTCCGACTTCTTCCGGTTGGTTCATGCTTGGGGAGGTCATCCTCCCTCACTTTGTGTCTTGGCTTGGGGAGGTCATCCTCCCGTGTAGGCCCCCTAGTTACTTCGACATTATCGAAGTTAGCCTTTACCTTTAAGTTAACTTATTAAGGTTCAGGTTTTACTTAGTCATCTAAGCTTGACTCTACTTAGTTGCCTAAGCTTGGTTCGACTTAGAAACCTAAGTCTGACTTGACTTAGAAACCTAAGTCTGCCGTAACCATGTCACACCCTACTTAGCAGGTATAAGCCTCACCCCCCAACAGCCGAAGTCGGTGTCGGTTGGGTTGTTACAGTTGGTGTCGTCGCCTCATGTAAGGCATGAGGAGTTGGCGGGGTATATTCGCCGCTTGTTCCCAGGTGGGTGAGTCGTATCCGACCCACATAACCTTGACGTACCAGGGTCCTGGTAGGTCCGGGTCGGTGTGTCCGACCACGCTCTCTACTTGGTATGGAATCCCATCCGGTCCCACCGGGTCATCTGACCGGTGGGTTGTAAGAGCTTCATGTACCAACCCAGCCGGTACCGGCTGAGGCTGTTCCGGCTTCGGAGCAGGTGTCACATCGTTGAGGTTGATGCGTTGTATCTCCGTATCGGAGTGCAGGATGACAGAGTGATCATCTCTGTGTAAGATCTGGTACGGTCCCTTGACCGGTTGCATAAGCTTGTTCCCTCGGAACTTCTGGTGTCTGATATAGACCCAGTCACCTGTTACCAGGGTTGCGTTGCGCACCCGTAACCGGGCGTCGAAGTTCTTCTTGTATCGAAGTTGTGTTCTGTCAAGGGCACCCTTGAGCTTAGGAATCATCCACTATAGCTTGGCCCCGCTCGGGGTGTCGAGTCGAGACAGCGCGTCTCCGAGGTGGTGGGTTGACCCAGCCTTATACACGGTGCGGTAGTCGTGCTCGGCCATCTTCAGCCTCCATCGGGCTAGCCTCCCATGGCTATCGGAATCCTTGTCACCAAGGTTGAGGAGCCATCGTAGGGGTTCGTGGTCGGACCTCACGATGAACCTGGAGCCCTCCAGGTATGGACGGAGCAGTTGCACTGCCCATATAACCCCGAGGCACTCACGCTCGGTGGCACTATAGTTACGCTCAGCCGGGTTGAGTGTCCGGCTGAAGTACCCTACCGGACGTAGGTCCGGGATAACGTTATCGGAACCGATCAACGTCTCTCCCTGTAACAGGGTGCATCCCACTTGTGTATCGCATGCATCGACATCGATGACGAAGGTACCCCGTCTGTGCGGTAACGCAAGGACGGGTGGGGATAGTAGGGCTCGCTTCAGCGACTCGAATGCCTCCTCTTCGCTAGGCGAAGGGGGTTGGAGTACCTTGGGCAAGGTACTGCTCGTAAGAACCGTTAACGGTTTAGCAATCCGAGCGAAGTCCTTGACGAACCGTCGGTATACGTTGCACATTCCCAGGAAGCTCTTGAGCTGCGTCTGGGTGTTAGGGATCCGGGCATCCCGGAGTGCCCGGGTATTGGCTTCGAGTACCCCTAGTTTACCAGGGGTTACCTGGTGGCCCAGATACTCGACCGTCTGTTGGAAGAAGGCGCACTTCTTCAGACGCAGGGTTACCCCGGCGTTCCGCAAGAGGGTGAGTACCTCGTCAACATGTTGCACATGGTCATCCATGTTACGCGAGAAGACGATGACGTCATCGAGGTACACTAGGCAGTTACGCCACTTCACCCCCGACAGTATAATGTCGATAGCCCGCTGGAATGTAGCGGGGGCGTTGGACAATCCGAAGGGCATCCTTAGGAACTCGTACACTCCACTGTGACAGACGAATGCCGTCTTGGGGATATCCTCGTCCGCCACCGGGATCTGCCAGTATCCGGCAGTCGATGGTGGTAAACACCGTAGCTTCCCCCAGGGAGTCGATGCATTCATCCATCCTTGGTAAAGGGTATGTGTCCTTCTTGGTAACCAAGTTGAGGCGTCGATAATCGATGCAAAACCGAGGGGTTTGATCCTTCTTCGGTACGATAACGACTGGGGCACCCCACTCCGACATCGAAGGTCGTATCACCTTCGCTTCACTCATCCTCTTCACTTCTCCATCAACGATCTCTCGTTGCATAGGTCCCGCTCGGTGCGGTTGCGACCGGGCGGGGCGTGCGCCTGGTACCAGGTCTATACGATGTTGGGTTGCCCCAATGGTACCCAAGGCCCCGCCTGTCCACATGACGTCGTGCTTTCTTAGCATCCGTCGTACCCCTTCGGCTACCGGAGGGGGAAGGTGGTCGAGGTCAGCCTCGGCCAGAGCCTGCGATGCTTCTTGGTCCTTTGGCGGCATGTCCACCGAAGGCGCCGATGGGTCAGGCTTCCCGTCATCGGGTTGCTGTCGCTCGGTGGTCTTGGCGACCGCCAGCACCTCAAGTGGTTCCACTTGACCTTCCTTGTCAGGGGTAAGGATATCTCCTTCGTAGAGTTCGGCAATCCCGAGGATAGTTCCCTTCGGGAGGGTGACTGCCTTACGGCGATAGTTCGCCATCACTAAGAGGGACGACCCTTCTGATGGGAGGTCTATGAGACCGTTGGCCATGGTCAACCCATGGCGCTTGTACGTCCGCAAGTTGGACTTGACTCTGCAGATGCCTGCGAGGTCACAGTTAACCGGGAGGACTGTCTCCGACAACGGCTCAAAGCGAGTTCGCTTGGCCAACCGAAGTGTCTTCGGCTCGACGCTTGCGTACACCTCAGCCACGTTAACATGGCTCCCTTGTAGCGTCAGGTCCCTGACGATAGCCGTATGTCCTCGCTTCGTCCCGTCAGCTTCTTGAAGCTCGACGGTCCTCCGGCCTGGCTGGATTGCATCCACGTGAACGTTGATGAAGGTGCACCCTAATATGCAGGGCACCGATAGGGTCCTACACACCCGGAAGTCGAGTTCCGTGGTGAGTTCCCCGATGGTAACCCGCAGCGACATCGCTGCGGTCGTACGAATGAGGCGACCATTCGCGTCCTTGATGGTGGGTCCCCGAGTCACTCTGACTCGCGGAAGCCACTTGTCCGGGAGGGTATCCTTCCGGATAAGGTTGGGTCCAGCCCCTGTATCCAGTATAGGGTAGTACGATCGGGTCGACTGGGGGTCAACCCCCAGTGTGGCTGATACCTTGATGTTCTCCAAGGTGAACAGCACGTGGCCTACACCGATAACCGGTGTAACTCGGGCATCCTGAACAGGGCCCTTGTCTGGTTCCATGTGACGGGGCTTCCCGTCCTCTCCTCCCGTTATCGGGAGGTTCTCATCATTCCCCTGACTCCGTGTCGTCGGGGCCGGAAGGTGTACCCGGGGATTGATGCGGCGCCGGCTCAAGCGCGCTCGCCGTGGGGCTTTCCCCGCGGTACTCCGGGGTGGCTTGCTTGGGTTACCCCAGCGCCCCTCGGTCATCCTTCCTCTTACTCGTTTCCCGCCCTTGGTCGGGTGCTGTCCGCCGGGACATCCGGCTGAGGAGGTGCCTCCTCGACGGCCATTACTCCACCTGGAGCTGGCTGCCTACCGGGTGCGGGTCCGGGTGCTCTGGTAGGATACCCCCCGGTGGATGCCTTGCGTTGCACCGCTGCCCGCCGAGACTCCTCGGGGATGAGTGGGCAGGAAGACACCCAGTGCGGGGGATCCCCACACAACATGCATCCGGACGTACCGGTCCCCCCTTGAGTTCGCATCGGGGTAGCCCCGTAGCTGCGGTTGCCTCCCTCTGGCGCCCGAGTGCCTGCTCCTTGGTAGGCCTTGGGTCCTTGGGTCAACCGGAACATGGACTCCCCCAACCGGTTGGGTCGGCCCGCAATCTGCGGAGGTGCCTCCGTGCGCACCGCCCATGTTGGCAAGGGTTGGTGAGGGTTACCCGTCACTGGGGAGTACCCCGTAGTCCGTACGTACGGGACGCGACGTCCCGTGCCTTCGCTGACCTGGAACTGGGTCCCCGCCGGAGCGATGTACGCTACCGTACCTTGCTCATCAATCACCGGCGTAGCCGGTAACAGCAGGTGGCCCTGCTGGTCAACCAGTGGTTCCTCCTCGCCCGTGGGGGCGTACTCGGTAGCCACCAGTACCGGTGCGGCCTTCCGTTCCATCTTGTCTTGCCTCGGTACCGGGGTAAGATTGAGCTTGCTCCCCTCACCCGTGGGCTTTGAGGCCAGAGCACACTCCGGGTGAAGCACCCGGTAGGCGTCCCCCAGGGACTTGCACGTATGCATCAGTCGACTGAAGTTCGTCCGTGCCGTGTTGGCGCCCCGTGCGGATATCCGCACGTAGTTGGGTACTCCTGCGAACAGGATGGCCCGTAGCTCCCCTTCGCCGAGGAGCTTCCCCAGCTCGTAGTCGAGCTCTTGAATCCGTCGTCCGAACATCTCCTCATCGTCCCAGCTCTGGGCGGTGGCAGTGCGCAGGGCCCGGTAGTGGTCCTCGCACTTGTCCTCACTGAGGTAACTGCTCAGCAGCTCCTTGAGAATCCCACGGTAATCCATGGGGGTGGCCGCAACCCTCATTCCCGGCATCGGGGATGCCTGGCGAAGGATGCCTCGCACCCGTTCATCAACAAAGAACGGGAGGATCTCCAGGGCCAGCCCCTCGTTAACGAGGGCCTTGTTCGCGGCTGCCTTGAAGCTAGTCAAGAAGCCGATGACTGCCAACGGGCGTCCGTTCGGCCCCCCGAACATAGGGACTCCCTTCATAAGGGTCTTCATAGAGCGGATCGCCCGATGCGACGTAATACGCATCGATTCCGATACGGTGGTAGAGCGGTCCTCCAAACGATAACGTTCCGGAGTAAGAACCGACCGGAAGACCTCGTTGACGATCTCCGTATCAGCGTCCTGGATATCCAGTCGCTTAGCCAGTTGATGAGCAAACTCATCGGACTCCATCAGCTTCAGTAGGCTCGCAGTTACCTGCGCGGTCATGGCTTCCACCACTGAAGATGGTACTTCAGGCGTCGGCACCTCGTGAACCCGAGTTGCCTGGCCTCCTTCGTCGTGGGGATACTGTGAGAGGGTACCCCCTCCCCCAATAACCGACTGTCCACCGGCGTAAGTATCCGCCGGGTCGTGTCCGCGGAGTCCGCTTCGGGTGCTCCGAGCGTATCGCTCCGTGTGACTCCGTTCCAACTCTGCCGACGAGTCGGATCCATACCCCATTGTGTCCGGGGGCTGTCCGGGAGTTGCTGCGCCGGGGTCGACCCCGGTGGACTCCGAAAGTAGTCCGGCCGGTTCGAACCGTACCGGTGTGGGAGGAACACGACGGGGTCCCGTCGTGTGGCGTGTTGACATCAACACAGCCATTGCGTCCTCCGTCCGCTCTTGACGAGCGTCGAGTCCGGAAAACCGGGCCTCGATGCGGGCCTATGATGCCGTCAGGGAATCCCCTGGTGAAAGAGGCGGCAAAGTGCGGTCGGTCGATGACAGTTGAGGCGGGCCCCCGCCTCCTGCCGTCCGAGCCGTGCCAAACGTCGATCCGGCACCGGAAAGCATTGGCGTCTCAATGTTGTCGATCGGGTTCCCGATCCCGGTTCCCGTAGTCACCTCCGGAGTCGGCGTCGACGCCGATCCGTCATCTTGAACGTTCCCCGTCTCTTGGGTAGACATAGTCACAATCAGTCAACCGACGTAACAATCACCACGAATAAGAGAGCGAGGGGGTAGATTGGGGAGAGTAACAGTAGATCACAGTCAAAGGTAAAAACTCAACACAATCGATCAGGTCGCAACACCACGAGTACAAGAAAAGGACCGGATCCCTATCCGTGTGCCAGGGCCGAAGACGGCGTCACCACAAGGGTGACGGAAACCCGTCCCCTGCTGCTTTACCAATGTAGCACAATAGGAATCCGTCGCACGTCCACTCTCAGGGAACACTCACCAAGGGGGATCGGCACCAACGTCACAGGGAGGCCAAGGTTGCTGTCCTTGGAGCGCAAGCCACGGGACCAAGATGGGAGCCCAAATGGGAAGGGTTTGTTGTTCTGCCTTGGCCGGCGGTGGATTCGCCGCCGGCCCCCTCGTTATAAACCCTCGGAGACACTACTAACTACCCTCCACCCCAAGATGCAAGTCCCTCTGGTCATACGTAACTTGTAGATACCGTGACCAGTACGGACTCTCAAATTGAAAGCCAAGGATTAGAAGTAGCCCCCCTTGCATTAGGGTCACAATACGGCCAACCATATTGCTACAGCTCCTCTACCCGTGATCGCCTCGCACGGTCACCCTCCTGTCGCCATGGAAGCGGCGCTTGCGCCTCCCGAGGGCTGGTATGCCCGCTCCCTCGCAGCCAGGGCAGCGACTACAAGTGCTCTTGAACATCAATCTCTTTGCCATGACATCGCCGCGCACGTCTGGAAGGACCGCGCAGCTCTTCTTGAGCCTTACTTGTAGGCCATCTAAAGGTTTTTTTTTTTCCTGCTTGCGTTGGGCAGCAAGCAGGTTTTTTTTTCCTATACTATTGCTCTTACTTGAGAGATGTCATGTTGGGTCAGCCGCCAAGTCCTGACCACCCCGGCGGTGTCAGCTCGGTGGTGTCCCCACCAACGACACAGCCCCCGTCGCCGCCGCGGCGGCTGCCCCCACCGCCGCCGCCGTCGGTGGTCGGCGGTCGGCCCGCGTCGCCGCCGCGGGAGCCAGTCCCATTGACGGCGGCGGAGGCGGGGGCAGCTGCCCAGGCCGCCGCCGCGGGAGCTCCCGCGGCGCTGGCGGCCATGGCGGTGGCCGCCGCAACGGCGGCGGCGGCGGCGGCGCGCCGAGCAACAGCCACCGACCCGCGGCTGCACAGGGGGCGAGGGGGGGGGGGGGGGGACGCGCGAAGTCACCGCGGGGCTGGTGGGTTGGCTGCCGCTGCTGCGACAGCGGCTGCAGCCGCCGCCGCCGCCGCAGCGGAGGCCTCTGCGGCGGGCGGCGGCAGCGGAGGTGGCGGTAGCGACGGCGGGGGCGGCGGCCGCACCCTCTGCCCCACACCTGGTGGTGCCGCAGCCGCCACGGCCGCCGCTGCCGCCGCTTCCGCCAAGGCCGTCCCCGCCGCCGCCGACGGGGAGCGTGCACACACTGCCGCCCGTGGTCGCCGCGTCGTGGTCGCGGCCGCCCAACGAGACGAGCACGTCTACTTCGTGGGCAGGGGGGGTGCTCGCCGACGCGTGGCTTGGCGACCGCCGCGAGCAGTCGCCGGCGTGTTATAAAGGGGGGCGGGGGGGACCCCGTCGTCCCTTGGGGGGGTGGGCGGGAGGGACGCCGGCGGCAGCATCGATCAGGACCTGATGGTGGGTGGCAGCCCAATCGCCGCTAGCGCCGCCCAGACGGCCCCCACCGCCCACGTCGACGGCGGCCGCTCGGCGGCGGCGGCGACGGCGCCGTTTGAGGCGACGGCCCCCCCTCACCCTCCCGGCGGCGCCCTCCGGGCACGGGCAGGGACGGTGACGAGTCGGGGGGCGGGGGGCGGGATGCCCCCCCCCCCCTCCTCCCTTCTCCGCAGCCCTTTCAGCACCCCCACTCGCCCCCCCCCCTGCTTGGCTCTGCCAACGCCACCGTCGCCGCCGCCGCCACCGCCAGGGTCGCTGCGCCCGCCGACGCAGACGCCGACAGGGAGGCGACCACGACGGTGGGGAGGCTCGACGACAGCGGCGGCGACGTGGATGGCGACGTGGACGGCGGCGTGGACGGCGGCGGCAAAGGAAAAAGACTTCTTCTGGAAGAGCCTGGAAAAAACCTCCGCCACTTCACGCACACACCACAGAAAAACACACACAGAAAAAGATGCAACAGAGGTACAAACAACAACTAACGCCCTCACACAGTCACAGAGCCGGTCGAAAGGCCGCCGTCCGTCGACTCCTCTTCAGTAGAAACATCCAGCTTGCTAGGGTCCATGCCGGCCGCCGCGGCGGCCCGCTTCAGACTTCGCTCAAACGCACTCTGCTTCGTGGCCTGGGACCTCCTGCCCCGTGTCGCAGTCCGCGTCGCCGGTGCACGCCGCGGTCGCGGCTGTGAGAATGGCCGCCGCTTGCGCTGGCGCACGTTGCCGGCATCCCCGTCGCTGTCTGTGCCATTGTCGCCTCCAGGGAAAAGCGTCAACGCCGCATCCGCAACACGCGCTGTGACAGGCACGCCAGAGCGCGCTACTTCGTCGCTCGTCCCGCGCAGATCCGCACCGGCTGCGTCCGCGCGGGTCAACCTCTCCAAAGCCCTCGCGGCCGCCTCGTGGTACGCGGACTCAGCGTTGTCTGCCGGTTTCTGCTCGGCGGGAGCGGCCGGCACAACGGCGGCCGCGCCTTGATCGTAGAAGGCTGCTACATCAGCAACCGCTTCCAGCTCCATGCGGGCGGTCGGCACAAAAGCGGCCGCCGTCCCCGCGGCCACCACGTCAGCAGCCCCATAGCCGTTGCTCGTGCGCCTGCGCGCCCCATCGGTATTTCCCGCGCGGCCGGTGCGCAGTGTGGCATCCATCCCCACCTCGTCGTCCGTCTCCAAGCAAAAAACTGCTGGTGCGGCGCAGACTTCCGCAGTGGACGTCGCCGGCGCGGTGGGCGGCAGCGCAGGGGGAGACGCGCAGGGAGACGCAGACGGGGATTGCGCCTCGTCCAGAAAAGCACCACCCCCCGGTGCAGTATGCCCCAGACCGCCACTGGCACCGTCAGAATCAGCGCGTGCGGCAGGGGAGCGCCTGGGCGTCGGGGGCGCCGGCAGATCAGGCATTGTAGCGTAATGGAACCCAGATTCCCGGACCCAGAAACCACAACCACACACTCAGAGACCACAGTCCGAAGCCCAGGAAGGAACAGGTAAGAGCCCTTGCTGATCCACTCGCCCGCCACGATAAGAGGCAAAGGTAAACAGGACAAAAGCCCGAGGGAGAAGGAACCCAAAGTACTGTTGATTTTACAAGATGGCCCCGGGGAGAACCCCGGAGCACCCCTCAAGAACCTCCCCCCCTGGCCCCTCCAGGGGCCCTGAGCGAGGCCCCCAGAGGGCGCCCCCAGCGGGCCAAGTGCCAGCAAGGCACCGGCCGCTCACCGGGCCAACACACAAAAAGCAAGCGAGATCCCCCCACACACAAATGTCAATCCCCCAAAAAAAACCCAGTGGGAAAAAGGGGAAAGACACGAAATCACGCAAGGAAAACAAATGCGAAAAATCAAACAAATAACCCGAAGGTCAGTATGCCCCAACCCGGCAAGTCCACCGCTCCGGGTGACCAATCAGGGCACCGGGCGTGTCGCCACTGCCCCGGGCCACCGATGCAGGGATCCTCGGCCAGCGCGTGGTTCCACGTAACGCTGCCAGCCGGGTCCCAAGGCAGTCTCCCGGGTTCCAACGGTCCCAGGGGCTCAGAACGCCACATGGCCCCCTCACTAGGGCCGAGCGTCCCGCCGGCCACCAAGGAAACCGAGGAAAGGGACTGGGGAACGTCTGACAGTGTTACAACAGGGCCACAACGAACGGGTTGTGGGGCCAGTGTCTGTCAACAGGGGCCCCCCGACAAGTGTCTCGTGCCAGGGGAACCCGTTCAGACTGGCCAGGGGCGGGTACAGGAGAGGTGCAGGCCACGCGCAGGGGAACCAAAGGGGGTGTGGCGCAGCCCGCGCCGGCCGCCCACCTGCGTTCCTCCTCCCCGTCGCCTCCCCATGTGGCGCCGTACGCCAGGGGGGGTGACGCGGTGTAGGGGCACAGGCGGGGGCCAGCGAAACGTGGGCGCAGCCCTGGTACCATTTGGAACGCAGGGGGCCAGTGGATAAGAGCACCCTCACGGGTTCCCTCGTCCCCAGCACCCGGGTCCCATTGTACCATCGTCCCCGCGGCGCTTCCCGTGGTCACCTCGTTCTCCCCCGTTTCCTCGTTCCGCTTCTCCGTCTCCGTGCCCCCGTACCCCATCACCCGTACCCCCACGTTCCCCTCCACCCTGGCCCCTATGGTTACCGGCAGCGCCGCGGCGGGTTCGCCTGCTGGCGCGGGCCCTGGGGCCCCTGAGCGACAAGGTGACCGAGCTGGGCAAGGTGTACCCGCTCCTGGGTCCGGGGTACCAGCTGGGCAAGGTGTACGCGATGCTGAAGGTGGCCCCGTTACTGGGCCAGACGTTCTCCCAATGGATCAAGAGGAAACGGGGGCGGGCCAGTCGTACGCGGCCATAGTTGGCGTGGTTCCTGAGGACTTCGGATCCGAGTCGGTTACGGCGTGGCGTCGGGAGGAGGCGCGAGGTTGGGTTACTGGTACCCGGGCCCATGGGATCCTTCGAGCCGTGGACGGGAGCTGTCCGGGTAACTCGTTTCGCAAGCAGATGGCGGTAATGCCGGATGCTCGGATCCCTGTCCTTGCGGACCGTTCCCTGTCGATCACGGTTGTACGGCACGCGGACGAGGTCGGGTACGTCGAACGGTTCAAGACGGTCCGCACGGAACTCCTCCAAGGGCCCCTACCTGCCGCACCTTCACCCTGTTACCTGATCGGGTCTCCCCCGTACCTGAACCGTCCCGGGTACCAAGTGACCCTACCTAGCCTGGTGTTCAGTCGGCACCATCGTGACAAGAGTCGGTTCCTGGTCGGGTGGCATCAACAAGAGTTCCCCAGTTGTTCCGCGACTACCCGTGGGCTCCATTACGTTCGGGTTCCGCACTGGTTCGAGAACGTGGAACTACCATACGGGGCCCTTGTGGAACTTCCTGCGGTCCAGTGTTACTTCACGGAACTTCTTCGTTCGTCGGACGCGTTCGCCTGGTACGTGTTTCGAACGGAATGGGCTACCAACTGTGCTGTGTACCTGCTTGAGTTCGCCCGTCGGGAAGGTTACCTGGGCCTCTTCTCTCGGCCCCTGCGTACGTGGATCCAGCGTGTCGGTACCCGTACCATCTGTGAGGGTCCCGGTGGCGTGGACGAGGCCGCCGTGCGGGACCTGGACGCCCTTCTGACCCTTAGTGACCAAGTGGTTTCCGCCGCGGGGCTCCGTGCGCGTCTCCTCGCTTCCGAGAAACGTCGCAAGGATCGCGGTGTCTTCGTTCGGGTTCGGTTCGAGAGTCGGGACGGGGTATGGGCGGCCCTGGTAGACGAGGACCTGGCCCAACTGGACCTACCGTACTCATCGGACGTACTGGAAGGGCGTGAGATCCTCAGGGCCCAGGACGAGAACGCTGATCAGTCGGACGAGGTGGTTCCCGCAGGTCCCTCTGGGTTCCCGGGCGCTCGGTCATCGGGGTCAGCTGGTCATCGTTCCAACCCTCCCGGGGGTCGTACCGTGTACGTGGCTAACCTTCTGGACCATGGGGACGTGCCCGACGCGGAACTTATGGACCTGGAGGGAAACCTGTTTACCACGGCGGTTCTTGGGCTACGCAGTTTCTTTGGGGGTCCCGCGGACGTCCTTGCGAACGCTCATGTCGGGCCCCTGTTGTCGGCTTCGCTTCACGCGACTGTTAACCTTGGGGCCTGTGTAGCCGAGTGGACTTGTGCTCAAGGGGGCTCCAGTAACTCAGACTACAAAGGGCTATTGAACCTGGTTGACCGTAACGGGATCCGTGGGGACCTTGGTACCGAGTTGGGTAACGCCGAGGCGGCCGCGCGACGTGCCTGGACGGGGACCCAGGAAGGTTCTCGTGTCCGTGGTCGAGACGACATGGACGAGGAAGAGTCTTCTCGTCCCGACAGTCGTTTCCGTAGGTACTAGGTTCGCGAGTGTATGAGGGTTCTGTGTGCGTGTTCCATGTGTTGACCCTACGTCTTGTTGCTTGGAGAGTCATAAAATTTCCACTGCTTCTTGTCATCCTCTTGGAAGTCCTGCTCCCTTCCAGTAAACCCCACTTTCTTGTAATCCCTGGATGGGAGGTGAGAGTAATGGGGAAAAGGGGGAAAGAGTCAACCCAAGGTTAACCAGAAACAGATTTCCAAGTAGCCCTCCTTTCAAAGGAAAACAATCTTTGCAGGAACTAAATGTTGCCCTTGGTGTCCCGAGTCGAACCACCAACCTGCCCACCTACTCGGGTGTTTCAACCAGCACTTGGTCTCGGGGAACCGGCTGACCAGGTCAAGGGTGCGGGGTCCAGGGTTAGCAACGGGGACACATGTCTGCACCCGGTTCAAGGTTCCAGGGCCACACATCATAGATAGCCTTGAACGATTCCAGTAGTACGATGGCCTCCTCCTCCCGCAGTGGAGGTTCGGTCCCAACGCGTTCACAGTACTGTGGCAAAAACCACAAGCACACACGGCACCCAAGTTGGGGCGGTGTGCTAGGGCTGCCTCCCGTGTCGGGGGAACCGGAAGAAGTGCAAGTCGCACACACTCTGTCCCTGTTGTGGGGCAAACCCCCCACGGACAAACAAGAGGATGGTGTGTGGTCCAACAGTTTCTTGGTCGGGACGGGGACGCAGGGCCAAGCCCCGCTGTCCCTCCCCTTATCCCCCCAGGGTCCACTCAGAATCTCGCCACTCAGAATCTCCCACCCCAGCACCTGCCCACCGGGCCACACGAAAATTCAAGACGATAAATGCAGAAAACCCTCAAATCCAAGTTGGATTTACTACTAAGCTAACTATCCCAAACTTAGGGAATATGGACCCAAATGCAGGGGGAGGAACGGATCAGGCTAGTGGCCTGCCGCCCCTTGCATGGCACGTGTTGCCCCCCTACCTGGGGGTCAATGCTGCCACAAGTACTGGATAACCTTGGCCCTGTCGAACTTGTGGTAAGGTTCCCAGGTATCCTCGGACTAGGCGTAACCCCACCAGCGTACCAAGAGCCAAAGGTTTTCTTCCTGGTCCCTGTCGTGCCCCAAGAAGCGTTCCCAAACAAAAGGGGGGCCAGAGTCCTCGTGGTCCAGGGGTACAACCGGTTCCTGCGGACCATGTAACATGGACGTGGAATCCGTCTGGCCAGAGGGTGTGGGTGCACGGGCCACATGGTCACTACTGACCCGGTCACGGATCCCTTCAACTAGTACCGTGAACGTGTGCCCATCCCGGTCCACGATCCGATAGGGACCCTTGACCCTCTGGTCCAGTTTCTTCCGACTATCGTCGTTGGTATCCACGTACAGCCAGTCTCCCACGCGAAGGGTCTCGTTCACAGGCGTAACCCGTTTATCGTAACCCCGCTTGTACCGACGCTGGGCCAGGTCAAGGTTCTTGCGTAACGTAAAAGCTAGGTTCCTTAGGTGGGCCCGTCTCATCTCGCGTACCTGGCGTGCGTTGCCACCGCACTCCTTGGGATACGGGGACCCTGGGAGCCGGTCCAGTGCAAAGGTACGCACGCGTTCAGGGATAACGAACTCAAACGGGGCCACGCCGGTACTCTGTTGTGGCCTGGTATTGTACGCCACGGTAAGCACGGAAACCAATTCGTCCCACTGGTCCTGTTGGTCCTCAATGTACGTACGTAACTGGGCCACGATAGTACGGTTAAAGCGTTCCACTTGTCCCTGGGTCTGCGGATGGTACGTGGTAGACGTTACGTGTTTGATCCCAAGCATACTGCAGACGCCACGGAAGTGCGTGGACGCCAGCTGGGGCCCGTTGTCAGTCAGTAGCGTTTCCGGGGGCCCGTAAGAAGCGACCCACGTATCCAAAAAGGACGAGGCCACCACTTCCGCGTCCTGACTGCTAATGGGTACCACTCTGGTCAGCTTGGTAAACCTGTCCACGATAACCGAAAGGTACTTGTTCCCGTTCACTGTCTCAGGCAAGGGTCCCAACAGGTTAAGGCAAACGTCCTTAAAGGGATCCGTTGCGGGGAACAGCTTCAACGGATTGGTACGTCGCCTTCCTTGAACCTTGCCCTTTGAACAAGCGGTACAGTTGGTAACAAAAGCGTGCACATCGGCCACCATAGTTTCCCAGTAGAACGCTCGTCTCATAGAGGTATACATCTTGTGAATCCCTGGGTGTCCCGCGTGGCCTGGTTCATGTTCCAAAGTCAGTACCTCCTGCTGTAGTTCCTTGGGGACCACTATCTGAACGGCTCAGTCCAGAGGAGCCAGTCGTACAAGTAACCCTTCAGGTGTTTCCCCGTACTGCGAGTTAGCGTTCCGGTTCATCTCTTCCTGAAGTTCCTTGCAACGCTTACCGTTCCCCTGAGCCTTGAGGATCCTGTCAATCGACAGCGGTGGGTACCTCTTGTGTGTCTTGAAGCTCGGGCGGACCCATCCGGTAACGAAGTTGGCCATGGTTAACAGGGAAGGTATCTCCTCAGGTATAGGTCCTCGGTCGTGTCCCGTAGTTTCTAGCCATGACATAAAGTCTGCAGCATGGTGGTGTTGACCAGGACGGGACTCAACGGTATAATGGTACTCAGCTAACCGGAGTCGCCAACGAGCCAAACGTCCATGGGCTCCGTCCATGTGTAACATCCACTTCAAAGCGGTGTGGTCCGTACGTACAACGAAGCGTGTCCCCTATAGGTACGGTCGTAACAAAAAGAGAGCCCAGACAACAGCGAGGCACTCGCGTTCTGTGGTACTATAGTTCCGTTCCGCTTGTGTCAGGACCCTGCTCCAGTAACCCACGGGCTTCTAGGCCCCGTCCTCTTGTTTCTGTAGCAAAACGCAACCAATCTGGGCAGCGCTCGCATCGGTATCCACAATAAACTGGCCCGAGCGTCGCGGAAGCGCCAGGATCGGTGTGTGGGTCAGACGGTACTTCAGTTCCTCAAACGCGTCCGTCTGAGCCGGAGTAAAAGGAGGCAGAGGGTCGGGTACCTTGGTACTTGTCATAGCCAACAGAGGGCGGGCAACCTGAGCATAGTCCTTAACAAAGCGACGGTAAACGTTACACATTCCCAGGAAACTGCGTAGGTCCTTCTTGGTTCTCGGTGTCTTGGCTTCCCGTAGCCCGACTAGGTTCTTCTCGTTCACGCGGAGCTGGCCCTTGCCGACGATATGGCCAAGGTACTCAACCTCGTCATGGAACAAAAAGCACTTGCTGGCCTTCAGGGAAACACCGGCCTTAGCGAGTAGCCCAAAGATCTCTTCCAGGTGCTCCAGGTGTTCCATAGGGTTCTTAGAGAAAACAATAATGTCGTCCAGGTACACGAGGCACGTCTTCCACTTAACCCCGGACAGGATCATGTCAAAGGCCCGTTGAAACGTAGCCGGAGCGTTTGTTAGACCAAAGGGGAGCCTGATGTACCGGAAGGCTCCTTCGTGACACGTGAACGTCGTCATATCCTGGTCCTCGGCAGCAACAGGGATCTGCCAGTAACCACAGTTCGCGTCCAGCATCGAAAATACGGTAGCCTCTCCCAGAAAGTTGATACAGTCGTCCATCCTTGGTAACGGGTACGTGTCCTTAACCGTCACATCGTTCAGTCTGCGGTAGTCAACACAGAACCGCGGGGTACCATCGGGCTTGGGGACCAAGACGACTGGGAACGACTACTCAGCCTGAGACGGCTCAATGACCCCGAGCTTGGTCTGCTTTTCCACTTGTTCCTTGTTCAGGTCCCGATGATGGAGCCCGGTACGGTACGGTTGGGAACGAATAGGCTTGGCCCCGTCCTTCAAAGTGATCCGGTGGGGTGTTACGTCAATACGTCCCAGTTGTCCGTCCCACAGACCCTTATAGCGTTCCAAAAGTTCACGTACAGCCTGGTGCAGTTCAGGCGGGATCAGCTCGTACGCCACCTTGAGCATCTTGACCGGGGTTCCGTCTGACGTCTTGCCCTTTGTATCCGGCTCGGGTACCGTGGTTCCATCGGATCCCTCAGGGGTCTCGCCCTCCGGTGACGACGCTTGCCCCGACGTGTTCCCTTGCTCTGTTCCCAGCGTAACAATAGGGTCGGCCACCTCACTAGGGGCCGGCAAGTAACCAGTGGGGACCTTGAGCACGGGTCCGTCGTACGGGATAGCGAGGCCTACGGCGAAGTTCTCGGGCAAGTTGACCGCCCGGTTCGAGATGTTCATGATGTGGATCCAGAAGTTCCGCCGGGTCCGTACGTTAGCCAGGGCGTTATGCAGACGGAGCCCTTTCTTAGACATCTTGTGCGGTCGTTCATATAGTAAACAACGTCCGTTCGTTCCGCACTTGACGTAGACCGCTCGGAGGGATGGGGGTGCCAAAGTTACACCCATGGAGAGGTACAGGGCAGAAGGATCTCGGCGTACAGGGTTACCCTTCACAGGAAAAGCGTTCTGGGTCTTTCCGTCCCACGTTCTCTTGGCGTAGGTCAGGAAACCCAGGTTCCAGAGCACAGACTCTGTTCCAGGGTAGATCGCCTTAACGTGTTCCTTATGAAAGTCCATCCCGAGGATCAACGGTACCGAGAGGGCCCTGACCACGAGGAACTCGAACTCCATCGGCTTCCCGTTCACGATCACCGATAGTTCCACGATCCCACGGGCCCGTAACAATTGACCAGAGGCGTCACACACATGCGTCGACTTGGGGGTCCTTGACGCCAGTCGTCGCCACCCTTCAGGGAGGACATCCTCACGTACCACGCTTGGCCCTGCACGAGTGTCCAGAATAGCCGTAGTGTCCTTCGCTTCCTCCGTGTCCAGTCGAATCAAAGCGTTCAAAGCAAAGTTTCTCTTACGCAGTACAAGCAAGGTACCCTTGAACCAATAGGGCTTCTTCATTCCCATCCGACGTCGGAGCCCAGACTTGGATCGTCGTGCCAGAGAGGGCAAACAGGAACAAGGGTTTTTCAAAGTAATAGGAGACTCAGAACGTACAGGTATAACGGGGCCCTTAAAGATCTTGGAGAACCCCAACGCAGTTGCAAACGAGCAGGTACTACCCCGACGATGGGGAGGGGACCGTTTCGATCCGCCCCCCGTTACTGTTTTCCCGAGGGTCCCGGCTCCTGGGAACCGTCGTTTACTTGGTACCCTTGGTCCGCCTCGTCATCCGAGAGGTTTATCCCTTCACAAAGGGCCTGAACCATAGCAACCCGGATCTGACGATGGAACTGGCGGTCCGCGTTCGGCTTTACATCGGTACTCTGACTCCGTCCACGAGTGGCCGCAAGGAACGAGTCCCGGGCCTGGAGAACCGCTTTCCGTTAGACCTCAGACAACATGGAACATTGATGGGCCATGTGACCCGGTTCCCAACAAAGGTAACAACGGTACGGGCGTCGACTGTCCATGGTACGTACTCCCACGAACTGGGGCGTGGGTCCCTTGAACCCAAACACTTGACCCGACCCGTTCTTCTCAGTTTCCTTCTCGAGGGGGCCCTTAAGGATTGTAGAGGGGCCCATAGGATTAACAGCCATCAACGGGGACGAGTCCAACGAACGATTGGGCCTCGGTTCAGTGGGTCTGCGGACGGTTCCAGAGGGGCCAGCCTTGGTCACAGAGGACCCACGGGCCATCTTGATAACCTTGGTAGCCGCCTTGTTGTTGCCCGCAGTAAACGTTACCAGCTGCTGGTACGTACGGTCAGGGATATTGTAAACAAATGCGTCCGTACGTAGGTACTCAGGGAGCCCTTGAATCAGCTGCTGTTTCATGGTACCTTCGGTGTGGATGTTCCCACATAGTTCCGTCAGACCCCGTAAGCGTACCGCAATGGCCTCGATCCCCTCATCTGGTTCCTCAGCGGCCCGACTGAACTTGTACTGCGCCAGTGCCAACGCATGGGGTTCAGCGTACGTTTCAAGGAACCAGTTAACGGCCTCAGGGTAACTCGTGATCGACGCGCCACCTGATGCGCTTGAGGAGTCCGGAAGGGCCCGAGTGTACCACAGTTCCGCGTCCCCAGACAGGAAATGAGGGATCGCGTACAGGGCCATGCCCTCGGAAACCCCATTATCGTTACATGCCTTAACCAGTTTGCGGAGCCACGTGAACACCTTGAGGGCCTCTTTCCCAGAGATAGTAGGGTACCCAGCAAAAGAGTGTTTCATGTTACGAGCAACCCGTCCCATCTTACGTGCTTCTCGCGTTCCATTGGTCGATTTCTTGTTCCGTAGGCGATACGTACGAAAGTCCAGGACCCGAGCAAAACGATCATCGGAACACTTGATTACCTGGGGCTCGGTTCGTGTGTTCCGAATGGGTTCCAGGTCCTCCTCATCGAAGACGGATGAAAATGTGGTACCAGAGGAAGAAGAGGAAGAGGAGCCACTCGAATGATGACGACGCCGGTGACGGCGGGAACGAGAACGATCGGAACGCCTGGTATCACGGGACCCACCCTGGCCAGCAGGACTCTGGCTCAGGGCCTGGAAAACAGTAGCCAAAATCTCATCTCGAAAAGTTTCCAGTGTGGACACAATGTCCGGGGACCCAGCAACAGTAGCCGAAGGTGGAACTCGGGTCCCTGACTCGGAACCCGCGTTCCCACGTAAATCCTGACCCATTGTAACCCGGATCCCACCCGGGGGCGCTGTCCCACGACGAGGAATCCCTGTCGGCCCGCCTCCACCACGGTTCGACGGACCCGAGGGACCGCCGCGGCCACGGCCAGCGGGAGTAACCATCGAAACGTCCGACGGCGCACCACGGCCCCGACCACCCGAAGGGACAGGGTCCGTCATGTTGGCCGTGCGGCACTCGACCTGAACCAAACGATCTCGTTACCAGAAACGGGAACCAAGGAACCAAACGCCACAGAAAAAGAAGAGGGCTGTCCCGATATTGGGGAAGAGTAAAGCCCTCCCCTGCTGCTCCACCATAAATGTAGCGTAATAGAACCCAGATTCCCGGACCCAGAAACCACAACCACACACTCAGAGACCACAGTCCGAAGCCCAGGAAGGAACAGGTAAGAGCCCTTGCTGATCCACTCGCCCGCCACGATAAGAGGCAAAGGTAAACAGGACAAAAGCCCGAGGGAGAAGGAACCCAAAGTACTGTTGATTTTACAAGATGGCCCCGGGGAGAACCCCGGAGCACCCCTCAAGAACCTCCCTCCCTGGCCCCTCCAGGGGCCCTGAGCGAGGCCCCCAGAGGGCGCCCCCAGCGGGCCAAGTGCCAGCAAGGCACCGGCCGCTCACCGGGCCAACACACAAAAAGCAAGCGAAATCCCCCCACACACAAATGTCAATCCCCAAAAAAAAACCCAGTGGGAAAAAGGGGAAAGACACGAAAACACGCAAGGAAAACAAATGCGAAAAATCAAACAAATAACCCGAAGGTCAGTATGCCCCAACCCGGCAAGTCCACCGCTCCGGGTGACCAATCAGGGCACCGGGCGTGTCGCCACTGCCCCGGGCCACCGATGCAGGGATCCTCGGCCAGCGCGTGGTTCCACGTAACGCTGCCAGCCGGGTCCCAAGGCAGTCTCCCGGGTTTCAACGGTCCCAGGGGCTCAGAACGCCACAGGCATGTCGATATCGGGAGACGCCGGCAAAGTTGGAGCCGCCGCTATTGCGGCCGCTTCGCCCGTTACGCGTGCATCGCGCCCTGGCGTGGGCGACGCCGGCAAGTCAGGCAGGTCGAGAGTGGGTAACGCACGCCGTGGTTGGGCCGCCGCAATTCCGGCCGCCCCATCTCCCATGCGTGCCGCGCGTCGGGCCAAAAACGCGGCCAGACGGTCCTGCGCCTCTATTCTGCGCCACGTTGCGGCTTCTGCCGTGTTCCGCACGTCTGGTCCGGTCCAAAACGCCTGGTCCATTTTGCCACGACTCACAACCAGGTAGCTCTCCAACACATTGGTGGTGGCAGCCGCCTGCCGCACCAAGGCCACCTCGGTCGTGCGTGCGGCCTTCGCGGCCCTTGTGCCGGTAGGGCGGCTCTGGAACTCACCCGCCCTCTTCGCGGGGTTCACGGCGCCTGCTTCATCGCCATTCGGGACGACAAAGTCCTCTTCCTCGACACAGTTGCCCGGGATGGGCGGGTTGCCGGGTGGGCCGCCGCGTGCGCCGCCTGAGGCGGCCAGCGCGGCCGCCCCGCTGTACTTGTCAATGACCCTCAGCACCTTCCAGCTATTTACCCAGGTGTCCGCCTTGTCCCTGTAGTGCAGCCCTTCCGCCTGTTCCCGCTGCCCTTGTATCGCTTGGTAGCCGATCGTCTTCTCAAACTCCGCCTTCGTCGCTTCAATCAGGTCCTCCTCAGAGGGATTTCCCGTCAGGTTTGCTCGCTTCACTCTCAGCCAGCATTCTCCAAACGTCTGGCACCTCTTTCTGATGTGCTCCTTGAACTCCCTCTTCATTGCGGTGTCCGGCCGCTCCGACCATCCAGCGCTTGCGCCCAGTCGCGCCGCGTCTCTCCGCACCGACCGACGCACAATCTTCCCCACGTTGTGCCAAAAGATGTCCTTGTCCTGGTCGGTCCCAATGATTGGGTCCTGCTCCACCACCAGCACAGCCTTGCAGACCACTCTGCGTTAGTGGTCCGTCCAGTTGGGTCCGCGCCACGCGGCGTCCCCTGCTCGCCCCCCGCCTCCTCTGCCTCGTCGGCCGCGGGCTCCACTGGTCTCCCCCCGCCGTGCAGAGGATGGGGAGGGGGCGGGTGCTGCTGCTCCGCGTCCTGCTCCCGACGGCTGCCCGCCGCGCGGTACGGCGACCGCGGGGGCGGCTCCTCCCGCTCCCGCGGCACCGCCTCCTGCTGCTGCCCGTCGCCGTTCCGGGTCTTCTGTGCCTGTCGCGGGTCTGCCGTCCGTTGCTGCGGCGGCGGCGCCACTTGGATGGCGTGCTGCGGGCGCACCGGCGCCGCCTGGGCTACTTGCTGCGGGGGCGGCTCCGGCGTCGCTTGCTGTTGCGGCTCCGCTGGCGCCGCCTGCGCAGCTGGCGGCTTCCCGGGATCGGTAGGTGCGCACCGTCCGTACTCGTGCTCTCCCGCCCCGACGCTGGGGCCGCCCTCCAGAAGGAGGGTGGGCCTCACTGGCCATACTGGGCTCTGAGCCAGCCCCCTCTGCTGGTGGTGACCCGGCCCCTCCAGCGGCCCCCCCTCGTGGTCGTGAGGCGGCCGCTGCTGCGACCCCCCCTGAGTATGCTCCTGCGGGCCGCCCTGAGCGTGGTGAGACGGCCGCTGCGGCGGCTCCCTCTGCTTCCCGTGATGCGGCTGCTGCGGCGGCTTCTCTTGTTGGTCGAGCGGTGGCCGCTGCGGCGGCCCCCCTTGCTTGCCGCGCGGAGGCCGCAGCACGGGACGGCCGCGGTAGATCTCGGGCGCTTGCTGGGGCAACCCACCGCGGCAGTTGTCGGCCGGCCGCTGCGGCGGCCCGCCCCGATAGTTGTCAGGCGGCGGCTGGGGTGGCCCACCCCGGTAGTTGTCTGCGGGCCGCTGCGGCGACCCACCGCGGCAGTTGTTGGCCGGCCGCTGCGGCGGCCCGCCCCGATAGTTGTCAGGCGGCGGCTGGGGTGGCCAACCCCGGTAGTTGTCTGCGGGCCGCTGCGGCGACCCGCAATCGTTGTCGGGCGGCCGCTGCAGCAGCCCGCCCCAGTAGTCGTCGGTCGGCCGCTGGGGCGGCCCGCCCCTGTAGTCGTCGGCCGGCCGCTGCGTGTGCGGCCCGTACCAGTGGACGTCGGCCGGCCGCTGCGGCGGCCCACCCCAGTAGCTGTCGGGCGGCCGCCGGGGAGGTACGCCGCCGTAGATGTTAAGCGGGTGGTCGGTAGGACCGCGCCTGTCG
The DNA here is from genome assembly GCA_009829735.1 of Pyropia yezoensis. Classification (NCBI taxonomy): domain Eukaryota; phylum Rhodophyta; class Bangiophyceae; order Bangiales; family Bangiaceae; genus Pyropia; species Pyropia yezoensis. The sequence continues at coordinate 3,489,295 of CM020620.1, forward strand.
TCTTCAGCTGGCCGCTGCGGCGGCCCGCTCCAGTAGTTGTCGGGTGGCCGCTGCGGCGGCCCCCCCCGATCGTTGTCGGACAGCCGCTGCGGCGGCCCGCCCTGGTACTTGTCGGCCGGCCGCTGGGGCGGCCCGCCGCGGTAGTTGTCGGGCGGGTGGTGGGTGGGACCGCCTCCGTAGTCGTCGGCTGGCCGCTGCGGTGGCCCGCCGCGATAGTTGTCGGGCGGCCGCTGGGGCGGCCCGCCGCAGTAGATGTTGGACGTGTGTCGGGGCGTACTGTCCCTGCAGTTGTCGGATGGCCGCTGCGGCGGCCCGCCCCAGTTGCTTTCTGTCGGCCGGTGGGGGGCCAGCTGCCCACCCCGGTAGTCGTCGGCCGGCTGCTGCGGCGGCCCGCCCGTGTAGTTGTCGGGTGGCAGCTGAGGCGGCCCGCCCCGGTAGTCGTCGGCTGGCCGCTGCGGCGGCCCGCCCCGGTAATCTTCCGGCGCCCGCTGCGACGCCCCACCTCGGACGCTTTTGGCTGGCCGCTGCAGCGGCCCGCCAAAGAGGTCAGGCCGCGGCCGCTGTGGCGCCCCGCCCGTGTAGTCTTCGGCCGGCCGCTGCGGCGGCCCGCCCCGATAGCTGTCAGGCGGCGGCTGGGGCGGCCCGCGGCGGTTGTCGCCGGCCGGCGGCTGCGGCGCCCCGCCCCTGTAGCGCTCGGGCGGCCGTTGCGGCGGCCCGCTACGGTATTCGTCGGGCAACTGCTGCGGCGGGCCCCTGCCTTGATATAACGGCCGTCGCTGCGGCGGTCCGCCGAAGTGGTCGATCGGCGGCCGCGGCAGTAGGCCGCCCAGAAAATCCGGCGGCGGGAGCGGGCTTGGCGGACCCCGCCGAGTCGGCCCACCTTCGCCTCCCCAGCCTCCCCGCTCGGGGGACCCAAAGCGCGGGCTCCCCCGTGATGGACCACCTCCACCTCCCCAGCCTCCCCACGAGGAGGACCCAATGCGCGGGCTCCCCCGCGACGGTCCGCCCCCCCCACCTTCCGGGCCTCCCCACGAGGAGGACCAAAAGCGCGGGCTCCCCCCCGACGGTCCACCCCCCCCACTTCCCGGGCCTCCACGTCGGGGGGATGCACGGCGTGAGCTCAGCGGCCTCCCCCGCCACGCGTGCTGCTGCTGTTGATGCTGCTGCTGCGGCTGCTGCTGCTGCTGCTGCTGCTGCTGCTGCTGCTGCGGTGGCCGCCACCCTGCGCCCCCGCACGCCGAAGGCGGCGGGGGAGCGCCACGACCTTCGCGCACCCAATCCCACTGTTCCCAAGAGCGCGCAGCGCAAAGACAACCACACATGGGCGGGCACAGCGGATCGGTCGGCTCCCCCAGCAGGTCGCGACGACACCGTCCGCAGAGTCGACGAAGGCCCCGCCGTTTCTCACTCTTGGTCAAATACCGCCCACGCCCTGCAGGCGGTCCTCCATGGGGCTCGCGCGGCGGCCGCCCCCCTCCTCCAGTTCCACTCCCGCCACCTCCTCCTGCTGAACGCCCATCACCCCCCCCTGGCGGGGGCTCCTGGCCGCCCGCACCCGCGCAGGACGCGTCCATCCCACGCGCACACCGGGTGTGCTGCCGCTCTCCCCTTCCCCCCTCAGAATTGCCGGCGGGCCGCACACAGCGGCCCGCCAGCCGGGTGCACACTGAGACAGAGACTCAGATATAAAGTGACCCGACCGCACTCCAGCGTGCGAAGGAGGGTTCACGATGCAGGGCGTCACGACACAGCCAGCAGACGCCCACTAGGAGCGGGCGTCGCGCATAAACGCAGGCCGCGACCGCGAGACGCCGCAAGGAAAGCGGCCTCTGCACGGTGTTCAACGTTGTTGGACAGTAGCATGGGAAACAGCGCGAGGGGGGACACCCGCGAGGGCGCCACAGCCCAGCCCCCCAGGCGCTGGCAGTGGGCTCGGCGGGAGCCGCCACGAGGGGCCGCACCAGAAGCGGCCTCCAACGACCCCAAAACGTATGTGCCCAGAGGGTGGCGCCGACTTGGGACGGCCGCTACCACGGGAGGCCGCAGAAAAAGCGGCCTCCACAGGGTGTTCAACGTTGATGGACGGGGTTGGGGCACAAACCCAGGGGAGAATGCGAAGGGGGACCACCGCAGGGGGCACGGAGCACGACGCCGGGTGCTCTGACCAGGGGCCACCCTTGGTGGCCGGCACCCGTCGGGCGGCCTCCGTGGGGCGGCCGCGCCGCGGGGCGGCCGCGCCGCGGGGCGGCCGCGCCGCGAGGCGACCGCACCGCGAGGCAGCCGCGCCGTGCCGCCCGGCGAGGGGCTCTTCAGACGCTTGGTCGACGGCGGCGACGACTGGCGGCCGGCGTGAGAGCCCCCGCTCGCCACCACAACGCGGGCCGCGTGGCGCCCCCTCGACAGCTTTTGTCGGGCGCCCTGTCGCGCCCACCGGATTCGCCCGCGGCCCAGCGGTAGTCCACCCTGGTCGTGCGTTACATTTTCCTTCTCTCGTGTTGCCTGCTGATTCATCTCGAACCGCCTGCAAGCGCGAGCAAGGCACGGGCCCCCTCAGCACGGTACCCCCCTTGCACGGAAAAGACATCCGGAAACTGCGGTTGCGGGTCAGCACCAGAACGCCCACGGCCAACTGCGCTCCACGACCAAGAACCTGGACGACACAGGATGTGTGACACGCGTCGCTCATGGACGGCCCATGATGGGCCCCGCCATGACTGTCACGATTCCGAAACACCACCCTCTTGGGATACAGTCGGACAGTGACAGTTGACCTCTTCCACAAAGCGTGTGCCACATGATCTGGCACGTCGAGAATTACAGTGCGTATGATTGTACGATCAAGGCGCCTTCGATCGACGAGGTCAACCATCGTCGACTGCCGTGCAAGGCGGGAGCGACAACATTGGCTATGCGTTGCAGGATGCCGCCTTGCATTCGGAGCCACGCAGGCGGCCCACGCCCTGGGAGACGAACCCACTATCGAGGCGGGGCGGAGTCGAGGCGATCACGGAGCAATCTCCCTGCAACGTGAACGGCCCTAGCGGCTTCCACTGCAGAGATCCACTCCGTGTTCCGCACGTCTGGTCCGGTCCAAAACGCCTGGTCCATTTTGCCACGACTCACAACCAGGTAGCTCTCCAACACATTGGTGGTGGCAGCCGCCTGCCGCACCAAGGCCACCTCGGTCGTGCGTGCGGCCTTCGCGGCCCTTGTGCCGGTAGGGCGGCTCTGGAACTCACCCGCCCTCTTCGCGGGGTTCACGGCGCCTGCTTCATCGCCATTCGGGACGACAAAGTCCTCTTCCTCGACACAGTTGCCCGGGATGGGCGGGTTGCCGGGTGGGCCGCCGCGTGCGCCGCCTGAGGCGGCCAGCGCGGCCGCCCCGCTGTACTTGTCAATGACCCTCAGCACCTTCCAGCTATTTACCCAGGTGTCCGCCTTGTCCCTGTAGTGCAGCCCTTCCGCCTGTTCCCGCTGCCCTTGTATCGCTTGGTAGCCGATCGTCTTCTCAAACTCCGCCTTCGTCGCTTCAATCAGGTCCTCCTCAGAGGGATTTCCCGTCAGGTTTGCTCGCTTCACTCTCAGCCAGCATTCTCCAAACGTCTGGCACCTCTTTCTGATGTGCTCCTTGAACTCCCTCTTCATTGCGGTGTCCGGCCGCTCCGACCATCCAGCGCTTGCGCCCAGTCGCGCCGCGTCTCTCCGCACCGACCGACGCACAATCTTCCCCACGTTGTGCCAAAAGATGTCCTTGTCCTGGTCGGTCCCAATGATTGGGTCCTGCTCCACCACCAGCACAGCCTTGCAGACCACTCTGCGTTAGTGGTCCGTCCAGTTGGGTCCGCGCCACGCGGCGTCCCCTGCTCGCCCCCCGCCTCCTCTGCCTCGTCGGCCGCGGGCTCCACTGGTCTCCCCCCGCCGTGCAGAGGATGGGGAGGGGGCGGGTGCTGCTGCTCCGCGTCCTGCTCCCGACGGCTGCCCGCCGCGCGGTACGGCGACCGCGGGGGCGGCTCCTCCCGCTCCCGCGGCACCGCCTCCTGCTGCTGCCCGTCGCCGTTCCGGGTCTTCTGTGCCTGTCGCGGGTCTGCCGTCCGTTGCTGCGGCGGCGGCGCCACTTGGATGGCGTGCTGCGGGCGCACCGGCGCCGCCTGGGCTACTTGCTGCGGGGGCGGCTCCGGCGTCGCTTGCTGTTGCGGCTCCGCTGGCGCCGCCTGCGCAGCTGGCGGCTTCCCGGGATCGGTAGGTGCGCACCGTCCGTACTCGTGCTCTCCCGCCCCGACGCTGGGGCCGCCCTCCAGAAGGAGGGTGGGCCTCACTGGCCATACTGGGCTCTGAGCCAGCCCCCTCTGCTGGTGGTGACCCGGCCCCTCCAGCGGCCCCCCCTCGTGGTCGTGAGGCGGCCGCTGCTGCGACCCCCCCTGAGTATGCTCCTGCGGGCCGCCCTGAGCGTGGTGAGACGGCCGCTGCGGCGGCTCCCTCTGCTTCCCGTGATGCGGCTGCTGCGGCGGCTTCTCTTGTTGGTCGAGCGGTGGCCGCTGCGGCGGCCCCCCTTGCTTGCCGCGCGGAGGCCGCAGCACGGGACGGCCGCGGTAGATCTCGGGCGCTTGCTGGGGCAACCCACCGCGGCAGTTGTCGGCCGGCCGCTGCGGCGGCCCGCCCCGATAGTTGTCAGGCGGCGGCTGGGGTGGCCCACCCCGGTAGTTGTCTGCGGGCCGCTGCGGCGACCCACCGCGGCAGTTGTTGGCCGGCCGCTGCGGCGGCCCGCCCCGATAGTTGTCAGGCGGCGGCTGGGGTGGCCAACCCCGGTAGTTGTCTGCGGGCCGCTGCGGCGACCCGCAATCGTTGTCGGGCGGCCGCTGCAGCAGCCCGCCCCAGTAGTCGTCGGTCGGCCGCTGGGGCGGCCCGCCCCTGTAGTCGTCGGCCGGCCGCTGCGTGTGCGGCCCGTACCAGTGGACGTCGGCCGGCCGCTGCGGCGGCCCACCCCAGTAGCTGTCGGGCGGCCGCCGGGGAGGTACGCCGCCGTAGATGTTAAGCGGGTGGTCGGTAGGACCGCGCCTGTCGTCTTCAGCTGGCCGCTGCGGCGGCCCGCTCCAGTAGTTGTCGGGTGGCCGCTGCGGCGGCCCCCCCCGATCGTTGTCGGACAGCCGCTGCGGCGGCCCGCCCTGGTACTTGTCGGCCGGCCGCTGGGGCGGCCCGCCGCGGTAGTTGTCGGGCGGGTGGTGGGTGGGACCGCCTCCGTAGTCGTCGGCTGGCCGCTGCGGTGGCCCGCCGCGATAGTTGTCGGGCGGCCGCTGGGGCGGCCCGCCGCAGTAGATGTTGGACGTGTGTCGGGGCGTACTGTCCCTGCAGTTGTCGGATGGCCGCTGCGGCGGCCCGCCCCAGTTGCTTTCTGTCGGCCGGTGGGGGGCCAGCTGCCCACCCCGGTAGTCGTCGGCCGGCTGCTGCGGCGGCCCGCCCGTGTAGTTGTCGGGTGGCAGCTGAGGCGGCCCGCCCCGGTAGTCGTCGGCTGGCCGCTGCGGCGGCCCGCCCCGGTAATCTTCCGGCGCCCGCTGCGACGCCCCACCTCGGACGCTTTTGGCTGGCCGCTGCAGCGGCCCGCCAAAGAGGTCAGGCCGCGGCCGCTGTGGCGCCCCGCCCGTGTAGTCTTCGGCCGGCCGCTGCGGCGGCCCGCCCCGATAGCTGTCAGGCGGCGGCTGGGGCGGCCCGCGGCGGTTGTCGCCGGCCGGCGGCTGCGGCGCCCCGCCCCTGTAGCGCTCGGGCGGCCGTTGCGGCGGCCCGCTACGGTATTCGTCGGGCAACTGCTGCGGCGGGCCCCTGCCTTGATATAACGGCCGTCGCTGCGGCGGTCCGCCGAAGTGGTCGATCGGCGGCCGCGGCAGTAGGCCGCCCAGAAAATCCGGCGGCGGGAGCGGGCTTGGCGGACCCCGCCGAGTCGGCCCACCTTCGCCTCCCCAGCCTCCCCGCTCGGGGGACCCAAAGCGCGGGCTCCCCCGTGATGGACCACCTCCACCTCCCCAGCCTCCCCACGAGGAGGACCCAATGCGCGGGCTCCCCCGCGACGGTCCGCCCCCCCCACCTTCCGGGCCTCCCCACGAGGAGGACCAAAAGCGCGGGCTCCCCCCCGACGGTCCACCCCCCCCACTTCCCGGGCCTCCACGTCGGGGGGATGCACGGCGTGAGCTCAGCGGCCTCCCCCGCCACGCGTGCTGCTGCTGTTGATGCTGCTGCTGCGGCTGCTGCTGCTGCTGCTGCTGCTGCTGCTGCTGCGGTGGCCGCCACCCTGCGCCCCCGCACGCCGAAGGCGGCGGGGGAGCGCCACGACCTTCGCGCACCCAATCCCACTGTTCCCAAGAGCGCGCAGCGCAAAGACAACCACACATGGGCGGGCACAGCGGATCGGTCGGCTCCCCCAGCAGGTCGCGACGACACCGTCCGCAGAGTCGACGAAGGCCCCGCCGTTTCTCACTCTTGGTCAAATACCGCCCACGCCCTGCAGGCGGTCCTCCATGGGGCTCGCGCGGCGGCCGCCCCCCTCCTCCAGTTCCACTCCCGCCACCTCCTCCTGCTGAACGCCCATCACCCCCCCCTGGCGGGGGCTCCTGGCCGCCCGCACCCGCGCAGGACGCGTCCATCCCACGCGCACACCGGGTGTGCTGCCGCTCTCCCCTTCCCCCCTCAGAATTGCCGGCGGGCCGCACACAGCGGCCCGCCAGCCGGGTGCACACTGAGACAGAGACTCAGATATAAAGTGACCCGACCGCACTCCAGCGTGCGAAGGAGGGTTCACGATGCAGGGCGTCACGACACAGCCAGCAGACGCCCACTAGGAGCGGGCGTCGCGCATAAACGCAGGCCGCGACCGCGAGACGCCGCAAGGAAAGCGGCCTCTGCACGGTGTTCAACGTTGTTGGACAGTAGCATGGGAAACAGCGCGAGGGGGGACACCCGCAAGGGCGCCACAGCCCAGCCCCCCAGGCGCTGGCAGTGGGCTCGGCGGGAGCCGCCACGAGGGGCCGCACCAGAAGCGGCCTCCAACGACCCCAAAACGTATGTGCCCAGAGGGTGGCGCCGACTTGGGACGGCCGCTACCACGGGAGGCCGCAGAAAAAGCGGCCTCCACAGGGTGTTCAACGTTGATGGACGGGGTTGGGGCACAAACCCAGGGGAGAATGCGAAGGGGGACCACCGCAGGGGGCACGGAGCACGACGCCGGGTGCTCTGACCAGGGGCCACCCTTGGTGGCCGGCACCCGTCGGGCGGCCTCCGTGGGGCGGCCGCGCCGCGGGGCGGCCGCGCCGCGGGGCGGCCGCGCCGCGAGGCGACCGCACCGCGAGGCAGCCGCGCCGTGCCGCCCGGCGAGGGGCTCTTCAGACGCTTGGTCGACGGCGGCGACGACTGGCGGCCGGCGTGAGAGCCCCCGCTCGCCACCACAACGCGGGCCGCGTGGCGCCCCCTCGACAGCTTTTGTCGGGCGCCCTGTCGCGCCCACCGGATTCGCCCGCGGCCCAGCGGTAGTCCACCCTGGTCGTGCGTTACATTTTCCTTCTCTCGTGTTGCCTGCTGATTCATCTCGAACCGCCTGCAAGCGCGAGCAAGGCACGGGCCCCCTCAGCACGGTACCCCCCTTGCACGGAAAAGACATCCGGAAACTGCGGTTGCGGGTCAGCACCAGAACGCCCACGGCCAACTGCGCTCCACGACCAAGAACCTGGACGACACAGGATGTGTGACACGCGTCGCTCATGGACGGCCCATGATGGGCCCCGCCATGACTGTCACGATTCCGAAACACCACCCTCTTGGGATACAGTCGGACAGTGACAGTTGACCTCTTCCACAAAGCGTGTGCCACATGATCTGGCACGTCGAGAATTACAGTGCGTATGATTGTACGATCAAGGCGCCTTCGATCGACGAGGTCAACCATCGTCGACTGCCGTGCAAGGCGGGAGCGACAACATTGGCTATGCGTTGCAGGATGCCGCCTTGCATTCGGAGCCACGCAGGCGGCCCACGCCCTGGGAGACGAACCCACTATCGAGGCGGGGCGGAGTCGAGGCGATCACGGAGCAATCTCCCTGCAACGTGAACGGCCCTAGCGGCTTCCACTGCAGAGATCCACGCGCAGGCCCACAGACTGCAGGTCTCCGAGTACGCCATGGCGCCGCAGAGGCCGCATCATGCGCATTGGCAAATATCGCGGAACGATTATAGCTGTAGCACAACAGGAATCCGTCGCACGTCCACTCTCAGGGAACACTCACCAAGGGGGATCGGCACCAACGTCACCGGGAGGCCAAGGTCGCTGTCCTTGGAGCGGAAGCCACGGGACCAAGATGGGAGCCCAAATGGGAGGGGTTTGTTGTTCTGCCTTGGCCGGCGGTGGATTCACCGCCGGCCCCCTCGTTATAAACCCTCGGAGACACTACTAACTACCCTCCACCCCAAGATGCAAGTCCCTCTGGTCATACGTAACTTGTAGATACCGTGACCAGTACGGACTCTCAAATTGAAAGCCAAGGATTAGAAGTAGCCCCCCTAACATTAGGGTCACAATACGGCCAACCATATTGCTAAATATCCCCCCCTTAGATTCGCCCCGTCCTCGGGTCGAGTTGCATTCGGGTTACCGAATGTAAGTGGGTCGCGTGACCGTTTACCAGTCGGGTGGGGCTTTGCGCCCTGTCGCGACAGACACCCCTTTTCGAGGTTGTCTGAGGGGGGTGCCCCCCTTTGTGTGGTACACACACGATCCGTTTTCCGGACCGTTAATTTCCCGATGCGGGTTTCTGTTCACGACCCCCCTTTCCGAGGGGTGGCGCAAGCGGATCCGCCACCAGGTGTCTGGTGGTAGGGGAGCCCCTCTCGCGTTACCGAGTGAATGGGGGCGGCCGCTCCCGCTTTTCGCGGGGGCAGTTTCGGGGTGAACCCCTCTTGGTTGCCCCGTACGGGGGTGTGGCCCCGGCCCGCCCAGGTGCCTGGGTGGAGCGCGTTCATAGCCTCGTGGAGCGCGGGTCGACCCGCGTGCCTGCGGCGCTTCTCGTGGCCGTTTGTGGTCATAAGCGCGGGTGCCCGCGCTTCCCTGGCTCGTCCCAGTTGTCCCACTGTACCGGGTCGTGGCCGTCGACGGCTTGTCTGACGGGCCGCCCCTGCTACCCTGGTTTCACCATGTCGGATCCCCAGGTACCCGGGGGCGAGGACGACCTCCTGCTTGAGGAGGAGGAAGAGGTGATGGTGGACGACGTTCCCGTCTCTGCCACCGCCGCCGGGTGCTTCTTAGCGAGCTCGTCGGAGGACGAGGACGACCGGGTGACCGTTCGTGTGGCCCCGGAAGGAGCGCCGGGCGGGTTGTCGTCCGTGTGTAGCGGCACGACGGCTCCGTCGGGTGGCGGACAACCGCGTGCAGCGGTGGCCTCTACCGCTACTCCTCCGGCGGCCCGGATGGCTTCTGTCGCCGGTGCCGGCGCCGCTCTACCTCAAGACGGTGTCGCCGGCGTGGCGGATGGTAGTGGCGGCACCCCGGCCGGTTCGACGGGTCAAGACGGCGCGAGTGCCCGCCCGGTTGGTGTGTCCGCTGCGGTGGGTAGCGGGTCTACCCGTGTGTGGCAAAAACCACAAGCACACACGGCACCCAAGTTGGGGCGGTGTGCTAGGGCTGCCTCCCGTGTCGGGGGAACCGGAAGAAGTGCAAGTCGCACACACTCTGTCCCTGTTGTGTGGCAAACCCCCCACGGACAAACAAGAAGATGGTGTGTGGTCCAACAGTTTCTTGGTCGGGACGGGGACGCAGGGCCAAGCCCCGCTGTCCCTCCCCTTATCCCCCCAGGGTCCACTCAGAATCTCGCCACTCAGAATCTCCCACCCCAGCACCTGCCCACCGGGCCACACGAAAATTCAAGACGATAAATGCAGAAAACCCTCAAATCCAAGTTGGATTTACTACTAAGCTAACTATCCCAAACTTAGGGAATATGGACCCAAATGCAGGGGGAGGAACGGATCAGGCTAGTGGCCTGCCGCCCCTTGCATGGCACGTGTTGCCCCCCTACCTGGGGGTCAATACTGCCACACTCCCCTCTCCTCAGTTTCGACCGACCCGGTCGGCCCTGTGAGGGGGTGCGTAAACGCACGTCTCGGCGTTGGGGGCGCGACTTGCTGTCCCCCATCGAGTACGTAACACGGATGTGGAGGCGGTCACGTTGACCGCCCCTCTCCTCAAGCTTGCCCACTCGGCAGCTTGCTCTCCTCAGTTCACACTTCACCATCACCACCACCTCCCCTTCACCTTCCACTGGGCCGCCCCACGCTGGGGAGGCCACCCGTATACCCACGATCCGAGTCCCCCTCAACTCGAGGCGGGTCTCGTGCTGCGATAGCCAGAGCGTCTCTCCCCAACTTGGGGAGAGCCATGGCGACTCCGGGAGTGGAGACGGACTCTCTTGACGAGCGCATGGAGGACACCTCCTACGGTGCAGCACCCGCCGGGACTTCCGGCGGGGGCTCCGCGATCGCTCCGGGGGACGGGACTCCCGCGTCACCCGGCTTTGGGTTGACGGCGGGGTCTCCCCCGGAGGCGGGACAAGTTGTCCCGCGTGAGGCCTTGGGGCGGTGGTTTTACCCCGCTTGGCCTCTTTATGAGGAGGGGTTGACTGTTCTTCGCTGTGGCCGACTTGGCGCAGCGATGGGCCGGGTATGGGATTGCCTACGGGAGAAGTATCCCCGTAGGGTCGGGTTCCCGGCCGGCTTCAGGACGGACCAGTTTGCCTTCCTGGACGACGAGGAGGTTGAGGACGTCCAACGTGCCAAGGCCATGGTGGACCGCGGGGGAACTATCCCAGGTCCCGGCGACTTGCCGACCTTCACGTGGGACGCTGTGGCAACTCGCCCACCGTACCTCCACGAGGCCGTTCCGCACACTCATCACTTTGATGTGCGGATGGAGAAAGACTTCCGGCGAGGTCCCTACTTGGTGACCTCGGCTCAACTTGAGTTTCCTCAACAGTCTGCTGCCAGTAAGGAGCAGTACTATCCGAAGAAGCCCGAGTGGTGGCCTCAAGTTGAGGTCCCGTACGGGTTCCCGGCGTTGTTGCCACGGTTGCTTGACCACTTCGGCTCCGTCATGTTGACGGCTGCCCCTGATCACCTGGTGTGGGCCATGTTGGCCACCCAGTGGCTCCTCGAGGTCATGTCGACCTGGGTGTCCTGTGTTCAGCGGCGGGGGATGCTCTGGCATCTCCCCCTCCGGCTCATCCAGGGTTTGGAACAGCTCACCCCTCAGCTAGTTGCTGAGGGGTGCTCATCAGGACAACTCACTCTACTTGAGGAGATGCTCCGGCTCCATGAGTTTATCGAGTGGGAGAGCATTGAGCACAAGTTGCGCCGCCCCACTCGTGGGCCCAAGGACGATGGCGCACTTCGCCAGTTCGTGTGGGTCGCTCGTGAACTTCACGACGGCCGTGTGGTCCTACGAGAGGGGTTGGGCATCGGGGACTACCCGTATGCCCCGGGGGTGGATCGCCACACTGCGCCACCCCCGGACAAGCCCATAGTTATGGCCGTGCCGTCCTATGATGACCACATGACTCAACCCACTGCGGGAGCCCCAAGTTGGTGTTGCCGCCCACGCCTCTTACCTCAGAGATGATGATCACCACGTTGGTGCGCACCATTTCCTGGTTGGCCGCGTCGACCGCAACCCTACAGAGTTCCGAGACTCCTCAACTTGAGGAGCGCGTTCGTACTGCAGTGGCGACCGCGAGTTGCGAGTCGGTGGCGGAGTTTACGACAGCCGAGTTGGCTCGTATTGGGGCTATTATGCCCCAGCCAGCCCCACTTGGGCGTGGCAAACGTCGCGCGAGCCGGGCATACTCGCCTCCTCGCCGTCGTCGCCGACACTCGCGGCGCTCTCCCTCCGTGTCGGAAGACGAGTTGTCTTACTCCGTCTCGGAGTCCTCTACCCCGTCGGAGACGGAGTCTGTCCAGCGTCTGCGTCGCAAACTTGCGCGCAAGACCAGGCAGAAGAGTGGCCACGGTCGGCGCCACTTGCGCGACCGTGAGGGGCGCGACGGTTCCGACTTGGAGCCGCCGCCCCCTCCAACGAGTGGAGACCGTTATCGGCGTGGGTCTCGCCGCTCGCCTCCACGGGAGGGCGAGGGCCGTGGAATGGGAGAGTCTAGCATGCGTGCCTAGTTGGCAGCTGCCTTTGTTGTGAGAGTGTGAGGGTTAGGGCTGTAGTTAAAAGCCACTCTGCGTACCACTTCGACTTGAAGCACTCTCTTGGCACTGTTGCTCGGCCTTCCCTCACGTTGAGGGAGGGCTGTTAGGGTCTATCTCATTCCGGGCACAGTACGCCCGGACCTTCTCAGCGGGAAGGTCCTCCACATACTCCCACGTATCATCCTTGGCTTTGTAGCCAAACCAACGCACCCTCAACATGAGGCGGTCAGTGTCTTCATCCCATCCGTGGTCGATGAACTTATCGAACACGTACTCCTGCGGGCCCTGTTTGGCCGCAGGCAGTGAGGGGAGGCGCCATGACTCCAACGCACGTGCCCAAGCTGGGTCGCCTTCAGGCGGTGGTGCAACTTTGACCACGTCCTGTCCGTTCACTGTGCGGACCCCATCGTCACTTTCGATGATGAAGCGCCGCCCATCAGTACGAAGGACCTGGTACGGTCCCTTCGTCTGGAATACCAGCTTACCCCCAGTTGGGGTGTGCGAGTGTACCAGCACCCAGTCACCCTGCTCGGGGACATGTTTAGCATTGCGCACCTTTTTGTCAAAGGTACGCTTGTAGCGCTTTTGTGCTTTGTCCATCTCAGCCCTGACTTTAGGGATGAGGTTTTCAAGCCTAGCGGCGAACTCCGCCTTACTCTCAGTAGGAGTAGGCGTACTGCCACCATCCTCCCTAGTTGGGAGCGACCGCCGCACGGCAATAGACCACACGCGACGGGGGGTCACAAAAGCGAGGGGTACTTCCCCTGTAGATGAGTGAACCTGCGAATTGTAGGCAGTAGTAAGGATAGAAATGTATTGGTCCCACGTCTTCACGTGCTCACTCACATAGTGGCGCAGCTGCCTAACAATAGTTCTGTTGAAGCGCTCCACCTGCCCATTAGTTTGTGGGTGGTAGGGGGTGGCATAGTTTGCCTTAACCCCCAACATATCCAGCACTCCCTGAAACAGTACGGACGCAAATTGCGGTCCATTGTCCGATAATGTACTATCTGGGATGCCATACGCGGCAACCCAGTGATCTAGGAAGGCTGACACGACCGACATGGCCGTGATCTCTGCCAGTGGGATCGCTCGCGTAAGTTTCGTGAAGCGGTCACAGATGACCAGGAGGTACTGGTTGCCCTCCTCGGTCACGGGCAGTGGCCCAAGGATGTCCATCGCCAACGCGGCGAAGGGCTCCTTGGCCGGGAACAATAGCATAGCCGTACTAGGCCGCCGTTCCATCAGACGGTTCTGTGCACAACTTGTGCAGGCAGCCACCCAACTGTAGATGTCCACCACCATGGACGGCCAGTAGTACCTGGTCCTCAGGGTCTGGTACAGTTTACTAGACCCCAGGTGTCCACCCGTGGGGCCGTTGTGCTCCCTCTCAAGGATACTGTCCTTGAGGGATGCGGGGACGACAAGTTGTTCGGTCCCCTGGAATACCCCCCTCCTCATGAGGAGGCCATCGTCTCCCAGAAAGAAGCGCGTCTCAACCACCGTATCCAGTATATCCCTCTGCGACTTGCAGAAGGGATCCTCGGCCTGGGCCTTCACCACCTCGTCCAGGGACAGGGGCAAGTACTTCTTGTTCCCTGGCGCCTCGGGGTTCAACGCCTGACCCGAGCGCGTGACTACCCCCACAATGGGGATGTCCTCATCGACTGGGTTAGTGTCCAGCCCCTCGGTAGGTACCCGAGAGAGGCCGTCGGCAAGGGCATGTTGCCTGCCAGGTCGGTACTCAATGTCAAAGTGGAAGGGTGCCAGTCGCACCCTCCACCGGTTGAGACGAGTGTTCGTACAGTCCGTCTTAAAGATGAACTGCAACGCGCGGTGGTCACAGCGGATGAGGAACTTCTCACCCCCCAGGTAGTGACGAAGTGACGTCACCGCCCACACCACTGCGAGTCCTTCCAACTCGGTGACTCCGTAGTTCTTCTCGGCCGAGTTCAGCCCCTTACTAAAGTATCCCACCGGCAAGTACTCCTTGTCCGGCTGCTGCTGAAGCAACACACAACCAAGTTGGTCGTAGCTAGCGTCCACATCCAGGATGTAGTGGCCTCCCAACCTGGGAATAGCCAAGATGGGGGGCTTCAGCAGAAGGTCCCGAAGAGTCTCAAAGGATTCCTGCTCCACCCGACTTGGGGGAGGCAGGTTCTTCGGTAGCGTTGAGCTCACTAGCTCATTCAACGGCTTCGCCACCTTGGCGAAGCCCTTGGTGAAACGTCGGTACACGTTACACATCCCGAGGAAGCTCCTCATCTGGGTCTGGGTCCGGGGGTACTGAGCCTTACGTATGGCCCTCAAGTTCTTCTCGTTAACACTGAGACGCCCCGGACGGACAACATGTCCCAAGTACTCCACCTCTTGAGTGAAGAGGTGGCACTTACTCGCCTTCAGTGACACACCGGCGTCAGCAAGTAGCTTGAACACCTGGCCAAGATGGCCAATGTGTTCCTCCGGACTTCGGGAGAACACAATGATATCGTCTAGGTACACAAGACAGATCTGCCACCGTACTCCGGCCAGAATCATGTCCATAGCGCGCTGGAAAGTTGCCGGCGCGTTACACAGACCAAACGGTAGGCGTTTGCACTGGTAGGTACCACAGTGACAGGTAAAGGTAGTTTTATGCCTGTCCTCCGGGGCAATGGGAATTTACCAGTACCCCGCGTTACAGTCCAGGGTAGAGAACACGTTTGCCTCCCCCAGGGAGTCCAGACAGTCATCCATCCTAGGTAGGGGATAACTGTCCTTCACCGTGCTCTCGTTGAGCTTACGGTAGTCGATACAAAACCGGGGGGTCCCATCAACTTTGGGGACGATAACCACCGGACTCGCCCACTCGGCGTTGCTGGCCTCGATCACATTGAGGGCCTCCATGCGAGCAACTTGCTCCTTAACGAGGGCCCTTGAAAGAGGTCCTCCCCTATACAGTTGTTGGCGTATAGGGGGTACACCGGGCTTCAACTCGATCCGGTGTTGGGTGGCTCTCATGAGTCCCAATTGACCATCCCACAGCTTGTGATATTGGTCCAAGAGGCGTTCAACTTGAACCCTCAACCGGGGGGGAACACCCTCCATGTTCACATGGAGCCGAGGAGAGGTGGCCGACTTGGCTTGATGCTTCTCCTTTCCGGACTTCGGGTCGCTCCTTGCGCCCGCGTTGAGGGTGACCGCTACTACCGGTCCCTCATGTTGGTCGATATAGCCGAACTTGGCTCCCGACTTGAAGTACTTGGGCGTCGGACTCAGGTTCATCACCTGGATCCTCCACGGGACTCCGGCTTTGGAGTCCATCGTGCCAAGGGCAACATGCACTTGGTGCTTGCGAGCAAGACGGGGGTTAGGGTGCACCAACTCGTTCCCCGAAAAATCAGTTACAACGTCAACGTGCGCCACCGAGTTGGGGGGCAACGTGACTTTGCGGGCTAAACGCAGGGTAGCAGTAAACCCTTCCCTCACAGAGCAAACAGGCTTCGACTGTGAGACTGTCACAGGAGCCACAGACTTTCCCTTACCAAGGATGGGGATAGTCTCCCCATTCATCAACTTGACCCAGTACTCGGGGCCACAGATCAAAGGCACTTGTGTAACAACATAAGGGGTACCCAGAAGCAGGGGTACCGATATATTCTCAACTACGCCATAGGTCACGTCGACCTCATGGGTCCCCAACCTAGTTGGTAGGGTCACGGCACCAACGATGGGAAGTACCCCACCATTGATGTCAATCATATGGTCAGCTTTGGACCTCCAGCGTTGGAGCTTCACCTCCTTTGGTAATAGCGACTTGCGTATCAAGGAGGCTCCTGACCCGGTATCAAGCACGATACGGGCACAACAGGCGCGGCCGGGGGCAAGTTGCACCCGTCCAGCCACCTGGAAGTTCTCACCCGTCAGCACCGCGATGACCCGACGTGGGTTTACGTTTTTGGGGAGTCCTACCCGAGGTGGGCGGACTCCCTTAGGTCGCCGCAGTATCCGACACGGTTGGTTCGTCCTCCTGGCCCACTTGGCCGAGGCTGCCGTTGTGAGCTTCGGACGACCAGCCCCAACGGTCATTCGTTTCCCGCCGACTTGGCGTCCGAATCTGAGGGCGGGGAGGAAGACGACGAGTCCGAGGACGACGTGTCCGCCTCCTCCGCCGAGGGTGTGGCGACCGCAACGACCGGTCGAGACCCACCCTCGCGGCGTGAACGTACTTCGCTCGTAGCCGACTTCTTACTCGCATTCCTAACAAGTTGTTGGATGCGTTTACTCAACTTGGGGCAGTTATATGCCCAGTGTCCATCGGAGTTGCAGTTCCAACACCGATGGTCCGGTCCGGGAGGGGTCTTCCCAACTGGGGAAGACGAAGGGATACCCTGGGAAGTTCCCACGGCAGCTACCACCCTCTCCTTGCGGATTCGGCGTGCCTCTCTCAACTCTCTGGCCTGGCGCGCCTCCTCCCGTTCCTTGGCCAACTCGGCCTGACGCTCCTGGCGTTGTTCCTCCCGCAACTTGCGGTAGGCCTCGCCTCTGCGATAGGCGAACCTGGCCAACTCGGCCAGGGTCGCCCGGGTAGTGTTATGCTCCCGGGTCTCCATCCGGACTGACCAATGGAGTCCCTCCACAAACCGACTCTTCACCACAGCTTGTGGATGAAGAAACCCACAAAGATTGTTGAGCTTACGGACTCGCTCCGCAAAGGACAACTCGTCCTCCGCCTCTTCCTGATGGGCTTGCGTAAGCTTCTCGACTTGAGAAGCCAACGCTGCCTCATCAACCATGGCTCTCAACAACCAGTTGACGAGCTCCAAATAGGACGTCACCTCCCCAGCGCCTCCACTTGAGGAGCTGGGCATGACGGACATAAGTTCTGTCCGCAGGTCGCCCTTCGTAAACTCCTGTAGCATGTAAAAAGCCATGCCTTCACTTATGGCATTGTCGTCACAGGCTTTTGTGAAACGACGTAGGAACTCAAAGACACGGAGGGGGGGAGTTCCGTCCCACTCCGCTTTGTGCCCAAAAGAATGAAGTGCATTCTTCTTGGCACGGCCCATGGCTCGGGCCTGGTCAGGACCATACGCCACCGACTTGTTGTGGAGGGCGTAGGTCTCACAGTCAAAGATCCTCTGGTAGACCGGGTTGGCTACCTGGATCTTGGGCGGCACCTCACGTTGAGGGAACAGCCGCTGTGGCAATGGGGTAAGTCCACCCTCAGTGCCTGTAGTCTGCTACGGCGAGCTTGGTGTAGCCGCCGGCGTTTCCGAGGGGAACTCCCCCGTGAAGGGCGTACGCCCCACCGCGTATGGTGTGGCTTCCTCGTTGGGAGTCACAGGTGTCGCCCCCAGTTCGGGGCGACCCGAGGTAGGCGTCAGGAGAGATTCCCCCTGCGCCTGTGAGCTCGAAAGCCCCAATCCGGTCTGGACATTAAGGCCATCTGGCAAACTCGCCACAATCTGATTCAGAATAGTATTCGTCATCGTGACCACCAGGTCCGGCAAAGTCTGCCGCAACACATTGGTCGCCTCCCGACGGACAGTTTCCGCGAGGAGTGGATTGACGACTCCAGTTGAGTCTCGGTCCGCCTCCGGGAGTCCACCTGAGGGGTAACCACGTTCCTCAGGGGTCTCAACCGGGGGCATGGGCGCGAGCCCATCGCCGACCAACGGAGGTCCACCGTCCTCCGAAAGCCTAGTTGGCGACGACTCCAAGCCAAAGTTGGCTCCAACCCGAGTGGAACCCGCGGGGACAGTCCTCACCCCTTGGGACGTTCCCGTTGAGTATACCACGCGGTGGCCAGACTTCGGCCCACCCACATCAGAAGTGTCACCCGAGTGAACTCCCGACTGAGTCGGGGTGGCCTGTTGCCCACCCGTACTTCCAGTCCTGCTGGCTTGAGGGACCTCTAGTCCCTCTGCGACCCCAGGTAAACCCACCTGTGTCTCACCAGTATTCAAAGGCACTGAAGTACGTGCGTCACCCGTGTACTCCCCGGACGACGGGGGGTCCGAGCTAGCCATGTTGGCTGACGATCCGTATGACACGGTCCAAGACCACCGTTCCTCTGAGACAGAGGGCCCCCTACACCCGGGTGCACCCGGAGGTAAAGTTTACCTCTGTCCCCTGCTGCTCCACCAAATGTGGCAAAAACCACAAGCACACACGGCACCCAAGTTGGGGCGGTGTGCCAGGGCTGCCTCCCGTGTCGGGGGAACCGGAAGAAGTGCAAGTCGCACACACTCTGTCCCTGTTGTAGGGCAAACCCCCCACGGACAAACAAGAAGATGGTGTGTGGTCCAACAGAGTCTTGGTCGGGACGGGGACGCAGGGCCAAGCCCCGCTGTCCCTCCCCTTATCCCCCCAGGGTCCACTCAGAATCTGCCCACTCAGAATCTCCCACCCCAGCACCTGCCCACCGGGCCACACGAAAATTCAAGACGATAAATGCAGAAAACCCTCAAATCCAAGTTGGATTTACTACTAAGCTAACTATCCCAAACTTAGGGAATATGGACCCAAATGCAGGGGGAGGAACGGATCAGGCTAGTGGCCTGCCGCCCCTTGCATGGCACGTGTTGCCCCCCTACCAGGGGGTCAATACTGCCACACCGTGCTGCCCCCGTGGTACCCTCGTCGGGCCCGGGTGGCGGCGATGCTCTGCCCGCGGTGCCGCGGACGCGTGATGGTCAAGAGTTATCTACCCCGATGGCAGTCGACTCCGGGAGCTACTCCGGGCGGGCGCCCGCCCTTCTTCTTCCTCCTCGGCCTCGTGCACCTTCGGCACCGGCCCATCTGCCGGTGGGACATCCCCCGGCGCCCCCGATTCTTCCTGGTCCTGCCCGGGTTGCCCCGTTGGGTGGCGGCGTCGCCGTGGCGGCAGGTCAACCCGCCATGTCGATGTCCGACTTGGTGGCTCGGGTTCGAGGCATGACTGTGCAAGAGTCAATGGAGTCCGCTGGGCGGATGAGGGTGGACTTCCACCAATCGCGTCTCTCTGGAGGGACTTCCCGCCGCTTCAGGGTGGACCCGAGTTGGGAGCGGGAGTTGGTGCGGCTGGTCAACCAGCCGAACGCGGTGCGGGTGGAACACCATTGGATCCTGAGTCAGCCGGACGACCGGCATGCGCAGCTCTGGCGCACCCGGGTGGGACGGGGTGAGGTCTACCTCGACCCCGCCTTCGGGGTATGCGACCTGATTGCCCCCGCGTTGCCGCGGGAGGTTGACTACCCGGCTAGTGCTCGGGGGATTGCGGCGGCGGCGGAGCCGGTTGCGTTTGGGGAGACGGTGGGCGATACCGGTCGGTATCCCGACCTTGATTATTACCCGGGGGTATCCCAGTATCTGACGTTGACGGCTCCGTGCCCGCCCATGGCGGGGCTGAAGTCGGCGTCGAGCTGGCGACGCAACCATGGTGTCATGGCGGATGCGTTCCGCACCGATATAAAGTGTGCGTTGCACACCGGTAACGGTCGCGCGCCGGTATACACTCCCGTGCGCCCGCCTCTGTGGCAGGAAGGGTGGGAGCCCGCCCCGGCTTTCCGGTTTGACACGGGGTGTTGGCCCTTCCCCCGTACCGGGACCCGCAGGCTGGGGCTTCCCCCTTGCCTCGTCACTCGTTGCGTATCCGGCGTACTCAGCCGGGTGAGCCCAATTGCCATGGGTGGGCGTCCACCGAGGCTGTCGCTGACCTGGGTATTCCCATGGTTATCCATGACCCTCTTCAGGTCCTTGCCCCGTGGTTCGGTAACCCGATACGGGCGGCGGTTGGCTGTCGTCCCCGAGAGTGGGGCTCTGCGGGTGGGGAGCGTGAGGTGTCCCGTCGTCGGGCGGAGCCCCGCCGGGGTTACGGTGGAGCCCCTTCGGTGGGGTCCTACCGGGCCTCATATAAGGCGCCACCGGCTCCGGTGGTGGCCGTGTCGGCTCCTCTGGCTCCTCTGGCTGCGCCAGTGTCACCTCCCGCCCCTGCCATACAAGACGGGAGTCCCCGTCTCTGGTATGAGGGCGTTGACGCCCTTGTTGCCCACGCAATGCGGGAGGGTCTCTCTGTTAGCTGGGGGGATATCCTTCCAGGTGCTGCGCTGGTTGGGTCAGCGCGTTGCTTCGGTGGTGTGCTTGACCGCCTCCAGAGAGCTCTGGAGGACGTGGAGGCTGGCCGCAGCACCCTCGTCCAGCTATGCACCGAGGTAACTCGGGTTATTGACCGTCGTGAGATTGCCGACCGGTGGAGCACGGAGGTATACGCGCTTACGCGTGAGTGGCCTCCCTCGGGCAGTGGGTCTACCCACTGAGGAGTGCTATTGTTTGTGAGGGAGAGGGCCCCGGTAACCCTTATGGTGGCCGGGTAGTAGTGAGTATGAACTCATCCCCCGCTGGGGCGTTTGCATGATACCAATGCCTGCCATTGGGGAGTACCCCGTTTGACTTAGTCGTGGCTTGCCTCGGTTCTTTTCCGCCTCCCCCAACCCATCCTGGTTGGTTAATACTCATGAAGGTCAACCTTCTTGGTCCGTCACTTGCCTCCTGGCTGAAGGTTTACCTTGGTGTAAGCCTTAGGTTACTTTGAGATTATCGGAGTTAGTCATCTCCTTCAAGTAAACTTGTAAAAGTCTGTAGCTTACTTAGTTTGCCTAAGTCCGCTCCAACTTAGTGAACCTAAGTCTTGCCGAGTCCATGTGACACCCTACTCAGTAGGTATAAGCCTCACCCCCCAACAGCCGAAGTCGGTGTCGGTTGGGTTGTTACAGTAGGCGTCGTCGCCTCATGTAAGGTATGAGGAGTTGGCGGGGTATATTCGCCGCTTGTTCCCAGGTGGGTGAGTCGTATCCGACCCATATAACCTTGACGTACCAGGGTCCTGGTAGGTCCGGGTCGGTGTGCCCGACCACGCTCTCTACTTGGTATGGAATCCCATCCGGTCCCACCGGGTCATCTGACCGGTGGGTTGTAAGAGCTTCATGTACCAACCCAGCCGGTACCGGCTGAGGCTGTTCCGGCTTCGGAGCAGGTCTCACATCGTTGAGGTTGATGCGTTGTATCTCCGTATCGGAGTGCAGTATGACAGAGTGATCATCTCTGTGTAAGATCTGGTACGGTCCCTTGACCGGTTGCATAAGCTTGTTCCCTCGGAACTTCTGGTGTCTGATATAGACCCAGTCACCTGTTACCAGGGTTGCGTTGCGCACCCGTAACCGGGCGTCGAAGTTCTTCTTGTATCGAAGTTGTGTTCTGTCCAGGGCACCCTTGAGCTTAGGAATCATCCACGATAGCTTGGCCAACCAAGCTAGGTGGATGCGTTCGGCCGGTCGGCCCTTCGGTGTATCATACCGAGTGCACCTGCCGGGTGGCAGCGTTAGGTTACCGACCCCTAGTGGCATGACCCACTCCAGTGGGGCGATGTTTGTGCTCCGATGTGGCCTGGCATTGTATGCCAGGGTGAGTACGGACAGAAGCCTGTCCCAAGTGTTCGTGTGCTCGGCCACGTAGCATTGGAGCATCTTGACGATGGTGCGGTTGAACCGCTCCACTTGCCCGTTGGACTGCGGGTGGTAGTCGGATGCCCGACGGGGTTCGATACCGAACATGCCCAGGACCTTAGTGCAGAATGCTGACGTAAGGTTTGCTCCGTTGTCGGAGAGGAGTTGCTTCATGACTCCGTATGCACTGATCCAGTGGTCAACTACTGCGTTCATGATGGTTTATGCCGTATCATTCGGGATGGCTGCCGCTCGTGACAGCTTAGTGAATCGGTCTGACATGACTAAGATGTACCTGTTCCCTTGTTCCGTTACCGGAAGTGGCCCGAGTATGTCAATAGCGACCTGCTCGTTGGGCCCGTCCGGTGGGAACAGTTTCATGGCAGACGCCTGACTATGTAGACTCATGCGGTTACGTGCACAGGGGTGGCATCCCCTTACGTGGTCGACCACGTCGACGGCCATTGCTGGCCAGTAGAAGAACCTTCGCATTGCTGCGAACATACGTGAACCCCCCGGGTGTCCGGCTGTAGGGTTCTCGTGTTCTCGTATCATGACGGCTTGCCGCAAGGACACGGGAACCACGACTTGATGTCGTCCATCGGCGGGTGCCCGCCGGTATATGGGTCCGTCTTCATTCTCGGAGAAGATGCCGGCCGTACCGGCCAGGAGGTTAGCGCGATGGCGTCTACAGTCGTCGTCATTGGCTTGTGCCTCGCGGAAGTCCGCGAGAGTCAGTGGGCATGCTCGGTGTGCCATGGTATGGTCAACCATACCTTGGGTGGCGTTACCCACCATGCAGACCGGTACCACCGGGATTTCCTCGTCCACCGGGCGGGTATCCCCGCTCGGGGTGTCGAGTCGAGACAGCGCGTCTCCGAGGTGGTGGGTTGACCCAGCCTTATACACGGTGCGGTAGTCGTGCTCGGCCATCTTCAGCCTCCATCGGGCTAGCCTCCCATGGCTATCGGAATCCTTGTCACCAAGGTTGAGGAGCCATCGTAGGGGTTCGTGGTCGGACCTCACGATGAACCTAGAGCTCTCCAGGTATGGGCGGAGCAGTTGCACTGCCCATATAACCCCGAGGCACTCACGCTCGGTGGCACTATAGTTACGCTCAGCCGAGTTGAGTGTCCGGCTGAAGTACACTTCCGGACTTAGGTCCGGGATAACGTTATCGGAACCGATCAACGTCTCTCCCTGTAACAGGGTGCATCCCACTTGTGTATCGCATGCATCGACATCGATGACGAAGGTACCCCGTCTGTGCGGTAACGCAAGGACGGGTGGGGATAGTAGGGCTCGCTTCAGCGACTCGAATGCCTCCTCTTCGCTAGGCGAAGGGGGTTGGAGTACCTTGGGCAAGGTACTGCTCGTAAGAACCGTTAACGGTTTAGCAATCCGAGCGAAGTCCTTGACGAACCGTCGGTATACGTTGCACATTCCCAGGAAGCTCTTGAGCTGCGTCTGGGTGTTAGGGAACCGGGCATCCCGGAGTGCCCGGGTATTGGCTTCGAGTACCCCTAGTTTACCAGGGGTTATCTGGTGGCCCAGATACTCGACCGTCTGTTGGAAGAAGGCGCACTTCTTCAGACGCAGGGTTACCCCGGCGTTCCGCAAGAGGGTGAGTACCTCGTCAACATGTTGCACATGGTCATCCATGTTACGCGAGAAGACGATGACGTCATCGAGGTACACTAGGCAGTTGCGCCACTTCACCCCCGACAGTATAATGTCGATAGCCCGCTGGAATGTAGCGGGGGCGTTGGACAATCCGAAGGGCATCCTTAGGAACTCGTACACTCCACTGTGACAGACGAATGCCGTCTTGGGGATATCCTCGTCCGCCACCGGGATCTGCCAGTATCCGGCATTGCAGTCGATGGTGGTAAACACCGTAGCTTCCCCCAGGGAGTCGATGCATTCATCCATCCTTGGTAAAGGGTATGAGTCCTTCTTGGTAACCAAGTTGAGGCGTCGATAATCGATGCAAAACCGAGGGGTTCGATCCTTCTTCGGTACGATAACGACTGGGGCACCCCACTCCGACATCGAAGGTCGTATCACCTTCGCTTCACTCATCCTCTTCACTTCTCCATCAACGATCTCTCGTTGCATAGGTCCCGCTCGGTGCGGTTGCGACCGGGCGGGGCGTGCGCCTGGTACCAGGTCTATACGATGTTGGGTTGCCCCAATGGTACCCAAGGCCCCGCCTGTCCACAAAACGTCTTGCTTTCTTAGCATCCGTCGTACCCCTTCGGCTACCGAAGGGGGAAGGTGGTCGAGGTCAGCCTCGGCCAGAGCCTGCAGTGCTTCTTGGTCCTTTGGCGGCATGTCCACCGAAGGCGCCGATGGGTCAGGCTTCCCGTCATCGGGTTGCTGTCGCTCGGTGGTCTTGGCGACCGCCAGCACCTCAAGTGGTTCCACTTGACCTTCCTTGTCAGGGGTAAGGATATCTCCTTCGTAGAGCTCGGCAATCCCGAGGATAGTTCCCTTCGGGAGGGTGACTGCCTTACGGCGATAGTTCGCCATCACTAAGAGGGACGACCCTTCTGATGGGAGGTCTATGAGACCGTTGGCCATGGTCAACCCATGGCGCTTGTACGTCCGCAAGTTGGACCGGACTCTGCAGATGCCTGCAAGGTCGCAATTAACAGGGAGGACTGGCTCCGACAACGGCTCAAAGCGAGTTCGCTTGGCCAACCGAAGTGTCTTCGGCTCGACGCTTGCGTACACCTCAGCCACGTTAACGTGGCTCCCTTGTAGCGTCAGGTCCCTGACGATAGCCGTATGTCCTCGCTTCGTCCCGTCAGCTTCTTGAAGCTCGACGGTCCTCCGGCCTGGCTGGATTGCATCCACGTGAACGTTGATGAAGGTGCACCCTAATATGCAGGGCACCGATAGGGTCCTACACACCCGGAAGTCGAGTTCCGTGGTGAGTTCCCCGATGGTAACCCGCAGCGACATCGCTGCGGTCGTACGAATGAGGCGACCATTCGCGTCCTTGATGGTGGGTCCCCGAGTCACTCTGACTCGCGGAAGCCACTTGTCCGGGAGGGTATCCTTCCGGATAAGGTTGGGTCCAGCCCCTGTATCCAGTATAGGGTAGTACGATCGGGTCGACTGGGGGTCAACCCCCAGTGTGGCTGATACCTTGAAGTTCTCCAAGGTGAACAGCACGTGGCCTACACCGATATCCGGTGTAACTCGGGCATCCTGAACAGGGCCCTTGTCTGGTTCCATGTGACGGGGCTTCCCGTCCTCTCCTCCGGTTATCGGGGGGTTCTCATCATTCCCCTGACTCCGTGTCGTCGGGGCCGGAAGGTGTACCCGGGGATTGATGCGGCGCCGGCTCAAGCGCGCTCGCCGTGGGGCTTTCCCCGCGGTACTCCGGGGTGGCTTGCTTGGGTTACCCCAGCGCCCCTCGGTCATCCTTCCTCTTACTCGTTTCCCGCCCTTGGTCGGGTGCTGTCCGCCGGGACATCCGGCTGAGGAGGTGCCTCCTCGACGGCCAGTACTCCACCTGGAGCTGGCTGCCTACCCGGTGCGGGTCCGGGTGCTCTGGCGGGATACCCCCCGGTGGATGCCTTGCGTTGCGCCGCTGCCCGCCGAGACTCCTCGGGGATGGGTGGGCAGGAAGACACCCAGTGCTGGGGATCCCCACACAACATGCATCCGCACGTACCGGTCCCCCCTTGAGTTCGCATCGGTGTAGCCCCGTAGCTGCGGTTGCCTCCCTCTGGCGCCCGAGTGCCTGCTCCTTGGTAGGCCTTGGGTCCTTGGGTCAACCGGAGCATGGACTCCCCCAACCGGTTGGGTCGGCCCGCAATCTGCGGAGGTGCCTCCGTGCGCACCGCCCATGTTGGCAAGGGTTGGTGAGGGTTACCCGTCACCGGGGAGTACCCCGTAGTCCGTACGTACGGGACGCGACGTCCCGTGCCTTCGCTGACCTGGAACTGGGTCCCCGCCGGAGCGATGTACGCTACCGTACCTTGCTCACCAATCACCGGCGTAGCCGGTAACAGCAGGTGGCCCTGCTGGTCAACCAGTGGTTCCTCCTCGCCCGTGGGGGCGTACTCGGTAGCCACCAGTACCGGTGCGGCCTTCCGTTCCATCTTGTCTTGCCTCGGTACCGGCGTAAGATTGAGCTTGCTCCCTTCACCCGTGGGCTTTGAGGCCAGAGCGCACTCCGGGTGAAGCACCCGGTAGGCGTCCCCCAGGGACTTTCACATATGCATCAGTCGACTGAAGTTCGTCCGTGCCGTGTTGGCGCCCCGTGCGGAAATCCGCACGTAGTTAGGTACTCCTGCGAACAGGATGGCCCGTAGCTCCCCTTCGCCGAGGAGCTTCCCCAGCTCGTAGTCGAGCTCTTGAATCCGTCGTCCGAACATCTCCTTGTGGCAGTATTGACCCCCAGGTAGGGGGCAACACGTGCCATGCAAGGGGCGGCAGGCCACTAGCCTGATCCGTTCCTCCCCCTGCATTTGGGTTCATATTCCCTAAGTTCGGGATAGTTAGCTTAGTAGTAAATCCAACTTGGATTTGAGGGTTTTCTGCATTTATCGTCTTGAATTTTCGTGTGGCCCGGTGGGCAGGTGCTGGGGTGGGAGATTCTGAGTGGCGAGATTCTGAGTGGACCCTGGGGGGATAAGGGGAGGGACAGCGGGGCTTGGCCCTGCGTCCCCGTCCCGACCAAGAAACTGTTGGACCACACACCATCTTCTTGTTTGTCCGTGGGGGGGATTGCCCCACAACAGGGATAGAGTGTGTGCGACTTGCACTTCTTCCGGTTCCCCCGACACGGGAGGCAGCCCTCGCACACCGCCCCAACTTGGGTACTGTGTGTGCGAGTGGTTTTTGCCACATTTGGTGGAGCAGCAGGGGACAGAGGTAAACTTTACCTCCGGGTGCACCCGGGTGTAGGGGGCCCTCTGTCTCAGAGGAACGGTGGACTTGGACCGTGTCATACGGATCGTTAGCCAACATGGCTAGCTCGGACCCCCCGTCGTCCGGGGAGTACACGGGTGACGCACGTACTTCAGTGCCTTTGAATACTGGTGAGACACAGGTGGGTTTACCTGGGGTCGCAGAGGGACTAGAGGTCCCTCAAGCCAGCAGGACTGGAAGTGCGGGCGGGCAACAGGCCACCCCGACTCAGTCGGGAGTTCACTCGGGTGACACTTCTGACGTGGGTGGGCCGAAGTCTGGCCACCGCGTGGTATACTCAACGGGAACGTCCCAAGGGGTGAGGACTGTCCCCGCGAGTTCCACTCGGGTTGGAGCCAACTTTGGCATGGAGCCATCGCCAACTAGGCTTTCGGAGGACGGCGGACCTCCGTTGGTCGGCGATGGGCTCGCGCCCATGCCCCCGGTTGAGACCCCTGAGGAACGTGGTTACCCCTCAGGTGGACTCCCGGAGGCGGACCGAGACTCAACTGGAGTCGTCAATCCACTCCTCGCGGAAACTGTCCGTCGGGAGGCGACCAATGTGTTGCGGCAGACTTTGCCGGACCTGGTGGTCACGATGACGAATACTATTCTGAATCAGATTGTAGCGAGTTTGCCAGATGGCCTGAATGTCCAGACCGGATTGGGGCTTTCGAGCCCACAGGCGCAGGGGGAATCCCTCCCCACGCCTATCTCGGGTCGCCCCGAACTGGGGGCGACACCTGTGACTCCCAACGAGGGAGCCACACCATACGCGGTGGGGCGTACGCCCTTCACGGGGGAGTTCCCCTCGGAAACGCCGGCGGCTACACCAAGCTCGCCGTACCAGACTACAGGCACTGAGGGTGGACTTACCCCAGTGCCACAGCGGCTGTTCCCTCAACGTGAGGTGCCGCCCAAGATTCAGGTAGCCAACCCGGTCTACCAGCGGATCTTTGACTGTGAGACCTACGCTCTCCACAACAAGTCGGTGGCGTATGGTCCTGACCAGGCCCGAGCTATGGGCCGTGCCAAGAAGAATGCACTTCATTCTTTTGGGCACAGAGCGGAGTGGGATGGAACTCCCCCCCTCCGTGTCTTTGAGTTCCTACGTCGTTTCACAAAAGCCTGTGACGACAATGCCATAAGTGAAGGCATGGCTTTTTACATGCTACAGGAGTTTACGAAGGGAGACCTGCGGACAGAACTTATGTCCGTCATGCCCAGCTCCTCAAGTGGAGGCGCTGGGGAGGTGACGTCCTATTTGGAGCTCGTCAACTGGTTGTTGAGAGCCATGGTTGATGAAGCGGCGTTGGCTTCTCAAGTCGAGGAGTTTACGCAAGCCCATCAGGAAGAGGCGGAGGACGAGTTGTCCTTTGCGGAGCGAGTCCGTAAGCTCAACAATCTTTGTGGGTTTCTTCATCCACAAGCTGTGGTGAAGAGTCGGTTTGTGGAAGGACTCCACTGGTCAGTCCGGATGGAGACCCGGGAGCATAACACTGCCCGGGCGACCCTGGCCGAGTTGGCTAGGTTCGCCTACCGCAGAGGCGAGGCCTACCGCAAGTTGCGGGAGGAACAACGCCAGGAGCGTCAGGCCGAGTTGGCCAAGGAACGGGAAGAGGCGCGCCAGGCCAGAGAGTTGCGAGAGGCACGCCGAATCCGCAAGGAGAGGGTGGTAGCTGCCGTGGGAACTTTCCAAGGTACCTCGTCGTCTTCCCCAGTTGGGAAGACCCCTCCGGGAACTGATCATCGGTGTTGGAACTGCAACTCCGATGGTCACTGGGCATATGATTGCCCCAAGTTGAGTAAACGCATCCAACAGCTTGTTAGGAATGCGAGTAAGAAGTCGGCTACGAACGAAGTGCGTTCACGCCGCGAGGGTGGGTCTCGACCAGTGGTGGCGGTCGCCACACCCTCGACGGAGGGGGCGGACACGTCGTCCTCGGACTCGTCGTCGTCCCCTTCGCCCTCAGATTCGGACGCCAAGTCGGCGGGAAACGAATGACCGTTGGAGCTGGTCGTCCGAAGCTCACAACGGCAGCCTCGGCCAAGTGGGCCAAGAGGACGAACCAACCGTGTCGGATACTGCGGCGACCTAAGGGAGTCCGCCCACCTCGGGTGGGACTTCCCAAGAACGTAAACCCACGTCGGGTCATCGCGGTGCTGACGGGTGAGAACTTCCAGGTGGCTGGACGGGTGCAACTTGCCCCCGGCCGCGCCTGTTGTGCCCGTATCGTGCTTGATACCGGGTCAGGAGCCTCCTTGATACGCAAGTCGCTATTACCAAAGGGGATGAGGCTCCAACGCTGGAAGTCTAAAGCTGACCATCTGATCGATATCAATGGTGGGGTACTTCCCATCGTTGGTGCCGTGACCCTACCAACTCGGTTGTGGACCCATGAGGTCGACGTGACCTATGGTGTAGTTGAGAATATATCGGTACCCCTGCTTCTGGGTACCCCTTATGTCGTAACACAAGTGCCTTTGATTTGTGGCCCTGAGTACTGGGTCAAGTTGATGAATGGGGAGACTATCCCCATCCTTGGTAAGGGAAAGTCTGTGGCTCCTGTGACAGTTTCACAGTCGAAGCCTGTTTGTTCTGTGAGGGAAGGGTTTACTGCTACTCTGCGTTTAGCCCGTAAAGTCACGTTGCCCCCCAACTCGGTGGCGCACGTGGATGTTGTAACTGATTATGCGGGGAACGGGTTGGTGCACCCTAACCCCCGTCTTGCTCGCAAGCACCAAGTGCATGTTGCCCTGGGCACGATGGACTCCAAAGCCGGAGTCCCGTGGAGGATCCAGGTGATGAACCTGAGCTCGTCGCCCAAGTTCTTCAAGTCGGGGGCCAAGTTCGGCTATATCGACCAACACGAGGGACCGGTAGTAGCGGTCACCCTCAGCGCGGGCGCAAGTAGCGACCCGAAGTCCGGAAAGGAGAAGCATCAAGCCAAGTCGGCCGCCTCTCCTCGGCCCCAGGTAAACATGGAGGGTGTTCCACCCAGGTTGAGGGTTCAAGTTGAACGCCTCTTGGACCAATATCACAAGTTGTGGGATGGTCAATTGGGACTCATGAGAGCTACCCAACACCGGATCGAGTTGAAACCCGGTGCGCCCCCTATACGCCAACAACCGTATAGGGGGGGACCCCGTTCAAGGGCCCTCGTTAAGGAGCAAGTTGCTCGCATGGAGGCCCTCGATGTGATCGAGGCCAGCAACGCCGAGTGGGCGAGTCCGGTGGTGATCGTCCCCAAAGTTGATGGGACCCCCCGGTTCTGTATCGACTACCGTAAGCTCAACGAGAGCACGGTGAAGGATAGTTATCCCCTACCTCGGATGGATGACTGTCTGGACTCTCTGGGGGAGGCAAACGTGTTCTCTACCCTGGACTGTAACGCGGGGTACTGGCAAATTCCCATTGCCCCGGAGGACAGGCATAAAACTACCTTTACCTGTCACTGTGGTACCTACCAGTGCAAGCGTCTACCGTTTGGCCTGTGTAACGCGCCGGCAACTTTCCAGCGCGCTATGGACATGATTCTGGCCGGAGTACGGTGGCAGATCTGTCTCGTGTACCTAGACGATATCATTGTGTTCTCCCGAAGTCCGGAGGAACACATTGGCCATCTTGGCCAGGTGTTCAAGCTACTTGCTGACGCCGGTGTGTCACTGAAGGCGAGTAAGTGCCACCTCTTCACTCAAGAGGTGGAGTACTTGGGACATGTTGTCCGTCCGGGGCGTCTCAGTGTCAACGAGAAAAACTTGAGGGCCATCCGCAAGGCTCAGTACCCCCGGACCCAGACCCAGATGAGGAGCTTCCTCGGGATGTGTAACGTGTACCGACGTTTCACTAAGGGCTTCGCCAAAGTGGCGAAGCCGTTGAATGAGTTAGTGAGCTCAACGCTACCGAAGAACCTGCCTCCCCCAAGTCAAGTGGAGCAGGAATCCTTTGAGACTCTTCGGGACCTTCTGCTGAAGCCCCCTATCCTGGCTATTCCCAGGTTGGGAGGCCACTACATCCTGGATGTGGACGCTAGCTACGACCAACTTGGTTGTGTGTTGCTTCAGCAACAGCCGGACAAGGAGTACTTGCCGGTGGGATACTTCAGCAAGGGGCTAAACTCGGCCGAGAAGAACTACGGAGTTACCGAGTTGGAAGGACTCGCAGTGGTATGGGCGGTGACGTCACTTCGTCACTACCTAGAGGGTGAGAAGTTCCTCATCCGCTGTGACCACCGCGCGTTGCAGTTCATCTTCAAGACGGACTGTACGAACACTCGTCTCAACCGGTGGAGGGTGCGACTTGCACCCTTCAACTTTGATATTGAGTACCGACCTGGCAGGCAACATGCCCTTGCCGACGGCCTCTCTCGGGTACCTACCGAGGGACTGGACACCACCCCAGTCGATGAGGACATCCCCATCGTGGGGGTAGTCACGCGCTCGGGTCAGGCGTTGAATCCCGAGGCGCCAGGGAACAAGAAGTACTTGCCCCTGTCCCTGGACGAAGTAGTGAAGGCCCAGGCCGAGGATCCCTTCTGCAAGTCGCAGAGGGATACCCTGGATACAGTGGCGGAGACGCGGTTCTTCCTGGGAGACGATGGCCTCCTCATGAGGAGGGGGGTATTCCAGGGGACCGAACAACTTGTCGTCCCCGCATCCCTCAAGGACAGTATCCTTGAGAGGGAGCATAACGCTCCCACGGGTGGACACCTGGGGTCTAGTAAACTGTACCAGACCCTGAGGACCAGGTACTACTGGCCGTCCATGGTGGTGGACATCTACAGTTGGGTGGCTGCCTGCACAAGTTGTGCACAGAACCGTCTGATGGAACGGCGGCCTACTACGGCTATGCTATTGTTCCCGGCCAAGGAGCCCTTCGCCGCGTTGGCGATGGACATCCTTGGGCCACTGCCAGTGACCGAGGAGGGCAACCAGTACCTCCTGGTCATCTGTGACCGCTTCACGAAACTTACGCGAGCGATCCCACTGGCAGAGATCACGGCCATGTCGGTCGTGTCAGCCTTCCTAGATCACTGGGTTGCCGCGTATGGCATTCCGGATAGTACCCTATCGGACAATGGACCGCAATTTGCGTCTGTACTGTTTCAGGGAGTGCTGGATATGTTGGGGGTTAAGGCAAACTATGCCACCCCCTACCACCCACAAACTAATGGGCAGGTGGAGCGCTTCAACAAAACTATTGTTAGGCAGCTGCGCCATTATGTGAGTGAGCACGTGAAGACGTGGGACCAATACATTTCTATTCTGACCACTGCCTACAATTCGCAGGTTCACTCATCTACCGGGGAAGTACCCCTCGCTTTTGTGACCCCCCGTCGCGTGCGGTCTATTGCCGTGCGGCGGCCGCTCCCAACTAGGGAGGATGGTGGCAGTACGCCCACTCCTACTGAGAGTAAGGCGGAGTTCGCTGCTAGGCTTGAAAACCTCATCCCTAAAGTCAGGGCTGAGATGGACAAAGCACAAAAGCGCTACAAGCGTACCTTTGACAAAAAGGTGCGCAACGCCAAGCATGTCCCCGAGCAGGGTGACTGGGTATTGGTCCACTCACACACCCCAACTGGGGGTAAGTTGGTGTTCCAGACGAAGGGGCCGTACCAGGTCCTTCGTACTGATGGGCGGCGCTTCACCATCGAAAGTGACGATGGGGTCCGCACAGTGAACGGACAGGACGTGGTCAAAGTTGCACCACCGCCTGCAGGCGACCCAGCTTGGGCGCGTGCTTTGAAAACGTGGCGCCTGCCCTCGCTGCCTGCAGCCAAACAGGGCCCGCAGGAGTACGTGTTCGACAAGTTCATCGACCACGGCTGGGATGAGGATACTGACCGCCTCATGTTGAGGGTGCGTTGGTTTGGCTACAAAGCCAAGGATGATACGTGGGAGTATGTGGAGGACCTTCCTGCTGAGAAGGTCCGGGCGTACTGTGCCCGGAACGAGATAGACCCTAACAGCCCTCCCTCAACGTGAGGGAAGGCCGAGCAACAGTGCCAAGAGAGTGCTTCAAGTCGAAGTGGTACGCAGAGTGGCTTTAAACTACAGCCCTAACCCTCACACTCTCACAACAAAGGCAGCTGCCAACTAGGCACGCATGCTAGACTCTCCCACTCCACGGCCCTCGCCCTCACGTGGAGGCGAGCGGCGAGACCCACGCCGATAACGGTCTCCACTCGTTGGAAGGGGCGGCGGCTCCAAGTCGGAACCGTCGCGCCCCTCACGGTCGCGCAAGTGGCGCCGACCGTGGCTACTCTTCTGCCTGGTCTTGCGCGCAAGTTTGCGACGCAGACGCTGGACAGACTCCGTCTCCGATGGGGTAGAGGACTCCGAGACGGAGTAAGACAACTCGTCTTCCGACACGGAGGGAGAGCGCCGCGAGTGACGGCGACGACGGCGAGGAGGCGAGTATGCCCGGCTCGCACGACGCTTGCCACGCCCAAGTGGGGTTGGCTGGGGCATAATAGCCCCAATGCGAGCCAACTCGGCCGTCATAAACTCCGCCACCGACTCGCAACTCGCGGTCGCCACTGCAGTACGAACGCGCTCCTCAAGTTGAGGAGTCTCGGAACTTTGGAGGGTTGCGGTCGACGCGGCCAACCAGGAAATGGTGCGCACCAACGTGGTGATCATCATCTCTGAGGTTAGAGGCGTGGGCGGTAACACCAACTTGGGGTATACCGTCAGGAGGGTGGCCCCCAAGTTGGGAGACACCGGTGTGGATGACTCCACGGCCACGCTGATCGGGATGTTCCCGTGAGGCTGGAAAGGAACAGGAGGAAGCGGAGGGGCACGCCGAGGTGGCGGTACCCGGGTGTAACTGCGACCCCGACTTGGGGCCCCCGCAGTAGGTTGAGTCATATGGTCATCATATGAGGGCACAGCCATAACTATGGGCTTGTCCGGGGGTGGCGCAGTGTGACGATCCACCCCCGGGGCATACGGGTAGTCCCCGATGCCCAACCCCTCTCGTAGGACCACACGGCCGTCGTGAAGTTCACGAGCGACCCGTACGAACTGGCGAAGTGCGCCATCGTCCTTGGGCCCCCGAGTGGGGCGGCGCAACTTGTGCTCAATGCTCTCCCACTCGATAAACTTGTGGAGGCGGAGCATCTCCTCAAGTAGAGTGAGTTGTCCTGACGAGCACCCCTCAGCAACTAGCTGAGGGGTGAGCTGTTCCAAACCCTGGATGAGCCGGAGGGGGAGATGCCAGAGCATCCCCCGCCGCTGAACACATGACACCCAGGTCGACATGACCTCGAGGAGCCACTGGGTGGCCAACATGGCCCACACCAGATTGATCAGGGCCAGCCGTCAACATGACGGAGCCGAAGTGGTCAAGCAACCGTGGCAACAATGCCGGGAACCCGTAGGGGACCTCAACTTGAGGCCACCACTCGGGCTTCTTCGGGTAGTATTGCTCCTTACTGGCAGCAGACTGCTGAGGAAACTCAAGTTGAGCCGAGGTCACCAAGTAGGGACCTCGCCGGAAGTCCTTCTCCATCCGCACATCAAAGTGATGAGTGTGCGGATCGGCCTCGTGAAGGTACGGGGGGCGAGTTGCCACCGCGTCCCAAGTGAAGGTCGGCAAGTCGCCGGGACCCGGGATAGTTCCCCCGCGGTCCACCATGGCCTTGGCCCGCTGCACGTCCTCGACCTCCTCGTCGTCCAGGAAGGCAAACTGGTCCGTCCTGAAGCCGGCAGGGAACCCGACCCTACGGGGATACTTCTCCCGTAGGCGGTCCCATACCCGACCCATCGCTGCGCCGAGTCGGCCACAGCGAAGAACAGTCAACCCCTCCTCATACAGAGGCCAAGCGGGGTAAAACCACCGCCCCAAGGCCTCACGCGGGACAACTTGTCCCGCCTCCGGGGGAGATCCTGCCGTCAACCCAAAGCCGGGTGACGCGGGAGTCCCACCCCCCGGAGCGATCGCGGAGCCCCCGCCGGAAGTCCCGGCAGGCGCTGCACCGTAGGAGGTGTCCTCCATACGCTCATCGAGAGAGTCCGTCTCCACTCCCGGAGTCGCCATGGCTCTCCCCAAGTTGGGGAGAGACGTCCTGGCTATCGCGGCACGAGACCCGCCTCGAGTTGAGGGGGACTCGGATCGTGGGTAAACGGGTGGCCTCCCCAGCGTGGGTGGCCCCGTGTAAGGTGAAGGAGAAGTGGTGGTGGTGGTGAGGTGTGAACCGAGGAGAGCAAGCTGCCAAGTGGGCAAGCTTGAGGAGAGGGGCGGCCAACGTGACCGCCTCCACATCCGCGTTACGTACTCAAGGGGGGACAGCAAGTCGCGCGTCCCCCCCCAACGCCGAGACGTGCGTTTACGCACCCCCTCACAGGGCCGACCGGGTCGGTCGGAACTGAGGAGAGGGGAGTGTGGCAGTATTGACCCCCAGGTAGGGGGCAACACGTGC
>CM020620.1:3526298-3631437 GCA_009829735.1 Pyropia yezoensis
GTAGAAACATCCAGCTTGCTAGGGTCCATGCGGCCGCCGCGGCGGCCCGCTTCAGACTTCGCTCAAACGCACTCTGCTTCGTGGCCTGGGACCTCCTGCCCGTGTCGCAGTCCGCGTCGCCGGTGCACGCCGCGGTCGCGGCTGTGAGAGTGGCCGCCGCTTGCGCTGGCGCACGTTGCCGGCATCCCCGTCGCTGTCTGTGCCATTGTCGCCTCCAGGGAAAAGCGTCAACGCCGCATCCGCAACACGCGCTGTGACAGGCACGCCAGAGCGCGCTACTTCGTCGCTCGTCCCGCGCAGATCCGCACCGGCTGCGTCCGCGGGTCAACCTCTCCAAAGCCCTCGCGGCCGCTCCTGGTACGCGGACTCAGCGTTGTCTGCCGGTTCCTGCTCGGCGGGAGCGGCCGGCACAACGGCGGCCGCGCCTTGATCGTAAAAGGCTGCTACATCAGCAACCGCTTCCAGCTCCATGCGGGCGGTCGGCACAAAAGCGGCCGCCGTCCCCCGCGGCCACCACGTCAGCAGCCCCATAGCCGTTGCTCGTGCACCTGCGCGCCCCATCGGTATTTCCCGCGCGGCCGGTGCGCAGTGTGGCATCCATCCCCACCTCGTCGTCCGTCTCCAAGCAAAAAACTGCTGGTGCGGCGCAGACTTCCGCAGTGGACGTCGCCGGCGCGGTGCGCGGCAGCGCAGGGGGAGACGCGCAGGGAGACGCAGACGGGGATTGCGCCTCGTCCATAAAAGCACCACCCCCCGGTGCAGTATGCCCCAGACCGCCACTGGCACCGTCAGAATCAGCGCGTGCGGCAGGGAGCGCCTGGGCGTCGGGGCGCCGGCAGATCAGGCATTGTAGCGTAATGGAACCCAGATTCCCGGACCCAGAAACCACAACCACACACTCAGAGACCACAGTCCGAAGCCCAGGAAGGAACAGGTAAGAGCCCTTGCTGATCCACTCGCCCGCCACGATAAGAGGCAAAGGTAAACAGGACAAAAGCCCGAGGGAGAAGGAACCCAAAGTACTGTTGATTTTACAAGATGGCCCCGGGGAGAACCCCGGAGCACCCCTCAAGAAACCTCCCCCCTGGCCCCTCCAGGGGCCCTGAGCGAGGCCCCCAGAGGCGCCCCCAGCGGGCCAAGTGCCAGCAAGGCACCGGCCGCTCACCGGGCCAAC
Source organism: Pyropia yezoensis (assembly GCA_009829735.1). Classification (NCBI taxonomy): domain Eukaryota; phylum Rhodophyta; class Bangiophyceae; order Bangiales; family Bangiaceae; genus Pyropia; species Pyropia yezoensis. Next base: position 3,527,473 of record CM020620.1, read on the forward strand.
ACAAAAAAGCAAGCGAAATCCCCCCACACACAAATGTCAATCCCCCAAAAAAAAACCCAGTGGGAAAAAGGGGAAAGACACGAAATCACGCAAGGAAAACAAATGCGAAAAATCAAACAAATAACCCGAAGGTCAGTATGCCCCAACCCGGCAAGTCCACCGCTCCGGGTGACCAATCAGGGCACCGGGCGTGTCGCCACTGCCCCGGGCCACCGATGCAGGGATCCTCGGCCAGCGCGTGGTTCCACGTAACGCTGCCAGCCGGGTCCCAAGTCAGTCTCCCGGGTTCCAACGGTCCCAGGGCTCAGAACGCCACATGGCCCCCTCACTAGGGCCGAGCGTCCCGCCGGCCACCAAGGAAACCGAGGAAAGGGACTGGGGAACGTCTGACAGGGTTACAACAGGGCCACAACGAAAGGGTTGTGGGGCCAGTGTCTGTCAACAGGGGCCCCCCGACAAGTGTCTCGTGCCAGGGGAACCCGTTCAGACTGGCCAGGCGGGTACAGGAGAGGTGCAGGCCACGCGCAGGGGAACCAAAGGGGGTGTGGCGCAGCCCGCGCCGGCCGCCCACCTGCGTTCCTCCTCCCCGTCGCCTCCCCATGTGGCGCCGTACGCCAGGGGGGGTGACGAGGTGTAGGGGCACAGGCGGGGGCCAGCGGAACGTGGGCGCAGCCCTGGTACCATTTGGAACGCAGGGGGCCAGTGGATAAGAGCACCCTCACGGGTTCCCTCGTCCCCAGCACCCGGGTCCCATTGTACCATCGTCCCCGCGGCGCTTCCCGTGGTCACCTCGTTCTCCCCCGTTTCCTCGTTCCCCTTCTCCGTCTCCGTGCCCCCGTACCCCATCACCCGTACCCCCACGTTCCCCTCCACCCTGGCCCCTATGGTTACCGGCAGCGCCGCGGCGGGTTCGCCTGCTGGCGCGGGCCCTGGGGCCCCTGAGCGACAAGGTGACCGAGCCGGGCAAGGTGTACCCGCTCCTGGGTCCGGGGTACCAGCTGGGCAAGGTGTACGCGATGCTCAAGGTGGCCCCTTACTGGGCCCAGACGTTCTCCCAATGGATCAAGAGGAAACCGGGGCGGGCCAGTCGTACGCGGCCATAGTTGGCGTGGTTCCTGAGGACTTCGGATCCGAGACGGTTACGGCGTGGCGTCGGGAGGAGGCGCGAGGTTGGGTTACTGGTACCCGGGCCCATGGGATCCTTCGAGCCGTGGACGGGAGCTCCGGGTAACTCGTTTCGCAAGCAGATGGCGGTAATGCCGGATGCTCGGATCCCTGTCCTTGCGGACCGTTCCCTGTCGATCACGGTTGTACGGCACGCGGACGAGGTCGGGTACGTCGAACGGTTCAAGACGGTCCGCACGGAACTCCTCCAAGGGCCCCTACCTGCCGCACCTTCACCCTGTTACCTGATCGGGTCTCCCCCGTACCTGAACCGTCCCGGGTACCAAGTGACCCTACCTAGCCTGGTGTTCAGTCGGCACCATCGTGACAATAGTCGGTTCCTGGTCGGGTGGCATCAACAAGAGTTCCCCAGTTGTTCCGCGACTACCCGTGGGCTCCATTACGTTCGGGTTCCGCACTGGTTCGAGAACGTGGAACTACCATACGGGGCCCTTGTGGAACTTCCTGCGGTCCAGTGTTACTTCACGGAACTTCTTCGTTCGTCGGACGCGTTCGCCTGGTACGTGTTTCGAACGGAATGGGCTACCAACTGTGCTGTGTACCTGCTTGAGTTCGCCCGTCGGGAAGGTTACCTGGGCCTCTTCTCTCGGCCCCTGCGTACGTGGATCCAGCGTGTCGGTACCCGTACCATCTGTCAGGGGTCCCGGTGGCGTGGACGAGGCCGCCGTGCGGGACCTGGACGCCCTTCTGACCCTTAGTGACCAAGTGGTTTCCGCCGCGGGGCTCCGTGCGCGTCTCCTCGCTTCCGGGAAACGTCGCAAGGATCGCGGTTCCTTCGTTCGGGTTCGGTTCGAGAGTCGGGACGGGGTATGGGCGGCCCTGGTAGACGAAGACCTGGCCCCACTGGACCTACCGTACTCATCGGACGTACTGGAAGGGCGTGAGATCCTCAGGGCCCAGGACGAAAACGCTGATCAGTCGGACGAGGTGGTTCCCGCAGGTCCCTCTGGGTTCCCGGGCGCTCGGTCATCGGGGTCAGCTGGTCATCGTTCCAACCCTCCCGGGGGTCGTACCGTGTACGTGGCTAACCTTCTGGACCATGGGGACGTGCCCGACGCGGAACTTATGGACCTGGAGGGAAACCTGACTACCACGGCGGTTCTTGGGCTACGCAGTTTCTTTGGGGGTCCCGCGGACCTCCTTGCGAACGCTCATGTCGGGCCCCTGTTGTCGGCTTCCCTTCACGCGACTGTTAACCTTGGGGCCCGTGTAGCCGAGTGGACTTGTGCTGAAGGGGGCTCCAGTAACTCAGACTACAAAGGGCTATTGAACCTGGTTGACCGTAACGGGATCCGTGGGGACCTTGGTACCGAGTTGGGTAACGCCGAGGGCCGCGCGACCGTGCCTGGACGGGACCCAGGATGTTCTCGTGTCCGTGGTCGAGACGACATGGACGAGGAAGAGTCTTCTCGTCCCGACAGTCGTTTCCGTAGGTACTAGGTTAGCGAGGGTATGAGGGTTCTGTGTGCGTGTTCCATGTGTTGACCCTACGTCTTGTTGCTTGGAGAGTCATAAAATTTCCACTGCTTCTTGTCATCCTCTTTGTAGTCCTGCTCCCTTCCAGTAAACCCCCCTTTCTTGTAATCCCTGGATGGGAGGTGAGAGTAATGGGGAAAAGGGGGAAAGAGTCAACCCAAGGTTAACCAGAAACAGATTTCCAAGTAGCCCTCCTTTCAAAAGGAAAAACAATCTTTGCAGGAACTAAATGTTGCCCTTGGTGTCCCGAGTCGAACCACCAACCTGCCCACCTACTCGGGTGTTTCAACCAGCACTTGGTCTCGGGGAACCGGCTGACCAGGTCAAGGGTGCGGGTCCAGGGTTAGCAAGGGGACGCATGTCTGCACCCGGTTCAAGGTTCCAGGGCCACACAGCATAGATAGCCTTGAACGGTTCCAGTAGTACGATGGCCTCCTCCTCCCGCAGTGGAGGTTCGGTCCCAACGCGTTCACAGTACTGGATAACCTTGGCCCTGTCGAACTTGTGGTAAGGTTCCCAGGTATCCTCGGACTAGGCGTAACCCCACCAGCGTACCAAGAGCCAAAGGTTTTCTTCCTGGTCCCTGTCGTGCCCCAAGAAACGTTCCCAAACAAAAGGGGTGCCAGAGTCCTCGTGGTCCAGGGGTACAAACCGGTTCCTGCGGACCATGTAACATGGACGTGGAATCCGTCTGGCCAGAGGGTGTGGGTGCACGGGCCACATGGTCACTACTGACCCGGTCACGGATCCCTTCAACTAGTACCGTGAACGTGTGCCCATCCCGGTCCACGATCCGATACGGACCCTTGACCCTCTGGTCCAGTTTCTTCCGACTATCGTCGTTGGTAACCACGTACACCCAGTCTCCCACGCGAAGGGTCTCGTTCACAGGCGTAACCTGTTTATCGTAACCCCGCTTGTACCGACGCTGGGCCAGGTCAAGGTTCTTGCGTAGCGTAAAAGCTAGGTTCCTTAGGTGGGCCCGTCTCATCTTGCGTACCTGGCGTGCGTTGCCACTGAACTCCTTGGGATACGGGGACCCTGGGAGCCGGTCCAGTGCAAAGGTACGCACGCGTTCAGGGATAACGAACTCAAACGGGGCCACGCCGGTACTCTGTTGTGGCCTGGTATTGTACGCCACGGTAAGCACGGAAACCAATTCGTCCCACTGGTCCTGATGGTCCTCAATGTACGTACGTAACTGGGCCACGATAGTACGGTTAAAGCGTTCCACTTGTCCCTGGGTCTGCGGATGGTACGTGGTAGACGTTACATGTTTGATCCCAAGCATACTGCAGACGCCACGGAAGTGCGTGGACGCCAGCTGGGGCCCGTTGTCAGTCAGTAACGTTTCCGGGGGCCCGTAAGAAGCGACCCACGTATCCAAAAAGGCCGAGGCCACCACTTCCGCGTCCTGACTGCTAATGGGTACCACTCTGGTCAGCTTGGTAAACCTGTCCACGATAATCAAAAGGTACTTGTTCCCGTTCACTGTCTTAGGCAAGGGTCCCAACAGGTCAAGGCAAACGTCCTTAAAGGGATCCGTTGCGGGGAACAGCTTCAACGGATTGGTACGTCGCCTTCCTTGAACCTTGCCCTTTGAACAAGCGGTACAGTTGGTAACAAAAGCGTGCACATCGGCCACCATAGTTTCCCAGTAGAACGTTCGTCTCATAGAGGTATGCATCTTGTGAATCCCTGGGTGTCCCGCGTGGCCTGGTTCATGTTCCAAAGTCAGTACCTCCTGCTGTAGTTCCTTGGGGACCACTATCTGAACGGCTCGGTCCAGAGGAGCCAGTCGTACAAGTAACCCTTCAGGTGTTTCCCCGAACCGCGAGTTAGCGTTCCGGTTCATATCTTCCTGAAGTTCCTTGCAACGCTTATCGTTCCCCTGAGCCTTGAGGATCCTGTCAATCGACAGCGGTGGGTACCTCTTGTGTGTCTTGAAGCTCGGGCGGACCCATCCGGTAACGAAGTTGGCCATGGTTAACAGGGAAGGTATCTCCTCAGGTATAGGTCCTCGGTCGTGTCCCGTAGCTTCTAGCCATGACATAAAGTCTGCAGCATGGTGGTGTTGACCAGGACGGGACTCAACGGTATAATGGTACTCAGCTAACCGGAGTCGCCAACGAGCCAAACGTCCATGGGCTCCGTCCATGTGTAACATCCACTTCAAAGCGGTGTGGTCCGTACGTACAACGAAGCGTGTCCCCTCTAGGTACGGTCGTAACAAAAAGAGAGCCCAGACAACAGCGAGGCACTCGCGTTCTGTGGTACTATAGTTCCGTTCCGCTTGTGTCAGGACCCTGCTCCAGTAACCCACGGGCTTCTAGGCCCCGTCCTCTTGTTCCTGTAGCAAAACGCAACCAATCTGGGCAGCGCTCGCATCGGTATCCACAATAAACTGGCCCGAGCGTCGCGGAAGCGCCAGGATCGGTGTGTGGGTCAGACGGTACTTCAGTTCCTCAAACGCGTCCGTCTGAGCCGGAGTAAAAGGAGGCAGAGGGTCGGGTACCTTGGTACTTTTCATAGCCAACAGAGGGCGGGCAACCTGAGCATAGTCCTGAACAAAGCGACGGTAAACGTTACACATTCCCAGGAAACTGCGTAGGTCCTTCTTGGTTCTCGGTGTCTTGGCTTCCCGTAGCCCGACTAGGTTCTTCTCGTTCACGCGGAGCTGGCCCTTGCCGACGATATGGCCAAGGTACTCAACCTCGTCATGGAACAAAAAGCACTTGCTGGCCTTCAGGGAAACACCGGCCTTAGCGAGTAGCCCAAAGATCTCTTCCAGGTGCTCCAGGTGTTCCGTAGGGTTCTTAGAGAAAACATTAATGTCGTCCAGGTACACGAGGCACGTCTTCCACTTAACCCCGGACAGGATCATGTCAATGGCCCGTTGAAACGTAGCCGGAGCGTTTGTAAGATCAAAGGGGAGCCTGATGTACCGAAAGGTTCCTTCGTGACACGTGAACGTCGTCTTATCCTGGTCCTCGGCAGCAACAGGGATCTGCCAGTAACCACAGTTCGCGTCCAGCATCGAAAATACGGTAGCCTCTCCCAGAAAGTTGATACAGTCGTCCATCCTTGGTAACGGGTACGTGTCCTTAACCGTCACATCGTTCAGTCTGCGGTAGTCAACACAGAACCGGGGGGTACCACCGGGCTTGGGGACCAAGACGACCGGGAACGACCACTCAGCCTGAGACGGCTCAATGACCCCGAGCTTGGTCTGCTTTTCCACTTGTTCCTTGTTCAGGTCCCGATGATGGAGCCCGGTACGGTACGGTTGGGAACGAATAGGCTTGGCCCCGTCCTTCAAAGTGATCCGGTGGGGTGTTACGTCAATACGTCCCAGTTGTCCGTCCCACAGACCCTTATAGCGTTCCAAAAGTTCACGTACAGCCTGGTGCAGTTCAGGCGGGATCAGCTCGTACGCCACCTTGAGCATCTTGACCAGGGTTCCGTCTGACGTCTTGCCCTTTGTATCCGGCTCGGGTACCGTGGTTCCATCGGATCCCTCAGGGGTCTCGCCCTCCGGTGACCACGCTTGCCCCGACGTGTTCCCTTGCTCTGTTCCCAGCGTAACAATAGGGTCGGCCCCCTCACTAGGGGCCGGCAAGTAACCAGTGGGGACCTCGAGCACGGGTCCGTCGTACGGGATAGCGAGGCCTACGGCGAAGTTCTCGGGCAAGTTGACCGCCCGGTTCGAGATGTTCATGATGTGGATCCAGAAGTTCCGCCGGGTCCGTACGTTAGCCAGGGCGTTAGGCAGACGGAGCCCTTTCTTAGACATCTTGTGCGGTCGTTCATATAGTAAACAACGTCCGTTCGTTCCGCACTTGACGTAGACCGCTTGGAGGGATGGGGGTGCCAAAGTTACACCCATGGAGAGGTACAGGGCAGAAGGATCTCGGCGTACAGGGTTACCCTTCACAGGAAAAGCGTTCTGGGTCTTTCCGTCCCACGTTCTCTTGGCGTAGGTCAGGAAACCCAGGTTCCAGAGCACAGACTCTGTTCCAGGGTAGATCGCCTTAACGTGTTCCTTATGAAAGTCCATCCCGAGGATCAACGGTACCGAGAGGGCCCTGACCACGAGGAACTCGAACTCCATCGGCTTCCCGTTCACGATCACCGATAGTTCCACGATCCCACGGGCCCGTAACAACTGACCAGAGGCGTCACACACATGCGTCGACTTGGGAGTCCTTGACGCCAGTCGTCGCCACCCTTCAGGGAGGACATCCTCACGTACCACGCTTGGCCCTGCACCAGTGTCCAGAATAGCCGTAGTGTCCTTCGCTTCCTCCGTGTCCAGTCGAATCAAAGCGTTCAAAGCAAAGTTTCTCTTACGCAGTACAAGCAAGGTACCCTTGAACCAATAGGGCTTCTTCATTCCCATCCGACGTCGGAGCCCAGACTTGGATCGTCGTGCCAGAGAGGGCAAACAGGAACAAGGGTTTTTCAAAGTAATAGGAGACTCAGAACGTACAGGTATAACGGGGCCCTTAAAGATCTTGGAGAACCCCAACGCAGTTGCAAACGAGCAGGTACTATCCCGACGATGGGGAGGGGACCGTTTCGATCCGCCCCCCGTTACTGTTTTCCCGAGGGTCCCGGCTCCTGGGAACCGTCGTTCACTTGGTACCCTTGGTCCGCCTCGTCATCCGAGAGGTTTATCCCTTCACAAAGGGCCTGAACCATAGCAACCCGGATCTGACGATGGAACTGGCGGTCCGCGTTCGGCTTTACATCGGTACTCTGACTCCGTCCACGAGTGGCCGCAAGGAACGAGTCCCGGGCCTGGAGAACCGCTTTCCGTTGGACCTCAGACAACATGGAACATTGATGGGCCATGTGACCCGGTTCCCAACAAAGGTAACAACGGTACGGGCGTCGACTGTCCATGGTACGTACTCCCACGAACAGGGGCGTGGGTCCCTTGAACCCAAACACTTGACCCGACCCGTTCTTCTCAGTTTCCTTCTCGAGGGGGCCCTTCAGGATTGTAGAGGGGCCCATAGGATTAACAGCCATCAACGGGGACGAGTCCAACGAACGATTGGGCCTCGGTTCAGTGGGTCTGCGGACGGTTCCAGAGGGGCCAGCCTTGGTCACAGAGGACCCTCGGGCCATCTTGATAACCTCGGTAGCCGCCTTGTTCTTGCCCGCAGTAAACGTTACCAGCTGCTGGTACGTACGGTCAGGGATATTGTAAACAAATGCGTCCGTACGTAGGTACTCAGGGAGCCCTTGAATCAGCTGCTGTTTCATGGTACCTTCGGTGTGGATGTTCCCACATAGTTCCGTCAGACCCCGTAAGCGTACCGCAATGGCCTCGATCCCCTCACCTGGTTCTTCAGCGGCCCGACTGAACTTGTCCTGCGCCAGTGCCAACGCATGGGGTTCAGCGTACGTTTCAAGGAACCAGTTAACGGCCTCAGGGTAACTCGTGATCGACGCGCTACCTGATGCGCTTGAGGAGTCCGGAAGGGCCCGAGTGTACCACAGTTCCGCGTCCCCAGACAGGAAATGAGGGATCGCGTACAGGGCCATGCCCTCGGAAACCCCATTATCGTTACATGCCTTAACCAGTTTGCGGAGCCACGTGAACACCTTGAGGGCCTCTTTCCCAGAGAAAGTAGGGTACCCAGCAAAAGAGTGTTTCATGTTACGAGCAACCCGTCCCATCTTACGTGCTTCTCGCGTTCCATTGGTCGATTTCTTGTTCCGTAGGCGATACGTACGAAAGTCCAGGACCCGAGCAAAACGATCATCGGAACACTTGATTACCTGGGGCTCGGTTCGTGGGTTCCGAATGGGTTCCAGGTCCTCCTCATCGAAGACGGATGAAAATGTGGTACCAGAGGAAGAAGAGGAAGAGGAGACACTCGAATGATGACGACGCCGGTGACGGCGGGAACGAGAACGATCGGAACGACTGGTATCACGGGACCCACCCTGGCCAGCAGGACTCTGGCTCAGGGCCTGGAAAACAGTAGCCAAAATCTCATCTCGAAAAGTTTCCAGTGTGGACACAATGTCCGGGGACCCAGCAACAGTAGCCGAAGGTGGAACTCGGGTCCCTGACTCGGAACCCGCGTTCCCACGTAAATCCTGACCCATTGTAACCCGGATCCCACCCGGGGGCGCTGTCCCCCGACGAGGAATCCCTGTCGGCCCGCCTCCACCACGGTTCGACGGACCCGAGGGACCGCCGCGGCCACGGCCAGCGGGAGTAACCATCGAAACGTCCGACGGCGCACCACCGCCCCGACCACCCGAATGGACAGGGTCCGTCATGTTGGCCGTGCGGCACTCGACCTGAACCAAACGATCTCGTTACCAGAAGCGGGAACCAAGGAACCAAACGCCACAGAAAAAGAAGAGGACTGTCCCGATATGGGAGAAGAGTGAAGCCCTCCCCTGCTGCTCCACTATAAATGTAGCGTAATGGAACCCAGATTCCCGGACCCAGAAACCACAACCACACACTCAGAGACCACAGTCCGAAGCCCAGGAAGGAACAGGTAAGAGCCCTTGCTGATCCACTCGCCCGCCACGATAAGAGGCAAAGGTAAACAGGACAAAAGCCCGAGGGAGAAGGAACCCAAAGTACTGTTGATTTTACAAGATGGCCCCGGGGAGAACCCCGGAGCACCCCTCAAGAACCTCCCCCCCTGGCCCCTCCAGGGGCCCTGAGCGAGGCCCCCAGAGGGCGCCCCCAGCGGGCCAAGTGCCAGCAAGGCACCGGCCGCTCACCGGGCCAACACACAAAAAGCAAGCGAAATCCCCCCACACACAAATGTCAATCCCCCAAAAAAAACCCAGTGGGAAAAAGGGGAAAGACACGAAATCACGCAAGGAAAACAAATGCGAAAAATCAAACAAATAACCCGAAGGTCAGTATGCCCCAACCCGGCAAGTCCACCGCTCCGGGTGACCAATCAGGGCACCGGGCGTGTCGCCACTGCCCCGGGCCACCGATGCAGGGATCCTCGGCCAGCGCGTGGTTCCACGTAACGCTGCCAGCCGGGTCCCAAGTCAGTCTCCCGGGTTCCAACGGTCCCAGGGGCTCAGAACGCCACAGGCATGTCGATGTCGGGAGACGCCGGCAAAGTTGGAGCCGCCGCTATTGCGGCCGCTTCGCCCGCTACGCGTGCATCGCGCCCTGGCGTGGGCGACGCCGGCAAGTCAGGCAGGTCGAGAGTGGGTAACGCACGCCGTGGTTGGGCCGCCGCAGTTCCGGCCGCCCCATCTCCCATGCGTGCCGCGCGTCGGGCCAAAAACGCGGCCAGACGGTCCTGCGCCTCTATTCTGCGCCACGTTGCGGCTTCTGCCGTGTTCTGCACGTCTGGTCCGGTCCAAAACGCCTGGTCCTTTTCGCCACGACTCACAACCAGGTAGCTCTCCAACACATTGGTGGTGGCAGCCGCCTGCCGCACCAAGGCCACCTCGGTCGTGCGTGCGGCCTTCGCGGCCCTTGTGCCGGTAGGGCGGCTCTGGAACTCACCCGCCCTCTTCGCCGGGTTCACGGCGCCTTTTTCATCGCCATTCGGGACGACAAAGTCCTCTTCCTCGTCACAGTTGCCCGGGATGGGCGGGTTGCCGGGTGGGCCGCCGCGTGCGCCGCCTGAGGCGGCCAGCGCGGCCGCCCCGCTGTACTTGTCAATGACCCTCAGCACCTTCCAGCTATTTACCCAGGTGTCCGCCTTGTCCCTGTAGTGCAGCCCTTCCACCTGTTCCCGCTGCCCTTGTATCGCTTGGTAGCCGATCGTCTTCTCAAACTCCGCCTTCGTCGCTTCAATCAGGTCCTCCCCAGAGGGATTTCCCGTCAGGTTTGCTCGCTTCACTCTCAGCCAGCATTCTCCAAACGTCTGGCACCTCTTACTGATGTGCTCCTTGAACTCCCTCTTCATTGCGGTGTCTGGCCGCTCCGACCATCCAGCGCTTGCGCCCAGTCGCGCCGCGTCTCTCCGCACCGACCGACGCACAATCTTCCCCACGTTGTGCCAAAAGATGTCCTTGTCCTGGTCGGTCCCAATGATTGGGTCCTGCTCCACCACCAGCACAGCCTTGCAGACCACTACGCGTTCGTGGTCCGTCCAGTTGGGTCCGCGCCACGCGGCGTCCCCTGCTCGCCCCCCGCCTCCTCTGCCTCGTCGGCCGCGGGCTCCACTGGTCTCCCCCCGCCGTGCAGAGGATGGGGAGGGGGCGGGTGCTGCTGCTCCGCGTCCTGCTCCCGACGGCTGCCCGCCGCGCGGTACGGCGACCGCGGGGGCGGCTCCTGCCGCTCCCGCGGCACCGCCTCCTGCTGCTACCCGTCGCCGTTCCGGGTCTCCTGTGCCTGTCGCGGGTCCGCCGTCCGTTGCTGCGGCGGCGGCGCCACTTGAATGGCGTGCTGCGGGCGCACCGGCGCCGCCTGGGCTACTTGCTGCGGGGGCGGCTCCGGCGTCGCTTCATGTTGCGGCTCCGCTGGCGCCGCCTGCGCAGCTGGCGGCTTCCCGGGATCGGTAGGTGCGCACCGTCCGTACTCGTGCTGTCCCGCCCCGACGCTGGGGCCGCCCTCCAGAAGGAGGGTGGGCCTCACTGGCCATACTGGGCTCTGAGCCAGCCCCCGCTGCTGGTGGTGACCCGGCCCCTCCAGCGGCCCCCCCTCGAGGTCGTGAGGCGGCCGCTGCTGCGGCCCCCCCTGAGTATGCTCCTGCGGGCCGCCCTGAGCGTGGTGAGACGGCCGCTGCGGCGGCTCCCTCTGCTTCCCGTGATGCGGCTGCTGCGGCGGCTTCTCTTGTTGGTCGAGCGGTGGCCGCTGCGGCGGCCCCCCTTGCTTGCCGCGCGGAGGCCGCAGCACGGGACGGCCGCGGTAGATCCCGGGCGCTTGCTGGGGCAACCCACCGCGGCAGTTGTCGGCCGGCCGCTGCGGCGGCCCGCCCCGATAGTTGTCAGGCGGCGGCTGGGGTGGCCCACCCCGGTAGTTGTCTGCGGGCCGCTGCGGCGACCCACCGCGGCTGTTGTTGGCCGGCCGCTGCGGCGGCCCGCCCCGATAGTTGTCAGGCGGCGGCTGGGGTGGCCAACCCCGGTAGTTGTCTGCGGGCCGCTGCGGCGACCCGCAATCGTTGTCGGGCGGCCGCTGCAGCAGCCCGCCCCAGTAGTCGTCGGTCGGCCGCTGGGGCGGCCCGCCCCTGTAGTCGTCGGCCGGCCGCTGCGTGTGCGGCCCGTACCAGTGGACGTCGGCCGGCCGCTGCGGCGGCCCACCCCAGTAGCTGTCGGGCGGCCGCCGGGGAGGTACGCCGCCGTAGATGTTAAGCGGGTGGTCGGTAGGACCGCGCCTGTCGTCGTCAGCTGGCCGCTGCGGCGGCCCGCTCCAGTAGTTGTCGGGTGGCCGCTGCGGCGGCCCCCCCCGATCGTTGTCGGACAGCCGCTGCGGCGGCCCGCCCTGGTACTTGTCGGCCGGCCGCTGGGGCGGCCCGCCGCGGTAGTTGTCGGGCGGGTGGTGGGTGGGACCGCCTCCGTAGTCGTCGGCTGGCCGCTGCGGTGGCCCGCCGCGGTAGTTGTCGGGCGGCCGCTGGGGCAGCCCGCCGCAGTAGAGGTTGGACGTGTGGCGGGGCGTACTGTCCCTGCAGTTGTCGGATGGCCGCTGCGGCGGCCCGCCCCAGTTGCTTTCTGTCGGCCGGTGGGGGGCCAGCTGCCCACCCCGGTAGTCGTCGGCCGGCTGCTGCGGCGGCCCGCCCGTGTAGTTGTCGGGTGGCAGCTGAGGCGGCCCGCCCCGGTAGTCGTCGGCTGGCCGCTGCGGCGGCCCGCCCCGGTAATCTTCCGGCGCCCGCTGCGACGCCCCACCTCGGACGCTGTTGGCTGGCCGCTGCAGCGGCCCGCCAAAGAGGTCAGGCCGCGGCCGCTGTGGCGCCCCGCCCGTGTAGTCTTCGGCCGGCCGCTGCGGCCGCCCGCCCCGATAGCTGTCAGGCGGCGGCTGGGGCGGCCCGCGCCGGTTGTCGCCGGCCGGCCGCTGCGGCGCCCCGCCCCAGTAGCTCTCGGGCGGCCGTTGCGGCGGCCCGCTACGGTAGTCGTCGGGCAACTGCTGCGGCGGGCCCCTGCCTTGATATAACGGCCGTCGCTGCGGCGGTCCGCCGAAGTGGTCGATCGGCGGCCGCGGCGGTAGGCCGCCCAGAAAATCCGGCGGCGGGAGCGGGCTTGGCGGACCCCGCCGAGTCGGCCCACCTCCGCCTCCCCAGCCTCCCCGCCCGGGGGACCCAAAGCGCGGGCTCCCCCGTGATGGACCACCTCCACCTCCCCAGCCTCCCCACGAGGAGGACCCAATGCGCGGGCTCCCCCGCGACGGTCCGCCCCCCCCACCTTCCGGGCCTCCCCACGAGGAGGACCAAAAGCGCGGGCTCCCCCCCGACGGTCCACCCCCCCCACTTCCCGGGCCTCCACGTCGGGGGGATGCACGGCGTGAGCTCAGCGGCCTCCCCCGCCACGCGTGCTGCTGCTGTTGATGCTGCTGCTGCGGCTGCTGCTGCTGCTGCTGCTGCTGCTGCTGCTGCGGTGGCCGCCACCCTGCGCCCCCGCACGCCGAAGGCGGCGGGGAAGCGCCACGACCTTCGCGCACCCAATCCCACTGTTCCCAAGAGCGCGCAGCGCAAAGACAACCACACATGGGCGGGCACAGCGGATCGGTCGGCTCCCCCAGCAGGTCGCGACGACACCGTCCGCAGAGTCGACGAAGGCCCCGCCGTTTATCACTCTTGGTCAAATACCGCCCACGCCCTGCAGGCGGTCCTCCATGGAGCTCGCGCGGCGGCCGCCCCCCTCCTCCAGTTCCACTCCCGCCACCTCCTCCTGCTGAACGCCCATCACCCCCCCCTGGCGGGGGCTCCTGGCCGCCCGCACCCGCGCAGGACGCGTCCATCCCACGCGCACACCGGGTGTGCTGCCGCTCTCCCCTTCCCCCCTCAGAATTGCCGGCGGGCCGCACACAGCGGCCCGCCAGCCGGGTGCACACTGAGACAGAGACTCAGCTATAAAGTGACCCGACCGCACTCCAGCGCGCGAAGGAGGGTTCACGATGCAGGGCGTCACGACACAGCCAGCAGACGCCCACTAGGAGCGGGCGTCGCGCATAAACGCAGGCCGCGACCGCGAGACGCCGCAAGGAAAGCGGCCTCTGCACGGTGTTCAACGTTGTTGGACAGTAGCATGGGAAACAGCGCGAGGGGGGACACCCGCGAGGGCGCCACAGCCCAGCCCCCCAGGCGCTGGCAGTGGGCTCGGCGGGAGCCGCCACGAGGGGCCGCACCAGATGCGGCCTCCAACGACCCCGAAACGTATGTGCCCAGAGGGTGGCGCCGACTTGGGGCGGCCGCTACCACGGGAGGCCGCAGAAAAAGCGGCCTCCACAGGGTGTTCAACGTTGATGGACGGGGTTGGGGCACAAACCCAGGGGAGAGTGCGAAGGGGGACCACCGCAGGGGGCACGGAGCACGACGCCGGGTGCTCTGACCAGGGGCCACCCTTGGTGGCCGGCACCCGTCGGGCGGCCTCCGTGGGGCGGCCGCGCCGCGGGGCGGCCGCGCCGCGGGGCGGCCGCGCCGCGAGGCGACCGCACCGCGAGGCAGCCGCGCCGTGCCGCCCGGCGAGGGGCTCTTCAGACGCTTGGTCGACGGCGGCGACGACTGGCGGCCGGCTTGAGAGCCCCCGCTCGCCACCACAACGCGGGCCGCGTGGCGCCCCCTCGACAGCTTTTGTCGGGCGCCCTGTCGCGCCCGCCGGATTCGCCCGCGGCCCAGCGGTAGTCCACCCTGGTCGTGCGTTACATTTTCCTTCTCTCGTGTTGGCTGCTGATTCATCTCGAACCGCCTGCAAGCGCGAGCAAGGCACGGGCCCCCTCAGCACGGTACCCCCCTTGCACGGAAAAGACATCCGGAAAATGCGGTTGCGGGTCAGCACCAGAACGCCCACGGCCAACTGCGCTCCACGACCAAGAACCTGGACGACACAGGATGTGTGACACGCGTCGCTCATGGACGGCCCATGATGGGCCCCGCCATGACTGTCACGATTCCGAAACACCACCCTCTTGGGATACAGTCGGACAGTGACAGTTGACCTCTTCCACAAAGCGTGTGCCACATGATCTGGCACGTCGAGAATTACAGTGCGTATGATTGTACGATCAAGGCGCCTTCGATCGACGAGGTCAACCAACGTCGACTGCCGTGCGAGGCGGGAGCGACAACATTGGCTATGCGTTGCAGGATGCCGCCTTGCACTCGGAGCCACGCAGGCGGCCCACGCCCTGGGAGACGAACCCACTATCGAGGCGGGGCGGAGTCGAGGCGATCACGGAGCAATCTCCCTGCAACGTGAACGGCCCTAGCGGCTATCACTGCAGAGATCCACGCGCAGGCCCACAGACTGCAGGTCTCCGAGTACGCCATGGCGCCGCAGAGGCCGCATCATGCGCATTGGCAAATATCGCGGAACGATTATAGCTGTAGCACAACAGGAATCCGTCGCACGTCCACTCTCAGGGAACACTCACCAAGGGGGATCGACACCAACGTCACCGGGAGGCCAAGGTTGCTGTCCTTGGAGCGCAAGCCACGGGACCAAGATGGGAGCCCAAATGGGTGGGGTTTGTTGTTCTGCCTTGGCCGGCGGTGGATTCACCGCCGGCCCCCTCGTTATAAACCCTCGGAGACACTACTAACTACCCTCCACCCCAAGATGCAAGTCCCTCTGGTCATACGTAACTTGTAGATACCGTGACCAGTACGGACTCCCAAATTGAAAGCCAAGGATTAGAAGTAGCCCCCCTAACATTAGGGTCACAATACGGCCAACCATATTGCTACATATCCCCCCCTTAGATTCGGCCCGTCCTCGGGTCGAGTTGCATTCGGGTTACCGAATGTAAGTGGGTCGCGTGACCGTTTACCAGTCGGGTGGGGCTTTGCGCCCTGTCGCGACAGACACCCCTTTTCGAGGTTGTCTGAGGGGGGTGCCCCCCTTTGTGTGGTACACACACGATCCGTTTTCCGGACCGTTAATTTCCCGATGCGGGTTTCTGTTCACGACCCCCCTTTCCGAGGGGTGGCGCAAGCGGATCCGCCACCAGGTGTCTGGTGGTAGGGGAGCCCCTCTCGCGTTACCGAGTGAATGGGGGCGGCCGCTCCCGCTTTTCGCGGGGGCAGTTTCGGGGTGAACCCCTCTTGGTTGCCCCGTACGGGGGTGTGGCCCCGGCCCGCCCAGGTGCCTGGGTGGAGCGCGTTCATAGCCTCGTGGAGCGCGGGTCGACCCGCGTGCCTGCGGCGCTTCTCGTGGCCGTTTGTGGTCATAAGCGCGGGTGCCCGCGCTTCCCTGGCTCGTCCCAGTTGTCCCACCGTACCGGGTCGTGGCCGTCGACGGCTTGTCTGACGGGCCGCCCCTGCTACCCTGGTTTCACCATGTCGGATCCCCAGGTACCCGGGGGCGAGGACGACCTCCTGCTTGAGGAGGAGGAAGAGGTGATGGTGGACGACGTTCCCGTCTCTGCCACCGCCGCCGGGTGCTTCTTAGCGAGCTCGTCGGAGGACGAGGACGACCGGGTGACCGTTCGTGTGGCCCCGGAAGGAGCGCCGGGCGGGTTGTCGTCCGTGTGTAGCGGCACGACGGCTCCGTCGGGTGGCGGACAACCGCGTGCAGCGGTGGCCTCTACCGCTACTCCTCCGGCGGCCCGGATGGCTTCTGTCGCCGGTGCCGGCGCCGCTCTACCTCAAGACGGTGTCGCCGGCGTGGCGGATGGTAGTGGCGGCACCCCGGCCGGTTCGACGGGTCAAGACGGCGCGGGTGCCCGCCCGGTTGGTGTGTCCGCTGCAGTGGGTAGCGGGTCTACCCGTGCTGCCCCCGTGGTACCATCGTCGGGCCCGGGTGGCGGCGATGCTCTGCCCGCGGTGCCGCGGACGCGTGATGGTCAAGAGTTATCTACCCCGATGGCAGTCGACTCCGGGAGCTACTCCGGGCGGGCGCCCGCCCTTCTTCTTCCTCCTCGGCCTCGTGCACCTTCGGCACCGGCCCATCTGCCGGTGGGACATCCCCCGGCGCCCCCGATTCTTCCTGGTCCTGCCCGGGTTGCCCCGTTGGGTGGCGGCGTCGCCGTGGCGGCAGGTCAACCCGCCATGTCGATGTCCGACTTGGTGGCTCGGGTTCGAGGCATGACTGTGCAAGAGTCAATGGAGTCCGCTGGGCGGATGAGGGTGGACTTCCACCAATCGCGTCTCTCTGGAGGGACTTCCCGCCGCTTCAGGGTGGACCCGAGTTGGGAGCGGGAGTTGGTGCGGCTGGTCAACCAGCCGAACGCGGTGCGGGTGGAACACCATTGGATCCTGAGTCAGCCGGACGACCGGCATGCGCAGCTCTGGCGCACCCGGGTGGGACGGGGTGAGGTCTACCTCGACCCCGCCTTCGGGGTATGCGACCTGATTGCCCCCGCGTTGCCGCGGGAGGTTGACTACCCGGCTAGTGCTCGGGGGATTGCGGCGGCGGCGGAGCCGGTTGCGTTTGGGGAGACGGTGGGCGATACCGGTCGGTATCCCGACTTTGATTATTACCCGGGGGTATCCCAGTATCTGACGTTGACGGCTCCGTGCCCGCCCATGGCGGGGCTGAAGTCGGCGTCGAGCTGGCGACGCAACCATGGTGTCATGGCGGATGCGTTCCGCACCGATGTAAAGTGTGCGTTGCACACCGGTAACGGTCGCGCGCCGGTATACACTCCCGTGCGCCCGCCTCTGTGGCAGGAAGGGTGGGAGCCCGCCCCGGCTTTCCGGTTTGACACGGGGTGTTGGCCCTTCCCCCGTACCGGGACCCGCAGGCTGGGGCTTCCCCCTTGCCTCGTCACTCGTTGCGTATCCGGCGTACTCAGCCGGGTGAGCCCAATTGCCATGGGTGGGCGTCCACCGAGGCTGTCGCTGACCTGGGTATTCCCATGGTTATCCATGACCCTCTCAGGTCCTTGCCCCGTGGTTCGGTAACCCGATACGGGCGGCGGTTGGCCGTCGTCCCCGAGATTGGGGCTCTGCGGGTGGGGAGCGTGAGGTGTCCCGTCGTCGGGCGGAGCCCCGCCGGGGTTACGGTGGAGCCCCTTCGGTGGGGTCCTACCGGGCCTCATATCAGGCGCCACCGGCTCCGGTGGTGGCCGTGTCGGCTCCTCTGGCTCCTCTGGCTGCGCCAGTGTCACCTCCCGCCCCTGTCATACAAGACGGGAGTCCCCGTCTCTGGTGTGAGGGCGTTGACGCCCTTGTTGCCCACGCAATGCGGGAGGGTCTCTCTGTTAGCTGGGGGGATATCCCCCCAGGTGCTGCGCTGGTTGGGTCAGCGCGTTGCTTCGGTGGTGTGCTTGACCGCCTCCAGAGAGCTCTGGAGGACGTGGAGGCTGGCCGCAGCACCCTCGTCCAGCTATGCACCGAGGTAACTCGGGTGATTGACCGTCGTGAGATTGCCGACCGGTGGAGCACGGAGGTATACGCGCTTACGCGTGAGTGGCCTCCCTCGGGCAGTGGGTCTACCCACTGAGGAGTGCTATTGTTTGTGAGGGAGAGGGCCCCGGTAACCCTTATGGTGGCCGGGTAGTAGTGAGTATGAACTCATCCCCCGCTGGGGCGTTTGCATGATACCAATGCCTGCCATTGGGGAGTACCCCGTTTGACTTAGTCGTGGCTTGCCTCGGTTCTTTTCCGCCTCCCCCAACCCATCCTGGTTGGTTAATACTCATGAAGGTCAACCTTCTTGGTCCGTCACTTGCCTCCTGGCTGAAGGTTTACCTTGGTGTAAGCCTTAGGTTACTTTGAGATTATCGGAGTTAGTCATCTCCTTCAAGTAAACTTGTAAAAGTCTGTAGCTTACTTAGTTTGCCTAAGTCCGCTCCAACTTAGTGAACCTAAGTCTTGCCGAGTCCATGTGACACCCTACTCAGTAGGTATAAGCCTCACCCCCCAACAGCCGAAGTCGGTGTCGGTTGGGTTGTTACAGTAGGCGTCGTCGCCTCATGTAAGGCATGAGGAGTTGGCGGGGTATATTCGCCGCCTATTCCCAGGTGGGTGAGTCGTTTCCGACCCATATAACCTTGACGTACCAGGGTCCTGGTAGGTCCGGGTCGGTGTGCCCGACCACGCTCTCTACTTGGTATGGAATCCCATCCGGTCCCACCGGGTCATCTGACCGGTGAGTTGTAAGAGCTTCATGTAGCAACCCAGCCGGTACCGGCTGAGGCTGTTCCGGCATCGGAGCAGGTGTCACATCGTTGAGGTTGATGCGTTGTATCTTAGTATCGGAGTGCAGTATGACAGAGTGATCATCTCTGTGTAAGATCTGGTAGGGTCCCTTGACCGGTTGCATAAGCTTGTTCCCTCGGAACTTCTGGTGTCTGATGTAGACCCAGTCACGTGTCATCAGGGTAGCGTTGCGCACCCGTAGTCGGGCGTCGAAGTTCTTCTTGTATCGAAGTTGTGTTCTGTCAAGGGCACCCTTGAGCTTAGGAATCATCCACGATAGCTTGGCCAACCAAGCTAGGTGGATGCGTTCGGCCGGTCGGCCCTTCGGTGTATCATACCGAGTGCACCTGCCGGGTGGCAGCGTCAGGTTACCGACCCCTAGTGGCATGACCCACTCCAGTGGGGCGATGTTTGTGCTCCGATGTGGCCTGGCATTGTATGCCAGGGTGAGTACGGACAGAAGCCTGTCCCAAGTGTTCGTGTGCTCGGCCACGTAGCATTGGAGCATCTTGACGATGGTGCGGTTGAACCGCTCCACTTGCCCGTTGGACTGCGGGTGGTAGTCGGATGCCCGACGGGGTTCGATACCGAACATGTCCAGGACCTTAGTGCAGAATGCTGACGTAAGGTTTGCTCCGTTGTCGGAGAGGAGTTGCTTCATGACTCCGTATGCACTGATCCAGTGGTCAACCACTGCGTTCATGATGGTTTATGCCGTATCATTCGGGATGGCTGCCGCTCGTGACAGCTTAGTGAATCGGTCTGACATGACTAAGATGTACCTGTTCCCTTGTTCCGTTACCGGAAGTGGCCCGAGTATGTCAATAGCGACCTGCTCGTTGGGCCCGTCCGGTGGGAACAGTTTCATGGCAGACGCCTGACTATGTAGACTCATGCGGTTACGTGCACAGGGGTGGCATCCCCTTACGTGGTCGACCACGTCGACGGCCATTGCTGGCCAGTAGAAGAACCTTCGCATTGCTGCGAACATACGTGAACCCCCCGGGTGTCCGGCTGTAGGGTTCTCGTGTTCTCGTTCCATGACGGCTTGCCGCAAGGACACGGGAACCACGACTTGATGTCGTCCATCGGCGGGTGCCCGCCGGTATATGAGTCCGTCTTCATTCTCGGAGAAGATGCCGGCCGTACCGGCCAGGAGGTTAGCGCGATGGCGTCTACAGTCGTCGTCAGTGGCTTGTGCCTCGCGGAAGTCCGCGAGAGTCAGTGGGCATGCTCGGTGCGCCATGGTATGGTCAACCATACCTTGGGTGGCGTTACCCACCATGCAGACCGGTACCACCGGGATTTCCTCGTCCACCGGGCGGGTATCCCCGCTCGGGGTGTCGAGTCGAGACAGCGCGTCTCCGAGGTGGTGGGTTGACCCAGCCTTATACACGGTGCGGTAGTCGTGCTCGGCCATCTTCAGCCTCCATCGGGCTAGCCTCCCATGGCTATCGGAATCCTTGTCACCAAGGTTGAGGAGCCATCGTAGGGGTTCGTGGTCGGACCTCACGATGAACCTAGAGCTCTCCAGGTATGGGCGGAGCAGTTGCACTGCCCATATAACCCCGAGGCACTCACGCTCGGTGGCACTATAGTTACGCTCAGCCGAGTTGAGTGTCCGGCTGAAGTACCCTTCCGGACTTAGGTCCGGGATAACGTTATCGGAACCGATCAACGTCTCTCCCTGTAACAGGGTGCATCCCACTTGTGTATCGCATGCATCGACATCGATGACGAAGGTACCCCGTCTGTGCGGTAACGCAAGGACGGGTGGGGATAGTAGGGCTCGCTTCAGCGACTCGAATGCCTCCTCTTCGCTAGGCGAAGGGGGTTGGAGTACCTTGGGCAAGGTACTGCTCGTAAGAACCGTTAACGGTTTAGCAATCCGAGCGAAGTCCTTGACGAACCGTCGGTATACGTTGCACATTCCCAGGAAGCTCTTGAGCTGCGTCTGGGTGTTAGGGAACCGGGCATCCCGGAGTGCCCGGGTATTGGCTTCGAGTACCCCTAGTTTACCAGGGGTTATCTGGTGGCCCAGATACTCGACCGTCTGTTGGAAGAAGGCGCACTTCTTCAGGCGCAGGGTTACCCCGGCGTTCCGCAAGAGGGTGAGTACCTCGTCAACATGTTGCACATGGTCATCCATGTTACGCGAGAAGACGATGACGTCATCGAGGTACACTAGGCAGTTACGCCACTTCACCCCCGACAGTATAATGTCGATAGCCCGCTGGAATGTAGCGGGGGCGTTGGACAATCCGAAGGGCATCCTTAGGAACTCGTACACTCCACTGTGACAGACGAACGCCGTCTTGGGGATATCCTCGTCCGCCACTGGGATCTGCCAGTATCCGGCATTGCAGTCGATGGTGGTAAACACCGTAGCTTCCCCCAGGGAGTCGATGCATTCATCCATCCTTGGTAAAGGGTATGAGTCTTTCTTGGAAACCAAGTTGAGGCGTCGATAATCGATGCAGAACCAAGGGGTTTGATCCTTCTTCGGTATGATAACGACTGGGGCACCCCACTCCGACATCGAAGGTCGTATCACCTTCGCTTCGCTCATCCTCTTCACTTCTCCATCAACGATCTCTCGTTGCATAGGTCCCGCTCGGTGCGGTTGTGACCGGGCGGGTCGTGCGCCTGGTACCAGGTCTATACGATGTTGTGTTGCCCCAATGGTACCCAAGGCCCCGCCTGTCCTCATGACGTCATGCTTTCTTAGCATCCGTCGTACCCCTTCGGCTACCGAAGGCGGAAGGTGGTCGAGGTCAGCCTCGGCCAGGGCCTTCAGTGCTTCTTGGTCCTTTGCCGGCATGTCCGCCGAAGGCGCCGATGGGTTAGGCTTCCCGTCATCGGGTTGCTGTCGCTCGGTGGTCTCGGCGACCGCCAGCACCTCAAGTGGTTCCACTTGACCTTCCTTGTCACGGGTAAGGATATCTCCTTCGTAGAGCTCGGCAATCCCGAGGATAGTTCCCTTCGGGAGGGTGACTGCCTTACGGCGATAGTTCGCCATCACTAGGAGGGACGACCCTCCTGCTGGGAGGTCTATGAGACCGTTGGCCATGGTCAACCCATGGCGCTTGTACGTCCGCAGGTTGGACCGGACTCTGCAGATGCCTGCAAGGTCGCAATTAACAGGGAGGACTGTCTCCGACAACGGCTCAAAGCGAGTTCGCTTGGCCAACCGAAGTGTCTTCGGCTCGACGCTTGCGTACACCTCAGCCACGTTAACGTGGCTCCCTTGTAGCGTCAGGTCCCTGACGATAGCCGTATGTCCTCGCTTCGTCCCGTCGGCTTCTTGAAGCTCGACGGTCCTCCGGCCTGGCTGGATTGCATCCACGTGAACGTTGATGAAGGTGCACCCTAATATGCAGGGCACCGATAGGGTCCTACACACCCGGAAGTCGAGTTCCGTGGTGAGTTCCCCGATGGTAACCCGCAGCGACATCGCTGCGGTCGTACGAATGAGACGACCATTCGCATCCTTGATCGTGGGTCCCCGAGCAACTCGGACTCGCGGGAGCCACTTGTCCGGGAGGGTATCCTTCCGGATAAGGTTGGGTCCAGCCCCTGTATCCAGTACAGGGTAGTACGATCGTGTCGACTGGGGGTCAACCCCCAGTGTGGCTGATACCTTGAAGTTCTCCAAGGTAAACGGCACATGTCCTACACCGATATCCGGTGTTCCTCGGGCATCCTGGACAGAGCCCGTGGCTGGTTCAACGTGACGGGGCATCCCGTCCTCGCCTCCCGTTATCGGGGGATTCTCATCATTCCCCTGACTCCGTGTCGTCGGGGCCGGATGGTGTACCCGGGGATTGATGTGGCGCCGGCTCAAACGCGCTCGCCGTGGGGCTTTCCCCGCGGTACTCCGGGGTGGCTTGCTTGGGTTACCCCAGCGCCCCCCGGTCATCCTTCCTCTTACTCGTTTCCCGCCCTTGGTCGGGTGCTGTCCGCCGGGACATCCGGCTGAGGAGGTGCCTCCTCGACGGCCAGTACTCCACCTGGAGCTGGCTGCCTACCCGGTGCGGGTCCGGGTGCTCTGGCGGGATACCCCCCGGTGGATGCCTTGCGTTGCGCCGCTGCCCGCCGAGACTCCTCGGGGATGAGTGGGCAGGAAGACACCCAGTGCTGGGGATCCCCACACAACATACATCCGGACGTGCCGGTCCCCCCTTGAGTTCGCATCGGTGTAGCCCCGTAGCTGCGGTTGCCTCCCTCGGGCGCCCGAGTGCCTGCTCCCTGGTAGGCCTTGGGTCCTTGGGTCAACCGGAACATGGACTCCCCCAACCGGTTGGGTCGGCCCGCAATCTGCGGAGGTGCCTCCGTGCGCACCGCCCATGTTGGCAAGGGTTGGTGAGGGTTACCCGTCACTGGGGAGTACCCCGTAGTCCGTACGTACGGGACGCGACGTCCCGTGCCCTCGCTGACCTGGAACTGGGTCCCCGCCGGAGCGATGTATGCTACCGTACCTTGCTCATCAATCACCGGCGTAGCCGGTAACAGCAGGTGGCCCTGCTGGTCAACCAGTGGTTCCTCCTCGCCCGTGGGGGCGTACTCGGTAGCCACCAGTACCGGTGCGGCCTTCCGTTCCATCTTGTCTTGCCTCGGTACCGGGGTAAGATTGAGCTTGCTCCCCTCACCCTTGGGCTTTGAGGCAAGAGCACACTCCGGGTGAAGCACCCGGTAGGCGTCCCCCAGGGACTTGCACATATGCATCAGTCGACTGAAGTTCGTCCGTGCCGTGTTGGCGCCCCGTGCGGATATCCGCACGTAGTTGGGTACTCCTGCGAACAGGATGGCCCGTAGCTCCCCTTCTCCGAGGAGCTTCCCCAGCTCGTAGTCGAGCTCTTGAATCCGTCGTCCGAACATCTCCTCATCCTCCCAGCTCTGGGCGGTGGCAGTGCGCAGGGCCCGGTAGTGGTCCTCGCACTTGTCCTCACTGAGGTAACTGCTCAGCAGCTCCTTGAGAATCCCACGGTAATCCATGGGGGTGGCCGCAACCCTCATTCCCGGCATCGGGGATGCCTGGCGAAGGATGCCTCGCACCCGTTCATCAACAAAGAACGGGAGGATCTCCAGGGCCAGCCCCTCGTTAACGAGGGCCTTGTCCGCGGCTGCCTTGAAGCTAGTCAAGAAGCCGATGACTGCCAACGGGCGTCCGTTCGGCCCCCCGAACATAGGGACTCCCTTCATAATGGTCTGCATAGAGCGGATCGCCCGATGCGACGTATTATGCATCGATTCCGATACGGTGGTAGAGCGGTCCTCCAAACGATAACGTTCCGGAGTAAGAACCGACCGGAAGACCTCGTTGACGATCTCCGTGTCAGCGTCCTGGATATCCAGTCGCTTAGCCAGTTGATGAGCAAACTCATCGGACTCTATCCGCTTCAGTAGGCTCGCAGTTACCTGCGCGGTCATAGCTTCCACCACTGAAGATGGTACTTCCGGCGTCGGCACCTCGGGAACCCGAGTTGCCTGGCCTCCTTCGTCGTGGAAATACTGTGAGAGGGTCCCCCCTCCCCCAATAACCGACTCTCCACCGGCGTAAGTATCCGCCGGGTCGTGTCCGCGGAGTCCGCTTCGGGTGCTCCGAGCGTATCGCTCCGTGTGACTCCGTTCCAACTCTGCCGACGAGTCGGATCCATACCCCATTGTGTCCGGGGGCTGTCCGGGAGTTGCTGCGCCGGGGTCGACCCCGGTGGACTCCAAAAGTAGTCCGGCCGGTTCGAACCGTACCGGTGTGGGAGGAACACGACGGGGTCCCGTCGTGTGGCGTGTTGACATCAACACTGCCATTGCGTCCTCCGTCCGCTCTTGACGAGCGTCGAGTCCGGAAAACCGGGCCTCGATGCGGGCCTATGATGCCATCAGGGAATCCCCTGGTGTAAGAGGCGGCGGAGTGCGGTCGGTCGATGACAGTTGAGGCGGGCCCCCGCCTCCTGCCGTCCGAGCCGTGCCAAACGTCGATCCGGCACCGGAAAGCATTGGCGTCTCAATGTTGTCGATCGGGTTCCCGATCCCGGTTCCCGTAGTCATCTCCGGAGTCGGCGTCGACGCCGATCCGTCATCTTGAACGTTCCCCGTCTCTTGGGTAGACATAGTCACAATCAGTCAACCGACGTAACAATCACCACGAATAAGAGAGCGAGGGGGTAGATTGGGGAGAGTAACAGTAGATCACAGTCAAAGATAAAAACTCAACACAATCGATCAGGTCGCAACACCACGAGTACAAGAAAAGGACCGGATCCCTATCCGTGTGCCAGGGCCGAAGACGGCGTCACCACACGGGTGACGGAAACCCGTCCCCTGCTGCTCCACCAATGTAGCACAATAGGAATCCGTCGCACGTCCACTCTCAGGGAACACTCACCAAGGGGGATCGACACCAACGTCACCGGGAGGCCAAGGTTGCTGTCCTTGGAGCGCAAGCCACGGGACCAAGATGGGAGCCCAAATGGGTGGGGTTTGTTGTTCTGCCTTGGCCGGCGGTGGATTCACCGCCGGCCCCCTCGTTATAAACCCTCGGAGACACTACTAACTACCCTCCACCCCAAGATGCAAGTCCCTCTGGTCATACGTAACTTGTAGATACCGTGACCAGTACGGACTCCCAAATTGAAAGCCAAGGATTAGAAGTAGCCCCCCTAACATTAGGGTCACAATACGGCCAACCATATTGCTACAATAGCTCCAGATATGGTCTATAGTATGGACCACGTGGCACACTCGATCGCAGTATTAAGCATTGTATTAGCACGATTGTTGTCGAGTCGGCCCAAACCCAGTCGATTTCTATCACATTCGACGACGACCGCATCTAATTTAGTGAACGATCGATGGACGATCGACGTATTTTAAGGCTCTCCGGGTGTGTTTGTCTCAGCCGCTGGCTTCAATCGGGGGCGATGTGCGCCGGTGTGGTGACGTTGGGGAAGTTCGTTCTGACGTTGTTGGACGACACCCAGTTCTTTGGTTCGGAGGTTGCGTCTCTCAAATGGCACGGTAGCCTCCGTTCGCGTCAAGTCCTTCGACCTTCGCGTGGCCTTCCACAGTGAGATCCCCCTGCTCCCCGCGCTCTTGTTCTCCAGCCATTCACCGCCGTACACGTTGACGTCTGAATTGGGTTTAGTCTGGCATTTTGAAGAACGGATCGGACGTCGGAGGACGTGCTCTCAGTCCGGTAGCAAACTGAAAAGATGAATAACAGAAGTGGCAATCGGTCCTTTTTCACAAAGTCGATCGCAAGAGGAGTCCCGATGAGGAGGGGGCTTCTACTTCAGTAGATTGGTCATGCTGATAGAGATTGGATTGATTGTGGCGCGAGTGGTTTGATTGGGCGAGAGTGGTTTGATTGGGGCTGCGTTTTGGATCATGTCATGTCATGCCGTCAACCAGTCCTCGCACCTCGCGCGAGCAGTAGCACACCGAAAGCGTGGGGCCCCAAAAATACCCCGACCACGCCCCAAGCCCGCGCAGGCGGCGGTCACTTCTGGAACCCCGCGGTGGCCCCCCGCGCTGGGTGGCGGTTACTGTACCCCGGGTCACCGTGCCACCACGCCTCTCACCAGCGCGACACCCTCCCCCGGCCCCCCCCTCTCTCTCTGCCCCCCCACCCCGCGCCTCTCCCACTCCTCGCCCCCTGGCCCTGCCCGACGCGCAGGCGCCGTGTCTCTGTGCATGGCGGCCGCCTTTGCCGCAGCCCCGGTGCGCCCGTGGGGGATGGTCGGTCGACGTGTCGTCCCCGGCGGCGGCAGTGGTGGCGGCGGCGCCGCGGCGGCGGCGACCGGGGCATCGTCGGCGGGGGCACCCCCCATAATGGGCACCGCGGCCGTGCCGGCGGGGCCGGCGGGGGCAGCGGCGGCAACAACGGCGGGCCCAGCGGCGGCAGCGGCGACGGCGGCAGCGGCAGCGGCAGCGGCGGGGGCGTCGGCGTCCGCGTCGGCGGCGGCGGCAGCATCGACCACTGCACCGTCGGGTGGCTCTGCCGCAGTCGCTCCCGCGTCGGCGGCGCCGGCCGCAGGGGCTACCGCCGCCATGGCTCGCGGCCCGCCGCGGCCGCCCTGCCCAGCCGCCCGACGGTGGAGCAGGTCGCGCACGCAGTCGGATGTGGGGCGTCGCCGCGCCGCCGGTGGGGCCGGCAGCGCCCCCCCGGCGCCGCCCCCCCCCATCCGCGTCATGTCGTACAACATCTTGGCCCAGTCGTACGTGTCCCCCCGGTACTTCCCCAGTTCTACCCCCACTGCCCTGCGGGTGCGCCCCCGCACGGCGCGCCTGCTTGCCGAGCTGTCCTCAGCTTACGGGCGGCTGGATGTCGTGGCCCTTCAGGAGGCCGACCGCTGGGCTGAGGTGTTTGGGCCCGCCCTGGCGGGCGCGGGCCTCGGCCTGGCGTACAAGCCCCGCACGGAGGGGCGGAAGCCCAAGAGCGATGGCTGCGGGCTGGCCTACAACCCCGCCCGTTTCACGCCCATTGACGCGCGGGCGGTCGAGTTTAACGACCTCGACCCCATGTTCCCGGGAGTGACGGAGCGGGCGGTGGCCGCGGCGGCCGCGTCGGGCGAGCCGGGGGCGGTCGAGGTCGCGGCGATGCACCTAATTCGGGACAATGTGGGACTGGCGGTGGTGCTCGAGGAAGTGGACCCGGAGGGTGTGCCGGGCAAGAACGAGGTGGGGGAGGGAGGCGGCGGCGGTGGCGCCGTTGCCCCTGTCATGGTAACCTCCGCCACCGCGGATACTGCCTTTTCTCCGGGGGGTGCGGCTCGTGCTGCGGCTTCCGCTGCCAACCCCCGCCGCAAAGTCATCGTCGCGTGCGCGCACCTCTACTTCAACCCCGTGCATCCGGAAGTCAAACTGCTCCAAGCGTGGCTGCTGAGCGCCCGCCTCGCCGCCCTGCGGTCTCTCCACGGTGGTGCTGCGACGCCCGTTGTCCTCTGTGGGGACCTCAACAGTCTGCCCCAGTCAGCGGGCATGGCACTGCTGACAGGGGGGGCTGTGCCGTTGGGGCACCCAGAGGTTGTGGCCGCCCGCTTGACGCCCGCGGAGGTGGCCATCCTTGAAGCTGCACCGCTGATGCGCTTTGAGAGTGCTTACCCGATGGGGAGCGGGGTGCCTGGCGGCCAAGGGGGAAGTCCTCCTCTGACCACCCTCACGGACCACTTTTCGGGAATGCTCGACTATATCCTGACGTCGGTGGACGACGACTTGGCGGCGACGGCGGCGCCCACCACCGCCGCTTTGGAGGATGCAAGTCCGGCGGCCGTCTGCGATGCCGATACCGCTCCCGCTGCTGCCGCCGCCACCGTCGCCACTCGTCACTCGGCGCTGGTGGTGGAACGCACCCTGGAGCTCCCCACCGCCGAGGCGCTGGCCGCCGCGGGCGTGACGGGCCTGCCCAACGAGCAATTCGCGAGCGACCACCTGGCTCTGGTTGCGGACCTACGGTGGCGTGAGTGAGGCCTGCCGGGTTGCGGGGGCCGGGGGACCGATTGGGATGGCGGTCCTGGGTGGGTATGGGGGGACAGCGTGGCTGGATCACGTGGCCCCGGGGGGGGTGGGGGGCGTGGGGGTGACTGCGGAGGAGGGGAGGAGCAAGTGCGGACGGGCGCGGGCAAGAGCGCGGGGAGGGTGGGCATCGACGGCTAGGGCTGGGCCCACGCGGTACGGGTAGCGCGCCCCGGCGCTGTCGGCGAGCACCGCGAGTGAGGGTTGAGGACCGGCGGCTGGCGCGACCGAGCCTGGCTGGATGCCTGGGGCGTAGGAGCCGCGCCAGGGGGGAGGGATGGAAGGCGACAGAACTGGGGAGGGCGGCATGCGCGGCGGCGGTGGCGCCCCGCTGCTGCGGTAAGCACCGCGGGTGAGGGTGGGGCACCCGCTGCTGCCGAGTGACCAAGCCTGGCCGGCGGTGTGCCGGGTGAGGGCGGAAGGTGACAGTGTTTGGGGAAGCGCGGGGGGGGGGGGGTTGCGCCCCGTGTAGCTGCGGGCCACCAGCGGGGGTTGGGGGAGGGGCCACACGCGATGGGAGGTGGTGTTCCCCGCCGGTGTGGGCATCCGACGTGGGCGGGTGCGGCGAGTGGCTGGAGCTGCCACGTCTTCCCCGAGTCTAAACGGCCTGATGGCAAACCAGCTCGGCGACACGCCTTCCGGGCGGGGTGGCGCGGCCAGCCGTGGCGGGCGCCCGCCTCCCCGGGGCGCGCAGGCCACAGCAAAGTACCGCTTGTCGCACGCCCCCGCATTGCCCTCCTTCCCCCGTCGCCCCCTTCCCCTCGACGCACCCCTCAGTCGACCTTGCGGATGAGATCTTTCTTCCACTTGCGGCGGAACGACCGCTTGTGCGAAAACACCCCCTCCACGACGGGGAGCCCCGCCGCGACGCGGTCGCGGATGGCCTCGGCCAGCGGCGCCGCGGCGTCGTCGTAAAAGTGGGTGACGCGGCCTACGGGGGCGGCCGCGGCCGCCCCCACACCCGCGGCCGCGCCGTCGGCCGCAACGGCCGAGGCCGCCGCCGTGCCGTCCCCGTCCCCGTCGCTGCCGTCGCCACCGCCGCCCACCGGGGCCAGCCCCGACGCGCGCGCCGCGCGGCCGACACGGTGCACGTAGCCGACCACGTTGGCGGCAAACTCTGCCTGCACCACGTGGTGGACGCGCCCCAGGTCCAGCCCCCGGGCGGCAAGGTCGGTCGCGACCAGCAGCCGCAGGTCGCCCGCCACAAACGCTGCCAGCGCCGCCGCGCGGTCACCGACGGGCACGCCGCCATGCACCTCGCCGACGCCGCCATAGGCGGCCGCCACGCCGGGAGCGGCAGACAGGTACTGGGCGGCCGCCGCGGCCGCGTCGGCCGTGTTGGCAAAGACAAGCGTCTTGGCGCCAATGGCGGCGCCGGCCACGTCGGCCACCGCCGGGGCGGCCGCGTCCGTCAGCACCCGGCTGAGGGCGTCGAGGGTGGCCGCCGCAGCCAGCCCCTGCCCCCCAGCGCGCACCCACACCTCGGACAGGGCGCCCGACCGGCGGTGGAGGCCCGGTGTGGCGAGGGTGACCGCCTCTGGGTAGCGCTTGTGGATGGTGTTGACAACGCTCTTGACGCGCTCCCCCTCCCACTGCGGGTAGGTAGCGCCCGCAAAGACCACAACGCTCGCATTGGCCGCCACCGCGTCTGCGTTGCGCCGCATCCGCCGGGGTTTCCACCCGTCCACCCCCCCGGCGCCGTCCAGGAGGGCCTCCACATCCGCCGCAAAGCCCCCCGTCATCAGCATGTCCGCCTCGTCCACCACCACGTACTTGACCGCCGCCGCCCACGACGCGTCACGGCCGAGCGCCCACGCCGCGTTGCGGAGGGAGCCAGGCGTGGCGATGAGGATGTCCGCCGCGGCAATCGCCGCAGGGGAGAGCGTCGACGCCAGCACCGCCGCGGACGGCGTGTGGGGGGCGGGGAAGTAGGCAGAGAGGAAGGCCAGCGTCTGCGCAGCGAGCTCCCGGCTGGGCACCAGCACCACCCCGCGCATGCCCACCAGGGCAGACGGGGAGGGGCGTGGCGGCGGCGAGGGCGCCCCGCCGGCAGCCGTTGTCGCCGACCCCGCGATGGCCGCTTCCGACGCTTCCGACGCGGCCGACGCGAGCGACTCGGACAGCCAGTTGTCGTCGCCGTCTTGACCGCCGCCGGCCGCGTTGGGAGCGTCACCGTCCCCAAACAGTGCCGCGTCATCCCACGCGGGCCCGCCCCCCTGTGCCGACGCTGCGGGTGCGCGGGCGGCACCCCCCGCCGCAGCCGCCGCCGCTGCCGACGGCTGCGGCGCCACCACTGCTGCCGCCCGCGCGCTGGCGGCGGCGGCGACGGCCGCCCGCGGGGGTGCCCCCCCCAGGGCCTGCACCAGCGGCAGCAGGTAGGCGAGCGACTTGCCACTCCCCGTCTCGGCGGCGAGGACATACACGCCCCCTGGTCCAGCGCTGCCGCCACCGCCACCGCTGGCGCCGCCGTCCCCCGCGGCGGCTGCTGCCACCCCCGCGGCGGCCGACAGCAGGGGCGGCAGCGCCGCCGCTTGGGCGCGGGTGGGGGTGGTCACCCCCGCCGCAGCAAGGCCGTCCACGAGGCCGGGAGCTACGCCCAGGGCAGCAAACGACGTGTCAGGGGCAAACATGGACGTCGGCGCCGCCGCGTCGCTGTCCCACTGGGGCGTCCGCCGGGGGGGGGTCCGCGCGTAGCGCTGGGAGCGCCGCGCTGGCGGAGCGTCCCCGCCACCGCCACCGCCACCACCGCCATCGCCACCGCCGACGTCACCCCCTGGCGCGTCGCCCGCAGGGGTGGGGGGAGGGGCGGCTGCCGCTGCCGCTGCTGCCGCCGCCGCTGGTGTCACCGCCGCCCCCCCCTCCGGCGCCACGTCGCTGGCGTCATTGCCGGGCCCAACAATGTCGACCGCACCCACCGCAAAAGGCGGTGGTAGTGGTGGCGGTGGCGGTGGTGCCTCACCACCCCCTGCCAAAGCGGCGGGCGTGGCCGACGTCGTCGCCGCCGTCCGCCGCGGGCACGGGGCGGTGGCCACACCAGCGGCGACGGCAGAGCGCAGGGGGGCGCCGCGCAGAAAGGGCGAGGCGGCCAGGCGGGGGCGGCCACCCAACGTTGCGCCCACTCTGGCCCCCGCTGCCGCCGCCGCCGCCGACAGCGCTGGCGCGCGGCCGCCGGGGGCGCGGCCAACGGCAGCGACAAAGGCCGCCGCGGTGCGCGCAGACGCCAGCGCCGAGCCGGTGGTGCACGTCATGATGCAACAGATATGGGGCGGGGGGGGGGGGGGGGGGGGGGGGGGGCAAGACGCAGGTGGGAGGGGGGAAGAGGCAGCAGCACCATGATGAGGCGAGAGAAGGTTGGGAGGCGGATCCGTGCCGTGTGACCAGCAGCGCCACGCGCCACACGCGCGAGGGGGGGCGACGCGGCCGACGCCGGGTCTGAGGGAATTGCATAGAATAGAACTTGTTGTCGGGCATCCGGAAATTGGGCAACTCCCCCCGCCGTTTCGACTACCCATGGACTCTACGTACTGCCCGCTAGAGCTGCAGCTGCGCGGGGCTCTCCCGCGCGAGCGGGCGGTCCGCCGGCGGATCGGCCCCGCGCATGACTCGACTGCCACGCTGCCGCCCGCCGCTTCCCGCCACTGCCGTTTCGCCACCAGGCCGTGCGGGGGGGGGGGGGGGGGCCGCGCTCGCCCGCCCCCACCACCCACGCGGCGGCCCCGCCACGCCGCCGCCCAGCAGGGTGGTGGACAGACCCGTCATGACTTCCCGCGCGCCACGCGCCCTGGCGTTCGTGGCGCCGTGCGTCACGAGGTGGCGTTCGCGAAACAACCCCCCCGCTCTTCCCCCCCGCGCGCGATAGTTGGGGTCACGACGTCGTCACCCTGCGTGTCTCCTTGCACTGACGCCCCACCCCCCCCCCCCCCCCTCATCCCCACCCCCCTTCCCCAATTCCCCTCATCGCAGTCAACACCCTCGCCCCCGCCACGCCCCCCGCAGCGCTCTCCCCTTCCTTTTCCCCTCCCCCCCCCGCACCGGCCAGCTGCTGAGTTCCCGCTCGCCCGCGGCAGCCGCCGCCCGTGGCGCTGCCGGCGCAGACCCGCCGCCACCGACGCTGTCGCCGTTGCGTGCCGCGCTGGTGGCGGCGGCGGCGGCGGCGGCGGCGGCGACAAGGCCGGCGACAACGGCGACACCGTCGACGACGGCGGCAGCAGTGACGGCAGCGGCAGCGGCGGGGACCATGCCACGGCATCGGCCCTCAGCGGCGCCACCTCCGCGGCGGCGGCTGACGCGGCCGCGCAGCCCCATCCTCCGCACCGCCGCGCGCGTAGCGGCGCGCGCGGCGGCGGCTGCCGCGGCGCGCGCCCCCCCCTCGGCAGCCGAGACGGCAGCAGCGGCGGCAGTGGCGGCAGCGGCGTCGCGCACGCGAGGTGGGCGCCACGAGAGGGTGCGCGAGCGGGGGGGGGGGGGGGGGGTGGCGCTCCCACCGCCGGTGGGCGGCGGCCGCAGGGACGCCCCGCTGGTAGCGGGGGGGGCGCTGACGCCGCCGCTGCCGCTGTTGCCGCGGCTGCCACCCATGCGGCCGAGCCCGGGGGGTGGCTGCTGGGGGGGCTGGCGTCGTGGGCGGGAGGGGGAGGGGGGGTCGACGGCTGGATTGTGGGCGGCGACGGTGGGGCGGGTGCCAGTCCTGACGACGGTCGGTCGGCCGCCGGGGCCCCCATTGGGCCGCACGAGGAGTCTCTGGCAGCGCGCTCGCCATCCCCGCTGCCGACACCATCACCACCGCCACCGTCGAGGCCGCCGCCGTCGCGGCCGCTGTTGTCACGGCTGCCGTCCTCGCTGCTGCAGCTTCCGCGGGGGGTCGTGGCCACATGCCCGCCTCAGGCGGCACCATGGCCACCTGGAGGGGTGGGGGCGGTAGTCCCGGGGGCGGCTGCGACGGAAAGAGTAGCTGCCGCACCACCCGCGGCAACCGCCGGGGCGGCCGCCGGCGAGGCGGGGAGGGTGACCCGCGAGCAACGGCCACCGCTGGCGCCCATAGAGGCCGCGGCCGCCAACCGCCAGGTGGTCCGCCACGGCCGCGGCCGCGCTCGCGCAGAGGGGGTGCCACAGGCCTTTTGTGGGCGCGCACGGCCACCAGGTGATGGCAAGGGCCTTGGCACCGCCGCCGCCGCCGCCGCAACCGCCTCTGCCGCGCGCGTCACCTCATCAAAGGTGACAGGCGGCAGGGGACCGCCTCTTCCCCAGGGGGCACCTCCCCAGCCTTTCATCCGCGCCCCGTGGCAGCCGGCGGGTGCGGCGGGTCTGCTCACTGCCCCCGCGCCTGATGGCGGCGCGGTGCCAGCGCTCAAGCGGCGGCGGCGCGGTCTGTCGACGCCGCCTCCACTGCCGCTGCCACTGCCACCACCGCCGCCGCCGCCGCTTGCACGGCTGCCCTCCCCTCTGGCAGTGCGTGATGGCAGCGACGACGGCGAGACGGGGGGGGTGGGGGAGCGGCTGCGCCCGTGCAGGGCTGGCACGCCGCCACTGCCGCGGCGGGGGCTGGTAGCTTCCACTGCCGCGCGGGGAATTCGTGGCGGCGGCGGCGGCTGCGGCGATGGCGGCCGGGGTGGGCGAGCCGTAAGGGATAGAGTCGGCGGCGGTAGCCGAGTCGACGGCGGCGGCGGTGGTGGCGGCGGCGGGAGCAGTTCAGCGTCGGCGGGGGGGGTGGGTGCATGGCTCTCCGCCCGCGTCGTTGCTCGTCGACGGCACGAGGTGGCGCGTGCGGCGCGCGCCGCCCGCCGGGCGGCGGCCGCGGCGACCGCGGCGGCGGCAGCCGCGGCAGCCGACGCGTCCGCGGAGCGGGCGGCGCGGGCCGGCCGGGTGTACCGCCCGCGGCCGTTGTCGGTCGGCATGCGAGGGGGGGTTTCGTAGGGTGAGCGCGGGAGTGGAGTAGGGTGAGGTTGGGTGGGGTGAGGTGATGGCGGGGGCGGGCGGCGAGGCGCGGTACTGCACCCGCTGGTACGTTGGGGTAGTGGTTCCGTCGCGTCAGCCGCGGATGTGGGTGTGTGTCTCAGCGGGGAAGGGTCTGGACGGCGTCAGTCCAAACGACCCTGCGGGGAATCGTGCGTGGGTGGCGATACGCAAGAGGGAAAGTAAACAAGGCAACGGCGGATCGTGAAACAAGAGGCGGCTACGCGAGCGCCGGGTAAATGAGCGAAAGGGTGCAGCGTAGACTCGCAGGGACCCACAAGCCTGCTCACGTGTTCTAGCGGCAGCAGCCGCGAGCTGTACACAGAGAAGGCGGACGGGAGTCTGGCTGCACCACAGGCGACGCCACAACCGCAAGCTGCCGCAGGCCACAGACGTAGCCGCATCAGCTAGAGGGCGCCCGCCGTTACAACAGTGGCGTTTCGCCTGCTGCCGCCGCCACTGTCATCGTGGTAGTGCCCCCCCCCCCACCCCGCCCCCGTCGTCCGGCAACGCACGGCAACCGCCATGGCAGCGAGCGCCGCCGCCCTGCGTCAGGCGGTGGTGCTGTTGACGGCCGGAAACCCGCTCGTGCCGGCTCCTGGCAACAGGGGCGACAAGGGCGGCGGCTGCGCCGCCGAGGAGACCGACTCCCCCCCCACCTCCCCCAACACGCCGCCATCTGGCGCTGCCCCCCCAGCCGGGGCCGAGTCGTCTGGGGGGGACGGCGGCTGTGGTGGCGGCGGCGGCGGCGGTGGTGGCGGTGTTGTCCCGAGCGCGGCGAGCAGTTCTTGGCGCCGCGCCGCGGCACGCCGTTTGCGGCGCTCGTTGCTCTTGGACGCCGACTGACGGTTGCGGAGGATGCGCGCGAGCACCCGCTCGTCGGTAATGTCCTCGAGGTTGACCGGCCGCCGCACGCGGCGACTGGACGGCGCCGCCGGTGCGGCGGCGGCGGCGGGTGCGGGCACGTCTGCGGCGCGCAGCGCCAGCAGCGGGGCGGGGCAACCGCCCCCCCCTGCCCCCCCCGCCGACAGTGGGCCGCCCGCCGCGACGCGAGGCACCGAGCCGGCAGCGCCCCCCCACCAGCCACCCCCCTCTCCCCCGCCGCCTCCCCCCGGCAGGCCCAGCACCCCGCTGTTTGCAACGACCGCCGGCATGCACAGGCGGGAGGGCAAAACGGGCTGGTCTGCCAGCGCCATCCGGCGGAGGCGCTCGACCACACAAAAGCTGCTCGGCTCCGACTCAAATACCACCGGTACCATCCGCGACGGCGGCGGGGGCACCCCGTCCGCCGCGCCGTCGACGCTCCCGCCGCCCAAAAGGTCGTCCACGACAGACGCCCCCCCAAAGGTGCCCAGCCCCAGCAGGGCCTTGCGAAGCGCCGCCAGCGGGTCGGTGGGAAAGTCAGCGGCGGGAAACGGCTCAAGGCGCCGCAGGATGGTGGAGGTGCGGAGGGTAAGGTGGGTGTCCCCGCCAGGGACGACGGGCCGCGCGTAGCAGGCGGTGATCCAGGTGAGCTCGTCCACGCCGGTGCAGCTAATGTGCTCAAACGCGACGCGGCCGCCGCCCTCTTGGACGCACCCAATGAGGAACTCTGAGGTTTCCACATCAAACACAAAACGAGCGTAGCGGGGGCACACCAGCGCGCCGGTGGACAGGTCCGCCATGCGGTCGAGCACATACTCGGTGACGCTCAGGCCAAAGACCAGGGTGCCTTCCCAGTGGAGGGGGATGTGCATGGACGACATGAGGCACAGCGCCGAGCCCAGCGCCCCCGATGCCGCGGGGTCACTGCCAGCTCCAGCGTCGCCGGCGCCCCCCCCCGCCGGCGCACCCCCCCCATTGGCTGCCGCATCCGACGCCGACGCCGACGCCGACGCCGATGCCGACGACGAAGTGCACGACGAGCCCAGCGGCGACGGGGGTAAGAAAGGCGGCAGTGGCGGGTCCACGCCCCCCCCCCCCACGCCCTCGGCCCCCCCACCGGCCGCCCCCCCCACGCCAGGCACCTGCGGCGGCAGCCGGTGGGCAAAGTCGACGGTCACCTGCCGCGCGAGCGCGGATGGCGGCACCACCAGCCCCGCTTCCGCGCGTCCCCCCCCACACGCCAGCGGCGACAGCGGGGCCATCCACGCGGCGGCCGAAGCGGAGCGGCGGAGGAGGTCAAGCTCGGGCGACGCCGCCACCTCGGCTGCCCCCACCGCCCGCGGGCGCATCGTGCTCAGCAGCTGCGCATAGGCGGCCTCACCGCTGCCGGCGTGAGTGGGGGGGGGGGGGGATGCGGCGTCCATCCTGGCGTCCATAGCGAGCCGGAATGGGGGGGGGGGGCGGATACAGAAGAGACAGGGAAACGGAGGGGGGGGGGGGCGGAGGTGGGTAGGCGGGCAGGAGGTGGGCGCGGGTCGGGTGGGCAGGGGAAGGGAGGGGAGGGTGAGGGGGGGGGGTGGGGGGCGAGCGGGCTGGCGGAGTGGCCACGGCGTCAGTGACAGCGGTGGCGCAAAGGGACAGCAGCAGCGTCGCTAGCGGCGGCAGCGGTGATGGGGGTCGGTGGCGTTGCCGGTGGGTGTCGGCGGCGGAGGTGGCGGCGGCGCTGGTGCTGAGGCGCCGGCGGGGAGGCGACGCGGGCGGCGGGAGGCGGCGAGACGACGCGGGCGGCGGGGGACGGCGAGACGACGCGGGCGGCGCGAGACGGCGAGACGACGCGGGCGGTGGGGCGGAGGAGGCGACGTGGCGGGGCGGGGCGGGGCGGCCTCGCGGCGGCCGTCAGCAGGCCCCGCCCGGCTGGGCGCCCGCGGTATGTATGTATGTACTGTACACAACATAGAGGAGCGACTCCCGCCGCGCATGCTCTGGGGGTGTGCCTGCCTGGATGACAGACCCGCCCTCGGCCACGTCGGTGGGCGTTGCGGGGGTGGCACGCTACGAGACCCTCCCCCAGTTTTTTGTCTGCTTGCGGTGCACTGAGTGGTCTGTTCTGGACGACCAGCGCGCGGGGGGTTGGAGAGCCGCCCCCTAAACCCTCCTCGTATCAGATCCATGCGATTGAACATGCGCTGGCCGCGGGTTGGCTGAGGGGGCAGCAGCGTAGAAAAGGTGGGGGCCCTTACAGAGCGACATATGGGGTGCCAGCGGCCACCCGATTCGTCTGACCCAGCCTCCGAGATCCGGTGCGCCCACCCCATTGGTCTCCACCTCGAGGTCCTGGCCCTGAAAAAGAGACAACAAAAATAGAGACAGTGCGAAGAACAAGGAAGAGAGAGACACGAAGAGGCAGCGCGATTGTCACTCAGGTGTTGACGTAGGAAGGTGGACCCTCTTTATGACCGCGGGTCATGACGCCCGCGCTTGCTGCACAACGTCGTGACTTGCTATGTGCTCTCGTTCACTGATGAGTGTATCGCCCCACTTCAAACCAGAGTCCCCCGTCGCGGCCATACAGATACCTACGCATTCTGCCGGTAGGCGGGGGGCAGTGGCATACAAAAGAAACGGACTTTTAACGCGCCCCCCCATGGCGAGCATGACGGGCACAACACAACGTTGGGGGCGCAACCATCCTAGGGAGGGGGCGGTCAAGGCCCCTATCCCGCAGCGCACCTTCTCCACTCGTCCGCCCCGTTGCCGTCACCCCGATCCGCCATCGTCCCCGCCTCGCGACCGTGACGGACCCGTCACACACCCCCCCCACCGCCACCCTCCTCCGCTGCCGCCGCCGGCCCACTCCCCGACCTCCCCCCCCCCCCCCCCCCTGGCCCCCCCTCCCCCTGGCAGCAGCCACGTCAAGCGCGCCCCCCCCCCACCTTGCGCTTGGTGCCACGCCCCCCTCCCCCCCCCCCCCCTCCCGCCCCGGCGCGGTCCGCCGCGCCCCCCGCGGGCGCACGGTCCACCTTTGCCCGCACCCGCGGCGCCTTGGCGCCGCCCCGCCCGCCGGCGGCGCCGCCCGCCCGCCGTGCCGCGGCGGTGGTGGCGCCGCCGGCCGGGTGCGCGCCGGCCGCGGCGGTGGCAGCAGCAGCGGCAGCGGCAGCGGCGGCGGCGGCGGCGGCGGTGGTGGCAGCAGGCGGTGGGGGCGGCGGTGGGGGCGGCGACACCAGCGGCGGCCCGCCGCCGCCGCCATAGGCAGAGGCGGCGCCAAAGAGCGTGCCCCCCCCCGCCCCCCCCGGCAGCCCCCCCCCGGCGCCACCGCCGACGAGCACCCCCCCCGCCCCCGCGGGGTGCATCATGCCAACCCCCCCCGCCAGCCCCGGCACACTCCCCCCGGGCGTCGGCGGCAGGTACAGCTCCGCCTCTGCGCGGGCCTTGGCGTCGAGGAGTGCCATGGAGCGTGCGCGGAGGCTCTCGGTGGCGGCCTGGCGGACGGCCGCCTCGGCCTCGAGCGAGCGGACGACCAGGCGGAGGCGGCGGACTTCGGCCTCCTCGGCAGCTTCGGCGGCGGCCGCGGCCGCCGCGGCCCCCGCACGCGCGGCGGCCTTGGCGCGCGCACGCGCCGACGGGGCAGGGGCGGTCGCCGCGCCGCCGCCGCTGTCGACGCCGCCTCCGCCATCGCTGTCATTGTCGCTGGCACCGATCCCATCGGCGGCGGCGGTGGATGCAGCAGCAGCGCCGGCATAGGCGGTGGCAGGAGGCAGGCGCTCCCCGCCTGGCGGGAGGGGCGACTCGTCCTCCATGGCCTCCCCGTCCCCGTCGGCGGCCGCGTCGGTTGTGGCGGTGCGCCCATTGGCGCCGCCGCCCCCCGACGCCGACGACGAGTCTGACGACGCACCGCCGGGCAGCGGCGGCGACTGCCGCCGCTGCCGCCGCTGCCCGCCACCGTTACCGTCAGCATCGCCTCGGGTGGCGGGCGGAGGCGGTGGCGGCAAAGCCGGCGGGGACGACGGCGGCGGTGCGAGCTCCTCCACCCCCCCGCCGGCGCCGACGGGGGGCACCCCCGCCAGCGGGCCGGGGCCTGACAGGGAGCCCGTCGCGGTGGCAAACGTGAGGCCCCCGACGGCGGCGCCGTCGACAACCAGGCCGCCGCCGCCGCCCGCAGCAACAAGCGCCGCAGCCCCAGGGGTGGCAGTGGCGGCTGATGCCAAGGGGGCAGAGGCCGACGCTGCCGCAGCGGCGCCGGTCGTGGCGGCGGCGGGAGCGCCGGGCGGGCCGCCCGCCGTGGTGGCGCCACCGCCGGCGGCACCCCCGAGGGCGCCCCCCTCGCCCGCAACGCCCCCCGCACGGGGTGGCGGCGCCACCGCCGTTGCTGGCGGGAGCGCCGACAGCGCGTCGCGTGTCGCGGTAATCCGCGCGCCCGCCGCCCGCAGCCGCCGGCGCGCCCGCCGGTCGGCAGCGTGGACGGCCGCGAGCGCCGCCGCTGCCGTGGCAAGGCGCGCCGCACACCGCGCGGCGGTGCGGCGGGCTGTGTCGCCCAGAAGGAGGAGGCCGGCCAGGTCTGCCGCAGCCCGCCGGCGGGCGTCCATCTCTGTCTCGAGGCGGTTGCGTGCGTCGTCGAGCTCCCGCTTGCGGCGCTTGGCGCCGCGGTCCCCCTCGGAGCGGGACAACCGAGAGACGGCCAGCGCGGCGCCCGCCGCCTCTGCGGCGGCCGCGTCAGAGAGGGAGCCCAGGGGGGGGGCCGCGCTGACGAGCTGGTAGAGCTCGAGCGAGCCGGGCCGGATAGGGGGCGGGTTCCCGTCGCCGCCCCGCCCGCCACTGCCACCCCCGCCAGCACCGTCTGCACCGCCGCCGCCGCCGTCGCCATCGGGCGACGGGGAGCCTTGCACCCACCCTGCGCCCGCTCCACCTCCCCCGCCCAGCCGCCGGATCGCCACCGCTTCGGCCACCAGAAAGGCGGCAGGTGCCTCACCAAACGGCCGCCGGCACGGCACCCCCGCCTCGGCCATTCGTCCCCGCAGGGCGGTGAGGTAGGCAGCCACGTCGGCGGTGGGGTGCCGCCACGCGGGGCTGCCATCGCGGGCGGCCGCCGCCGCTGTGGCCGCAGCCGCCGCGTCGGCCACCCGCCCCGCGTCCCAGCTGTCCGTAGCGGTGACGGCCGCGGCCAGGGCCGCCACCTCCCGTGCCGTCCAGGGTGGATAGTAAAGCGCAGCGTCTGCGTGGAGGTCATCCCCGCCGGGGGTGGGGGTACCCCGTCGGCCAACGCCTTGAGCGCCATCGCCCCCGCCACCGCTGCCACCGCCACCACCACTGCCGCTGCCACTGCCGCTGCCACTACCGCTGCCACTGCCACTGCCACTCAGGCTGCCACCGCTCCCAATGCCCACCCGGCGGGCGTGGCCGCTGCTGCCCGACCCGCCTCGCCCGTCCACGTCCATGGGGTCGACGGCATGGCGAAGGCGGCGCTCCGCCCCACGCCGCCTCCCGCCCCCACGCTCTGGGGGACTGCCGGGCTCCTCTTCCTCCCCCTCTTCCAGCTCCTCCACCTCCCCCTCCTCAGCCGGCACGTCGCTCATGGCGTCATCGTCTGTCTCGGAGCGCACCTTGCGCGGCGGCCGCGACCCACGACGCTCCACCCCCCTCCCGACGCCGCCGTCTGCGTCGGAATCATCCGCGTCTGCGTCGACATCCGCAGCCGAGTCGTCCCCGTCCCCTCCGTCGCGGTCCCTGCCTGCCGACGGACCGCGTGAGCCGCTGCGAGCAAGGCGGCCACCGCCACCGCCCCCACCGCCCACGCTGCCGCCGTCGCCGCCTCCGCCACTGCCCCCACCGCCGCCACCGCCCCCCCCACCACCGCTGCTGCCTCGGCGGGAGGCCAACACCGCCCCACTGGCGGCGGCGCTACCGTCCGAGTCACCACCCCCCTCTGCGTCGTCCCCATCATCCACCATCGCCCTGGCCACAGGGGCGCCGAGCCGCGGGGTGCTGCCCCGCCGCCGCCGCCGCCGGGGGCGCGGCGACACGGCCGGCCCACCCTCTGCGGCCGTTGCCGCCGCCGCCGCCAACCGCCGGCTGTGCCGCGACGGCCGCGGGCCGCGGCCGCCACCCCCACCCCCGCCGCAACCGCCCCCGGCACCCCCATCGGCGTCGGCGTCGCCACTGCCGCCGCCGCCGCCAAGACGATTGCTGCCGCTGGCATCGGGCGACACGACGCCCTCGCCCCCGCCGCCGCCGTCGGCGTCCGCGTCGGCGCCGCCACGAGAAGGCGGTGACCGGGTCGACGCCGCGCCGCCGCCGCCGCCACCGCCACCGCGGCCGGCCGTCCCCTCTGCCTGGGGGGAACGGCCGCCGCCCGCGGCGGACCGCGGCGCCTTGGCCGCCTCCCCCCCCCCAGGTGACGGGGAACGCCCCGCGCCGTCCGCCGCGCCCGCCACAGACGCCGCCGCCGCCGCTCCCCCCCCCCTCCCGCCCCCGTGGGGCGGCCCGCCTTGGCACCCGCTCCCTCGGCGTCCGCCGCCGCCCCTGCAGCGGCGATGGAGGCTGCCGCCGCGGCCGCCGCCGTCGACGCCGCCGTCGGGGAGACGGCGGTCGACCGGGACGGGCGGGAGTGGTGGTGCCCCCCCCCCCCGCCGTGGTGGCTCCCCCCCCCCCCAGCCGCGGGCAACACTGCTGGCGGCGGCTTGTAGTCCACCTTGTGGATAGACCCCGACGCGAGGCGCGTCTGCCGTCGCCGCCGGGTGTGGCGCTCCTCCTCTTCCGCAGCCGCCGCAACGGCAGCGGCGACGGCGGCGGCCTCGCGCTCATCGGCCGACGTGGTGGCGCCACCGCCGGCTCCACCCCCTCCCCCACCGCCGCCGCCGCCGCCGCTGCCGCCGCCACCGCCACCGCCGCTGCCCCCTTCGCCACCGCTATCGCCGCCGTCCCCCCCCCCGCCCCCGCGGCCCCTCCCGCCGGCCCCATCCTCCATCGGCACGGACGACGCACGCGCGACGCGGGCACTGCCGCCGCTCCCGCCGCCGCCGCCCCCCTCCTCCCCGCCGCCGCCGCCACCCCCCTCAGAGACGAGCATGTGGCGAGACGAGTCACGTCGGCGGCGGACGGTGCGGTCTCGCCACGGCATGGCCAGAGTGGACGGGACGATGCCCACTGACAAAGGAGGGGGAGGGGGGGGATGGGGGGGGAAGGACGCGGAGGCGGGGGGGGGAGGGGGGGTCAGCGTGTGGACAAGGTTTGGGTTGATGCGGAAACAAGTGGAAAACAAGAGAGGGCCCCCTGCCGATGACGAGGCTTTGTGGGCGAGGAGGCGACCAAGAGGACGGGGCGGGACTGGAACTTGACGGTGCCGGCCACGGGTGCACAACGGAGACAGACGCCACCTGCCGTACGTACCACCCAGCACCGACGAGCAGCGCTGCGGGTCAGCAGACGTCCCTCGCGGCGACGGCGGCCAACGGCGGACCGCGGGCACCGCACGCAGACGGGGAAGCCGGGGGCGGAGGCGGACAGACACGCGGGGCGGATGACCGTGACGCCGCAGCGGCGCGCGCCACCGAAGTGCCCCCGCTCCTGATAGCTGTGGCGGGGGGGAGGTCGCCTCGCGGCGACCGCGCCACCACCCCCACCCCCCCGCGGCGGACCAAAGTGGCGGACCAATGATGTGTGTCTGCGTTCCCACAATCGTCTGGCACGTGCTCCCCCCTCATCCATCTGCCACGTTGTTCGCGCCCTTTGACACAGAAAATTACTATTCTACTTTACACGTCACACATTGTACATACTTGGGGAAAGGAAGAATAGAACAAGAACGGGCGCCGGACGAGATCCCTATCGGATGGCCCGTCGCGATCGGAGCGCACTTGTACCGTGGTCCGTGTGCAGGAGCGGCGGACCCTCGCGCCGCTGCAGCGTGACGCCTCGCCCCTGCCCCCTGCAACAGCTGTTGCCCCCCCCGGTTGGTCCGCGACGGGGTCGCGCGCTGCGGGACGCCCCCGCCTGGGCGGCACCACCGCTGGCCGTCGGGGACAGCGGCCTCTGCTCCGTGGGGTGGCCGTCTGCCGCTCCCCTCCCGCCGCCTCCTTCCTCTCCCGTCCCGTCCCGCCGCGGCCGCGGCCCGCCCCGCACGGCCCGTGCGGGATGACCACTACCACCACCGGCCTCCGCCACCTGCCGGGCGGCCACCAGCCTGCCACGGCCGCCGTTGCCGACGCTGCCGCCGCCGTCCCGTCGGCTGGCCCCTACCCGCCGCCGCCCGCGGACGGGT
The DNA here is from genome assembly GCA_009829735.1 of Pyropia yezoensis. NCBI lineage: Eukaryota > Rhodophyta > Bangiophyceae > Bangiales > Bangiaceae > Pyropia > Pyropia yezoensis. The sequence goes on from CM020620.1 coordinate 3,570,958, forward strand.
CGCCGCTGACGGCGCCGTCGCGGCTCCCCCCCCTGCCCCAGCCCCCGCCGCCCCTCCCGCCGGTCGTCGCATCGTACGGTGCGGCGCCCTATGGCGCCCCCCCTCTGGTGTCATGGCCGCAGCGTCTCGCTCACCCCGCCCCCCGGCCCCGCAGTACGGGTGGAGGCGGCGGCGGCGGCGGCGGCGGCGACGGCGGCGGCAGCACCACCGCCACCCTCCTTGGCGCCACCCTCCACGCCCTGCACGCCCGACGCGCTGCGTCGGCCGCCGCCGTGGCCGCGGACGCAGACGCGGCGGCGGCGGCGGCAGCCGCCACTGCCGCCGCGCTCCGCCGCGCGGTAGGCGGGTGTGCCGCCGTGGCGGCCGCGCATGAGTGGGCGGTGCGGGCCGCCGCCGCCGCGCGGGGGGGCGTGGAGCTGGAGCGCGGCGGCGGGGGGTGGGACCGGGGGACGGCTGCGTGCTGTGCCCGTGGCTGCCCTGGGAGTGGGGGGGGGGGGCGATGGCGGCAGCAACGCCGGCGACGGCGGCGGCGGTGGTCGCGGCGACGGCGACGCCGGCGGCGGCGACGGCCGTGGCCGCGCCTGTTGCAGCCGCCCCAGCCGCGGCGGACGTCTCGGCTGTGGTCGCCCCCGCCAGTGGCGTGGCCGCCGCAGCAGCCAATGGTGGCGGCACCAGCGAACGGGGCTCAGACGTAGACGGTAGTGGCGACCCGTCTGTACCACCAAAGCCACGGCGGCTTCGGCGGGAGGCGGCTGCGCTGGCTGCCGCCGCCGCCGCCGACGCCAGTGGCAGTGGCGGTACTGGCAGGGAGGGGGCGGCCGTTAGGCGGCGACTGCCCCAGCGACAGACACACCCTGGCAGTGCGGTGGCCGCGATGGACGGTGGGGGCGGCGGCCACGACCCAGATATGGACAGGAAGGGGCAACCGCCTGTCCAGCAAGGGCCGTGGCGGCTTCGGCGGGAGGCGGCTGCGCTGGCTGCCGCCGCCGCCCCCGACGCCAGTGGCCGTGGCGGTACTGGCAGGGAAGTGACGCCCGTCCCGCGGCGATGGCGACAGCGGCCGACACACCCCGACTGTGCGGTGGCCGCGAAGGACGGTGGGGGCGGCGGCCACGTGAACACAAACACGGACGGCAGTGCGGTGGCGGCGATGGACGGTGGGGGCGGCGGCGACGTGAACCCAGGCACGGACGGCAGTGCGGTGGCCACGATGGACGGTGGGGCCGGCGGCCACGTGAACCCAGGCACGGACGGCAGGGCGGTGGCCTCGATGGACGGTGGGGGCGGCGGCCACGAGAATCCAGACACGGAAGGGAGGGGGCAACGGCCTGTCCAGCACGGGCCAAGGCGGATCCTGCGGGAGGCGGCTGCGCTGGTTACCCACCTTGCCACCGCCAGCGGCAGTGGCGATGATAGGGCAGAGGTGCCGCCCGTCGCGCAGCGACGGCCACGGTGGTCAACACACCACGGCGGTGCTGCGGCTGCCCTCGCTGCCGAGCCTGCCAACGGCAACAACAATGGATACAGCGGCAGAGAGGCAGCCGCCGTCAGACGGCGACGGCGGCGGTCGTCAACACCCCACGACAGTGCCGCGGTTACCGATGGTGGGGGAGGCAACCACGCGGACCCTGACGCGGGCGGTAGGGGGCGACGACCTGTCGCTCGAATGCCTATGCAGATGCGGCTGGAGGCAGCTTCTGTCGTTTCTGACCCTGCCGACGGCAACGACAGTGACAGCAGCGGCGGGAGCACCAGTCGCAGGGACGGGGTCACGAGCGGTAGGGGACGACGTTCTGTTCAGCAAGGGCCAAGTCGGCTGCGGCGGGAGGCAGCTACCGTCGGTGCTGACCCTACTGACGGCAACGACAGTGACAGCGGCGGTGGGAGCGCCAGTCACAGGGATGGGGACACGAGCGTTCGGCAACCGCTCGTTTTAACAACGTCACGGCAGCTGTCACAAGAGGCGAACGCCCTGGTCGCCGAGGCCGCTGATGACGGCAACAGTGACAGCAACAGCAGTGATGTAATGCCCATCAGGCCATCTCGGAGGCGTCGGTCACTGCACGCTCACAGTGCTGCGGCGGACGCGGGCCAGAGGGCCATCGACGGAGACGGGGTTACAGGAGCCAGAAGGCAGCCGTCTGTTCTGCGGCGGCTACGGCAGCTGCGGCGGGAGGCGGATGCCCCGGTTGCCGAGGCTGCTGACGGCAGCGATAGCGGCGGCAGCAGCAGAGAGGTAATGCCCATCAGGCGATCTCGACGTCGACAGTCGTCACGCAGCGGCAGTGACCCGGCGAAGGCTGTTTGGAGAGGGATCCACCGAGACCTGGGCGGTAGAGCTCGGAGGCAAACCCCTGAACAGCGTCTGGCTCGGCAACTGCGGCGGGAAGCGGCTGCCCTGGTCGCCGACGCTGCCGGCAGCAGTGGCAGTGAGAGCACCGGCAGCGGCTCTTCGGCCGTCAGGCGTTTGCGGCAGCGGCGTGCACCGCAAGGTGGTAAGACTTTGATGAGGGACATCAGCAGCGAGAACGACAGCAGCGACTGTCTTGGTAAGGATAGCAGCACCAGCTTTAGCCACGACAGCAGCAGCAGTACCAGTGACAAGAGCAGCAGCACCGGCACCAGCGGAAGCACCACCACCGGCGGGGCCGTACGGCGGCGGCGGCGACGGCGTCGGCGGCGGCGGTCGCCAGACTGCAGCCGGAAGCACGACGGGCCATGGGTGGCGGTTATTACGGTACCGTCCGACGACGACAGCAGCAGCAGCAGCAGCAGCAGCGACAGCGTTGTCGAGGTTGTGCCGCGACGTCCGCGGTTGCCGGACTGCAGCCGGTCGCATGGCAGGCCGTGGGAGGCGTCGTCCGCGGCACTCGCCGTCGACAGTCGTGCCAGCGCGGGCAGCGAAGATGAAGGCGCTGCGGTTGTGCGGCCGAGGCGACGGCGGCCGGTGCGGCTGGCAGCCGCGGGCGATGGCAGCGACAGCAGCAGCAGCGACGGGGTGGTGGTGGTGGGCTCATGGCGGCGGCAGGGGGGGCATGCGTTGTGCGGTGGCAGCGGCGGCGCATCCGCGGGTAGCCCAACGGTGACACCTGTGGACGACAGCGACGGTGACGACGACACCCATGTCGGGGCTGTCTGCCTGCCGTTGCGGAAGCGGCGTGGGCGGGAGTTTCGTGTCAGCGACGGTGGCGCCGCCACTGCCGCGCGTCATGCCGCCGCGGCAGCGTCAGCTGCCGACGGCAGCGACCGCAGCGGCGGGAGCGTCAAAGCGCGCCCCCGACGGCGGCAGCGGCGCGTGCCGCTGCCTCGTGGCTCCGGCGCGACAGCTGCCGCGGCGGTCGCCCCCACCGGTGCCTCCACCGCCACTGCAGCTGCCGCCACTACCACGGCTGCGGCGCTGCCGCTGCCGCTGCCGCTGCCCATGGCCGACGACACGGACGTTGAGTCGCTCCCACCGCCGTCGCCCGCTGGCGCTGACCCGCCGCCCGCGGCGACGGTCGGCACGGAAATCGAGGCGGAAGGCTCGCCTTTGGCGCTGCCGTTGGACGCTGGCTGGCCGCCCGTGGCGGGCGGCCCAGCCCCTGAGGGTGCTCTGCCTTTGCCGCCGTCTGACGCTGGCAAGCCGACCGTCGCCCTCGGGTCGGATGAGGAGCCGCGGAGCAGGACGCCACCGCCCGCAGCTGCGGACGGCGCGCCCGCGGCCGGCGTGGGCGGTGGCACGGCACGACCGCTATCTAGCGATGTCGGACCGACCGCTGCCCGCGAGTCGGATGTGGAGAGGCGGGGTGGGACATCACTGCCCGCCCCTGCGTACGGTGGTGCGTTTTTGGGTGACATGGGCAGTGGCACGCCACAACCGCTGTCTGACGATGCCGAGCCATCCGTGGCCCGCGGGTTGAACATGGAGTGGCGGGGTGGGACGCCAGCGTCTGCCCCTGCGTACTGTGGTGCATTCGTGGTGGACGTGGCCAGTGGCACGCGTCGACCGTTTCCTGCAGCCGACACGGCGCCCGTGGGCGCGGCCATGAGCGTGGTGCCGCGGGTGGGCTTTCCACGGCCCGCCTCGTCCGTTGGGGCGGCGCCCGCCCCCTTCGCTGTGAAGGTTGCTGGCAGCGTGCCGCCGACGCGGCCTTCATCGACAGTGCCCACGGCCGGCGGCACGGCCACGGCAGTAGTCACGCCGTCTTTACCGCCGTGGTACACGGGCCGGCTGGCCGCGACGGGCGGCGGCGCGCGAAGCGGCGCGCGCAACGAGGCGGCCATGCCGCCGCTGCCGCCGCTGCGGCTGCGGTCTGGCGGCGGTCGCCCGCCCGCGACCAGCTGCGTCGCGGGCATGGCGACGGCCGTGCCGATGCGACTGCCGCCATTCCATAGCGGCGCGCTCGGGGCGGGCGGCCCGGCCGAGGCCATGCCGCCGCCACCGCCGTCAGGCGCTGGCCGCCCGCCCGCGGCCGGATGGTGTACGGGCGTGGCGGCGGCCATGCCACCGGGACTGCCGCCACTTCAAGACGGCGCGCTCGGGGCGGGCGGCCCGGCCGGGGGCGGCCCGACCGAGGCCATGCCGCCGCATCCGCTGCCGTCTGGCCCTGGTCGCCCGCCCGCGGCCGGCTGCAGTGCGGGCATGGTGATGGCCGTGCCGCCGCGACTGCCGCCATTCCGGGACGGCGCGCTCGGAGCGGGCGGCCCGGCCGGGGGCGGCCGGACCGAGGCCATGCCGCCGCGGCCGCTGCCGTCTGGCCCTGGTCGCCCGCCCGCGGCCAGCTGCGGCGCGGGCATGGTGATGGCCGTGCCGCCGCGACTGCCGCCATTTCGGGACGGCGCGCTCGGGGTGGGCGGCCCGGCCGAGGCCATGCCGCCGCCATCACTGTTTGGCGCTGACCGCCCGCCCGCGGCCGGATGGTGTGCGGGCGTGGCGGCAGCCATGCCGCCGCGACTGCCGCCACTCCACGACGGCGCGCTCGGGGCGGGCGGCCCGACCGAGGCCATGCCGCCGCAACCACTCTCTGGCGCTGACCGCCCGCCCGCGGCCGGATGGTGTGCGGGCGTGGCGGCGGCCATGCCGCCGCGACCGCCGCCTGTGCATGACGTTGCGCCCGTGGCGGGCGGCGGCCCAGCCGCGGCGGCACTGGACTGCCAGCCGACGCCCCTTCCCCTGGTCAGTCCACGGGTACCCGCCGCTGACGACGCTCACCTGGGGGGGGGCGTCCCGCCTTCGCCGTCGGACGCAGGTCTGGCGCTCACGGCGGACAACGTGGCGATCAAGGCAGAAGGGGTGTCGCCACTCCCTTCTGCGGCCGCTTTGGTTGATATCGGCAGAGGTCCTCCATCCAATGCCGGTGCCATCGCAGCGGCCTTCGACTTCGAGCATGAGGAGGAGGAGGAGGAGGACGAGGACGAAGAGGATGAGGAGGAGTTGTTGAAAGAGGAGTCGGAGTCGGAAGAGGAGCTGGAAGCAGAGGACATTGATGAGGAGATGATGCTGCGGCCGCCGTCGGCCGCGGTGGCACGCCCGGCGGCCCCCCTCCCGTGGGCGGGGGGCTTTGACTTGGCCCTGCCCGCCCAGTTGCCAGCGGCGGCGGCTGGGGAGCCGGCCAACCTCTCGGCCGGGACCGCCGCGGCTGCGGCGACCACGGGAGTTGCGGCCGCCGCTCCTTCCCTCGCCGCCCTGCCCGCGGGCGCCCCCCCCCGCGGCGTCGCCCGCCCCGTCATCCCTGCCACGCCGTCCGCCCCCCGCCCCCGCCGGCGTCGCTCCTCTGCCCCCTTCCGGCCGGTCGTCCGCGCGCAGCGGGGCCTCCTCCCCCCCCAGCCCCTCACTCCCGCCGCGGAAGCCACCCTGGAAGCCGTCTACGCGGCGGGCGCGGCGTGGCTTGGGCGCACCCGCCACCCGCCGGGGCCCTTCCTGGCCGCCGCCGCCGCCGAGGCGGGCGTCCCCCCCACCGCGCCGGTGCGGCGGCGGAACGCGGCGGCTGCGCCTGCCATGGCGGCAACGGTGGTGGCCCTCCTCCGGTCCGTCCCGCGGGGGGGCATGCTCGCCTGGTCCTCCCCCGACCTCCTCCGCACCCTCTTTGTGGTGGACCCCGCGGAGCGGCGGTCGGTGGGGCCGTACCTGCGGGGAGTGCTGCGGGCGCTCGTCGCGGCGGGCACGCTGGTGGACGTGTCGGCCGCCGCGTTTGGGTCCGCCGCCGACGCGGCGGGGGGGGGGCGGCGGCGGTCCCGCGCGGGCGCCGGCGCGCCGGTGCGGCCGCTGCTGGTGGCGCTGTCGCCCGCGGCGGGGGGGGGGGTGCCGCCGCCGTGCACCCCGCCGCCGACCGCGTGGCTGGTCTTTTCAATCCTTGTCCAGCGGCACCACCTCGCGGGGACGGAGGGGGGGGGGGCGTGCGGGTGACGCGCGCAACGACGGGGCGGCGTCCGCGCCCCGTCTGCACTCTCTGTCCCCCGACCCGGGACACTTCTTCCTCTTCCCCCCCGCGTGCACGCGGGGGGGAAGAGGAAGCACGCGTGCTTCCCCCCTCCCGCGCAATCTGGGCGCCATTGCGGTTGAGCCGCTGCCGGCCCAGCCGTGGCAAAGAAGTGTGTGCTGTACAACACACATACTGTGCATACTGTACTGGATAGGCCTTTACGCAGGTGGGCCAAGAAAACGAAAGCAAACAAAACACATGAAGAGAGAACAACAGTTACTGTGTCCCAACACCATGATGGTGTCCCACAGAGCGTGAGCCCCATCTTCCGCCGCTGGCCTGTAGGGGCCACCGCGGCAGCCAGCCATACAGGGGACGCACCGAACTGGTGGCCGCCACCCCGCAGCCCAGGCCTTGCGTCGCATTGAGCCTTTGGACGGTGCGCGGCGGGGGTCACACACCCGCCCGCGACGCGCCCGGCTGGACGGGACGGCCCACGGCCGGCGCGCGGCTGGCCAGACCGCGGGCGTCACCCCCGCCACGTGTCCGTGTCCGTCCGCGTCTGCCCGACGGCCTCGCCAGATTTTGACCGCGCAGATCCGTAGCCTTCGCCTCGCCACTCGCCGACAAGAGGACGAAGTCACCTCGTCGAGGAGCCGTTGTGCCGCCGCCTACCCCCCCCGCCCCTCCCTCCTCCTGCCCCCCTCCTTGCTCCTGCCCCCCTCCTTGCTCCTAACCCCCCCCACCCTTCCCCATGGCTCTTCCCGCCGCCACCACCTCTGGTCGGGGGGTGGCCGCGTTCCTTCCGCCCCTGCCCCCGCCCGCTGGCCGCCGCCGCACCGCCCTGCCCCGGAGCCGGGCGGCCACCGCCACCTCCCCCCCCCGCCGTCTGTCTCTCCCCGTCTGGCGGCCGCCGCGGGCGGGCCTTCCCCCCCCGTCACAGCCGTCGCCCCCGTCTTCTGCCGACGCCGCCGCCGACGCCGACGCTGACGCCGCCCGGACCCCCCCCCCCCCTCCCCCATCGGGGGCGACGACCCTCCCCCCCCTCCTCCTGTCCCCCGAAGCGGCCGCCGCGGCGGTAGCAGCTGTCGCAGCCGCCGCGGCAACCCGCGTGGATGGCGCGGCGGCGGCGGCGGCGGCGGCGGCGGGCACCCCCCCCCCCCCAACCCCCCCCCTGACGGCGGCGGAAAAGTCGGCGCTCCGCTCCCTCGCTGGCACCCGCGAGCGCGCGCGCGTGCTGGCCGACGTGCGCATGGCCGGCGCGGCCCCGTCGGCGGCCTTCATGACCGCCCTGGGCCAGGCGCTGGGCGCCCACGAGCTCGTCAAGGTCCGCACGGGGGTGCCGAAAAAGGCGGCGGCCAAGGCGCTGGGCGCGGGCCTCGCCGCCGCGGTGGGCGGCCAGGTGGTCCAGGTGATGGGCCACACGGTGCTGCTGTGGCGGGCCAAGGGCAAGAGGGGGGGGGGGGGGGGGGGATTGACCTGGCCGACCTGGTTGGGGGGGGGGGGGGGGGTGACCGCAGCCGCCGGCGAGCGCCTCGGTAGGGTTGGGGGGGTGCCGCCTGGGAGGGGGGGCGGCGGCGGGGGGTGGGTAGGATGGACAGACGGGTGGGCTCTCTGGCCGTGTGAGCTGTGGCCCGCGCCTGCCGCCGACGGGTACCGCGGCGCGGAGGCCGACGAGGGAGTGGATGGCGGGTGGGGGCCACGGACGCATAGGGAACAAACACTAAGCCACGCGGGGTCTCGCTGGCGACCTTGACGGCGGCGGCCCGCACTCGACGAGTAGGGCGGCACCACGGCCGCCGACACGGCGGCCACCTCTTTACGCATCCCCCAGCCGTCGGCCCTGGCCTGAAAAGGGGGGTGGCCGCACCGGCTGAGGCGCCCCGCCAACGGCCCCCCTCCCGGCCGCCCCCCCCCCAACGCCGCCCATCATCCCCCCAAACAGCCCCCCCGCGGGGAGCATCCCCCCCGGCCCCGCTCCGCCCCCCGCGCCCCCCCCCAAGCTGCCCATGCCGCCCAGCATCCCCGGGGCACGTCCGCCACCCCCCCCCCCCACCGCCGCCGCGGCGACGAGGGCGCTCGCCCCGGCCGTGAGGGAGTTGTAGAGGGTCACCTGCGCAGACAGCGACCAGGCCGACCACGCGAGGAGGCCATCAAAGAGGACGCTCGTCGCGACGCCAAACGCCGCCCACCAGCTGCCCGCCGCGCCACCGCCCAGCGCCGCGACGACCGCGTCAAGTGGAGCCACCAGCGAGCCGTATAGGGGCGGCACCGCCGCAGAGACCGCCGCAGAGGCGGTGGCGGGGAAGTGGGACAGGAGGAGCAGGCCCAAGAGGGCGGTGTGGCCGAGGAAGAGAGCAATGGCGTAGAGGGTGTAGGCTTTGAGAAGACGTGGATGGTGGTGTGGGTGCTCCCAGACCGCGTAAGCGCCGGCGCTGCTGATGGTGATGTGCAGGAGCGGCAGCAGGGGGGGGGCCGACAGGAGGCGGAGGAAGCCAAAGATGCTGCGCAGAAAAAAAATGGTGGAACCGTCGGAGGGTGGATACAGGAAAAACAACGGCTCAGGGACAGGTTGCATGAACAACAAGAAACAAAAAGAGAGACAGCCCAAAAGAGGGACAGCGTGAGTACGGACGCGGGCGCGCCAGGTGAACAGCCACACTTCTACCTCAGTACAAGTTCGGCCGACACAAGAGGTAACCGCGCCCACAAAGGGGGGTACACTTGAGTGGTACCGCTCTTGAAGCCCACCCCTCATCTCGCCACCCCCTTCCCCCCCCCGCTACCGTGGCGCGTACATGGAAAACCAGGTGAGCATGGACACGGTTGCGCGGGCGGCAAAGAAGGGCGCCGGTGACGAAGAAACGGGCAGAAGCGGGGCCGCCTCGGCGCCGCCGCGGCTGAGCGCCGCGCCCATCGCGGCGCCGGCGCCGAAGGAGGGAGAGCGAAAGGGGCCCGAGCACGCGCACGCGCACGCGCACGCGCAAGCCTCGGAGGGTGAGCGTGAACAGCGGAAAGGAGGGGGGGAGGTCCCCTGGGGACAGATGGAGGCTCCCTCGCACGTTACGTCAAGACTCCGGCCGGGGGAGGGGTGTGCCCCGCGAGCACGCGAAGGTCGTCGGAGCTAGGCCCCCTTGCATGCCTCTTGGCTCAAGTCCAGGATCTAGCGCACTAAGTGTGCTAGACATACCAACTTGACACCACCGCTGTGCCGGGACATCCCTCGTCTTCCACGTGGTCACGTTGAGGAGTCCAGCAAGATGTGACAACGCATTGGTATTATTTTCTTCAAGTCAGATAGTTACAGTGCTGGAGGCAATGCAATCCTCTAGTGTGAATACGCTTATGTCCCACGCTGTTACTGTCAGCCCAGGAGCTTCTCACGCCCAGTTGACCGTCAAGAAGGCGCCCCATTGGACACACAGGCGCGAGCACGCCGTCAATGCCAGCCTCTTAATAGCCGAAGCTTGGCCGCCAGACGCGCCCTCGACGGTGTGGCGGATATCCGCGGGTGCGGAGAGCATGAGCTTCCCTCTGGCCATGGTGAGCACCCCCAGTTAGTCATTCCCCAGTCTCACCCTCACCCGGATCCTTATGGCAGGCATGGTGGTGAAGGTGGCGGTGAACCTGACGGGCTTTTTCGCGTCTCTCGAGTCGAGGGCCGTTCGTCTGTGTGGGTTGCCGCTGTACACAGCACACACATGTGGCCTCGGCTGCGAGCGCTCGCGCTCGCAGCCGAGGGCGCGCCCGCGGGTTGTGGCGGCGCATTGAATTCGACCGAGTCCGCCTTCAGAGTGACGCTCATCCATCTGCCGAGGCCGAGCCATCCCCGCGTGGCCGTGCCGTCACCTTCCTCCCTGCTGGCCTGCCTGCTGTACCGCAGCTGTCCGCTTCCCTCTCACCACCCGGCTGCCTGCCACCGGTTCCCGTCGATGCTTCGGCATTAGCTTGAGCTTAGCTCCCCTCCCCCACCTGGGCTAGTGAGCTTCACGCCCCCTAGGGTGGGCACCCCCTGCCATCCCCATTGCACCCGTGGCCGTCCCGTGCGGCTCGTCGCGGCAGGCATGACGTTGGTGGTGATGAGCAGGCTTGGGGTTTGCCGCGTTGTGGGGGCCGTCGAGTGTCGGCTCACGCCCGCGCCCGGCGGCATGCGGGGTAGGGCGAAAGCTCCCGTGAGTGGCGCAGCGCGTTGAATGTACCCTTCCCGCCTCCAGTTCGAGGCTCCTGCCGCCCATCCTACCCCACCCCCCTCCTCTCAATGTGCCCTCGATATGAAGGCGTGAGCGGGGGGCTTTGACGCGGCCGGAAGTTCTCGACGCTTTCCCCCTCACTGCGGAGCCGTCGTCGTCTCCATCCCGCGCTGCTATGCCGTCACCCTGATCACAGCAGGGCTGTCTCCTTTCACGCTGCGCCTCCCATCTTGCGGCGACTGTCCTCCCACATCTCTGCTCTACACTCCGTTCTGCGGCCTTCCTCCCCCCCCCTCCCCCTACCCCCTCCCCACATGGCACGTGGTTTCGCCCTTCCCCGTGGTTTGCACGTCTTGTCATCCCCGCGTTCCCCCCGTGACAAGCCCGTGCGGCTCCTCGTGGCGGTGCTAGTGGTGGTTGCGGTGAGCGTGGTAGTGGTGGCAGTTGGCTTGGCGGGCTTTGTAGCGTCGGGAGGTCGCCTGGTGTCGGCCCGGTCGGTAGCCTGGGGTGGAGGGGCGCGCCTGCGAGCGGCCGCGCCTGTGGTGGCGGCGTCCGAGGTGGCCGCGTCCGACGCGGCAGCAGCGGTGGCGGCCGACGCGGCGGCAGCTGCGGGAGGGGCAGTCGGTCATGGCGGGGTGGGCGCCCCTGGTAAGGCGACAGGAGCTACTCAGGAGGGAGGGCTAGGGGTCCCTGCGGTGTCGGCGATTGACGCGCCGGCCACTCCGCGAGTCACCACGGGTGACGAGCCGGAGTCTGCTGGTGACACGGCGGCCACGGCGAGGGACGCGTGGAGCGTGCCAGCGGCCGCGGCCGTAGGGGAGACGGACCCCGCCGTGGATGCTGCGGTTGCGGGGGAGGGTGCACCCGCCGCGGCCGCCACAGCATCGGCGCCGTCACCCGACGGGGCAGCAGCCGACTTGTCTGTGACAGAGGTGGTGGGCGGCGTCCCGCCGGGCGTGTTTTCCGCGGGCGACGCGGTGGCAGCTCCAGAGGCGGTTGTTGACGCAGCGGTCGCCGCCGCCGCGGACGATGTGACTGTCGCTGCGCTCCCCGTGGCGACTACCCCCGCCGTGTCGGCGGAGCCTCTCCCTCCCCCCCCCCCAGGGGGTGACCCCGACCACCCCGCCTACTCGGTGCGGGGTGCGCCGCCTGTGACGGTCCTGGCTACTCCCCCCGACGCGGCCATCCCAGCCGGCCGTGGCCGTATTGCGTTGCTATTTCTCACCACTGGTGACCTGGCCTTTGAGGGCCTATGGCGCGAGTGGCTGGCGCCTGCTGGGGACCGTGCCGTCGTCCGAGTGCACTGTGACCACGCGAGCGCCGACGTGACGAGTGAGTGGCTTAATTCCCACCGGACCGCCAAGACGGTGGCCACCGAGTGGGGCCGGCCGAGCCTCACCGCCGCCATGCGAATGCTCCTCGTTGATGCGGCCTCGGCCGACACCCCCGAGCGTCCGATTGTTAAGTACGTCTTTCTCTGCGGGCGCTCCGTGCCCATCCAGACCTTTGACTATGTGTACGCGGCCTTGACCGCCGACGGGGATAACTGGCTATCCCGGCAGGTGCCCGACAACCACCTGCTGTCGTTGCCCAAAAGCCTCCAGTGGATGGTGCTGAACCGTCCATCTGTGGCAGCCGTTGTCGACGCGCGCCACGCGGCAGCAATGGCTGGCCTCGTTGCCGCCGGGAAACTCGAGTGGAACGTCGAGACGGACGAATTCTTTGCCGCCGCTGTCGTGGGGCAGACCGGCTTGATGACGGCCGCCGCCAACCGATCGGCCATGTGGTCGGTGTGGGACCGAGGTGCCTCTTCCCCGCGAGTGCACCACGTCTTTGGGGAACCAGAGCTGGCCTCCCTGCGGGCAGCCAAGGCTGCGGGGGTCCTATGGGCGCGAAAGTTTTCCAGCTCTTCTGGCCTGGTGGCAGAGCTTGGCCTTCATCGCGAGGGCGACCCGTTTTCGGCGCGCACCCTTTATCCCTACACCACCAACTGGCATGTCGTGGAGCGTTATGGGCTTGGCGCTGACGGCTTTCGAGGGCGAGTCGAAGACCGCCACCGGGTGGCGGTGTGGACGGCGGATGAAGGCTGGCGGCAGGGCCGGTGAGGGACGGGTGGGGTGGCGGTGCTGGGGGAATGAAACACATACGCAGACGGCTAAGTGGGCAAGTGGGGCAGGCAAGGTGCCAATGTGGCTGAGCTGTTGCGAACCGTGACTCGCGCCGCTGACTTCTCATCCGCACGAAAGACAACAGCGGGCGTCCAGAATACACCCGGTCGCAGCAACTTCTGTACGCTGGCGAGTGTACTGGCACATGCATGGTCAGGCGACCTGGGACCTGCAGGTCAGCACCGGCCTGGCACTCCCAATGGCGGTCGGCCGCTGTACCGCTGCTCACCTCTTGCCCGCCGTCGACAACGCGCACGGGGGGCGGGCCTCCCCTCCCCCTATTTGGGCGGCATGGACTGTCATGCGGAGAGTGAGGCCGAGCCACCGCGTCACACCCGTGCGCAACCACGACCACCGCCACTGCCGCCGCCGCCCCGGCCAGCAGGGTCGTCGCGGTGCCCCCTCGCAGCGGCGTCGCTCCTCCCCCCCCCCCGGGAGGACCCCCTGCACCCCCCCCACTGTCACCACCACCACCGCCGCCAGTGGCGGCGGAGCCTCCCCCCCCTGCGGCTCGAGCAGCCGCAGCGCGCGGAGGCGCTCCGTCGGCCGCAGCGGCGGCGGCGGCCGCACCCCCGCCATCGCTGCGAGCAGCGACGGCGGCGACAGGCCAATATCCGTCGCCATCAGTGGTGGCCGCAGCGGCCTACCGCGAACACCCACACTCCCACCAGCGGTGGCGGTGGTCGCAGCGGCGGCGGCGGTGCTAATGCCGGCGGTCGCCACGCCGCCGCCGCCGTCACCGCCGCCACCCGCCGCCACCCCGCGGGACAGCAAAAGCAGCAACGTCGGTGGCGGCGGGGGCGGCAAGCCGCCGCCGCCGCCGCCGCCGCTGCCGCCGCCGCCGCCACGACCCGCCGCCGGCGGGGACGCTCCCCCGAACGGCTCCCCCCAGCCGCCCGGCGACGCTGCCGCACGTGCCGACGGGGAGGCAGCGGCCCGCCCCGGCGGCGAGCCCAGCCCCCCGCGGCCGCCCAGCGACGCGGCGCCCCGCGACCCGGGGCTGAACGGCGGGCCCGGCGGGTGGGCAGCGGCGGCGGGCGCACCCACGGGGGCGCCCGTCCCCCCCGCCCTCCCCGCCGCACTGCCCGCGGCGGCGAGGGCGCGGTTCACATCGGCGGCGACCGCCGCCCGCCGGGCCGCCGCCGCTGCCGCGCGGCGGGCCGCCGACAGGGTGGCGGCCTTGCCCGCCGTCACCGCCCCCGCGGCGGTCGACGACGCGGTCACCGCCGTGGCCAGCGGCCGCCACGTGGCGCCCCGTCCCGAGCGGAGGCGACGGGAGAGGGAGGTGGCGGCAGGTGCGGCAGGCACGGCGGGCCGCCGGTCCCGGTGGGGGTGCAGGGTCAGCCGCAGCGGCGCCTCGACACGCGCGGCCAGGTTCGCGTCGCCCAGCGGCCCCCCCCCCCGCCACCATAATCGCCTTCGCCGCCGTCGCCGCCGCCCGCAGCGTCGGCGGCGGGCCCACCGGGCGCCGTCCCCGCCGCCAACGCGGCAGAGAGGCGCGTGCCAATGCCCATCGCGTCGACCGAAACGGTGTACGCATCGGGGCGGAGGAGGATGCGGGCGGGCGCGCCCGCCGCGGCGGCCGCCGTGTGGTCGAGCACAACCGCGACCAGACAGCCGACGGCGTCGTGGCAGCATGCCGCCGGCGGTAGCTCCTCAAGAGGGGGCAGCAGGCCCAGCGACAGGGACCGCAGCAGGACGGCCGACGCCCGGTCGTAGGGGACGCGGGGGAGCGTCGCGGCGGCGGCCACCTTGGTCGGTGACGGCGTACCGCCGCCGCTGCCACCGCCACCGCCACCGCGACACCGTGCTGGGGACACCGTGCTGGGGACACCGTGTTGCCAGTAAAGTTTAGGCTGTTTCACGACCCCCAGTTCCCACAGGTAACCAACATGATATATATTTTAGGCATGCAATCTATAGTTCAGTTTCGGTACGAATTTTTGGCTTGTGCCACGTGGACTGTCCGTGTTGATTCACAGTGCCGACTGGCCCGCGAGTGAGTGCCGACTGGCCCGCGAGTGAGTGCCGACTGGCCCGCGAGTGAGTGCCGACTGGCCCGCGAGTGAGTGCCGACTGGCCCGCGAGTGAATGCCGACTGGCCCGCGAGTAATTTCCGACTGGCCCGCGAGTGAGTGCCATGGGGACACCGTTGGGGGTGGAGATGGCGGGGGGGTGGGGGCGCTCAGCCGGAGGCGGACATGTTTTCGACTGAGCCCGACGTCAGCCCCTACTTTAACCCGAGTATTGGTGGTGGCCGCCTCGGAGCGCGCCCGTGCCGACGCGGCCGACGCGGCCGCCGCGGCCGCAGCGGCCGCGCGCCGGGCGCGGATGGCCGCGCGGGCGGTGGCAGGCGCTCGAGTACCCGTCGTGCCCCCAGTGGTAGGCGGAGTGGGCGCCGCAGTCAGCGCAGGGGGGGTGCCCCCGCCGCCGGGGGGGGTCGAGTGGGATGCCCCTTTCCTGGTGGGGGAGGGGGTGTACGCGGATGCCATTACAGGGGGAGAGGCGGCCGTCGCGGCGGCGCTCGGTGGGGAAGGGGCGCCGGCGGAGGGTGTCCCCGCCGGGAGGGGAGCGGGGGGGGGGCACTGGCGGCGGTGGAGGTGGTGGTGGTGCCAGTGGCGGTGCGCCCGCCGACGCTGCTGCCGGTGGGACTGCCGCTGCAGCGGAAGTACCAGGTGCTGGGGGGAACTCCGCGGCTGTGGGAACGGCGGCCGACGGCAGCGGTGGCGGTGCGCCCGCCGCTGCTACCGCCAGTTGTGGGGCATCCTGTGGCTCGGGGGCGGATGCAGCCGCGAGGCCGCGGCCGCAGCGGCCGCGCGCCGGGCGCGGATGGCCGCGCGGGCGGTGGCAGGCGCTCGAGTACCCGTCGTGCCCCCAGTGGTAGGCGGAGTGGGCGCCGCAGTCAGCGCAGGGGGGGTGCCCCCGCCGCCGGGGGGGGTCGAGTGGGATGCCCCTTTCCTGGTGGGGGAGGGGGTGTACGCGGATGCCAATACAGGGGGGGAGGCGGCCGTCGCGGCGGCGCTCGGTGGGGAAGGGGCGCCGGCGGAGGGTGTCCCCGCCGGGAGGGGAGCGGGGGGGGGGCACTGGCGGCGGTGGAGGTGGTGGTGGTGCCAGTGGCGGTGCGCCCGCCGACGCTGCTGCCGGTGGGACTGCCGCTGCAGCGGAAGTACCAGGTGCTGGGGGGAACTCCGCGGCTGTGGGAACGGCGGCCGACGGCAGCGGTGGCGGTGCGCCCGCCGCTGCTACCGCCAGTTGTGGGGCATCCAGTGGCTCGGGGGCGGATGCAGCCGCGAGGGCGGCGGCCGGTGGCGGCGACGGTGAGCCCGCCGCAACTGTTGCTTGTGGGGCAGCCTTTGGTGCAGGTGGGGCTGCCGCCGCCGAGCCTGGGGCTGATGGGCGCGATGGCGACCGCGGCGACGGTGCCGCCGCCACGGACGCGGGCGATCCCGCGGCGGCGGGGGAGTCGGTCGCGGGTGGCGGCGACGGCCAGCGGGCCGGGGCGCCCCCTGCCCCCCAGCCCCTTCCAGGGCTGCGCCTCCACCGCCTAACAGCCAAAGTGCACCACCTCCCCCCTCTGCCCTCGGCGGTTCCCCCCCCTGCCACCACCCGCCCCCCCTGCTGCTTACCCAACCAGGGCTGTGCAAGCTCCGCCACCGCCGGCGCGCCGCGGCAGCAGGCGAGAAGCAGCTGCGCATCCAGACGGGCCTGGACCCCCCCCCCCCCCCAAGGTCACCCTCCGCAGCCTCCTTCAAGTGGTTGGCGCCGCCGCGTCGGCGGCATCGACGGGCACGACTCGGTTGCCTGGCACGCCAACAGCCGCCAGCCATTCGCAAAGGCGGCTCCAAAGTGGGCGGCACGAAAGCCCGCCGCCGCCTGGGGGGTGGCGGCGGAAGAGAGGCCTACAGAGGCGAGGCCCCACAGCACCCCCGCGCCGTGGATGGAGACCGCGTCGAGCGGGTCGTCGATGCGGAGGGCGCGCATGGCGCGGGAAGCGGCCATGTATATTGTGGCAAAAACCACAAGCACACACGGCACCCAAGTTGGGGCGGTGTGCCAGGGCTGCCTCCCGTGTCGGGGGAACCGGAAGAAGTGCAAGTCGCACACACTCCGTCCCTGTTGTGGGGCAAACCCCCCACGGACAAACAAGAAGATGGTGTGTGGTCCAACAGTTTCTTGGTCGGGACGGGGACGCAGGGCCAAGCCCCGCTGTCCCTCCCCTTATCCCCCCAGGGTCCACTCAGAATCTCGCCACTCAGAATCTCCCACCCCAGCACCTGCCCACCGGGCCACACGAAAATTCAAGACGATAAATGCAGAAAACCCTCAAATCCAAGTTGGATTTACTACTAAGCTAACTATCCCAAACTTAGGGAATATGGACCCAAATGCAGGGGGAGGAACGGATCAGGCTAGTGGCCTGCCGCCCCTTGCATGGCACGTGTTGCCCCCCTACCTGGGGGTCAATACTGCCACACTCCCCTCTCCTCAGTTCCGACCGACCCGGTCGGCCCTGTGAGGGGGTGCGTAAACGCACGTCTCGGCGTTGGGGGCGCGACTTGCTGTCCCCCATCGAGTACGTAACACGGATGTGGAGGCGGTCACGTTGACCGCCCCTCTCCTCAAGCTTGCCCACTCGGCAGCTTGCTCTCCTCAGTTCACACTTCACCATCACCACCACCTCCCCTTCACCTTCCACTGGGCCGCCCCACGCTGGGGAGGCCACCCGTATACCCACGATCCGAGTCCCCCTCAACTCGAGGCGGGTCTCGTGCTGCGATAGCCAGAGCGTCTCTCCCCAACTTGGGGAGAGCCATGGCGACTCCGGGAGTGGAGACGGACTCTCTTGACGAGCGCATGGAGGACACCTCCTACGGTGCAGCACCCGCCGGGACTTCCGGCGGGGGCTCCGCGATCGCTCCGGGGGATGGGACTCCCGCGTCACCCGGCTTTGGGTTGACGGCGGGGTCTCCCCCGGAGGCGGGACAAGTTGTCCCGCGTGAGGCCTTGGGGCGGTGGTTTTACCCCGCTTGGCCTCTTTATGAGGAAGGGTTGACTGTTCTTCGCTGTGGCCGACTTGGCGCAGCGATGGGCCGGGTATGGGACCGCCTACGGGAGAAGTATCCCCGTAGGGTCGGGTTCCCGGCCGGCTTCAGGACGGACCAGTTTGCCTTCCTGGACGACGAGGAGGTTGAAGACGTCCAACGTGCCAAGGCCATGGTGGACCGCGGGGGAACTATCCCGGGTCCCGGCGACTTGCCGACCTTCACGTGGGACGCTGTGGCAACTCGCCCACCGTACCTCCACGAGGCCGATCCGCACACTCATCACTTTGATGTGCGGATGGAGAAAGACTTCCGGCGAGGTCCCTACTTGGTGACCTCGGCTCAACTTGAGTTTCCTCAACAGTCTGCTGCCAGTAAGGAGCAGTACTATCCGAAGAAGCCCGAGTGGTGGCCTCAAGTTGAGGTCCCCTACGGGTTCCCGGCGCTGTTGCCCCGGTTGCTTGACCACTTCGGCTCCGTCATGTTGACGGCTGCCCCTGATCACCTGGTGTGGGCCATGTTGGCCACCCAGTGGCTCCTCGAGGTCATGTCGACCTGGGTGTCCTGTGTTCAGCGGCGGGGGATGCTCTGGCATCTCCCCCTCCGGCTCATCCAGGGTTTGGAACAGCTCACCCCTCAGCTAGTTGCTGAGGGGTGCTCATCAGGACAACTCACTCTACTTGAGGAGATGCTCCGGCTCCATAAGTTTATCGAGTGGGAGAGCATTGAGCACAAGTTGCGCCGCCCCACTCGTGGGCCCAAGGACGATGGCGCACTTCGCCAGTTCGTATGGGTCGCTCGTGAACTTCATGACGGCCGTGTGGTCCTACGAGAGGGGTTGGGCATCGGGGACTACCCGTATGCCCCGGGGGTGGATCGCCACACTGCGCCACCCCCGGACAAGCCCATAGTTATGGCCGTGCCGTCCTATGATGACCACATGACTCAACCCACTGCGGGAGCCCCAAGTCGGGGTCGCAGTTACACCCGGGTACCGCCACCTCGGCGGGCCCCTCCGCTTCCTCCAGTTCCTTTCCAACCTCACGGGAACATCCCGATCAGCGTGGCCGTGGAGTCTTCCACCCCGGTGTCCCCCAACTTGGGGGCCACCCTCCTGACGGTATACCCCAAGTTGGTGTTGCCGCTCACGCCTCTAACCTCAGAGATGATGATCACCACGTTGGTGCGCACCATTTCCTGGTTGGCCGCGTCGACCGCAACCCTACAGAGATCCGAGACTCCTCAACTTGAGGAGCGCGTTCGTACTGCAGTAGCGACCGCGAGTTGCGAGTCGGTGGCGGAGTTTATGACAGCCGAGTTGGCTCGTATTGGGGCTATTATGCCCCAGCCAGCCCCACTTGGGCGTGGCAAACGTCGCGCGAGCCGGGCATACTCGCCTCCTCGCCGTCGTCGCCGACACTCTCGGCGCTCTCCCTCCGTGTCGGAAGACGAGTTGTCTTACTCCGTCTCGGAGTCCTCTACCCCGTCGGAGACGGAGTCTGTCCAGCGTCTGCGTCGCAAACTTGCGCGCAAGACCAGGCAGAAGAGTGTCCACGGTCGGCGCCACTTGCGCGACCGTGAGGGGCGCGACGGTTCCGACTTGGAGCCGCCGCCCCCTCCAACGAGTGGAGACCGTTATCGGCGTGGGTCTCGCCGCTCGCCTCCACGTGAGGGCGAGGGCCGTGGAGTGGGAGAGTCTAGCATGCGTGCCTAGTTGGCAGCTGCCTTTGTTGTGAGAGTGTGAGGGTTAGGGCTGTAGTTAAAAGCCACTCTGCGTACCACTTCGACTTGAAGCACTCTCGTGGCACTGTTGCTCGGCCTTCCCTCATGTTGAGGGAGGGCTGTTAGGGTCTATCTCATTCCGGGCACAGTACGCCCGGACCTTCTCAGCGGGAAGGTCCTCCACATACTCCCACGTATCATCCTTGGCTTTGTAGCCAAACCAACGCACCCTCAACATGAGGCGGTTAGTGTCCTCATCCCATCCGTGGTCGATGAACTTATCGAACACGTACTCCTGCGGGCCCTGTTTGGCCGCAGGCAGTGAGGGGAGGCGCCACGACTCCAACGCACGTGCCCAAGCTGGGTCGCCTGCAGGCGGTGGTGCAACTTTGACCACGTCCTGTCCGTTCACTGTGCGGACCCCATCGTCACTTTCGATGGTGAAGCGCCGCCCATCAGTACGAAGGACCTGGTACGGTCCCTTCGTCTGGAATACCAGCTTACCCCCAGTTGGGGTGTGCGAGTGTACCAGCACCCAGTCACCCTGCTCGGGGACATGTTTAGCATTGCGCACCTTTTTGTCAAAGGTACGCTTGTAGCGCTTTTGTGCTTTGTCCATCTCAGCCCTGACTTTAGGGATGAGGTTTTCAAGCCTAGCTGCGAACTCCGCCTTACTCTCAGTAGGAGTAGGCGTCCTGCCACCATCCTCCCTAGTTGGGAGCGACCGCCGCACGGCAATAGACCGCACGCGACGGGGGGTCACAAAAGCGAGGGGTACTTCCCCTGTAGATGAGTGAACCTGCGAATTGTAGGCAGTAGTAAGGATAGAAATATATTGGTCCCACGTCTTCACGTGCTCACTCACATAGTGGCGCAGCTGCCTAACAATAGTTTTGTTGAAGCGCTCCACCTGCCCATTAGTTTGTGGGTGGTAGGGGGTGGCATAGTTTGCCTTAACCCCCAACATATCCAGCACTCCCTGAAACAGTACGGACGCAAATTGCGGTCCATTGTCCGATAGTGTACTATCTGGGATGCCATACGCGGCAACCCAGTGATCTGGGAAGGCTGACACGACCGACATGGCCGTGATCTCTGCCAGTGGGATCGCTCGCGTAAGTTTCGTGAAGCGGTCACAGATGACCAGGAGGTACTGGTTGCCCTCCTCGGTCACGGGCAGTGGCCCAAGGATGTCCATCGCCAACGCGGCGAAGGGCTCCTTGGCCGGGAACAATAGCATAGCCGTACTAGGCCGCCGTTCCATCAGACGATTCTGTGCACAACTTGTGCAGGCAGCCACCCAACTGTAGATGTCCACCACCATGGACGGCCAGTAGTACCTGGTCCTCAGGGTCTGGTACAGTTTACTAGACCCCAGGTGTCCACCCGTGGGAGCGTTGTGCTCCCTCTCAAGGATACTGTCCTTGAGGGATGCGGGGATGACAAGTTGTTCGGTCCCCTGGAATACCCCCCTCCTCATGAGGAGGCCATCGTCTCCCAGGAAGAAGCGCGTCTCAACCACCGTATCCAGTATATCCCTCTGCGACTTGCAGAAGGGATCCTCGGCCTGGGCCTTCACCACCTCGTCCAGGGACAGGGGCAAGTACTTCTTGTTCCCTGGCGCCTCGGGGTTCAACGCCTGACCCGAGCGCGTGACTACCCCCACAATGGGGATGTCCTCATCGACTGGGTTAGTGTCCAGCCCCTCGGTAGGTACCCGAGAGAGGCCGTCGGCAAGGGCATGTTGCCTGCCAGGTCGGTACTCAATGTCAAAGTTGAAGGGTGCCAGTCGCACCCTCCACCGGTTGAGACGAGTGTTCGTACAGTCCGTCTTAAAGATGAACTGCAACGCGCGGTGGTCACAGCGGATGAGGAACTTCTCACCCTCCAGGTAGTGACGAAGTGACGTCACCGCCCACACCACTGCGAGTCCTTCCAACTCGGTGACTCCGTAGTTCTTCTCGGCCGAGTTCAGCCCCTTGCTGAAGTATCCCACCGGCAAGTACTCCTTGTCCGGCTGCTGCTGAAGCAACACACAACCAAGTTGGTCGTAGCTAGCGTCCACATCCAGGATGAAGTGGCCTCCCAACCTGGGAATAGCCAAGATGGGGGGCTTCAGCAGAAGGTCCCGAAGAGTCTCAAAGGATTCCTGCTCCACCCGACTTGGGGGAGGCAGGTTCTTCGGTAGCGTTGAGCTCACTAGCTCATTCAACGGCTTCGCCACCTTGGCGAAGCCCTTGGTGAAACGTCGGTACACGTTACACATCCCGAGGAAGCTCCTCATCTGGGTCTGGGTCCGGGGGTACTGAGCCTTACGTATGGCCCTCAAGTTCTTCTCGTTAACACTGAGACGCCCCGGACGGACAACATGTCCCAAGTACTCCACCTCTTGAGTGAAGAGGTGGCACTTACTCGCCTTCAGTGTCACACCGTTGTCAGCAAGTAGCTTGAACACCTGGCCAAGATGGCCAATGTGTTCCTCCGGACTTCGGGAGAACACAATGATATCGTCTAGGTACACAAGACAGATCTGCCACCGTACTCCGGCCAGAATCATGTCCATAGCGCGCTGGAAAGTTGCCGGCGCGTTACACAGACCAAACGGTAGGCGTTTGCACTGGTAGGTACCACAGTGACAGGTAAAGGTAGTTTTATGCCTGTCCTCCGGGGCAATGGGAATTTGCCAGTACCCCGCGTTACAGTCCAGGGTAGAGAACACGTTCGCCTCCCCCAGGGAGTCCAGACAGTCATCCATCCTAGGTAGGGGATAACTGTCCTTCACCGTGCTCTCGTTGAGCTTACGGTAGTCGATACAAAACCGGGGGGTCCCATCAACTTTGGGGACGATAACCACCGGACTCGCCCACTCGGCGTTGCTGGCCTCGATCACATCGAGGGCCTCCATGCGAGCAACTTGCTCCTTATCGAGGGCCCTTGAACGAGGTCCTCCCCTATACGGTTGTTGGCGTATAGGGGGTGCACCGGGCTTCAACTCGATCCGGTGTTGGGTGGCTCTCATGAGTCCCAATTGACCATCCCACAACTTGTGATATTGGTCCAAGAGGCGTTCAACTTGAACCCTCAACCTGGGGGGAACACCCTCCATGTTCACATGGGGCCGAGGAGAGGTGGCCGACTTGGCTTGATGCTTCTCCTTTCCGGACTTCGGGTCGCTACTTGCGCCCGCGTTGAGGGTGACCGCTACTACCGGTCCCTCATGTTGGTCGATATAGCCGAACTTGGCTCCCGACTTGAAGTACTTGGGCGTCGGACTCAGGTTCATCACCTGGATCCTCCACGGGACTCCGGCTTTGGAGTCCATCGTGCCAAGGGCAACATGCACTTGGTGCTTGCGAGCAAGACGGGGGTTAGGGTGCACCAACCCGTTCCCCGAAAAATCAGTTACAACGTCAACGTGCGCCACCGAGTTGGGGGGCAACGTGACTTTGCGGGCTAAGCGCAGGGTAGCAGTAAACCCTTCCCTCACAGAGCAAACAGGCTTCGACTGTGAGACTGTCACAGGAGCCACAGACTTTCCCTTACCAAGGATGGGGATAGTCTCCCCATTCATCAACTTGACCCAGTACTCGGGGCCACAGATCAAAGGCACTTGTGTTACGACATAAGGGGTACCCAGAAGCAGGGGTACCGATATATTCTCAACTACGCCATAGGTCACGTCGACCTCATGGGTCCCCAACCTAGTTGGTAGGGTCACGGCACCAACGATGGGAAGTACCCCACCATTGATGTCAATCATATGGTCAGCTTTGGACCTCCAGCGTTGGAGCTTCACCTCCTTTGGTAATAGCGACTTGCGTATCAAGGAGGCTCCTGACCCGGTATCAAGTACGATACGGGTACAGCATGCACGGCCGGGGGCAAGTTGCACCCGTCCAGCCACCTGGAAGTTCTCACCCGTCAGCACCGCGATGACCCGACGTGGGTTTACGTTCTTGGGGAGTCCTACCCGAGGTGGGCGTACTCCCTTAGGTCGCCGCAGTATCCGGCACGGTTGGTTCGTCCTCCTGGCCCACTTGGCCGAGGCTGCCGTTGTGAGCTTCGGACGACCAGCCCCAACGGTCATTCGTTTCCCGCCGACTTGGCGTCCGAATCTGAGGGCGGGGAGGAAGACGACGAGTCCGAGGACGACGTGTCCGCCTCCTCCGCCGAGGGTGTGGCGACCGCAACGACCGGTCGCGACCCATCCTCGCGACGTGAACGTACTTCGCTCGTAGCCGACTTCTTACTCGCATTCCTAACAAGTTGTTGGATGCGTTTACTCAACTTGGGGCAATCATATGCCCAGTGTCCATCGGAGTTGCAGTTCCAACACCGATGGTCAGTTCCCGGAGGGGTCTTCCCAACTGGGGAAGACGAAGAGGTACCCTGGGAAGTTCCCACGG
The DNA here is from genome assembly GCA_009829735.1 of Pyropia yezoensis. Classification (NCBI taxonomy): domain Eukaryota; phylum Rhodophyta; class Bangiophyceae; order Bangiales; family Bangiaceae; genus Pyropia; species Pyropia yezoensis. The sequence goes on from CM020620.1 coordinate 3,594,887, forward strand.
CAGCTACCACCCTCTCCTTGCGGATTCGGCGTGCCTCTCTCAACTCTCTGGCCTGGCGCGCCTCCTCCCGTTCCTTGGCCAACTCGGCCTGACGCTCCTGGCGTTGTTCCTCCCGCAACTTGCGGTAGGCCTCGCCTCTGCGATAGGCGAACCTGGCCAACTCGGCCAGGGTCGCCCGGGCAGTGTTATGCTCCCGGGTCTTCATCCGGACTGACCAATGGAGTCCCTCCACAAACCGACTCTTCACCACAGCTTGTGGATGAAGAAACCCACAAAGATTGTTGAGCTTACGGACTCGCTCCGCAAAGGACAACTCGTCCTCCGCCTCTTCCTGATGGGCTTGCGTAAACTCCTCGACTTGAGAAGCCAACGCTGCCTCATCAACCATGGCTCTCAACAACCAGTTGACGAGCTCCAAATAGGACGTCACCTCCCCAGCGCCTCCACTTGAGGAGCTGGGCAGGACGGACATAAGTTCTGTCCGTAGGTCTCCCTTCGTAAAACTCCTGTAGCATGTAAAAAGCCATGCCTTCACTTATGGCATTGTCGTCACAGGCTTTTGTGAAACGACGTAGGAACTCAAAGACACGGAGGGGGGGAGTTCCATCCCACTCCGCTCTGTGCCCAAAAGAATGAAGTGCATTCTTCTTGGCACGGCCCATAGCTCGGGCCTGGTCAGGACCATACGCCACCGACTTGTTGTGGAGAGCGTAGGTCTCACAGTCAAAGATCCGCTGGTAGACCGGGTTGGCTACCTGAATCTTGGGCGGCACCTCACGTTGAGGGAACAGCCGCTGTGGCACTGGGGTAAGTCCACCCTCAGTGCCTGTAGTCTGGTACGGCGAGCTTGGTGTAGCCGCCGGCGTTTCCGAGGGAAATTCCCCCGTGAAGGGCGTACGCCCCACCGCGTATGGTGTGGCTCCCTCGTTGGGAGTCACAGGTGTCGCCCCAAGTTCGGGGCGACCCGAGATAGGCGTGGGGAGGGATTCCCCCTGCGCCTGTGGGCTCGAAAGCCCCAATCCGGTCTGGACATTAAGGCCATCTGGCAAACTCGCCACAATCTGATTCAGAATAGTATTCGTCATCGTGACCACCAGGTCCGGCAAAGTCTGCCGCAACACATCGGTCGCCTCCCGACGGACAGTTTCCGCGAGGAGTGGATTGACGACTCCAGTTGAGTCTCGGTCCGCCTCCGGGAGTCCACCTGAGGGGTAACCACGTTCCTCAGGGGTCTCAACCGGGGGCATGGGCGCGAGCCCATCGCCGACCAACGGAGGTCCACCGTCCTCCGAAAGCCTAGTTGGCGACGACTCCAAGCCAAAGTTGGCTCCAACCCGAGTGGAACCCGCGAGGACAGTCCTCACCCCTTGGGACGTTCCCGTTGAGTATACCACGCGGTGGCCAGACTTCGGCCCACCCACATCAGAAGTGTCACCCGAGTGAACTCCCGACTGAGTCGGGGTGGCCTGTTGCCCGCCCGTACTTCCAGTCCTGCAGGCTTGAGGGACCTCCAGTCCCTCTGCGACCCCAGGTAAACCCACCTGTGTCTCACCAGTATTCAAAGGCACTGAAGTACGTGCTTCACCCGTGTACTCCCCGGACGACGGGGGGTCCGAGCTAGCCATGTTAGCTGACGATCCGTATGACACGGTCCAAGACCACCGTTCCTCTGAGACAGAGGGCCCCCTACACCCGGGTGCACCCGGAGGTAAAGTTTACCTCTGTCCCCTGCTGCTCCACCAAATGTGGCAAAAACCACAAGCACACACGGCACCCAAGTTGGGGCGGTGTGCCAGGGCTGCCTCCCGTGTCGGGGGAACCGGAAGAAGTGCAAGTCGCACACACTCCGTCCCTGTTGTGGGGCAAACCCCCCACGGACAAACAAGAAGATGGTGTGTGGTCCAACAGTTTCTTGGTCGGGACGGGGAAGCAGGGCCAAGCCCCGCTGTCCCTCCCCTTATCCCCCCAGGGTCCCCTCAGAATCTCGCCACTCAGAATCTCCCACCCCAGCACCTGCCCACCGGGCCACACGAAAATTCAAGACGATAAATGCAGAAAACCCTCAAATCCAAGTTGGATTTACTACTAAGCTAACTATCCCAAACTTAGGGAATATGGACCCAAATGCAGGGGGAGGAACGGATCAGGCTAGTGGCCTGCCGCCCCTTGCATGGCACGTGTTGCCCCCCTACCTGGGGGTCAATACTGCCACATATATGACCACGCCGGCCATGCCCACCAGCAGGAGATGTAGGGCGGGAAGGTGGCGCAGCCGGCGGTGATGCGGACCAGCCCCGCGTGCAGGAAGTTGACAAGTGCCTGCCAGCCTGTCGGTGATCACCAGCACACCGTAGCCGCCGCCATCCCCATCGGCAAGAGGGGGTGTTTGGTGGTGGCGGGTGGGGGGAGGGGTACGGGAGCGGGAATGGGCGGCCTCGCGCTCCTCGCCTCCCCTTCCCGCTCCAACCCATTCCCATTCTTTTTTTTTCTTTTTTTTTCTTCCGGATCGATCCCCCCTCCCCCGCCTGTGCACTCTTCTGGATGCGGTGCAGTACCCCCACACGACGATTGAGCGGGAGCACCGCGGATTGCCCCCACGCCCGCGAGGCTGCGCGCGTCACCCGACCCCCCTATCCACCCTCCGTGCCGCCGCGTCGCGCGTCGCCGGCGCGGCGGCGGGCGGCGGCGGGCGGCGGGTGGTCGGGCAGCAGCCACCTTGTCCCCGCACCCCCCCCCTTTTTCCCATCCCCGCCCCCCTGCCATCCCCCTCACCCTGCCCCATCCCCCGCCACTCCCCCCCGCCCCCACGTCCTCTTTCTCGTCCACACCCCCGACCCCCCCCTCCCACCTCCTGCCGCCGGTGCTGGACCTGCTTCCACGAGAAGAAGAGGGGGGTCCGGGGGGGGGGGGGGGGGTGGAGGGGGGGGGAGATGGCCGGCGGCGGCGGCGACGATCGCCCCCGTGCGCCCGCCGCCGCCGTGGACACCGCCGTGAGGGCTGTGGCCGTGGCGGCGCGGCCGCTTTTGTCCCCTCCCTTGTCCCTCTCGTTCCACCACGTTCCACCCTACCCCCCCCCCCCCCCCCCTCGCAACCCCCAGACCCGCTCCTTCCGCTCTCCCCCCCCCCCCCGCCCACCCCCCGCGCTGCCGCGGGTCAGCCCCCATCGACAGCCACCATGGCCCGCCTCCCCGCCCCGCCGGCGGGCGGCAGGCCGCCGCTCCCTCCCCCCCGCTGGGTCGCCTCCGCGGACCCCCCCCCCCTCCCCCTATGGCCACCGCACGCGGCGACACCCCCCCCCCCCCCCCCTCCCCGCCCGTGCCGTCCCCGCCTCCGCCTCCCCTCGTCCCCCCCCTACTTCCCATCCTCCCCCTCCCCTTCCCCGTCCCCTTCCTCCCCCCCCCGTCCGCGGCCCTTCTCCATCACAGCCGCCCCCCCCCCCCCCCCCCTCCCCCCCCGCCACCACCCCGCCGCCCGTCGACTCGGACCACGCCGCGACGCACGCCGCTGCCATTGCCGCCGCACTCGCAGCTGGGCTCACCCGCCCGCCGCCGACGGCGCTACGCTCGCTGCGGCCGCGGCCGCCCCCGCCCATGATGCCACGCACGCGGCGGCCGTTGCCGACGCGGTCGCCGCCATCCCTGCCGATGCCGCGTCGGGCAGGGGCGCCCCAACTGCGGAGGCGGCCGCCGCCGCCACTGCCACCGCGGCGGTGGCGGCCGACCGCCTCGCCACGTGCCGAGCGGCGGTGGTCGCCGCCGCAATGGCGGCTCGGCCGGCGGTGGCGGCCGCCCGCGGGACGGTGACCGCATCGGGCTGTGCGGCAGTGTACTTGGTCGGCGCCGTGTGTGGGCTGTGGGGCGCCATTGCCACGGGGCCACGGCAGGGGCGACCTGCCGATGATGGCACGACCATCCATATCCCGGGCCATGGCGTGCCGCTTATACTGCTGGGTGGTTGCGTTGAGAGGGACCCCCTGAGCTCGCCCGCCCGCCCCGCCTGACGCTCCTCTGCCTTCGGGGCAGCCCGGTCACGCGGATGCACAACTGCCGCCTGGCGGTTATTGCCGCTCTGCCGAGCGTGCGGGTGTTGGACTTTGTGCACGTCCGCGACGCGGTGCGGCGGGCGGAGCGTCGCTTTTCTTGGAGTATCATGGCCGTGAAAGGTGGGGGGGATGCGATGGCGGCAGCGGAGGCGACTGGGGGCAAGGGGGGGGGGGGGGGGGGGGGCGGGCGCGGGAGCGGAAGGTGCTGGTCGCGGTGACGGCGGCGTGGCTGCGTCCGTCTTTTAACGCCGACCGCTAGCAGCCGCGGCGGATGGCCGCCGCGGCGGAGAGTATTGAGGAGGTGGACGCGCTGGAGGCGGCGCTCAAGTCGGAAAACTTGGCGGCGGTGCTAGGCCGGGACGGTGGTGGCGGTGGCGGCGGCGATGGCGCCGCCGGCTGTGCTGCCACTTCCTCTGACGGGGCCGACGGGGCCGCCTTCGGAGGGCCAGCGGCCGGCGCGGGGGGGGGGGGCGACGACGGCGGCTGCTTCTGCCGCTCCTGCGGGGGCGCCCCTGGCCACGACGGCGGCGGCGACAATACGCACCCTTAGCGGGGGAAAGCAACTGTCCAACGGGGACGCGGATGGCGGTGGAGGTGGTGGGGACGGGGCTGGTGGGGACGGGGTGGAGACTGGCAGTGGGGAAGGGGAGGACGTGAAGGACGACGACCGCGCGAATGGCGGCGCGGCGGGGGGGGGGGGGAGGCGGATGACGACAGAAACGCAAGCAGATAAAGCGGCCAGTGGCTATGCAGCGGCGATGGCAGACCCCATGCCTGCGCGGCGGTCCGTGCATCAGTACGCACTCTCACACGGACCCCCCATGCCCGCGCAGCGGCCCGTGCACCAAGACGCACTCTTACACGTACGCAGACGCAAAACGTAGACAGCAGAGGGGCGGGCTGATGCGCACGACCCCTTCACCGGCGGGGCCCATGCCACGGCAGACAAGCCGGTGGCACCCGCTTCAAAATCAAGGGGCGCGAGCTTCCGCTGCTCGCCGTCCCCACGCCGACGGCGTTTTGTAGAAGTAGAGGCCCGAGCCGTCCACGTTCTTCTTGCACCGGTGTGACGCGTACGCGTCGGATTTGCACAGGAAGACAAATGAGGCCAGGAAGGGGCGCAGGTGCATGGCGCCGCAGCTGTGCTGCTTTCCCGTACCGTCGGAGGGCGAGATGTGGCTTGCCCGCTGCCATGGGCGCAGCCGCCGCGTGCACGGACGGCCCCGACGTCACCGCCTCGACGTCACCGCCTCCGCGGAGGTGCCCCCCCCCCCCCCCCCCCCCCCCCTGGCTTCTCCTGCTCCTCCCCCCCCACCTCCTCCTCCTCCTCTTCCTCCTCCTCCTCCTCCTCCTCCTCCTCCCCCCCGTCCTCCTTTTCCTCCTCCTCCCCCCCGTCCTCCTCCTCCTCCTCCTCCCACCCGTCCTCCTCGTCCTCCTCCTCCTCCTCCTCGTCCTCCTCCCTCGCCCCGTCCTCCTCCTCTCTCCTCCTTCTCTTCGCTCCCCTCATGGCTTTGCCGGCCTTTCTCTCCTTCTCAATCGAGAGCGGCACCATGCCTATGGCCTGCATGCGTTGCTGCAGTGGCTGCGGTGTGTCGTGCCAGTCTGCTAACAGCCGCCGCGTCATCCGGTACAGCCTATAGTGCTGCGAGGAGCGCGGTAGGGCACCCATCTGCTCCTTGTGCGCCGCCAACTCAGCGACTTGCTCGGAAGGACGCCGCCGCCGCGTGGCCTCGCGGGCACTCAGCGGCACTCCGCCGTCCTCGCCATCCGCAGGCAGCCGCAGGCCGAGGGCCTCCAGCCGCGCAGTCAGTGGCTCTGGCAAGCTCTGCCAGGACCCTACCAGCCGCGTCATCCTCCTGTACGCCGCACAGTCTTGCAGGCGGCGCGGCAGGCCGCCCATCCGCTCCTGGTGCAGCTCCAGCTCCGCCACATGGGCAAAGTAGCGCCGACGCGTAATCCGGGAGTATTCGCGCTTGTCCCAACTGAACCCAGCGTCGGTCAATCGCGCACCCATCGCCGAACTCTGTGTAAACGGAAACCCCTTAGCCCTCGGGTACTTGGCGTCCACACCGATGGGACGACCGAGCCTGCCGTCGCTCCAGTCGTCCGACCACATGATGTCGCAGTGCCCGTAGACGCTCTTGTAGCGCAGTATCGTGGCTACCAACGCCTGCCCTGCGACTTCGCCGACCATTGGGAACAGCAAAGGTCGGCTCACGTTCAGCGACCGGTGGGTAGACGGGTCGCCCTCTCGGTAAAAAGACCCCTGCAGCTCAATAAGAAGCCCCTCGCCGCGCCACAGGCACCACTGACACTCTAGGACCAGAGTCCAGGCTCTCCAACGCAGCTACGATAAAGAAGAACACCCGATGAGGGTTCGCTATCGCCCGGGGCCACCGCGCTGCTGTTCGGCGTGTACTTATGGAGACACTCCCCTCTTGTTGCAGAGTGTGCACGTGGTGGAGCTTAAGCCCGGCGAAAGTGTCAACTGTCTGACCGCTATAGGATTACTGGTGCAGGTCAGCGTCGTCAGGGTCCCAATAGAACGCAACGTACAGGCATGCAATTTGGTCAGCAGGGACACGGTGCATGCCGGGTGGCGTGGACGACGTGTCCACGCCCCAGCAAGGAACCTCGTCGTGCAACGTGCGTAGCACGTGTTCCCGCCGCCACTGACCTTCATGCAGGACCCCCTCCGCTGCGGCAGGGGGGGCGGCGGTGTCGTCCATGGACACGATGTTGTCACTGGTAGCCGTCCAAACACAGCTCACGCCACAGTTGCGGGCGGCCGCGAACTGGGCGGCAAGCGCCGCGCTGCGCGCACCGACTTCGCCGCCGCACGCCAACGCTGTGGCAGGCGAGGGGGGGGGGGGCGCTGAGGCCGTCGCCGTCGGTCGCAGTGGAGCCGATTAAGAGAGTGATGGAGGCGGGAGGGGAGACGGCGGCGGGGTCGTCCCAGTCGCAGCGGTTGCCGTCGGCGATGTCGGAGAGGGTGATGGGTATGGGGGAGGCGAGGCTGCCGCCCCGGCTGCCGCCGCCGCCGCCGCCGCCGCCGCCACCGCCGCCGCCGTCGCTGGTGGTGCCACCGGCGCCACCGCCCTGGCGGCCGTCGCTGCGGCCGCTTCTGCCAATGGGGGTGACGCCGGAGGGGAAGGAAAGCGGGGGGTGTGGGGGGGCGGGGGCTTGCGCTGCCGCCGGAGGCGGCTCCTCTGCCGCCGCTGCCGCCGCGGCCGCCGCGGCCGCCGCGGCCACCGCCGCCGCCGTCGGTAGTTCCGGCGCCGACGCCACCGCCCCGGCGGCCGTCGCGGCGGCCGCCTCTGCCAGTGGAGGTGACGCTGGGCGAGAAGGCAAGCGGGGGGGGGGGGCGGCGGGGGCTTGCGCTGCCGCCGGAGGCGGCTCCCCTGCCACCGCTGCCGCCACGGGGCTCGCTGACGGCCCTGCCGCGGCAGAGCCAGCAGGCACGTGTAGCTGTCTGAGGGCGGACGCCCCATGTATCCGCCAAGCCAGCCGACGCAGGGCCTGCAGGTTCAACTTGTACTGGGGCGAGTAGTCGGGTGTGTCAAACGTCTGCCGTGCGATCGCACGGGTGGGGGCCGGGACCCTCTCGTCTTGTGCGAGGCGCAACAGCCATCTAGGGGGATTGATCAGCCTGCGTGGACGCGGCGCCATGGGGTAGAGCGTGCACAGTCGGGGGAAGGGGGGGGGGGGGAGGACATTGTTGGCCGCAGATGCCGAGCGCACACACAGGCAGAGGACGCAATGGCCGCGCACAAGAGGGCCAGGTAGGAGGCCCAAGAGGGGACGAGCCGCGGGGGGGGAGCCGCCCACCTCTCATCCCCCGCCCTATCACTTACGGCCCGCTCCGCACGCGGTGCGCAAGCTGGGAGCTCACAATGGCTCGTAGTGCGCGCAAGCTTGTTCTTGCTCGCTTGCGCACCCGTGTGCTCCTGTTCACGGTTCTCTTGGCCCTGAGCCAGGCGGATGCTCTGCCAGGCGGACTTCGACTGCCTGCGCTAGGTATGAAGAATTCTTTTCGGTTGCTTTGGGGGCTCTCTGCCAGTGCTCTGCACCGCGTATGCACTCGGCGGTACCTTACGGCATCGCGTGCGCCACGCTATAAGTGTCGGGACTGGTATCACATCGTTCTGCTTCGATGCACCGATGAGGCCTACCGCGGGTATATGCGCATGAGTTGCGTGACGTTTGAAAGCGTCTTCAGCTTGTTGCGCTGCCACGCAGCGAAATTTTTTGTTTCTCGCCACGGCTCTTGCCAGCTCTCGTTGAATATACAGGTAGCGCTCACGCTGTGCCGGCTGGGATCTTATAGTAACGCAACGAGGGTCAAAGCCGTGGCTGACCTGCTCAGAGTGTCGGCTGGGGCGGTCGTGAAGAGCACACGTCGCGTGATCGCAGGTCTCAAGCGCTTGGCCCCGACCTTAATTGTCCGGCCAAACTCCGAGCGGCGCCAAAAATTATCTGACTGGGCTGGAAGTCGCTTTGGATTTGATGGTTGCATTGGAGCTACAGACGGAACGACCATTCCCTTGGCGTATCAACCTGCATTGTATTCCTGGGCTTACTACGACAGGTAAGGTAAGTATAGTTTGAGTGCCGTCATCACGTGTGACTGGGATGACCGTATTATTAGTGTCGTGCAGGGTTGCACTGGTGCAGCTCCAGACTCTTTCGTGCAGTCGCGGGCCAGCTGGCAGAAGCACCCGGATTGGTATTTTTCTGCTGGGCAATACTTGCTGGGGGATAAGGGTATGAGGTACACGAAGCGAGTGCTAGGACCTTTTCTGCAGGCGGAGTGCACGAGTGCGGACCGACGGAACTATAATTTCCAATTGGCCTGGTTGCGGGTGCGATCGGAGCATACGATCGGCATCCTGATGGTACGCTGGGCAAGCTTGAAGGAGCTTCGATTGGGTATCTCTAGTGACAAGGCGTTCGCGCACGCTACGGACTGGGTGCTAGTTCGCTGTGTGCTGCACATTATTTGTGTGGCGGTGGATGACGGCGCTCCGGACCGCGTGCAGGAGGGTGTGGAGCCTCCTGTTATCTCGCAGGAAATCGAGGACGGGGCGGACGACACACGCCCCAGCGTCATGGAGCGATTGTGCTCATTTATGCGCTCGAGGGGCTCGTATCACGGTTCTCCCCGACAGGGTGCGTTGTGTATATGGTACGGTTTCAAATATATCTGAAACAAATCGCACACGCGACACGTGCGCTTCTCTGCAGGCATTAGCATGAGCCGCGCGGTGGTCCTTCCATCCAGCTTTGCAACGCAGGCCTGTCTTGAGACCAGCGCTTATACCGCTGCCCCCTCCGCCTGAGTGTCGCATGCAGGTGGTCGTGCACCGGCGAGAGCGCCCGGCGCTGTACGGCCCTTCTCTTGGCGAGTTCAGACAATGGATACGGAAGCGTACTTGAGGCGGAAACGAAAGAAAAAACGGAAATGAAAGCAGCTCAATACCAAGTGTAGCCGACGCACGCAAACTATGGCGCGTCAACCAATTTGTCTCAGCCAATTGATCTACAGCTCCCTGAACCTCGCCTAAGTCAACCCACTACCCTGCCCTCCTCGTGCTCCTCTCTGCCGTTCCTGGCGTACACCCCCCGCCCGATCCTCTCCACCAGTGCCTTACGAGTCACCCCCCTGTGCTCGCTCCCGCCCGCACCCGCCCCACCAAAGCTACCCTCAATCAAAGTGCGAAGCATAGCTACAAACGCAGGGTTGTCCGGGTGCTGAGGAACCAGGCGTGAGACCTCTTTGATGCGCTTCGTCCGCTGCTTCTCATCGAACCGGCGGCTCTTATCAGCGGTGGAACGAGCCAAGGAGCTCACCAGCTGTGCCGCGCCAGGAAGAAGCGCCTCCGATTCGGCCTCAGCCTGGGACGCACGGACAGCTCGGCCGCTTGCGCCGGTACCGGCTTGCTGGGCGCTCTCACGCGGAACCACGCGAGCAGCTGAGCCATCAGCATCAGGGGCGCGCGCCTGGTCGTCGCCCCCCTCATCCCCAACGCCCGCCTCATCCGCCGATGACCCGTCGGTGGCGCCGTCAGCAACAGCCCCAACAACAATGACGATGCCATCCGGGGCGTCGTCGGGGGGAGTGTGGCAAAAACCACTTGCACACACGGCACCCAAGTTGGGGCGGTGTACAAGGGCTGCCTCCCGTGTCGGGGGAACCGGAAGAAGTGCAAGTCGCACACACTCTGTCCCTGTTGTGGGGCAAACCCCCCACTGACAAACAAGAGGATGGTGTGTGGTCCAACAGTTTCTTGGTCGGGACGGGGACGCAGGGCCAAGCCCCGCTGTCCCTCCTCTTATCCCCCCAGGGTCCCCTCAGAATCTCGCCACTCAGAATCTCCCACCCCAGCACCTGCCCACCGGGCCACACGAAAATTCAAGACGATAAACGCAGAAAACCCTCAAATCCAAGTTGGATTTACTACTAAGCTAACTATCCCAAACTTAGGGAATACGGACCCAAATGCAGGGGGAGGAACGGATCAGGCTAGTGGCCTGCCGCCCCTAGCATGGCACGTGTTGCCCCCGTACCTGGGGGTCAATACTGCCACACTACCCGCTCCTCACATCGGACCGACCCGGTCGGCCCTGTGAGGGGGTGCGTAAACGCACGTCTTGGCGTTGGGGGCGCGACTTGCTGTCCCCCATCGAGTACGTAACGCAGATGTGGAGGCGGTCACGTTGACCGCCCCTCTCCTCAAGCTTTCCCACTCGGCAGCTTGCTCTCCTCAGTTCTCACTTCACCATCACCACCACCTCCCCTTCACCTTCCACTGGGCCGCCCCACGCTGGGGAGGCCACCCGTCTACCCACGATCCCAGTCCCCCTCAACTCGAGGCGGGTCTCGTGCCGCTGTAGCCAGGGCGTCTCTCCCCAACTTGGGGAGAGCCATGGCGGCCCCGGGGGTAGAGACGGACTCTCTCGACGAACGTATGGAGGACACCTCCTACGGTGCAGCGCCCGCCGGGACTTCCGGCGGGGGCTCCGCGATCGCTCCGGGGGATGGGACTCCCGCGTCACCCGGCTTTGGGTTGACGGCGGGATCTCCCCCGGAGGCAGGCCAAGTTGTCCCGCGTGAGGCCTTGGGGCGGTGGTTTTACCCCGCTTGGCCTCTATATGAGGAAGGGTTGACTGTTCTTCGCTGTGGCCGACTTGGCGCAGCGATGGGTCGGGTATGGGACCGCCTACGGGAGAAGTATCCCCGTAGGGTCGGGTTTCCTGCCGGCCTCAGGACGAAGCAGTTTGCCTTCCTGGACGACGAGGAGGTTGAAGACGTCCAACGTGCCAAGGCCATGGTGGACCGCGGGGGAACTATCCCGGGTCCCGGCGACTTGCCGACCTTTACTTGGGACGCGGTGGCAACTTGCCCCCTGTACCTTCACGAGGCCGATCCGCACACTCATCACTTTGATGTGCGGATGGAGAAGGACTTCCGGCGAGGTCCCTACTTGGTGATCTCGGCTCAACTTGAGTTTCCTCAGCAGTCTGCTGCCAGTAAGGAGCAGTACTATCCGAAGAAGCCCGAGTGGTGGCCTCAAGTTGAGGTCGTCTATGGGTTCCCGGCGTTGCTACCACGGTTGCTTGACCACTTCGGTTCCGTCATGTTGACGGCTGGCCCTGATCACCTGGTGTGGGCCATGTTGGCCACCCAGTGGCTCCTCGAGGTCATGTCGACCTGGGTGTCTTGTGTTCAGCGGCGGGGGATGCTCTGGCATCTCCCCCTCCGGCTTATCCAAGGCTTGGAACAGCTCACCCCTCAGCTAGTTGCTGAGGGGTGCTCATCAGGACAACTCACTCTACTTGAGGAGATGCTCCGCCTCCACAAGTTCATCGAGTGGGAGAGCATTGAGCACAAGTTGCGCCGCCCCACTCGTGGGCCCAAGGACGATGGCGCACTTCGCCAGTTCGTATGGGTCGCTCGTGAACTTCATGACGGCCGTGTGGTCCTACGAGAGGGGTTGGGCATCGGGGACTACCCGTATGCCCCGGGGGTGGATCGCCACACTGCGCCACCCCCGGACAAGCCCGTAGTTATGGCTGTGCCCTCATATGATGACCATATGACTCAACCTACTGCGGGGGCCCCAAGTCGGGGTCGCAGTTACACCCGGGTCCCGCCACCTCGGCGTGCCCCTCCGCTTCCTCCTGTCCCCTACCAGCCGCACGGGGACATCCCGATTGTTGTGGCCGTTGAGTCTTCCACCCCGGTGTCCCCCAACTTGGGGGCCACCCTCCTGACGGTATACCCCAAGTTGGTGTTACCGCCTACGCCTCTAACCTCAGAGATGATGATCACCACGTTGGTGCGCACCATTTCCTGGTTGGCCGCGTCGACCGCAACCCTCCAAACTTCCGAGACTCCTCAACTTGAGGAGCGCGTTCGGACTGCAGTGGCGACCGCGAGTTGCGAGTCGGTGGCGGAGTCTATGACGGCCGAGTTGGCTCGCATTGGGGCTATTATGCCCCATCCAGCCCCACTTGGGCGTGGCAAACGTCGCGCGAGCCGGGCATACTCGCCTCCTCGCCGTCGTCGCCGACGCTCGCGGCGCTCTCCCTCCGTGTCGGAAGACGAGTTGTCTTACTCCGTCTCGAAGTCCTCGACTCCGTCAGAGTCGGAGTCCGTCCGGCGTCTGCGTCGCCAACTTGCGCGCAAGACTAAGCAGAAGAGCAGCCGCGGTCGTCGCCACTTGCGCGACCGTGAGGGGCGCGACGGGTCCGACTTAGAGCCGCCGGCCCCTCCGACTGGTGGAAAGCGTTATCGCCGGGGGTCTCGCCGCTCGCCTCCACGTGAGGGCGAGGGCAGTGGGGTTGGAGAGTCTAGCATGCATGCCTAGTTGGCAGCTGCCTTTGTTGTGAGAGTGTGAGGGTTAGGGCTGTAGTGAAAAGCCACTTTGCGAACCACTTCGACTTGAAGCACTCTCTTGGCACTGTTGCTCGGCCTTCCCTCATGTTGAGGGAGGGCTGTTAGGGTCTATCTCATTCCGGGCACAGTACGCCCGGACCTTCTCAGCGGGAAGGTCCTCCACATACTCCCACGTATCATCCTTGGCTTTGTAGCCAAACCAACGCACCCTCAACATGAGGCGGTCAGTGTCCTCATCCCAGCCGTGGTCGATGAACTTACCGAGCACGTACTCCTGCGGGCCCTGTTTGGCCGCAGGCAGTGAGGGGAGGCGCCACGCTTCCAACGCACGCGCTCAAGCTGGGTCGCCTGCAGGCGGTGGTGCAACTTTGACCACGTCCTGTCCGTTCACTGTGCGGACCCCATCGTCACCTTCGATGGTGAAGCGCCGCCCATCAGTACGAAGGACCTGGTACGGTCCCTTCGTCTGGAATACCAACTTACCCCCAGTTGGGGTGTGTGAGTGGACCAATACCCAGTCACCCTGCTCGGGGACATGCTTGGCGCTGCGCACCTTTTTGTCAAAGGTACGCTTGTAGCGCTTTTGTGCTTTGCCCATCTCAGCCCTGACTTTAGGGATGAGGTTTTCAAGCCTAGTAGCGAACTCCGCCTTCCTCTCAGTAGGAGTAGGCGTCCTGCCACCATCCTCCCTAGTTGGGAGCGGCCGCCGCACGGCAATAGACCGCACGCGACGGGGGGTCACAAAAGCGAGGGGTACTTCCCCGGTAGATGAGTGAACCTGCGAATTGTAGGCAGTGGTAAGGATAGAAATATATTGGTCCCACGTCTTCACGTGCTCACTCACATAGTGGCGCAGCTGCCTAACAATAGTTTTGTTGAAGCGCTCCACCTGCCCATTAGTTTGTGGGTGGTAGGGGGTGGCATAGTTTGCCTTAACCCCCAACATATCCAGCACTCCCTGAAACAGTACGGACGCAAATTGCGGTCCATTGTCCGATAGTGTACTATCCGGAATGCCATACGCGGCAACCCAGTGATCTGGGAAGGCTGACACGACCGACATGGCCGTGATCTCTGCCAGTGGGATCGCTCGCGTAAGTTTCGTGAAGCGGTGACAGATAACCAGGAGGTACTGGTTGCCCTCCTCGGTCACTGGCAGTGGCCCAAGGATGTCCATCGCCAACGCGGCGAAGGGCTCCTTAGCCGGGAACAATAGCATAGCCGTACTAGGCCGCCGTTCCATCAGACGATTCTGTGCACAACTTGTGCAGGCAGCCACCCAACTGTAGATGTCCACCACCATGGACGGCCAGTAGTACCTGGTCCTCAGGGTCTGGTACAGTTTACTAGACCCCAGGTGTCCACCCGTGGGAGCGTTGTGCTCCCTCTCAAGGATACTGTCCTTGAGGGATGCGGGGATGACAAGTTGTTCGGTCCCCTGGAATACCCCCCTCCTCATGAGGAGGCCATCGTCTCCCAGGAAGAAGCGCGTCTCAACCACCGTATCCAGTATATCCCTCTGCGACTTGCAGAAGGGATCCTCGGCCTGGGCCTTCACCACCTCGTCCAGGGACAGGGGCGAGTACTTCTTGTTTCCTGGCGCCTCGGGGTTCAACGCCTGACCCGAGCGCGTGACTACCCCTACGATGGAGATGTCCTCATCGACTGGGTTAGTTTCCAGCCCCTCGGTAGGTACCCGAGAGAAGCCGTCGGCAAGGGCATGTTGCCTGCCAGGTCGGTACTCAATGTCAAAGTTGAAGGGTGCCAGTCGCACCCTCCACCGGTTGAGACGAGTGTTCGTACAGTCCGTCTTAAAGATGAACTGCAACGCGCGGTGGTCACAGCGGATGAGGAACTTCTCACCCTCCAGGTAGTGACGAAGTGACGTCACCGCCCACACCACTGCGAGTCCTTCCAACTCGGTGACTCCGTAGTTCTTCTCGGCCGAGTTCAGCCCCTTGCTGAAGTATCCCACCGGCAAGTACTCCTTGTCCGGCTGCTGCTGAAGCAACACACAACCAAGTTGGTCGTAGCTAGCGTCCACATCCAGGATGAAGTGGCCTCCCAACCTGGGAATAGCCAGGATAGGGGGCTTCAGCAGAAGGTCCCGAAGAGTCTCAAAGGATTCCTGCTCCACCCGACTTGGGGGAGGCAGGTTCTTCGGTAGCGTTGAGCTCACTAACTCATTCAACGGCTTCGCCACCTTGGCGAAGCCCTTGGTGAAACGTCGGTACACGTTACACATCCCGAGGAAGCTTCTCATCTGGGTCTGGGTCCGGGGGTACTAAGCCTTACGGATGGCCCTCAAGTTTTTCTCGTTGACACTGAGACACCCCGGACGGACAACATGTCCCAAGTACTCCACCTCTTGAGTGAAGAGGTGGCACTTACTCGCCTTTAGTGACACACCGGCGTCAGCAAGTAGCTTGAACACCTGGCCAAGATGGCCAATGTGTTCTTCCGGACTTCGGGAGAACACAATGATATCGTCTAGGTACACGAGACAGATCTGCCGCCGTACTCCGGCCAGAATCATGTCCATAGCGCGCTGGAAAGTTGCCGGCGCGTTACACAGACCAAACGGTAGACGCTTGCACTGGTAGATACCACAGTGACAGGTAAAGGTAGTTTTATGCCTGTCCTCCGGGGCAATGGGAATTTGCCAGTACCCCGCGTTACAGTCCATGGTAGAGAACACGTTCGCCTCCCCCAGGGAGTCCAGACAGTCGTCCATCCTAGGTATGGGATAACTGTCCTTCACCGTGCTCTCGTTGAGCTTACGGTAGTCGGTACAGAACCGGGGGGTGCCATCAACTTTGGGGACGATAACCACCGGACTCGCCTACTCGGCGTTGCTGGCCTCGATCACATCGAGGGCCTCCATGCGAGCAACTTGCTCCTTGACGAGGGCCCTTGAACGGGGTCCTCCCCTATGCGGTTGTTGGCGTATAGGGAGTGCACCGGGCTTCAACTCGATCCGGTGTTGGGTAGCTCTCATGAGTCCCAATTGACCATCCCACAACTTGTGATATTGGTCCAAGAGGCGTTCAACTTGAACCCTCAACCTGGGTGGGACACCCTCCATGTTCACATGGGGCCGAGGAGAGGTGGCCGACTTGGCTTGATGCTTCTCCTTTCCGGACTTCGGGTCGCTACTTGCGCCCGCGTTGTGGGTGACCGCTACTACCGGTCCCTCGTGTTGGTCGATATAGCCGAACTTGGCTCCCGACTTGAAGTACTTGGGCGACGAGCTCAGGTTCATAACCTGCATCCTCCACGGGACTCCGGCATTGGAGTCCATCGTGCCAAGGGCAACATGCACTTGGTGCTTGCGAGCAAGACGGGGGTGAGGGTGCACCATCCCGTTCTGCGTATAATGAGTTACAACGTCAACGTGCGCCACCGAGTTGGGGGGCAACGTAACTTTACGGGCTAAACGCAGGGTAGCAGTAAACCCTTCTCTCACAGAGCAAACAGGCTTCGACTGTGAGACTGTCACAGGAGCCACAGACGTTCTCTTACCAAGGATGGGGATGGTTTCCCCATTCATCAACTTGACCCAATACTCAGTGCCACAAATCAAAGGCACTTGTGTAACAACATAAGGGGTACCCAAAAGCAGGAGTACCGATATATTCTCAACTACACCATAGGTCACGTCGACCTCATGGGTCCCCAACCTAGTTGGTAGGGTCGCGGCACCAACGATGGGAAGTACCCCACCATTCATATCGATCAGATGGTCAGCTTTAGACTTCCAGCGTTGGAGCTTCATCTCCTTTGGTAATAGCGACTTGCGTATCAAGGAGACTCCTGACCCGGTATCAAGTACGATACGGGCACAACAGGCGCGGCCGGGGGCAAGTTACACCCGTCCAGCCACCTGGAAGTTCTCACCCGTCAGCACCGCGATGACCCGACGTGGGCTCACGTTCTTGGGGAGTCCTACCCGAGGTGGGCGTACTCCCTTAGGTCGCAGCAGTATCCGGCACGGTTGGTTCGTCCTCCTGGCCCACTTGGCCGAGGCTGCCGTTGTGAGCTTCGGACGACCAGCTCCAACGGTCATTCGTTTCCCGCCGACTTGGCGTCCGAATCTGAGGACGAAGGGGAAGACGACGAGTCCGAGGACGACGTGTCCGCCCCCTCCGCCGAGGGTGTGGCGACCGCCACCACCGGTCGAGACCCACCCTCGCGGCGTGAACGTACTTCGTTCGTAGCCGACTTCTTACTCGCATTCCTAACAAGTTGTTGGATGCGTTTACTCAACTTGGGGCAATCATATGCCCAGTGTCCATCGGAGTTGCAGTTCCAACACCGATTATCACTTCCCGGAGGAATCTTCCTAACTGGAGAAGACGAAGAGATACCCTGGGAAGCTCCCACGGCAGCTACCACCCTCTCCTTCCGGATTCGGCGTGCCTCTCTAAACGCTCTGGCATGGCGCGCCTCCTCCCGTTCCTTGGCCAACTCGGCCTGACGCTCCTGGCGTTGTTCCTCTCACAACTTGCGGTAGGCCTCGCCTCTGCGGTAGGCGAACCTAGCCAACTCGGCCAGGGTCGCCCCGGCAGTGTTATGCTCCCGGGTCTTCATCCGGACTGACCAATGGAGTCCCTCCACAAACCGACTCTTCACCACAGCTTGTGGATGAAGAAACCCACAAAGATTGTTGAGCTTACGGACTCGCTCCGCAAAGGACAACTCGTCCTCCGCCTCTTCCTGATGGGCTTGCGTAAACTCCTCGACTTGAGAAGCCAACGCCGCTTCATCATTCATGGCCCTCAACAACCAGTTGACGAGCTCCAAATAGGACGTCACCTCCCCAGCGCCTCCACTTGAGGAGCTGGGCATGACGGACATAAGTTCTGTCCGCAGGTCTCCCTTCGTAAAACTCCTGTAGCATGTAAAAAGCCATGCCTTCACTTATGGCATTGTCGTCACAGGCTTTTGTGAAACGACGTAGGAACTCAAAGACACGAAGGGGGGGAGTTCCATCCCACTCCGCTTTGTGCCCAAAAGAGTAAAGTGCATTCTTCTTGGCGCGGCCCATGGCTCGGGCCTGGTCAGGACCATACGCCACCGACTTGTTGTGGAGGGCGTAGGTCTCAAAGTCAAAGATCCGCTGGTAGATCGGGTTGGCTACCTGGACCTTGGGCGGCACCTCACGTTGAGGGAACAGCCGCTGTGGCACTGGGGTAAGTTCACCCTCAGTGTCCATAGTCTGGCGCGGCGCGCTTGGTGTAGCCGCCGGCGTTGCCGGGGGGATCTCCCCCATAAAGGGCGTATGCCCCACCGAGTATGGTGTGGCTCCCTCGTTGGGAGTCACAGGTGTCGCCCCCAGTTCGGGGCGACCCGAGATAGGCGTGAGGAGGGATTCCCCCTGCGCCTGCGGGCTCGAAAGCCCCAATCCGGTCTGGAAATTAAGCCCATCTGGCAAACTCGCCACAATCTGATTCAGAATAGTATTCGTCATCGTGACCACCAGGTCCGGCAAAGTCTGCCGCAACACATCGGTCGCCTCCCGATGGACAGTTTCCGCGAGGAGTGGATTGACGACTCCAGTTGAGTCTCGGTCCGCCTCCGGGAGTCCACCTGAGGGGTAACCACGTTCCTCAGGGGTCTCAACCGGGGGCATGGGCGCGAGCCCATCGCCGACCAACGGAGGTCCACCGTCCTCCGAAAGCCTAGTTGGCGACGGCTCCAAGCCAAAGTTGGCTCCAACCCGAGTGGAACCCGCGAGGACAGTCCTCACCCCTTGGGACGTTCCCGTTGAGTATACCACACGGTGGCCAGACTTCGGCCCACCCACATCAGAAGTGTCACCCGAGTGAACTCCCGACTGAGTCGGGGTGGCCTGTTGCCCGCCCGCAATTCCAGTCCTGCTGGCTTGAGGGACCTCTAGTCCCTCTGCGACCCCAGGTAAACCCACCTGTGTCTCACCAGTATTCAAAGGCACTGAAGCACGTGCGTCACCCGTGTACTCCCCGGACGACGGGGGGTCGGAGCTAGCCATGCTGGCTGACGATCCAGATGACACGGTCAAAGTCCACCGTTCCTCTGAGACAGAGGGCCCCCTACACCCGGGTGCACCCGGAGGTAAAGTTTACCTCTGTCCCCTGCTGCTCCACCAAATGTGGCAAAAACCACTTGCACACACGGCACCCAAGTTGGGGCGGTGTACAAGGGCTGCCTCCCGTGTCGGGGGAACCGGAAGAAGGGCAAGTGGCACACACTCTGTCCCTGTTGTGGGGCAAACCCCCCACTGACAAACAAGAGGATGGTGTGTGGTCCAACAGTTTCTTGGTCGGGACGGGGACGCAGGGCCAAGCCCCGCTGTCCCTCCCCTTATCCCCCCAGGGTCCCCTCAGAATCTCGCCACTCCGAATCTCCCACCCCCGCACCTGCCCACCGGGCCACACGAAAATTCAAGACGATAAATGCAGAAAACCCTCAAATCCAAGTTGGATTTACTACTAAGCTAACTATCCCAAACTTAGGGAATACGGACCCAAATGCAGGGGGAGGAACGGATCAGGCTAGTGGTCTGCCGCCCCTTGCATGGCACGTGTTGCCCCCGTACCTCGGGGTCAATACTGCCACAGTAGCACCTCTAGCGACGTCGCATCCCCCCACCGTTGACGACCCCCCCCCCCACCGTCGAATACCCCCCCCCCCACCGTCGTCGACCCCCTTCCCCACCGTCGTCGACCCCCTCCCCCTCCGTCGTCGACCCCCGCCCCCACCGTCGTCGCCGTCCCCCCCGCCGTCGTTGGCCCCATCCCCGTCGTCGTCGCTGCCGCTCCCACCGTCGTCGCCCCCCCCAGCGTCGTCATCGCGGCCGTCCCCATCGTCGTCGACCCCCCCCTGACCGTCGTCAACCCCCCCTGTCGTCGTTGACCCCCTCACCGTCGTCGTCGACCCCCCCACCGTCGTCTTCGCCGCCCCACCACCGTTGTCGTCGTCTCTACCTCCGTTGGCTCCCCCCCCCCGCTTCGGCGTCGCCGTCCCACCATCGTCGTTGTCGTCACCCTCACCGTCGTCGTCGACCACGTCACAGTCGTCGCCCTCGTTACGCCTCCAACCGTCGTCGCCGTCATCGCCGCCATCCGACGTCGTCACCCCCCCCCCGACCGTGATAGGCCGCCGCCCTGTTATCATCGCTGCCTTCCTGTCGTCGTCGCTCCCCACACCGTAATTGGTCGCCCGCCCTGCGTCGCCCCCGCCCCTGTCATCGCCCACCCTGCCACCGTATTTACCCCTTACCCATCGCGTCTTCGCCCCCCACCGTCGTTCGCGTGGCCCCCCCGTCGTTGTCGCTTCCCCCTTCCGTTATTGCCAGCCAAGCCACCGTCGGTCCCCCCCCACCTTCGTCGTCCCCCCCCCCACCGTCGTGGCCTTTTTCTTTCGCGTCGCAGCCACAGCCATCGCCATTACGCTTCCCTTGAGTGGCGATTGGGTCGCGACCCCGGTTTTTCGTACAGCAGGGGGGGGGCGCCAGGATGGCACGGGTAGCCCCATGGGTGTGAGGAGTAGCGCCAGTAAAGGTGAAAGGGAGCCAGTACGGCGGCAAAGGAGCTTGTAGCGGGCAGTGCGCCATCGTCGTGGGGTGCGGCCACCAGGACAGTGAGTGGTGCCAACCACGGCGAATGTGGTGAACAGGACGGAGGAGGTGACGCCCTCGAACGCTGGGGTGGCGCCAGAACCAGAGAGCAGCGGGAGTGACGCCCATCACTGGAAGGGGGGCAGCTGGTACGGACCAAGGTGGGGCCTCAGAAGCTGGATCGGTCTGGGGGTGTGTGTGGAGGGAGGAGCCCCTCCGTCACGAGGGCGAGGGGCAGCCTACTGTCTCAAGTCGGGGCGACGCTGGAAGCACTGTGGTGGTGGCTCTGGGTGCAGGACAGACCCGAGGAGGTCTTTCGCATAGGCATCTTGCACGACTTTGGCTCTGTGCCGCTTCTGAGGTCGCCCCACCGTGGCAGCCGCCAAGTCGACGCGGTCTGAGACTTCGGAAGGAAAAACGAAAGCGCTTGGCGGGGGCCGGTCACGCTAAAGGCAATGCCTGGATCGGGATCTTAGGAGATAACAATTCGAGCTTGGACATCGCTGCACTGCAGAAAATCACGTGCAGGTCACTCTCGCAAGATAAAAATGCAGGCATGATGGAATCAATGAGCTGGTCCCTGTGAGCCCGCGAGGTCGAGATGGGCAGGAGGAGTCGACTCACGTCAGCAATTGCGGTCAACCCCCAAAGGACGACGAGGCAGTCGCCGCACCACGGTGCCAGTCCGTGCTCTTTGGCCCCTCTTTTTCCTCGCCCCCTGCCACAGTGCGAGGGAGAGAGGTCGGCCTGCTGGCGCGTGATTGGCTGACCACTCACGCAGTGACCCGTGCCACCACAAACAGGGGGGGGCAGCGGCAGAATGCCCCCACTCTTGGACGGCCGCACGAGCCGCAGCCCGCCCAGCCGCTGTCAAGTACGTCATCAAATCCAACGAGTCCAACAGTCGGCTGCCGCGTGCAGGATGCAGTTTTGTGTAGCCTGCACAGCGCAAGAGTTCCAGGTTAACCTGAACGAGATGGTGCCCCACAGAAGCATCCAGCACACTTCGGAAACAGCATCGGGTCACATGGAGAGAAGAACCCCCGATCGTCACAGGAAATGCAAATCAGAACGAAGCGGTTTTTCGGCTGCTTTCAGTTCCCTGCTCGCCACGGGAATGCCAGCGGACTATCGGATTTTAGTCACATACAAGTTCGCCCAGCTCGAGACAGCAGAGACCACTGCAGACTCCCCAGTGATCCCGTGTGCCGCTTACGATTAGTCGCGCTCTAATGCGCCGCCTAATCGATGGCGCTATAATGAGGTCCCCGTCAGGACCGCACCGGGCGGCAGTGGCGCGGCAGTGCACACATGGTGCAAAATACGGGATGGTTGCTTTTTGGCTGGTCGGGTAGCAGGACCATCCTGGGCACGAGCAGCTGTCAGGTCGCGTGCCGCTCGTGCCCTATGCCCACGCCAGGTCGCTACTTATCCCAACAAGCAAGAACAAACAAAGCACTGCAAAACTCTCACGCACGCGGCATGACCACAGACAGGCTCCTGCTCGTCCACCGGCCCGCGCAATCTGCTCTCTCCCACGCGCCCTCTGGGGTCCTGCGCACTGCGCGGACACCTGCACACAAGCGCACCCTCAAGCACCGTCATGGCCTAACGTCCAACTCCAGCAGCCCGTCGCCAACGACCTCCGTAGAGTAGCAGGACTCAATATATGGCAAAGACAGGCAGCGCGCAAGAAAGCGGGGGGGGGCACCAAGCACACAAAGAGCAGGGAGTAGAAGCGCAATCGGGGGGCAGAGTGTCGACAAAGGCGTGAGCGGCTGGGACACTGGCGGCGGGGAGGGGCTGTTAGTGCGCCTCTAAGGTCTCATTGACGCCCAGGGGCAACTTCTCTTCAGGGTGAGGACGTCAGGAGGACCGCAACGGGGGTTGGCTGGTTCAGCCACCCGCGGACCCTACCTGCCGCCGACGCGCACTCGGCCGTGCAGCAAGACCCCGACCAAAGCACCCACCATCACTCATGCCAGTGGTAGCCCCCCGCTGGCTCTAACGCGGTGCCGTAGCACCAGCGGGAGATGCTCTTGGTAAACCCACCCGCCGCCGCTGCCGGCAGCGGCGATGGCCGGCATCAGCGGGGGGGAGCAGCGGCACGGGCGGGGGCGGGGACGGGGGCAGGGGCGGGGGCAGAGGTGGGGGGTGGCGGCGCCTGGAGCGGCGTTGCGCCCCCAATGGTCATGTCGTCCACCAGGCGGGGGGAGGGCGGGGGAAGGGGGCGGGGTGGGGGGGGGAGGGGGTGGGTGGCGGTGGTGGTGGTGGTAGTGGTGGTGGTGGCGGCGGCGGCGTCAGCGGCGGCGGCGGCAACGCCTTCTGTAGTTGCACGGCTCCGGGTTGGTGCGACACACGCGGGTTGGCGCCCTTTTCTCTGCCCGGCGAGATCGCAGCCTGCGACGGCCGGGGGCTTGTCCTCCTACATTGGATGGAAATGGGAGATATGCAGTACATTTTACATACGTGCTCACTCTTGGTTGGTTCACTTTCATATTTCCAAGCGTGGCACTCCACATAACCGTCCCTGATTGGACGGCTTGATCTCCACTCTCGTGAAATTGAACTTTGCTTGCTTTGTAGAATTCCGTTGCGTGCCACAGACGGTTTTGCAAGCCTACCGTCTTGGTCTCCAGCCGTGGCTGTGAACAAAGTAGCGCAAAGGGAAGGGCGGGGGCGGCGCCCCTACGGCCGCGGCGCTGCCGCTAGGGCCGCACCGCCACGGCAAGCAACGAGATGGACGCGGCGCCAGCGGCCCCGGCAAAGCCGCGCCAAGCCAACATGGAAACGGGGAGGGCAGGCGCGGGGCCGCTGCGGCCGCGCCGCCACGACAAACAGTGGGGTGGACGCGGCGGCAGCGGCGCCCGCAATGCCGCGCCACGCCGCCAACTGCGAGATGGGCAGGGCAGGCGGGGGCGACGCCAGCACCGGCACACCGCCACGGCAAAGAGCGGGGTCAGAAGGCGGGGGCGACTTGCAGCGCGGGCATGGGAAGTGGCTCGTGGTATCCACCAAGTGCTCCGGGGCTCACCCGCCGTCTGCGCGCAATCGCCTAATGCGAAATCAGCCGCTTAATAACCAGTTAACGGGCAGTGCTCCCGCGACTGTGTGCGGCTCGGCTCCTTACTGGTTGTCTCTGACAGGGACCAGCAGTAGAGTCTGCAGAGACTCGCAGGATCGCCCCACATGCTGGCCTGTTGCCGTTTCCCAGGCACGAGGGTCGACCGAAAAGCGGCGTGGCGTGAACCGGGGAGTCCCGGCTTGTGTCCGGTGGTCTTTACAAGGACGAAAATCCGGTAGTTGACGGGGTTTTGAGTGTGCAGGC
The DNA here is from genome assembly GCA_009829735.1 of Pyropia yezoensis. Classification (NCBI taxonomy): domain Eukaryota; phylum Rhodophyta; class Bangiophyceae; order Bangiales; family Bangiaceae; genus Pyropia; species Pyropia yezoensis. Next base: position 3,618,753 of record CM020620.1, read on the forward strand.
TTGTCCAGTGAGTAGTCCTATTGTCACTTCCCGTGACGATGTCTTCGGAGCCTCCCGACCGGCTGTGTCCCGGTAGCACTCTGGGGAACTATTTCGGGTCACGCCGCCGCTTAAAATTCGGAGAAGGGCAATAGTGGTCGGCGGAACTGTGAGTGCCAGGTTTCAGCGCACAAGCGAATCTGGACACGTTGTTTCGTCTGCTGGAATTCTTGAACCTCATGAACCATTTGATTTAGAACTTTATTTTAGCTCGCGCTGGCGTCGTAGAATCGCCTCTGCAAGGTGGCGATTCTAGGTACTTTGACCTACTTGCGCTGCCTCGGCGCTTGCCCGCCCGCGACTTGCGCTCATCTCGCATGCTGGCCCTCTGCCGCGGCCCGCCATCGCCGGACGGCCTCGCTCGCATCGGCTCCCGCTGGGTACTCGCGACCCCCCCATGCCAGCAACCAGCTGACCCGCAACCCCTTTCCCCTCCCTCTGCTGAGCCCTCTCCCTGCGCGTCTGCGGCAAGCAACTTTTCTTCAACGGCTGCCTCGCCACCCACGGCGCGCAACCCCCCCAAGTGTGCCAACCTCACCTCGGCGGCGACCCCCGTGGCCAGCGGCATCCTCTTCGCGCTGGCTACCTCCACAACAGCGTGGTCGGTGCCGGCAACGCCGCCCGTCCGTACACGCGCTGGGGTGGCTTTCCCGCTAGTGACCTTGCTGGCGCCTCACGTGCCCTGACCCAAGTCTTCCCACACCTACCTGCCGTCTCCCTTGTATCCCCTCTTCCTCTCGCTGGCGACCAGTCGCTGAGCTTTTCCGCCTGCTGTTTAACTGGCTGTCGTCCACCTCGTCGCCGTTGCCAACCGTCTTGCATCTGCGGCTTGTGCCAAGACTGCATGGACGGCATCCGCGCTCGCCAGACTCGTTCTGGCGATTCAAGTGCGCGCCGGGATGCGTCATCGACGCAGAGGTCTGTGTCGGTGGCGAGCGATGGTGGGATTGCTCGAGCGCTGGATGTGCGCATCATTGCAGCTGTCTTGCTGAAGGACCAGGCGGCGGAAGAGCTGGCATCTGCATCCGCGGCCGTCAAGGCGTTGCATGCTCGGCTTGCCAGCGAGGCGGAGGGGCGAGAGATGGAGGGGCTTGGCAAGCGGCTCGAGCTGGCCAAACAATGCAAGAGCAGTGCTCAAGCAGACTTTGAAAGACGCGTGGCCACCTAGGAGCCTCCTTGCATATGCCAGCCGCCCACTTGTTGCGCGCTTTGGCGGCCGTGCTGGCCTCAGCGCCGCACGCTGGCAGCTGCGGCTTGTTCTCTCGGCGTCGTTTGTCGCCCGCCTTGGTGGCCTTGTGTGCTCCCGCCGCGCTGGGCCTCCGCGAGGGGGAGTGGCGCGCCAACACTTCGGCCCCCGCCTCCCTCGCCAGCGCCATCGCCCGCACGAACGCCGTGGCGCGCTCAAGCTCCGTGGCGCCAAGGTACTTGTCAGCGTTCTGACCGTACCGCCCGTGCCAGGCTTCAAGCCCCTGTTCCCCATACAGTCCGATACTCCCGAACCGCTGCAAAAAAGCGGGAGCATGACACATGAGACTGTGAAGCTTGGGGGAGATGGATAGCCGGGGAAAGCTGGTTTTCGGCAGGCTGACCATGCCCGCCGTATCCGCCTGGAAGCTCCGGACCTCGTCCGCAGGAACAACTGAGGCCCGGTTGAGCATCGTGCGGACGCGGTTCCATATGGTCCAGGCCTCCTCGAAGGCGGCGAGGTGGCCGTCCGACACCCTCCCCTTCAGTGCAGCACACACGACCGCCCAGCTGTCACCAATGGTATGGCAGTCGCGGCCGATGAACAGCCCTCCTTTGAAGAACGTCGGCCGCACGCGCACCTGGTCGTGCAGTATCTCAACTAGCTCCCGGGCGAAGGCAGCGCCCGCCTGCCGCCAACGCGCTGCATCCTGGCTGGCGCTTGCGCACAGCATCACCATCTCAATTGCGAGACGCAAGCACCGGAAGTTTATTCCGATGGTCGCGTGCAGGGGAATCGGTACGATTTGCCCTGGTACGATCGCAAGTAGCAGGCTCCGCTCGACTGATCCCCGGTCCCCGACAGCAGGTACAGCGCCCTCGGCCAGCATACGAGTCGAGTAGTACGAGGCCTCCCGCAAACGCCGGCCGACGACAACGTCCTGCAGTGTCCCGTACGTCGCGTCCAGCAACCTCTGCGCCGCGCTGGGCGACCGCGTGCTCAAGCAGTAAAGGCACGGCTGCGTTGCAGACGCGCCCTTGTGCCCCAGCACGTCACACTGCGCGGCATAGTCGCCCCCGAGGAACAGCCGCACGGGCTGCCGCTCACCGCGGACAAGGACCCCCTCTCGCAGCAGGGCGACAACTTGAGGCTGGTGCGTCAGCAGCATCTTCTTGAGGTCCTCGTACTTTTCGTCGTCACAGGGGCAGACGCCCGCCAGGATGGTGTTTGATGGATTGTTGGGGTGGGCTTGGTTGATAATGGCCGCTACAATCTTGACGGTTCCGGGGTCGCCGCCTTTTTCAAGCCCCACGGTAACCTGCACCTCATGCACAGAAGGAGCAGGTGCGCCAGGGAAGGGCCCCACTCTGAAGGCCCCGGCGCTCTCCGATAGTGACGGCGGGAGGACGACCCTCTCAATGAAGGCGTCCTTATCGATGAGCGCCGACACGCCTTCCAGGATTGCCGCCGTCAGGGACGCCAGGTGGGCGCCTGTGCCGGTCGCAACGACTACTTTGCCCGGCAGGGAGCAAAGCTGCCGGCGCGCAGCGCGCAGCACGGGCTGGCTCGCCAGTCCGCTGTGGGCCCCCCCCCAGAGCCAGGCGCCAGCGGTTGAAGCACCGCTGGCTCATGGAGAGCGCTGCCACCAGGCCCACCTGCTCAGGGAGAGACAGGTGTGCACGCGCGCGCGAGACGGGCACCCGACGACGCGGCAAGCTCTCGCCCGCGGCGCCCCCCGCCACTCGAAAGCGGCGCGCGCGGGCGCGGCGCTTGTTGTCCTGGCTGGTCTTGACCCGCGCCTTCCGTGGCGTCAGCCGCCTGACGTACACGCGCTTCGCCCCGTTCTTGTGCTTCAGCCGTATTTCAAGGCGCTTGTCACGGAGCAAAATTGCCCCAGCAAATGCCTCAAGTACAGCAGTATCCTGGTCTCCTTGGTACTTCCCTGCCAGAAGCCCGGCCAGAAATGCACGGCTGCTCGGGAGCTCCGCCGCCTCCGCCGCTACCGCGCCTCCCGTCCACCGCACCATCGCTCCACTTGAGTCCCCCTCGTGCCGCTGCTGGACTTCTCCTGCTGCAGGGGCGACACACACGTCGGGGCGGTCCCGCTTCTCCTCTAGTGGGCGCCCGCCGACAGCTTCCGGCTCAGCTTCCGGCTCAGCAGCCCGGCGGGCGGTCTGTCCTGCTGCTGCCCACCTCCCCCCGGCCACAAGGTTGACACTTGAGGTTGGCGCTTGAGCTGCGGCAGGGAGCGAGGCGGCGTGCGTAGCCTCCAAGGTGGAGGGGCTCGCAGCTCCCCCGCTTTTGCGCGTGGGGTGTGTGGTATAAAACTCGATCCTCTCAGACACGTGTCAATATCCCTCGGGGGAAAGGGACAGGTAACGCAGAAAGGGGAACTACGAGAATGGTATGCCTGTTGCCTCACGTGCCTGCTCGCAGGGCAAACAGATACGCACGGTAGTGCACACGGGGAAGAGGAAAGCAAACGCGCAGTTGTCTTTTTCCCTGAGGGCGCGGGCCGAGGGCGCCTCGCTGTCCCTCTTAACGTGCATCTGGGGGAACCCCGGCACGTTGGCCCGGTAGCCCCCCCATAACCCCGAGTGGCCCCGACCCGAGTCTAACCTCGTCAGGTCGGGGGCCACTATCACTACTAATTCTATTCCCACTCACTAATCTCACACTCAAATTCTCTCAAATCAAGTCCCTCACAAATATGCAAAAACACATCAGAAATCCCTCTCTCGCGTGTGGATAGCGTAGTCCACCGCATCCCAGTGCCGGGCACGGGCCACGGCCGCCAACCATCGCCACACGGCGGGCGTGTTCTGGCACCTGGTGCCCTCTGGTTGCAGTCCCGGGTCGGCGCCAAGTCGGGGCCAGGGATGCTACATAGCTCCCTCCCTAGTCCGGCACGTCCTCGGGCCGAACCAGGTGCCACCGTGCACAGCCTCGAGCACGTCCACACCGGTGCCGAGGTCGAGCGTCTTCACCCGGTCACGATCACCTGCCCCGATTCTGCCCCCCCCCTCCGCTCCTTCACCTTGGCCCTCTCGTTCCCCGGAGTCTGGACGGTATGTCCAGTTCCGAGATCCAAGCTGGGCCCGTGGTTCCGGCGGCGAGTGTTGCGGAGGAGAACTCGGGTCGTCGTGCCCCTCTCCTGCCTCCGGTTCCTCGGATGTCGGTGCCGGCGCCGGTCGCCACGGCGGGGACGGATCGAGTTCCCCCGGCTTCCGCGATGCACCCGGTCGAGGCCCCCCCGGAGGGTCTCCCGGAGATGCTTCTTGGGCAGGACCCTCTGGCGGCCCGGCGTTACTCCACGGTGGTCGGCAACGCCGGCGCGGCCCAGTGCCAGCAGGATTGCAAGGACCTCTGGCGCAAGGAACTCCAGCGCGGGGTCTTGACCGAGATGGACAAGGCACGTCTTCACACGGCGGACCAGATGCGCCTGGCACAAGACCGCTCCCAGAGCTTCTCGGGTTCCTCTTGGGTTGCTCGTCTGGAGGATCTCCCCTTCGCGCTGGTACTGGATCTACCCTTGACCGAGCGTCGCGTGTCCGCGTCCGTTCTCCGGTGGCCGGAGGAGGAAGGGTACGTCCACCGGGCGCTCAAGGTCTGGGACGAGGCGCTCAAGGGGTCGGGAAGCTTGAACTGCGACCCCCGTCCGAGCATGGTCGCTCTGGAGCCGCCTTTCTTGACCCGGAAATACTCCAAGTTGTCGCCGGCACGGGAGCAGGGTGAGCGACGCGGGCGTCAGCGTGACTTCCTTGTGAGCTGCAACCACCAGGAGTTCTGGAAGCTGGACAAGGCTAACCGGGCGGCATACTACCCCAAGGTCATCCCGCAGCAGCAGGAAGTCGAGATCCCGGTCGGGTTTGCTCCTTCCAGCATCCCTTGCACCTGGTACTTCTTGGACGCCTTGACTCAGGCGTCGATCAAGGGCTTCTTCCACTCAATCCCGTACATGATGTACACGTCCGAGATGACAGTCTTGGCGGCCAACCACTGGCTTCACGAGGTCTTGGTGTCCAACCGGCTTTGGTTTCTCCCCGACCTCCTGATGGTCTGGATTGTCGACAAGTTGACCGTCGACTTCCTGTGCAGCGAGGACGAGGAGTACAAGGAGCTCTTCCAGGCGATGATCGACTTCCGGCGTCTGGTACCGGTGCATGACCGGAACTTCTTGAACGCGATTGCCGACCAGAACCGCCCGCGTCGGGATGGCTTCGGTTGGGCGCAGGTGGTCTACCAGTCTTCTCCGGCCAAGGTGCAGCTGGCGACGCCGCTTCCGGCGTGGCCGCAGCTAGGTAGCTTTCCTGCTCCGGCCGCCCTTGATCTTCTGCCAGTTGGGCCGCCGGTGCAGGAATCGGGATGGGCCGCGGCGGTCGGTCGGGCGTCTGCGGCGGCTCCGCTTCCTCTTGTTGCCCCTGTCGCCCCGGTCGCCTCGGTCGCCTCGCCTGAACCGTCACCGGCGCGTCCGCGCCCTGTTCCGGCTGTGCCGGTACTTCAAGCTCCTCCGGCACCGCGCTTGTCTGCGGCGAGTCTGGGAGTGGCCGTGCGGTCGCCGACTACTCCGGCCGCTCTACCCCGGACGCCTTCTTCCAACGCCGGCGGCGCTGTGCCTCCGCTGGAGTTGGGTACTCCGGTCTCGGGGGCCGTTGTGGATCGTCCGGTAGTGTCATCCTCGGGCCGGTTCGAGATTCCGGCGCCGACTCTGCGCCTTACCCGCTTCCGGGTGCCTGACTGGTACCTGAACCAAGGTGGTCCAACATGCGACCAGTACGACGTCGGTATGATTGAAGACCAGCTGGGTCGTCTTCCGGTGCAGGTTGAAGGCGTCGGGTCTTCTCTGGTGCTGGGCACTTACGCCAGTGTCTTGAACGACGTGGTCGACCGGGTGTTTGCTTGCGCGGACAGTGGTCAGATGTCGAACAACCCGGTGGTTGGCGAACTTCTGGCGACTTTGACGCGGCATGGCTTGGCCCAGCAGTGGTCAGAGACCTTCACGGGCTTCCAGCGGCGCCGACGGACATATCTGGATGAGCGGGAGCCACCGGCAACTACTGGTACTACTCCGATGGCGTCATACCGGGATGCGCCGCGTCCACCGCACTACGTCATCCCGTCTTCCTCCGGTTCCCGTCGTACCGCGGAGGCAACGCCGGAGGACACTCCCGCGGCTCAGCGTCCGCGCCGGGAGTAGTAGTTGGAGGCAGGGAGGGTGAGGGTCTTGGGAGAAGCGAGGAGGGAAGAGGCGGAGAGAAGGGTTGCTCGAGCGGGTGCTTGGTTTCCTTGATTGTTCCATGCTTGCATTGCGTGTTCTCCTTGATATACCCGTTCCCTTCTTCTCAATCCTCTTGTTCCGCATCCGTTGCGGGTGAGCTCGTCTCGTCCCGAGGGTCTTGGTTGGCCCCGTCCTCTTGGTCCTCCTCCGTGTCCGACTCCAGAATCTTGCCGGCTCTGGCCACGGGAGTGCCCTCAATCCCGTTCCGTCGCGTGTAGGCACAGACGTCCGCGATGGGTAGCCGGTTTGAGGGTTCCCATGTATCATCTGCCGGGTTGAAACCGAACCAGCGTACTCGCAGGTACAGGCGTCCATCTCTCCAGGCATGGTCGACAAACTTGACGTAGACAAATTCCCGACCTTCTTCTTGGGATAGCCAGGGTATCGCAGTCCGCTTACGCCGGGTCAAGTCCCGTTGGCTTGGCGGTGGAGCTCGGGTGACATGGTCGCTGCTCACCCGGTACGGAGAGCCATCCACGTCTAGAAGGAAGGTCCAGCCATCCGTATTGAGAATCTCATAAGGTCCATCCGTCCTAGAGTCCAGCTTCCCCCGGGTCTTGCTATGGTTGTCCACAAAAACCCAGTCGCCACCACCCAGTTCCTTGTTCTTTTCCCGGACACCCTTGTCATAGTCCCGCTTGTATCGCTCCTGGGTCTTTGAAATTGACTCCTTGACTCTTGGGAGCAGGAGCTTTAGTTGTTCCAGGAACTCATCCTTTGCCTTGGGACCTGACTTCAGTGCAGGCTGGAGACCATCCGGTATTCTTTCCAGGGAGAAGTTGGTCAGCCGCCTCGGGGTGACAAAGTCGAGTGGAGCGACTCCCGTTGTCCGGTGAACTCGGGAGTTGTAGGCTAGAGTGAGGACAGCCAGGAGCTCGTCCCAGTCTTCTTGGTGCTCCTCCACGTAGTGCCGTAGCATGTCCACTAGGGTCCGGTTGAATCGTTCCACCTGGCCGTTCGTTTGAGGGTGGTACGTCGTGGTGTACAAGTTCTTGATGCCCATCAGGTCACAGACTCCTTGGAAGAACAGGGATGCAAACTGGGGACCGTTGTCGGTTAAGACGGAGTCTGGAGGGCCGTAGGCAGCTATCCAGTACTCGCAGAAGGCCGACGTGACATCCAGAGCCGTGATGGTTCTCAACGGGATTGCTCGAGTGAACTTGGAGAACCGGTCACAAATGATGAGTAGGTATATGTTGCCACTGGAGGTCTCAGGTAGGGGCCCCAGGATGTCCATGCTTAAGCTTGCAAAGGGCTCCGCCGCAGGGAATAGGCGTAGCTTAGAAGTCTTCTTCCTCTGGGACAACCGGTTCCTTGCACAAGAAACACAAGCCTCCAGGCACTTATGGACGTCACTGGCCATGGTTTCCCAGTAATAGTGTCGTCTCATGGAAGCATACATCCGATTGATACCAGGATGTCCGGCCTGGGGAGACGAGTGCTCCAGGCGTAGGATGTCAGTCCGTAGGCTCCGGGGTACGTAGACTTGAGTTGCCCCATCGAAGGGTGACACCCGTACTAGGAGTCCGTCTGTAGACTCGGAGAAGCGACTGTTCCGGTTCAGGTCCATTTGGTGGCGAAGCTCCAAGCATTGAGGGTCCGTCAATTGTGCCTCCAGCATCCGGTGAATGGTTACCGGTTGATGAGCTTCAGGTGTCTCGTACAGGGGAGCGTGCCAGCCACGTCCGACATTCGGGAGGATAAAGCAAGGTATTTCCTCCGGGATAGGACCGGTATCGGCTGCAGGAGTCTCCAGCCTGGACATGGTGTCGGCGCAGTGGTGCTCCCTCCCTGCTCTGGTGCACACCTTGTACTTGAACTCCGAAAGGCGTAGGCGCCACCGGGCGACCCTTCCTTGACTGCTGTCCATGCATAGCAGCCACCTTAGACTGGCGTGGTCCGTCCGGATGAGGAACTCTTGTCCTTCAAGATATGGACGTAACAGGAAGCAAGCCCAGACGACCGCCAAGCACTCGCGCTCGGTCGTGGAATAGTTCTTCTCGGCTGGAGTCAAGACGCGACTGTAGTAGCCTATCGGGAGGAAGTGCCAATCAGGTTGCTGCTGGAGTAGTGAGCACCCCACCTGGACGCCACAGGCGTCAGTCTCCAGAACAAACTGACCCTCCCGCTTGGGTAACGCCAGTACTGGAGTGGTGGTCAGGCGCTTCTTGAGCTCTTCGAAGGCTGCTGTCTGCTTCTCGTCGAACACCGGGAGTTGTGCTGGAAGCTTCTTGCTAGTAAGCTTGGTCAAGGGCCGGGCAATCAGAGCGTAGTCTCGTACGAACCGGCGGTAGACGTTGCACATACCCAGGAAGCTCTTGAGTTCCGTCTGGGTTTTAGGTTGCCGTGCATGCCGGAGGGCCTTGATGTTCTTCTCATTGACTCGGAGCTCCCCCGGACTCAGCACGTGCCCCAGGTACTCCACCTCAGTCTCAAACAGGTGGCACTTCTCGGCCTTGAGGGTAACTCCAGCCTTGGACAGGAGGGCCAGGACTTCTCGAAGGTGCTCCAGGTGTTCCGCTGGGGTCTTGGAGAAAACGATGATGTCGTCCAGGTAGACCAAACATGTTCTCCACCTTAGCCCCGACAGGATGATGTCGATGGCTCTCTGGAAGGTTGCCGGGGCATTAGTGAGACCAAAAGGGAGACGCTTGCACCGGAACAGTCCCATGTGGCACGTGAAGGTGGTCTTGTCCTTGTCCTCGTCAGCCAGAGGGATCTGCCAGTAACCGGCATTACAATCCAGCGTCGAGAAGAGGGTGGCATCACCAAGAAAGTCGAGGCAATCATCCATCCGGGGTATCGGGTATACATCCTTGACTGTCATCTCGTTCAGGCGTCTGTAGTCAACGCAGAAACGGAAGTGACCGCCAGGTTTCGGGACGACTACCACCGGGAAAGCCCACTCGCCATCAGACGGCTCGATAACATCCATCTTGAGCATCTTGTTAACCTGCTTCTCAATCTCATCCCGGCGATGAGGTCCAGCCCGGTATGGGTGCATGTGCACTGGTTTGGCATCTGGCTTGAGTTGAATCCGGTGTAGGGTGGCGTCCATCTTGCCCAGCTCTCCGGACCACAGGTGCCGATGTTCCTGGAGAAGCTTCTCCAGTGCCTCCTTCAAGTCGAGAGGGACGTTTTCTTGGTTGACCTTCGGCATCCCGGGCGGTGCTTGTTCGGGCTTCGGAGTAATACGGCCAGCCTGCTCTTGTTCCGGAGATACGTCTAAGGCCGTCAAGTTGGATGCCAGCTCTTGTTGCAGGTTGAAGAGGTCTTCCTTGCTCATAGCGCGGGCGGACCCCCGGTAAGGCTCTGCTGTACCAACTCGAGTGCCCTTGGCGAGGGTTATTGGCTTCCGGCTCACGTTGACGATCAGCACCGAGAACGGGGTGTGCCTCTCCACCTTCTTGTGGTGTCCGTGGGCTAGGTATAATCGGTGTTTCGCCAGAAATTCCTTGCGTCCGTAGATCAGGCATTGACCTGCAGTCCGGGTCGTGACTTGAACCTTGGTCTCCGAGCGAGGAGGTAGGAGCACCGGTTTGATGAGGGTCAAGATTGAGGGTGGGATGCGTTCCTTCTGGTTCTTGGCCACACGAACCTTGGTGTCCAGGTGCTCCAGCACTGGTGACACAAACCCATGGTTGAACTGCACCTTTCCTTCTCCGGGTAGGATGCTCTTGACATGCTGCTTCTGGAAGTCCCAGCCTAGGATGAGGGGGACTGATAAGGTCTTGACTACTAGAAAGGGAAAAAGCATTGGTTCATTGTTGACATAGATGGCGACGGGAAGACGGCCAAGCGGTCGTAGGGTTTGACCTGATGCGTCTACAATCCGGGTCTTGGTAGGCGCTCTCCAGGCATGTCGACGCCAGCCCGGAGGTAACAGGTTCTCAGTGATGACGCTTGGTCCGGCTCCCGTGTCGACCACCGGCGTAACAGCTTGGGGGAGGCTATCCCCCACACGCATACGAGCATTAATCTTGAGGTTTTCCTTACGCAGGACGAGCAAGGTCCCCTTGAACAAACAGGGTGTCCAGGCGGCTACCGGTTGAGCAGGTAACTGCCGTCCTTTCTCCCGGCACGCAAGGGGAGAACAGGTAGAAGTACCCTGCCGTTGGAGATTCGGGAAGACACTTGGGGAGAGCGCCTGCCCTACTCGCTTCCCGGCTCCGAGGAGTCCTTAGAGGTTTCGGTCTCCAGGTCAAAGTCCGTAGGAGCTTCCCTTGCCAGAGCCTCCGTGATGCTCTGTAAGGTTGCCACTCGGATGGCATGTACCTGTGCCTTGTCCATCTTGGAGGGTGCCCGCCGGTCAGCCCAGTTGACCGCCTTTGCAAACACCAGTCCTTGACGCTTGAGTTTCTCCTGGAGATCCTCGGGAATGGTCGGGCACTGGTAGGACATATGATCCTCCTTCTGGCACAGCCAGCAAGACCGGAACCGCTGGTTCCTGATCTGCTTGGGGGCGACCAGGGAAAGTTGCTCCTTAGAAACGAAGCCGCCCCACTTGTCCCTTGACTCCATGGGTGATGCCTCGCCAACTGCGAGTACCGGTACAGGGTTATCACCTCCCTTATACTTGTCGGGTCCGGGACGAACTCGCGACAACGGCTTGGGGGTTGATACCATAGGAGCCTGGAGGGCCTTGGCTTGCCGGTGCTTGCCCTGGGTATAGGCCATCAACTGCTGGAAGGTATGTTCTTGATGTTCCTGGTTGTAGTTCTCCGCATCCACTTGAAGATATTCAGGAAGCCCCTCCGAGAAGATCATCTTGAGCCTGTCCTCAGGGTAAACGTTGCCACAAGCATCGCTCATCTCCCGGACACGACGGGCGAACGCCTCTGGAGTCTCTTGTCTCTCCATGGTTGCCCGGTTCAGCCTACCGACTGCCTTACGCAGGGAGTCCGCGTCTGCGTAGTTGGACAGGAGCCAGTTGACCGCCTCCGGATAACTCGCGACGGTACGTCCAACAATGTGCCCGGCAGAGTCTGGTAGAACCTGTGCAAACCGCTGTTCCGCTTCTCCGGTCATGAAGTTAACCAGGAGATAGAGAGCCTTGCCCTCGGACACATCGTTGTCATTGCATGCCTTGACAAACCGGCGCAGGAAGGCAAAGATAAGCGCCGGTCTCTTCCCGGAAAACTTAGGATGCCCCCAAAGCTCGGCTGCATTCGCCGGTTCAGGGATGCCATCTTCTTGGCCATCTTCCGGGTGTAACCTTGGTCTTGGTTCTCCAGCCGGTATTACCCCAATACGTGACCTTGTTCAGGGTGGCATCTCCCACTTGGTGGGCAGGGAAGTCGAACTCGACTAGCCTGCGCCGGGTAGGACCGGGAGATGCATCCCAGTCATATCCCTCCTCAGAGCTGGAGGAACTGGTCTCGCTGGTGCTAGAGCGACGGCGACGACGCCGACGCCTACGGCTGCTCCGGTCACCGGTCTTGGAGCTCCCCGCCCCATAGGACGCAAGGGGAGGAAAAGCTTGGCCGGTCCCAGGGAGTCGAAGTCTCAGGAAGACCCGTAGAACCAGTCATAGCGGTGCCTCTGGCACTGCCAGTGCCCACAGGAAGAGGTGTATACACCCAGCTGCCATGTGTGGGTCCAGGAGTAAACACACCAGGGGCTATCCCTGGAGGTTGAGGAGTAGAACCGACAGGAGGGAGACGTCTGCTGCGAGCGGACTCAAACGCCGTTGACCCCGGGGTGGCTCCCACAGGAGGAACAGCCGGAGGAACGGGAGCAGGCGGTACTTGGCCGCCTAGACTCCAGTCCACTACCGGATGTCACGCCCAGGTCTGCTTCACCCGTAGGGAGAACGCCGGGTTGGGCACCGTCCCCCGCGGTGACCAGGGATGCGTCAAGGGACGCGGGGTCTACCCCTTCGGGCACCGTCGTGCCAGGGAGGGGTAGCCATGTTGGTCTCTTGACAGCCACAGTCCAGTTACCTGCGTGTCCAAAGATCGCAAGACCACAAGAGAGGGGTTGGAGAGCCAGGAATGGGGTTCCCGTGAACGGGTGCAAATAATTCCCAAACCACAGAAAAAGACAGAATGGAACAACGCAACCGCTGCTCCCAAATGTCTCTTCTCAAACACTCCAATCCCCTGCTGCTCCACCAAATATGTGGTATATAAAACTCGATCCTCTCAGACACGTGTCAATATCCTCGGGGGAAAGGGACAGGT